>JAGFBZ010000430.1:1270000-2472876 GCA_018398805.1 Hirundichthys speculiger
GGAATAGACTCCAGCAGACCCCTGTGAGCCTGTATAGGACTAAACGGGTGTAAATAATGGATGCATGGACAGATGGATGGATGGATGGATGGATGAATAGATGGAAAAGAAACAAAGAGCAAAAAGTGCTGCTGCTTTATGTTTCATATTTTAATATAGCATGGCTCCTCTTTTATTTTGTTTTTATTTGTTCTCAGTGCTAAAACAGGGCTGTGAATCTGCTCCCTGAGAGTCAAAGTGCGAAGTGAGTTACACATGACACAACCTAGAGTTTGTATTCTCTCTCTCTCTGTCTCACACACACACACACACATGCACACACGCGCACACAGTAATTAGTGTTTGATTTCCCCCGGCAGTGCTCCAGTACCAAGGGCAGCTGCTGGGACCCTGCTTTAGCCTTGGTTAATTTCACTCGCGGCTTGATTTCAAGCCAGCACAGGTGCCCACTTGGCACCCAACTGCCGTTGCCATGGCAATGCAAACTTCAGGGGCTGAAAAAATACCAAGTGTCCAAAGTGCACATTCACAGGGGTCACCGTTGTGATTCTCATCATAACAAGAACACAAATGAAGCAGTAAGATCTGCACAGTTCAGTAAGAAGTTCAGTCTACTCTTTCCACATTTATATTATCACAATATGATATTTTTTTTTTCATGAAATTTATGTTTTTGTTTGTTTATAATCACAAAACATTCATAATCTTACAATTATCTGAGCATAGTATTCAGTTGACACACAGCAGTTCAGGTTACGATAACTGAGGACACAGTGCCCTCTAGTGGTTTACAAGTGATACTGCAACGTCTTTGCAGGCCCACATTTATACTCATCAACCGTTAAAAAATGAATAAAAAAATACAGAAGACTATTTTATCTGGTCTGCTGATTCAGGTACTTCTACTCTAATGAGATTTTTCTGTTAATGACCCGAGGATTGACCTCTCACCGCCTCTGCACTCATTATGTAAAGCACATGGGCTCGATTTGTCTCGCCGATACTCATGACGCACATCTAGAGTTCAGACATTCTTAAATTATCTTCAATTATTTGTTACACGAAAAAGATATTGACCGAGCAAACATCAAATGTTTGCACAGCAACTTCCAAGCCAAGCAAGCTGGTAAGTTTAATGAGGCTGACTCACTTTTGATTGTATTACAACTGCATGACACACAAACTGAACTCTAACATCTCAGTGAGGCAAGGCAAGTTTATTTGTATAGAACATTTCATGGACTGGACAATTCAAGGTGCTTTACATAACACATTAGGCATTAAACGTACATAAAAAACAGAAAAAACACTTGAAAAAAAAATTAAATTAAATATAAGATATAAAAACAGCACCACTTTTGCCCAGGTATCATGCGTTATGTTCTCCACACCCACAGAGCTCTTTTATCAACCATGGCCACAGCTCCAGGTTCGTTTTCAGGTACAACCTCCGGTTAAAAGCCTCCTGCATGAGCCCCAGGTGTCAGTTCACCAAAACCTGTCTTCAGTCCTAGCCAGGGTAACCTGGCTTCGCCGGCAGGCAGCTATTCACTAGTCACCTGCTAGTGTGGACCGGCCCTGCCAGTCTATGGTGTGGGAAACCCCAGAGATCAGACTCCACTGACCCATAGGCAGTGTTGGACCTGAACGGCTTCATTGAACGAAAGTTCAGGAACTACTTCATATTTTGTGCGAACCTGAACTGAACTCGCTCTCTTTCTCCTTGACGAGCGTCGGCGTGAACGAGCTCATTTGGGAAAATGTGAACGACGCTCTTTCAAAGTTTACGCACGGTCAAAACCGTTCCAGGTTTCCAGCGAACCCCATTTAAAATCCACCACAAACGAGCCTGATATGTATCTGAGGAAACCAATCAAACATGGCAACACGGCTGTCGCTGCTGTCACGCTAACAATTGCGTCATCAAACGTTTAAAACGATCATAAAGGAAGATGAAAGCTGCAGTCGCCCAGAGCTGGAGGAGACCCCCGACTCCCAGGGGGATTAAAATATTGAAATGGGGAGGGGATCCACATGTGAGGAGCATAAAAACTGAACGCTGCCTCTCCGTGTTTAGTTCTGACTCTGGGAACTGAAAGTAGACTTGACCCTGATGACCTGAGGGATCTGGTGGGTTCAGAACCAACCAGAATGTATTTTGGCCCTAAACTATTCAGTGCTTTGTAAACTAACAGCAAGGTTTTGAAGTTAATTCTTTGACAAACAGGAAGCCAGTGTAAAGATCTGAGGACTGGAGTTATATGATCCAGTTTCCTGGTGTTATTGAGGACTGGAGTTATATGATCCAGTTTCCTGGTGTTAGTGAGGACTGGAGTTATATGATCCAGTTTCCTGGTGTTAGTGAGGACTGGAGTTATATGATCCAGTTTCCTGGTGTTAGTGAGGACTGGAGTTATATGATCCAGTTTCCTGGTGTTAGTGAGGACTGGAGTTATATGATCCAGTTTCCTGGTGTTAGTGAGGACTGGAGTTATATGATCCAGTTTCCTGGTGTTAGTGAGGACTGGAGTTATATGATCCAGTTTCCTGGTGTTAGTGAGGACTGGAGTTATATGATCCAGTTTCCTGGTGTTAGTGAGGACTGGAGTTTATATGATCCAGTTTCCTTTTCCTGGTGTTAGTGAGGACTGGAGTTATATGATCCAGTTTCCTGGTGTTAGTGAGGACTGGAGTTATATGATCCAGTTTCCTGGTGTTAGTGAGGACTGGAGTTATATGATCCAGTTTCCTGGTGTTAGTGAGGACTGGAGTTATGATCCAGTTTCCTGGTGTTAGTGAGGACTGGAGTTATATGATCCAGTTTCCTTCCTGGTGTTAGTGAGGACTGGAGTTATATGATCCAGTTTCCTGGTGTTAGTGAGGACTGGAGTTATATGATCCAGTTTTCCTGGTGTTAGTGAGGACTGGAGTTATATGATCCAGTTTCCTGGTGTTAGTGAGGACTGGAGTTATATGATCCAGTTTCCTGGTGTTAGTGAGGACTGGAGTTATATGATCCAGTTTCCTGGTGTTAGTGAGGACTGGAGTTATATGATCCAGTTTCCTGGTGTTAGTGAGGACTGGAGTTTATATGATCCAGTTTTCCTGGTGTTAGTGAGGACTGGAGTTATATGATCCAGTTTCCTGGTGTTAGTGAGGACTGGAGTTATATGATCCAGTTTCCTGGTGTTAGTGAGGACTGGAGTTATATGATCCAGTTTTCCTGGTGTTAGTGAGGACTGGAGTTATATGATCCAGTTTCCTGGTGTTAGTGAGGACTGGAGTTATATGATCCAGTTTCCTGGTGTTAGTGAGGACTGGAGTTATATGATCCAGTTTCCTGGTGTTAGTGAGGACTGGAGTTATATGATCCAGTTTTCCTGGTGTTAGTGAGGACTGGAGTTTATATGATCCAGTTTCCTGGTGTTAGTGAGGACTGGAGTTATATGATCCAGTTTCCTGGTGTTTAGTGAGGACTGGAGTTATATGATCCAGTTTCCTGGTGTTAGTGAGGACTGGAGTTTTATATGATCCAGTTTTCCTGGTGTTAGTGAGGACTGGAGTTATATGATCCAGTTTCCTGGTGTTAGTGAGGACTGGAGTTATATGATCCATTTTCCTGGTGTTAGTGAGGACTGGAGTTATATGATCCAGTTTCCTGGTGTTAGTGAGGACTGGAGTTATATGATCCACTTTTCCTGGTGTTAGTGAGGACTGGAGTTATATGATCCAGTTTCCTGGTGTTAGTGAGGACTGGAGTTATATGATCCAGTTTCCTGGTGTTAGTGAGGACTGGAGTTTATATGATCCAGTTTCCTGGTGTTAGTGAGGACTGGAGTTATATGATCCAGTTTTTCCTGGTGTTAGTGAGGACTGGAGTTATATGATCCAGTTTCCTGGTGTTAGTGAGGACTGGAGTTATATGATCCAGTTTCCTGGTGTTAGTGAGGACTGGAGTTATATGATCCATTTTCCTGGTGTTAGTGAGGACTGGAGTTATATGATCCAGTTTCCTGGTGTTAGTGAGGACTGGAGTTATATGATCCAGTTTCCTGGTGTTAGTGAGGACTGGAGTTATATGATCCAGTTTCCTGGTGTAGTGAGGACTGGAGTTATATGATCCAGTTTTCCTGGTGTTAGTGAGGACTGGAGTTATATGATCCAGTTTCCTGGTGTTAGTGAGGACTGGAGTTATATGATCCAGTTTCCTGGTGTTAGTGAGGACTGGAGTTATATGATCCATCCTTTTTCCTGGTGTTAGTGAGGACTGGAGTTTATATGATCCAGTTTCCTGGTGTTAGTGAGGACTGGAGTTATATGATCCAGTTTTCCTGGTGTTAGTGAGGACTGGAGTTATATGATCCAGTTTCCTGGTGTTAGTGAGGACTGGAGTTATATGATCCAGTTTCCTGGTGTTAGTGAGGACTGGAGTTATATGATCCAGTTTCCTGGTGTTAGTGAGGACTGGAGTTTATATGATCCAGTTTCCTCCTGGTGTTAGTGAGGACTGGAGTTATATGATCCAGTTTCCTGGTGTTAGTGAGGACTGGAGTTATATGATCCAGTTTCCTGGTGTTAGTGAGGACTGGAGTTTATATGATCCAGTTTCCTGGTGTTAGTGAGGACTGGAGTTATATGATCCAGTTTCCTGGTGTTAGTGAGGACTGGAGTTATATGATCCAGTTTCCTGGTGTTAGTGAGGACTGGAGTTTATATGATCCAGTTTCCTGGTGTTAGTGAGGACTGGAGTTATATGATCCAGTTTCCTGGTGTTTAGTGAGGACTGGAGTTATATGATCCAGTTTCCTGGTGTTAGTGAGGACTGGAGTTATATGATCCAGTTTCCTGGTGTTAGTGAGGACTGGAGTTATATGATCCAGTTTCCTGGTGTTTAGTGAGGACTGGAGTTATATGATCCAGTTTTCCTGGTGTTTAGTGAGGACTGGAGTTATATGATCCAGTTTCCTGGTGTTAGTGAGGACTGGAGTTATATGATCCAGTTTCCTGGTGTTAGTGAGGACTGGAGTTATATGATCCAGTTTCCTGGTGTTAGTGAGGACTGGAGTTATATGATCCAGTTTCCTCCTGGTGTTAGTGAGGACTGGAGTTATATGATCCAGTTTCCTGGTGTTAGTGAGGACTGGAGTTTATATGATCCAGTTTCCTGGTGTTAGTGAGGACTGGAGTTATATGATCCAGTTTCCTGGTGTTAGTGAGGACTGGAGTTTATATGATCCAGTTTCCTGGTGTTAGTGAGGACTGGAGTTATATGATCCAGTTTCCTGGTGTTAGTGAGGACTGGAGTTATATGATCCAGTTTCCTGGTGTTAGTGAGGACTGGAGTTATATGATCCAGTTTCCTGGTGTAGTGAGGACTGGAGTTATATGATCCAGTTTCCTGGTGTTAGTGAGGACTGGAGTTATATGATCCAGTTTCCTGGTGTTAGTGAGGACTGGAGTTATATGATCCAGTTTCCTGGTGTTAGTGAGGACTGGAGTTTATATGATCCAGTTTTCCTGGTGTTAGTGAGGACTGGAGTTATATGATCCAGTTTCCTGGTGTTAGTGAGGACTGGAGTTATATGATCCAGTTTCCTGGTGTTTAGTGAGGACTGGAGTTATATGATCCAGTTTCCTGGTGTTAGTGAGGACTGGAGTTATATGATCCAGTTTCCTGGTGTTAGTGAGGACTGGAGTTATATGATCCAGTTTTCCTGGTGTTAGTGAGGACTGGAGTTTATATGATCCAGTTTCCTGGTGTTAGTGAGGACTGGAGTTATATGATCCAGTTTCCTGGTGTTAGTGAGGACTGGAGTTATATGATCCAGTTTCCTGGTGTTAGTGAGGACTGGAGTTATATGATCCAGTTTCCTGGTGTTAGTGAAGACTGGAGTTATATGATCCAGTTTCCTGGTGTTAGTGAGGACTGGAGTTATATGATCCAGTTTCCTGGTGTTAGTGAGGACTGGAGTTATATGATCCAGTTTCCTGGTGTTAGTGAGGACTGGAGTTATATGATCCAGTTTCCTCCTGGTGTTAGTGAGGACTGGAGTTATATGATCCAGTTTCCTGGTGTTAGTGAGGACTGGAGTTATATGATCCAGTTTCCTGGTGTTTAGTGAGGACTGGAGTTATATGATCCAGTTTTCCTGGTGTTAGTGAGGACTGGAGTTATATGATCCAGTTTCCTGGTGTTAGTGAGGACTGGAGTTATATGATCCAGTTTCCTGGTGTTAGTGAGGACTGGAGTTTATATGATCCAGTTTCCTGGTGTTAGTGAGGACTGGAGTTATATGATCCAGTTTCCTGGTGTTAGTGAGGACTGGAGTTATATGATCCAGTTTCCTGGTGTTAGTGAGGACTGGAGTTATATGATCCAGTTTCCTTCCTGGTGTTAGTGAGGACTGGAGTTATATGATCCAGTTTCCTGGTGTTAGTGAGGACTGGAGTTATATGATCCAGTTTCCTGGTGTTAGTGAGGACTGGAGTTATATGATCCAGTTTTCCTGGTGTTAGTGAGGACTGGAGTTATATGATCCAGTTTCCTGGTGTTAGTGAGGACTGGAGTTATATGATCCAGTTTCCTGGTGTTAGTGAGGACTGGAGTTATATGATCCAGTTTCCTGGTGTTAGTGAGGACTGGAGTTATATGATCCAGTTTCCTGGTGTTAGTGAGGACTGGAGTTATATGATCCAGTTTCCTGGTGTTAGTGAGGACTGGAGTTATATGATCCAGTTTCCTGGTGTTAGTGAGGACTGGAGTTATATGATCCAGTTTCCTGGTGTTAGTGAGGACTGGAGTTATATGATCCAGTTTTCCTGGTGTTAGTGAGGACTGGAGTTATATGATCCAGTTTTCCTGGTGTTAGTGAGGACTGGAGTTATATGATCCAGTTTCCTGGTGTTAGTGAGGACTGGAGTTATATGATCCAGTTTCCTGGTGTTAGTGAGGACTGGAGTTATATGATCCAGTTTCCTGGTGTTTAGTGAGGACTGGAGTTATATGATCCAGTTTCCTGGTGTTAGTGAGGACTGGAGTTATATGATCCAGTTTCCTGGTGTTAGTGAGGACTGGAGTTATATGATCCAGTTTCCTGGTGTTAGTGAGGACTGGAGTTATATGATCCAGTTTCCTGGTGTTAGTGAGGACTGGAGTTATATGATCCAGTTTCCTGGTGTTAGTGAGGACTGGAGTTATATGATCCAGTTTCCTGGTGTTAGTGAGGACTGGAGTTATATGATCCAGTTTCCTGGTGTTAGTAAGGACTGGAGTTATATGATCCAGTTTCCTGGTGTTAGTGAGGACTGGAGTTATATGATCCAGTTTCCTTGTGTTAGTGAGGACCGGAGTTATATGATCCAGTTTACTCGTGTTAGTGCGGACTGGAGTGATATGATCCAGTTTCCTGGTGTTAGCGAGGACTGGAGTTACATGATCCAGTTTCCTGGTGTTAGTGAGGACTGGAGTTATATGATCCAGTTTCCTGGTGTTAGTGAGGACTGGAGTTATATGATCAAGTTTCCTGGTGTTAGTGAGGACTGGAGTTACATGATCCAGTTTCCTGGTGTTCATTAGGACTGGAGTTATATGATCCAGTTTCCTGGTGTTAGTGAGGACTGGAGTTATATGATCCAGTTTTTTCCTGGTGTTAGTGAGGACTGGAGTTATATGATCCAGTTTCCTGGTGTTAGTGAGGACTGGAGTTATATGATCCAGTTTCCTGGTGTTAGTGAGGACTGGAGTTATATGATCCAGTTTCCTGGTGTTAGTGAGGACTGGAGTTATATGATCCAGTTTCCTGGTGTTAGTGAGGACTGGAGTTATATGATCCAGTTTCCTGGTGTAGTGAGGACTGGAGTTATATGATCCAGTTTCCTGGTGTTTAGTGAGGACTGGAGTTATATGATCCAGTTTTCCTGGTGTTAGTGAGGACTGGAGTTTATATGATCCAGTTTCCTGGTGTTAGTGAGGACTGGAGTTATATGATCCAGTTTTCCTGGTGTTAGTGAGGACTGGAGTTATATGATCCAGTTTCCTGGTGTTAGTGAGGACTGGAGTTATATGATCCAGTTTCCTGGTGTTAGTGAGGACTGGAGTTATATGATCCAGTTTCCTGGTGTTAGTGAGGACTGGAGTTATATGATCCAGTTTCCTGGTGTTAGTGAGGACTGGAGTTATATGATCCAGTTTCCTGGTGTTAGTGAGGACTGGAGTTTATATGATCCAGTTTCCTGGTGTTAGTGAGGACTGGAGTTATATGATCCAGTTTCCTGGTGTTAGTGAGGACTGGAGTTATATGATCCAGTTTTCCTGGTGTTAGTGAGGACTGGAGTTATATGATCCAGTTTCCTGGTGTTAGTGAGGACTGGAGTTATATGATCCAGTTTCCTGGTGTTAGTGAGGACTGGAGTTTATATGATCCAGTTTCCTGGTGTTAGTGAGGACTGGAGTTATATGATCCAGTTTCCTGGTGTTAGTGAGGACTGGAGTTATATGATCCAGTTTCCTGGGTGTTAGTGAGGACTGGAGTTATATGATCCAGTTTCCTGGTGTTAGTGAGGACTGGAGTTATATGATCCAGTTTCCTGGTGTTAGTGAGGACTGGAGTTATATGATCCAGTTTCCTGGTGTTAGTGAGGACTGGAGTTATATGATCCAGTTTCCTGGTGTTAGTGAGGACTGGAGTTATATGATCCAGTTTCCTGGTGTTAGTGAGGACTGGAGTTATATGATCCAGTTTCCTGGTGTTAGTGAGGACTGGAGTTATATGATCCAGTTTCCTGGTGTTAGTGAGGACTGGAGTTATATGATCCAGTTTGCTGGTGTTAGTGAGGACTCGAGTTATATGACCCAGTTTCCTGGTGTAGTGAGGACTGGAGTTATATGATCCAGTTTCCTGGTGTTTAGTGAGGACTGGAGTTATATGATCCAGTTTCCTGGTGTTAGTGAGGACTGGAGTTATATGATCCAGTTTCCTGGTGTTAGTGAGGACTGGAGTTATATGATCCAGTTTCCTGGTGTTAGTGAGGACTGGAGTTATATGATCCAGTTTCCTGGTGTTAGTGAGGACTGGAGTTATATGATCCAGTTTCCTGGTGTTAGTGAGGACTGGAGTTATATGATCCAGTTTCCTGGTGTTCAGTGAGGACTGGAGTTATATGATCCAGTTTCCTCCTGGTGTAGTGAGGACTGGAGTTATATGATCCAGTTTCCTGGTGTTAGTGAGGACTGGAGTTATATGATCCAGTTTTTCCTGGTGTTAGTGAGGACTGGAGTTATATGATCCAGTTTTTCCTGGTGTTAGTGAGGACTGGAGTTATATGATCCAGTTTCCTGGTGTTAGTGAGGACTGGAGTTATATGATCCAGTTTCCTGGTGTTAGTGAGGACTGGAGTTATATGATCCAGTTTCCTGGTGTTAGTGAGGACTGGAGTTATATGATCCAGTTTCCTGGTGTTAGTGAGGACTGGAGTTATATGATCCAGTTTCCTGGTGTTAGTGAGGACTGGAGTTATATGATCCAGTTTCCTGGTGTTAGTGAGGACTGGAGTTATATGATCCAGTTTTCCTGGTGTTAGTGAGGACTGGAGTTATATGATCCAGTTTCCTGGTGTTAGTGAGGACTGGAGTTTATATGATCCAGTTTTCCTGGTGTTAGTGAGGACTGGAGTTATATGATCCAGTTTCCTGGTGTTTAGTGAGGACTGGAGTTATATGATCCAGTTTCCTGGTGTTAGTGAGGACTGGAGTTATATGATCCAGTTTCCTGGTGTTAGTGAGGACTGGAGTTATATGATCCAGTTTCCTGGTGTTTAGTGAGGACTGGAGTTATATGATCCAGTTTCCTGGTGTTAGTGAGGACTGGAGTTATATGATCCAGTTTCCTGGTGTTAGTGAGGACTGGAGTTATATGATCCAGTTTCCTGGTGTTAGTGAGGACTGGAGTTATATGATCCAGTTTCCTGGTGTTAGTGAGGACTGGAGTTTATATGATCCAGTTTCCTGGTGTTAGTGAGGACTGGAGTTATATGATCCAGTTTCCTGGTGTTAGTGAGGACTGGAGTTATATGATCCAGTTTCCTGGTGTTAGTGAGGACTGGAGTTATATGATCCAGTTTCCTGGTGTTAGTGAGGACTGGAGTTATATGATCCAGTTTCCTGGTGTTAGTGAGGACTGGAGTTATATGATCCAGTTTTTCCTGGTGTTAGTGAGGACTGGAGTTATATGATCCAGTTTTCCTGGTGTTAGTGAGGACTGGAGTTATATGATCCAGTTTCCTGGTGTTAGTGAGGACTGGAGTTATATGATCCAGTTTCCTGGTGTTAGTGAGGACTGGAGTTATATGATCCAGTTTCCTGGTGTTAGTGAGGACTGGAGTTATATTGATCCAGTTTCCTGGTGTTAGTGAGGACTGGAGTTATATGATCCAGTTTCCTGGTGTTAGTGAGGACTGGAGTTATATGATCCAGTTTCCTGGTGTTAGTGAGGACTGGAGTTATATGATCCAGTTTCCTGGTGTTAGTGAGGACTGGAGTTATATGATCCAGTTTCCTGGTGTTAGTGAGGACTGGAGTTATATGATCCAGTTTTCCTGGTGTTAGTGAGGACTGGAGTTATATGATCCAGTTTCCTGGTGTTAGTGAGGACTGGAGTTATATGATCCAGTTTCCTGGTGTTAGTGAGGACTGGAGTTATATGATCCAGTTTCCTGGTGTTAGTGAGGACTGGAGTTTATATGATCCAGTTTCCTGGTGTTAGTGAGGACTGGAGTTATATGATCCAGTTTCCTGGTGTTAGTGAGGACTGGAGTTATATGATCCAGTTTCCTGGTGTTAGTGAGGACTGGAGTTATATGATCCAGTTTCCTGGTGTTAGTGAGGACTGGAGTTATATGATCCAGTTTCCTGGTGTTAGTGAGGACTGGAGTTATATGATCCAGTTTCCTGGTGTTAGTGAGGACTGGAGTTATATGATCCAGTTTCCTGGTGTTAGTGAGGACTGGAGTTATATGATCCAGTTTCCTGGTGTTAGTGAGGACTGGAGTTATATGATCCAGTTTCCTGGTGTTAGTGAGGACTGGAGTTATATGATCCAGTTTCCTGGTGTTAGTGAGGAGAGGACTGGAGTTATATGATCCAGTTTCCTGTGTTTAGTGAGGACTGGAGTTATATGATCCAGTTTCCTGGTGTTAGTGAGGACTGGAGTTATATGATCCAGTTTCCTGGTGTTAGTGAGGACTGGAGTTATATGATCCAGTTTCCTGGTGTTAGTGAGGACTGGAGTTATATGATCCAGTTTCCTGGTGTTTAGTGAGGACTGGAGTTATATGATCCAGTTTCCTGGTGTTAGTGAGGACTGGAGTTATATGATCCAGTTTCCTGGTGTTAGTGAGGACTGGAGTTATATGATCCAGTTTCCTGGTGTTAGTGAGGACTGGAGTTATATGATCCAGTTTTCCTGGTGTTAGTGAGGACTGGAGTTATATGATCCAGTTTCCTGGTGTTAGTGAGGACTGGAGTTTATATGATCCAGTTTCCTGGTGTTAGTGAGGACTGGAGTTATATGATCCAGTTTCCTGGTGTTAGTGAGGACTGGAGTTATATGATCCAGTTTTCCTGGTGTTAGTGAGGACTGGAGTTATATGATCCAGTTTCCTGGTGTTAGTGAGGACTGGAGTTATATGATCCAGTTTTCCTGGTGTTAGTGAGGACTGGAGTTATATGATCCAGTTTCCTGGTGTTTAGTGAGGACTGGAGTTATATGATCCAGTTTCCTGGTGTTAGTGAGGACTGGAGTTATATGATCCAGTTTCCTGGTGTTAGTGAGGACTGGAGTTATATGATCCAGTTTCCTGGTGTTAGTGAGGACTGGAGTTATATGATCCAGTTTCCTGGTGTTAGTGAGGACTGGAGTTATATGATCCAGTTTCCTGGTGTTAGTGAGGACTGGAGTTATATGATCCAGTTTCCTGGTGTTAGTGAGGACTGGAGTTATATGATCCAGTTTCCTGGTGTTAGTGAGGACTGGAGTTATATGATCCAGTTTCCTGGTGTTAGTGAGGACTGGAGTTATATGATCCAGTTTCCTGGTGTTAGTGAGGACTGGAGTTATATGATCCAGTTTCCTGGTGTTAGTGAGGACTGGAGTTATATGATCCAGTTTCCTGGTGTTAGTGAGGACTGGAGTTATATGATCCAGTTTCCTGGTGTTAGTGAGGACTGGAGTTATATGATCCAGTTTCCTGGTGGTTAGTGAGGACTGGAGTTATATGATCCAGTTTCCTGGTGTTAGTGAGGACTGGAGTTATATGATCCAGTTTCCTGGTGTTAGTGAGGACTGGAGTTATATGATCCAGTTTCCTGGTGTTAGTGAGGACTGGAGTTATATGATCCAGTTTCCTGGTGTTAGTGAGGACTGGAGTTATATGATCCAGTTTCCTGGTGTTAGTGAGGACTGGAGTTATATGATCCAGTTTCCTGGTGTTAGTGAGGACTGGAGTTATATGATCCAGTTTCCTGGTGTTAGTGAGGACTGGAGTTATATGATCCAGTTTCCTGGTGTTAGTGAGGACTGGAGTTATATGATCCAGTTTCCTGGTGTTAGTGAGGACTGGAGTTATATGATCCAGTTTTCCTGGTGTTAGTGAGGACTGGAGTTATATGATCCAGTTTCCTGGTGTTAGTGAGGACTGGAGTTATATGATCCAGTTTCCTGGTGTTAGTGAGGACTGGAGTTATATGATCCAGTTTCCTGGTGTTAGTGAGGACTGGAGTTATATGATCCAGTTTCCTGGTGTTAGTGAGGACTGGAGTTATATGATCCAGTTTCCTGGTGTTAGTGAGGACTGGAGTTATATGATCCAGTTTCCTGGTGTTAGTGAGGACTGGAGCAGCAGCGTTCTGGACTAACTGCAGCTGTCTGATGGTCTTTTTAGGGAGACCTGTCAGGACAGCGTTACAGTAGTCTAGTCTACTGAAGATAAATGCATGGATCCTGGATATGTTCTTTAAGTGATAATAGGCTGACTTCCCAACTGTCCCAATGTGACTGCTGAAGCTCAGGTCTGACTTCATGACTACACCCAGATTTCTGGCTTTGTTTATGGTTTGTAACTTCGCTCTTTGAAGCTGAGTACTGACTTTTAATCTTTCTTCCTTGGCTCCAAAAACTATTATTTCAGTTTTGCCCAGATTTAACTGAAGAAAGGTCTGACACATCCAGTCTCTAATTTAATCAATGCATCTGGTCAGTGTTTGGATCGGACTGTAGTCTCCTGGTGAGATGGTTGTGCAGTAATCATACTGGTGTTGCGTGACTGAGAACCCAGGAGACCCAAAGCACTCTGACACTGAATTAGCTTTTCAGCACGGGAGTGGCACATCTGACTTCACTGACTCAACAAAATATGTTTTACATGTTCTCTTCTCTAATTAAATTATGTGCTCTGCATCGTGGAACTAATTCCAGCCTGCTTGTGGTTTGATCTGTAAGGAATTTACTATACATTTAAAGAACTTTGTCAGTAATATAACAATAAGTTTGTCAAGTTCAACAACAACAGTTCTGGCAGGTGAAGTAACAGTCAGATTAGTTGTGTAATGGCCCATTTTACCTACAGCAGCAATTACATTTTAGTCTAATTTAATATAATTGCCCATATTACAGGCTTGATTTCAACAGACCCATGAAGTGAATTTTCTTACTTGAGATTATCTTCTAACGAGGCGTCATTTAAATTGTCACATTGCCATCTGGTGCACAAATGATTAATCTCTATCGCAGCTGTTTGATGGCTTCTGTAAGTACTTATGCAGCCTGAACTGAATTTTAAGCCTCCTTTTTTAACACGAGGCTGACTGGAGGATGCGTTTGTTATTTTACTTCACTTGTCCCTGGTTCAGTTCTGCTCAGCATGTCAACCAGGCATCAACAGAGCATCGGACTCCACTTATAAATGAATCTCCAGTGACTCTACGTGAAACATAAAATGATTTAATTTAACTATGCGTCCATGACTGATAACAACATAAATAAAATTCCACCTGTCCGAGTCCTTTAACACTTCTGCACTTTGGATACTGACGGTTGATGATTGTTCCGGCACATCCTGCAGATGTTTAGTAGAACTTATTACACTTCAGACATTTAGATCTATCATAGCAAGAAATTAAGTCTTGTCATCATTATCAACAATTAACATTATTAAGGGTTACAGTGGCAACTAAAAGAAAATGTTCATGTCATTCATTGCAATCTAATGCTTTGATTGTGTCTTGGACGGGGTGTATTGAATTGGGTTCACAGGAGTTTGGATATTTGTTTGGTCCTGAGACTTGTAATTAAGGGAATGTGTGCATTATCATGACATGTTATTACCAGTCGTATTTACTTTCTTTACCTGTGGTTTTAATACGTCTCATCTTATCTACTGAAAATTTGAAAAGCAATGAAAATTGGATTGAAATAGATTTGGATTCTCATAGTATCCTCATAGTGCCTGTGAGTGTCCTTGTACCTCTATGTGAAAATGGAGATGAAACCACAGATTTTTAACAG
Source organism: Hirundichthys speculiger (assembly GCA_018398805.1). NCBI lineage: Eukaryota > Metazoa > Chordata > Actinopteri > Beloniformes > Exocoetidae > Hirundichthys > Hirundichthys speculiger. The sequence goes on from JAGFBZ010000430.1 coordinate 1,284,559, forward strand.
TCATGCAGACAACACGGCCTCCCCAGTGGCGTAGCAATGGTGCTGTCGCCTTCAGTGTGGGAGAAGCCCAGTTACATCCAGAAGGGCATCCCGTGTAAAACTTGTGGCGAATCAGTCGTGCAGATCATGCTGCTGCGGCAAAACCCCCAACAGGGCGCAGATGAAAGTTTTATAGCAGAAACATGGCTTTCTTGAAGAAAAAGTACTGCAAAGTAACAAACATTTTAAACTCCCAAATGAGGCGATTCTTGCCTCACTTAACATTTTTGTATCAACTCATATGTTATTATTGTTGTTATTATTATTGTTGTTATTATGATCATTATTAGCATAAAAATAACTTTCTAAAATTAAACAAAGTACATATAAGCTCTATCCACACAATGAGACACATTTTAAATGCAGCCAGATGGTGGCAGTATTGCACCAGAAAGTAACTGTGGCCAATGGCAGTAAGCATGAATGAACTATTAAACTCTGTGGTGATGGCAACATCTCCTAGATCAGTGTTTCCTAACTCCAGTCCTGGTGGGGGGGGGCTGCCCAACAGGTCCTACATGTTCCCTGTCCACGACTCACCTGATCCAAATGAATGCATCACCATCAGCCTGTCATCATGTCTCCAGTCTGGAGTTGGAGACGAGGTCCTAGATCAGCGTTTCCAGCAGAACCCATTGTTCTGCTTGTTCTAGGTGTCTTCCAGCTCCAACAGAGCTGGATAATGACTCAATAACAGACTTGAGCAGACCGTGATGACAAACTGACGTGGTGATCCAATCATCTGAATCAGATAAAATAAAGCAGGGAAACATCTGAAACATGCCGAGCAGGGGGTCCGGAGGACCAGGACTGGGAAACACTGCCTTAGATCTATTATAGACAAACCACTGTATATCATATCTGAACATCACAGTCAGATTATCAATCTAAATTAGATGACTGACAGAAGGAAGAAAACATGCTGGCTAAATGCACATGCACACCCATATCTTAAATCTGAACAAATCAGCATCTTATCAACTGAATATGCTTCAAAGGAAGAACTGATAGAGCCTTTGCTTGGAAACAGATTGGCGTTATGTGCGTAATGTAAGACCAAAACTAACACAGATATGAACAAATGAACTTGTCCTCCTCCTGCATGTGAAATGGAAGTGAGATCATCATTGTGACAATCTGTGGAGCAGAGACAGACAGGCTGCAGCTTGCAGCAGCTCGGTGACTGCGTATGAATCACTTCATGAGGGTCTGATTGTTGTATCTGAGCCAGAGATCTCACACACACACACATGCACACACACGCACGCATGCACACAGCTGTTTTGAGTGGCATTTGGGTGCTCTTAGTGACAGAATTGCCTAAACTTTTGGCCTGTTAAGTCATTTTTATCTCCACTTCAACATGACAGAAACCTTATCAGTAGCAAATACAAAGAGTTTGGGTCTACTAATATTAGAAGAATGCAAAGAAGACTGAATATTTTTCTCTTTGAAAAACGTTATTAAACTTCAGAAAGGCAATACCACCCAGTATCATTCTAAATCAACTAACCTTAGTTATTTTAGTTTTATTCTTAGATATTAGAATTAAACATTTTGAAAAGTTTGGACACGTAGTTTAATTCATCAGCTTAATTTCAATCAAGTCTTAATAATGCAATTTAAACCAGAAGAATAGTCTGTTATGAAGTTTAGCAGCACCAGTACTATACCTCTGTTGGGAGGAAAATGTAGAAGAAAGCTTAGCTAGAAGATTACATGACAGCATTCACTCAGTGTGCATGTTTCATCTTTGTCTGTGTGCTGCTTTTTAAACATGAAAAAAAAAACATTTCTGTTATGTGAACCAGTGTCATTTAATGTGCATTATCTCATTCCACAACAGAAGCATACAGTAGGTACTCTAGATAATGCCTGGGTAAAACTATTTGAGCTATATAAGGACTGTGCCCTCTAAACTTCTGCATCGCTGTGAACCTGTCGTGTCAACCGTCAATTTACACAAAAAAATGTGCTCAGAAGCATGAGAAAAATCAATGTTGAGCATCTGTCAGACAACACCAGCTTTAAACTGCAAAGTTTGGGGTTTCCTGTGGAGATCCTGTATAAATAAACGGGGAAAGAAGTAGCTGTTGCTCATGGATTAAATTTAACATATCAACTGTGTTGTGTGTGTTCGGAGGTTCAATAGTAAAACAGAGAACTGGGTAGACTGGCTTTACTTCTTTAACTGTATACACGTAAACACGAAGAAGCAAACACCCACACAGCAGCTAAAACACACACACAGCCACAAATCTGTTCCTGTGAACAAAGCATACTGACCCAGTGTACCTACAGCAAACTCCTGCATCCTGTTATCCATCAACTATGAGCAGCGCATTACCAGACGATGTCAGTCCAGAGTTTTACTGTTTACCTTTTACTGAAAATGGCTCCAGAAAAAAAAAAGAAAAAAGATAATGGCTCCAGAATCAGACTTATGCTGGGAAATCACAGTAAACGGTATGCTTAAGAATTATATAGAAAACAATAATGAGAAATGAGTGAGGAAGTTCAACTGTTGCAATGGAAATTAACGTTAACATAGATTATCTCACAGTATGGTGGCTTGGTAGTTAGCACTGTTGCCTCAGAGCAAGAAGGTTCCTGGTTCAAACCTCAGCAGGTGCCTTTCGATTTGCATGTTCTCCCTGTGCTTGCATGGGTTTCCTGTGGCTGCAGGTTTTTGTTCCAACCATGCAGAAACACAGCTGACTTGTTTCATTCAGTCAACTGAACTGGTTAAGACCTTCAGTAAAAGAAAACTAGTTGAGCCGCACGGCCCTTTCACCCATCAGTTTGACACCTCTGCTGTATAGGATTAAGTGAGTCCCTGCATAGGATTAAGCGGGCATAGATAATGGATGGATTATTGTATTACATCGTAAGTGAGAAAGTAATGAAGCCTTCACCACCACCAGGGGGAGCAAGTGGTCATACCATCAAGAGGAAATGAAGAAAAAGTAGAAAACACAGTATACATGGTACATGTCAAGTACATGAAAAGGGTTTGCTGAAAAACTCCATATTCATTCATCTTGAGTTCCTTCTTTCTTTGTGAATCAAGAGCAGAGGACGGAGGGCTGAGATGACAGAGTCTGGCAGCAGGTGTGAAACAGCTGCTCTTTCCTCTGATCCGACCCGTAACCATGGCACCTACCAGTCATTATCAGGTGCGTGGATGCACTTACATCCACACTCTTTCCTCCGTAAGTGCATGTAAATGTGCACACAGCGAACTAAAAAGCATCAAACAGACCAGCTGATCAAAACAGTCAAAAGCACAAGCTCACATGTGGACTAATGACAACTTTAGATCCATTTTCATCATCACTGAACTGATATGAAGAGCAGATAAATCACCCATGTCATCCCTGCACCAGGATATATCACAGTGATCAACAGCTGATGGCCAAATACATGATTTGATGGGACTCTGATTTCATTCTAAACAATCTTCCATCACTTTTATTTTTTCTTTTAATGATGTCAATGGAATGAAACCTGGGTGAGAGTGCCAAACCCAACCATTCAGCTCTAAAAGACAAAGATGGGCCAAACAGCTGCTAGATGGCACTGTTCCCATGGGAAGAGGGTAGTGAGACCGTCTGTGACTGTTAATAGTCAGGGTGGTGGGTGGGTTGAGTAGCAGGATATTCTCATGCCTCTGTCATGGATTTTACCCACATACTGGTAAATAGAGAAGCACACACATCAAACAGAGGCCTTGGATGTAGCACAGCAGCCTGCTGAATGCTGCGTCAGTCCACAAATATGACAGCGCAGGTTGAAACGATTAAGTCAAAAACACTGTGGTGTGCAGTATTTGAGTCTTCTGCCATCTTTTAGTCATGATGACATCATAAAAGCTGGCCATTGGCGTAAGCACCTTTCAGTGAAACGTGTTTTAAAACGTCTAGCTTTGAAGAACATGGAGTAAAGACGTCTTTAAAGGTGTGCAAACAAAAAAGTTGTGCCTAAGCAAAAAAAGTTATAGAAAAAGAAAAGTCTCATTCAAATACATACTGACTCACCCTATCTTTGTCATCCACCACGTCACACAGCATATCATCAAGGTCCAAAATGCCTCCATCCCCATGTTCCAGCCTGTGGACCTGAACCCAGTAGCTGGGGTCCTGGGAAAAATAAAATAAACAAATTAGACAAAAAAAAAAAAAAAAAAAGAAAGGAAAAAAAAGAGAGGGGGGGGGGTTTATTAAATCTCAGATCTGCAGTAATGAGATCTGCTTTACTAGCACCGTAGAGGTTTAGGATTTGAAGCATTATGTGAATAAAGCCATACAACATGAGGATTGGCAGGCCAAATGACTTAACAGATTGTGTCTCCTTAGGAATCAGCTGATCTAATCACCATGTGGTTCATATTAGGAGCCGGTTGACTGGCACTCACAGGCTTGACATGGTTATGGATTGAAATCATGTTGGCGTTTATTAAATGTTTTAATCCCTTGCTGGGTGAGCTGCAAACTAAGCATATGCTTCAAGGTTTCCTCTGGTGTACAAAAAAAAATTGTTAAGCACAAAGCAGCATATTGATCATTTGTAACAGATACAGCTAAATAAAGACATCAAGTTTTGAACTCTTATCCAGTCAGTTATAAACAACTGGTAATGCCAGTTTTATATGCAATAATGCCAAGATAAGACATGTAGTGTAGAAAGCCCCAGTTTAAATCAGTTTATGGCTAATGACTCAACTCTTAACCCAGACATTATGACAGATACCATGTGGTTGGTTCAGATCCAACGTTGCAAACCTGTAACCTGCTGCCATCATTAAGTGATTTTATATTTTGAGTGCTGCTGTACTTCTGTACATCTCACCTCCAAGTTCCACAAAAGCCCCTCAAAAGCAGCAAACTGATGAGGGTGGGTTTAGGAAAATTGTTTAATTTACAAACTGTGTAAAATCAGAATTTCTTATAATGAATACCAAAGAACAACAGTTGTAGACCTTTTTTTTTTTTTTTTCATTTCATTTCACTTCTTTAACTGGGAAGTAAAATATGTCATGAATGCAAAGGAAAATATTAGACAGATAAAAATACAAAATAACAATAATAATCATGACAATTGAACGAAAAAACAATCACAAATTTATAAATATGCTGTACAAGATATCCATGTAACATCAATATGATACGATGCAATAATATTAAAAATAATAATTTGACAACAGTAATTAAAATCCATCTAAACCACTCACTGACTAAAATAAAAGTTCTGTCCAGTTTACTTGCCAGTGTCCGGGCTGGAAAACTGCAAATGAACACATATCCCACACACATCCCTCCATATATATATATATATATATATATATATATATATATATATATATATATATACATACATACCCCGTGACCTTGTCCTATACAGGGATCTGCTCTGCTATATATTTTTTTTTTTTTAGTTTTCAGTTTGAAAACCAGACATCCACTACTGCTGCCGTACTTTTTCGGGGCTTAATTCATCAGCTTCTTAGTGTATTTTGTTGGGGCTGCTGCTTGACCTCAGTAATTTGTTGACGGCCCCTAAACTCCACAGCAGCAGCGAGGTACTCAGAAGTACATTCAGCGCTGTTCCTTAGAGTTTTTTCACACCCACTGAGCTTGGAGGGTTGATGACACTTGTGAAATATCTGGCATACTCATATCTACAAAATGACCTGGATAAAATCTGTGCAGTTTTCATGACGCTATTAAAGTTTAAAAAGAAAAAAAAAAAAAGCAAATGTCGGATGTGAAACTAACCGCGCCCTGCGGTGGTAACTGAATTCACAGCGAAAATAAATACAAATAACCGTTTTCTTCTCAACAGACCCATCTGACAGCACTTTAAGGCTAAACTTGCTGTTCATAAGACCCTTTTCTGTCGCCATGTCTGTCCCACACATTGACTGTAAATACACTTATTGGCCGAGGTCATATTTACAGAAACATGTGAGTTAATCTCGCATTAAAAAAATGACGTTAAACACAATTTGCGTTAACACATTAATGCCCTAAGATATATATATATATACACACACAAAAATACAAATGAAATTATTTACTTTTGATTATGCACTTGTTTTGATTTTAACCAGTTTAAAATGTTCTTTGAATAATAAACATAAATGACATAAATTTAACTATATACTAGATATATTATAACTATAGATCATATAAGATATGATCTTGTCAGGTTTTAGATGGCAGAAAGCCAGATTTGAAGCTTCAACATAGACTGAAGGAGCATATTCAACATGAAAGTTGGCTTTGCAAATGTTGTACATAAAGAAAACATTTTCAAAGGCTGTAGTTCAGATTGTATGTCTGATACTGAGTAACAGCAAGCTAAGAAAAGAAATTCTGTGTCTCCTCTTTCCACTCAGACTCTCCAGCAGTCTGGCTTTTCCCAGCTCATAGCCTGCAAGCACTGAAGCATGGCAGCCCCGTCAGACACAAGGGTAAAAAGAAACCGCTCATTTCACTAACTGTCCATCCTCCTTCTCCACATTATGAGAAAATCATTCCCTTTCTTTTTCTTCATTTTGTTCTCACTCTACTTCCTTCTCTCTGTCTGTTTTTCGCTAAATGTGGTTGTCTTCAGGTCTGTGGTTAAATGCCTTCGTGTTCAGCTCTGCTGTACTGAACTTCACTGCGGTTCACCAGGCACACTGGTCCAGATCATGGGGGGAACAGCTGTGTGGTTTCTTCCTTTTTGAGGTCATTAATAGAGAGAAGGTAGTAAGTTCATCGGGTTGTTTTCTAAAGACAAAGTAACCACTAAAACCATTATATATATATATATATATATATATATATATATATATATATATATATATATATATATATATAGATAGATAGATAGATAGATAGATAGATAGATAGATAGATAGATAGATAGATAGATAGATATAAAATGTAGTTACAAGGTTTTCCATTGATTTGAACTACAATGCCACAACAAAAGATGATGAATATCTAGAAGAAAACAGACACATCATACATTTACCATCTCTGGAAGTCATTAAGAACCACAAACTGACCCTCAGAATAAACCAACAAACAAAAAAAAAAGAAATCAAAGACCCTTAATGCTGGCATGCTCCATGTCTGTTTGGTAATGTTCTCATCCAGCCTTCATTCCTCAGATGGATTATGATGAACCAATATGGTTTTGAAAGAAGCTCATCCACACAACATAATCTCCAAAGTATGCTTAGGATGGAAGGAAAGACTCTGACTTTGACATGCAGTGTTGAAAATTGACTGAAAATCCTTATTTGCCCTTTCATCTGTGGTGCCTTTTCTCAAGCAAGCCAAGAGGGCAAAAGAAGAGAAAAAGAAAATCCTCATCTCAAGAACTTCTTTTCCTTTCAGCTGTTCCCTTCAGGGGTCTCCATAGTAAACCATCTTCCTCCATCTAACTATCCTCTTACACCAACTTCATGTCTTCTTTCACTACATCCATAAATCTCCTCTTAGATCTTCCTCCAGGACTCCTGCCTGGCAGTAACAACCTCGTCATCTTTCTACCGATACATTTACTATCCCTCCTCTGTTCACGTCCAAACCATGGCAGTCTGGCCTCTCTGACGTTCTCTCCAAACCATCCAACATGTGCTGTCTCTCTGATGCTCTCATCCCTGATCCTTTCCATCCTCATCAGTCCAAAAGGAAACATCTGCATTTTAACGTCTGCCTCCTGTCTTTTCCTCTCTAAAACATACAACTACAGAGTTTTCACCACTGTATTGTACACCTGTCCTTTATTGACATTCTTTTTTTCACCTGACACTTTTCTCCACCTGGTTGCACACACTTCTTCACCTCTTCTCCACACTCTCTGTTGCTCTGGACCACAGACGCTTGCTTCCATTTCACCTACCCACTGTTCAGGGTCACCACAGCTGAATGATCCACATCACTGATATGCCACAAATTCTTATGTCAGCTGCCCTTCCTGATGCAACTGGTACCTAAACCCAAACTTCCCACATGGTAGGTGATAGCACTACCACTAAGCCACTTGGGAAGGCTGAAAGAAAAGTAACCCTAAGTACCGGTTATTAAAATCCTCCACCTTCTTTACCTCTGCTCCCTGTAGCTTCACCGTTCCACTTGGGTTCCTCATTCACACACATGTATTCTGTCTTGCTGCAGATTACCTTAATTCCTCTCCTTTTCAAAGCAGACCTCCACCTCTCTAGATTTTCCTTCACCTGCTCTCACTACATATTACAATGTCATCTGCAAACACCATAGTCCAGGGGTGCTAAATACATCAATTGCGATCTACCAGTCGATCGCCATGGTACTATTGGTAGATCACATGACGATAAGATTTGATCCAGTCTGGTGGTTTCCTTAGCTAGGCTATTATGAAATTGGCTTGTCTGTTAAGCACCCTGAGGTGACATTGTCATGAATTGACACTATACAAATAGTGTCCCCTACCATAGTCCATGGAGAGGCTCAGAGCTGATCCTTGATGCAGTCCCACCTCCACCTTGAACTCCTCTGTCACACCTGCAACACACCTCACCATTGTCTCACAGGTCTCATACATGTCCTGCAGCACTCTAACATACTTCTCTGCTACTCCAGACTTCCATATCAATAGCATAGCTCATCTCAGCACCCTGTCATCTGGTTTCTAAAGGTCTACAAAGACCTTTAGACCTTTAGAATGCAGCTCCCTCTGACCTTCTCGGCACTTCTTTATCAGCATTCTCAAAGCAAATATTGCATCTGTAATAGTCTTCTTTGGCATGAAACCACTCTGCTGTTCACAGATGCTCACTTCTGCCCTTCGTCTAGCTTCCATTTTCTTCATTGTGTGGCTCATCAGCTTTATTCATCTGTAGCTGACACAACTCTGCACGTCTCTCTTGTTGTTAAAAATCGGCACCACCGCACTTCTCCATTCTTCAGGCATCCTCTTACTCTCTAAGATCTTTTTGAATGTCCTTGTCTAAAATTCTACTGCCACCTCTCCTAGACACTTTCATACCTCCACAGGTATATCATCAGGACCAATTACCTTTCTACTCTTCATCCTCTTCAATACCCTCCTCACTTCAGCCTAGCTAATTTTTGCTACCTCCTGGTCCACAATGATCACCTCTTCTACTTTTTATTCTCTTTCATTTTCCTTATTGTCAAATCTTCAAAGAACCCATTCCATCTTCCTGTCGCACTCCTAACCACTGTCAATACATTTCCATCTCTATCCTTAAGCACCTTAGCCTCTTGCACATCTCTACCTCACATCCTCATTCCACCACCAAGTCTCCTTGTCTGCTTTCCTACCAGATGACACACCAAGTACTCTTACCTGTGTCCTGATCACATTAGCTGCAGTATCCAGTCATCTGGGAGCACCTCCTACCATCCAGAGCCTGTCTCAACACCACTTTGTCCTCTGCTCTCCCTTTGTTCTCTTCATCTTCCTCAGAGTCATCCTACACACTGCCATCCTCTGCTGTCTGGCTACACTCTCACCAATCACTACTTTCCAGTCACCGGTCTGCTTCAGGTCACACTGTCTACATAAAATGTAGTCCACCTGCGTGGACCACCAAGTGTCTGCAAAACACCAGACAGCAAGACAGCTGCAGTACATCCAGAATGCTGCTGCACGAGTCCTGACTAGAACCAGGAGATATGACCATATTAGTCCAGTCCTGAGGTCTCTGGCTTCCTGTCACCCAGAGAATACACTTTAAAACAGCTCTACTTGTGTACAAGTTGCTTCATGGTCTAGGTCCAAAGTCCATCTCTGACATGTTAGATCCATATGAACCAACCTGGACTCTGAGAACCTCAGGTAGTGGTCTCCTGCTGGTGTCCAGAGTCAGGACTAAACAAGGTGAAGATGCATTTCAGTTTTATGCTCCTAAAATCTGGAACCAGTCTTCCAGCAGATGTTGAGACAGACCTGAACTCTGACAATGTTCAGATCCAGACTGAAAACAGTTCTGTTTAGATGTGAAGATGACAACTGGAAAGGATTTTATCTGCACTCTTCTTTTTGTTTTTGTTTTTTACCCTTCCACTACACACTAACGAGTACACTCTGAGAAATCTGGAGCTCAGTGTTTTGCTCAGAATACTTAATCAAATGGTTGGGAGGGTGGGGGAGGCTGGGGGGAAGCTGGGAGCCAACCTCCAGTCTTCCTGTGACAGGACAACCACTCACATTGCTACACCTGGATGCTAAATGTGGTGATACACTCATATCTAAGGATTTTTGCAGTCACACCCACAAATCATGTCAGCCAAGCAGGAACTCCAAATCAGAATGTCAAATCAACCATTTAACCTACCTTCTTATAATATTCCCTTTCTATCACTGTGTCAGGGTTGAATACAGCAGATGATCAACGATAATGATGTATTTCTCTATTGGAAATTAAACATTTATCCAAAATATAAACCTCACTATTTCCTAAGGTCTGCTTTTGCTCAGTGGAGCAGTTGCAATCTGTCCTGTACTTAAGCGTATTTGGGTTTATTTCATGCAGTATATCACATCTAAACACACATGGACTTAATCAAATGTTGAACTGGAACCAGCACGAGTCAATTAAGGAGAAACAGAGAAAAGGAGGTGCTGATTGTTCCAACAAACAGAGATTTGTGACAGAGCTGTGTCACGAAACAGCAGATATAAGACCATGGAGTTGATGGAGACTTGGCACCGACAGCGATTCAACCTCAACTCTTTCTGTTACACTCATGTTTGCTGCAAAAATCAGCACATTATGTAAGACGTCCTGTTGCAATACATGGTAAATGAATATAAACTTGTGAGCCCTTTCTACCATCTACTTACATTTATCTACATCCAAAAAAAACAACTTTTCCATTTATGGAGCAGGCATTAAAATCAAAATGCAAAAAAATGATAAACACAAATGAAAAGACCAAGGATGTTGCTCTGAATCTTCTGACTCTGAATCTGAATCCTGGCCCGTACAGAGTTTGTGGCAGTGACAGAAGCAGGTAGTAAAAGATCTCTGGTGCACCAGCCAGACAGGTCCGTTTCATCATTTTAAATGTGCAGTGGTGGTCAAAGTTACTGTTACACTACTGAAGCGAAGAACAAAACTCCACTCCAAATAAAAGTAATGAAAAGAAAAGTGATGAGAAATGGCAATAAGTTCAGCAACATTTGAAATGTAAAATTCAGGAAGTTTACATGAAAAATGAGTTACAACAATTATCACAATTTCTTATTTGATCAAATTCAACCAAACATTTTAGCTCTGCTTCTATAGCAAAGTTCTGAACAATATTTCATACAGTATGTCAAAATCAATCATACCTAAAAAAAAAAAAAAAAAAAATAACTAGAAACCTTTCCCTTCATAATCCATTTGACAGTAAGTAAAGACACAAAAAGTTTTATCTGTTTAATACAGTGGAAATAAGCAGCACTTAAAGTGACCGTCATCAGTTCAATTATAGATCTGATACCTGTTTTCTCGTCACCAAAAATCTCTTCAGGGATCATTTATGAACATATTTTGGTGGGTGAGCAGGACCCACGTCAAGCCTGTTAATTTTTACAGTTTTATGCTTCATAATGTGCTTTCAACCATGAGCCACAGCTAACCTGCAGAAATATTTGTTTCACTACACGGTTTTATGCATTCTGATGGATCTGAACACAGAAAACTCAAATCCATTCAGCTGACAGGTGTGTGAGCAGTTCTCTTTGTACTACTTTATAAATGGGCCCTGTATCATATTACCTTCAATTAATGAAGAAGTACGGCTGCCCTCATAATGAAGATTTCATTCCAAAAACAATCTAGAAATCGATCAAGGAAAACAATCCAACTAACGTAAGAGTTGTTTTATGTCCAGAAATAAATCTGCTTTCACAACGAATACATAATATATGTAGTAGTTTCTAATAGATGTAGATAAATTAAAAGACTTTCTATTTACAGACCATGTTAACATTTTAAAAGCCCAGGAGAATCATAATCTGAAGTTAATTTTTAAAGAGACTGTAAGCCAGAAAAGTATCAGGAACAAAAAGAGGGAAAGAAAAATGACAAGAACTAAATATATTAAGAGCACCAGTCAAACCAAGTTCTGAGCAACAATCTGAGGTATTTGTTTAGAGACAAAGTACAACGAAACATGAGAACTACACACAGCTTATCTCAGCCATACAGTAAACTGAGAGGAGTACAGAAAACCTGTAAAAACCAGTGTAACCAGTGCCACGCAAACAACTAACAGCCCTCTACATCAACATACATGTCCTGAGAAGTGCAACCTTTCATCCTAGCGCAGTGAAGCAACATTCTGGAGTCACGTACAAGTTGAATTATTGTTTCGAGTCTGAGACTGAGCCCTCAGTATCTGCATGGTAACTCTCCTGATCATCGGCTGTTTGGTCTTGATGCTGTGAACTCAGAAACATCTCAGAGCCTTGAACAAGGTTGAGCTGACATTAACATCACATGAACGGCTAGTAACATTTTCAAACCCATGGCTCATATTCTCTTATTTATTTATTTTAAACATGTTACTTTATACTTCAACTTGCATGCAGCAAGGTATCCCAAATAGTGCAGATACTTGGATGGGCCACCACCTGAAATCAACTCACCTCCAAGTTTATTTCTACTCTAAATGATGGGGGCGCTCTAGCAGGAAGTGCAAAAACCAAAAACAAACCAAGTAGTTAAAGGCTATTCTGTTTTTGTTCAGTAGCCTATGTTGGCTATGCTACTCTACATTCATTTTGTGAGCATCAATACCTGTTATTATTGGACAAACTGATTAATCCAGGTGTGTCTGACCATTGTAGCTACTCAGACACACCTGGATTTATCAGTTTGTCCAGTCAGTTTCTTGGTTCCTCAGCAGATTTCAGGGTTCTGAGTGGACCCGCCGCAGAGGTAAGGTTTTAATTGCAGATGCGGACCGGAGGCAGCGTGGAGCCAGCAGGTCCGCGATCTGGTTCCAAAGCGGATCCGGTACTGAGTGAAAGTGGACCCTGATAGGGGTCCGTTTTGCGGGTCCATTCTGGATGTCTTTGCTGTGTGTGTGTGTGTGTGGGGGGGGGGTTCAGTACACAGGAGGAGGAAAAATAAAGCAACTTGTTTTTAGTGTACATGAGGAAAATGAATAAAACCATCAATGACTTTTCTGTTTTGTTTGATCAGCATTTTTACTGCCGTGTTACAGGTTCTGTTCAGAAACAATCAGTTCAGGTATGTGAAGAAACACTTATGGTACAAAATCTTTCGACGTAAATATCTTATTTCTCAGCCTGGATACCGGTGGCTTATAGTCCGGTCCGGCTTATATGTGACAAAATATATATTTCGTTTATATTTTTAATGGGTGCGGCTTATATTCAGGTGTGCTTTATAGTCCAGAAAATACGGTACATCGTTCTATGAGAGTTGTCAAAATTTAGGATTTTCAAGGCCATTTTTGCATTTTTCAGAGTTTTCCTAAATCTTTTAAACAACCTTATTTAGTTTTTAATTTGGTCGAGTCACAGTGGCAGCTAACAGTTTAAACAGTCAGTTCAGTGACAGTATGACTATAAAGCTGACATGTAAATATGAGCGAGAGGGAGAGAAATGAAAGCAATCTGTTGCTTGTAATAGTAATAAAGTTAAACTGAACTGCTTGTCTTGAAATGCCACAGTCCAAATAAACGGATTTGAGCTGAAACACGAATGATGGAAAGTAAAGATATTAGCTAACATGCCTGTTTTGTAATCCCCGCTGTGTTGACACCAAACAGACCCACGAATCAAAAGGCTTTTGTGTTTGGCAGGGCAGATGTGAGCAGATAAGCAGGGTGTCACACTGTGTGTGTGAGTATTTCATGCCAATCATTCAGTTCTTGACCTGTTTAGTCCACATCATCTCTAATTATTTATGCCTACATTGAATGAAAGACATCCGGCAACTCTTGTCTGATCAGGAAACTGCTCCAGGTGATTCACTGTCAAAAACGAGGGAAAACAGAAAGTTTTTGTTCTCTTCATTTCCTTCTCTCTCTCACACACACCTCACACTTGCAACATAAGCCTAGACAACAGCTCTCTGCATATCTGTGTCTTTGTAGTTGAATGGATTGCCTGTTCCTGTCAAAGACCACACAAAGACTGCTACCCTGGAGGAAACCCAGGCGGGGGAGGAGGGTGGGAAAAAACACAAAGACAGGGCATGTGCCTCTGTGTTTTATGATTGCTGCATTAGCGTCTGCAAGTGCTGCTATTCCCACTGGGGAAATGTCACTGCCTGGATATGTTTTTTACCGTACAGGGCGCCCAGCAGGAGGACCTCGTGGCGCAACGGTAGCGCGTCTGACTCCAGATCAGAAGGTTGCGTGTTCAAATCACGTCGGGGTCAGAGATTTTTGAACCTCTTCACCCTCACGAGGAACACACTAACAAACTCGGTTCCCTTGTCGGGTTCATACTGATGAACACCAAAGGCAGATAAAACTCAGCGCTGGGAATAAACATTGAAATAAATCCCTTAAAGACATTGTTGGTCAGAAAATGCTGCTTTACTAACCAGCAACCTCACAGTTAAAACGTGACCTTTTTCCGTCACCTTCAAAGATGGCATCAGCAGGATTATGCTCAGTAAACCAAGTTGGTGGATGAGATGATGAACATGCAAGCAGCTTAAAAAAGAAACGACTCACACAGACAAACACACTGTTGCCTTTTCACTGTGTCTGGGTCACTCGGTAGCTCAGTGGTTTGAGCAGCCGGCCCATGTAAAGAGGCTGCAGCGGTCACTGGTTTGACTCCCAGCCTGTGACCCTTTGCTGCTCTGTCTAAGCTTCCTGTCTCTCCCACTGTAAATAAAGGCTACTAGAGCCTAAAAATCTACCAAAAATAATGTGGCAAAGCACTACAAGCATCCAAAAAAAAAACAGTTGCTACGAGAGTCATCTGGATTCACTATTGTGGGCTAATCTAGTACTTGCAACTAACTATGCAAAGTGCATTTTTCTATGTTATGTGGTTTACTCAGCCTTAAGGCACAGATATTCCACCATATATCTCTTATGTTACCTTTTTTCAGAAACACACATCAATTTAAAACTTTGATGAATGCTATCACTTGAATCTGTTTAGCCTTTACTTGCTGAGCATTCACAAAAGGTCAGAAGAATCATGAGGCTACATATCGTATGGTACATACAAAGGTTTCCAGATAAAGAGAGAAAATCATATTTTACCAAAATGTAAAGTGAATTATCAGGATTTATTGTCACTTTTGTTTCTACAATAAAAGATGCCTTGACGTTTTGTCAGCTCAGCTATTGCTGAAAACCTTGGTTTAACGGTACTTCAACATGCATCAGCAGTCCTCATAGAACATTTTATCCATTAACTTTTGTTTTAAGTCACAATTGTTTGTAGAAGTAGTATTAAAGTCCTTCCACCAACCAGGACTTTGGGGCTGTTAACTGCAGACTGACAGAAATATGCCGTCAGATAGATAGAAATGTTGACAGTGGCATGGTTCTGTTACCACGACTGTGCAGTCGGCTCTGAGGCAATCAAAGAAAGAAATCAACCTTGAGTCTCTGTTAATTACAGATTATAATTATGATTATTATTTAAAAAGCAGCATTTTCCAGATGAGCTAGGTGGTTAACGTCATACTTTGGGGAGAGAAGTTCTTGTCATGTGGGAGAAGGCCTTTACTTTTTCATTTCAGTTTGCTTTTGTCAGCTCAAAAAACTGCAGTCAGCTTAAGAACAAGGATAATGAGAGAAACCTTCAACGCTATTCCTCCGAGACAAAGTCACCTCCAGCGTTTGTGCATTATTGATGTCGTGCCCCATGCAACTGCAGCCTGCAGAGTACCACGCTAAGAGAAATATGACACCACGCTACACACATGCTTGCAGCTCTGCTCTCCAGAGGCCTACTGCAAGTGATTATCTATAAATGGCCATCAAGTAGGCAAAGCTACAAAGAAACTGCGCTGGAAGCTCAAAAGCTACATTTAATCTCCTCAAATAACTTTAATGGCCTTCTGTTAAGTACCTTACAAGTTCTTCACACATTAACATTTTTTAAGAGTCTCAGACACATAATTGGGAGGTTTCAAAACATTCATAAAACTTTACAAGATTGTCTAGAAGAGGAACAGGTATTTACTGTACACCCCCCAGATAAGGAGGAAAGTAGAGAGTTTACTGCCCACAAACATGTCAACAGAGAAAGAGTGGGGCGTCATGTTGGAAAGCTTTTTTCAGAAAGGATTCAAGTGTGGAGGTCGCCGCTGAAACCACGAGGGACTGATTTTTTTTTTTTTTTTTTGCAGATTTGTTTGTCTGGGTATAGCATCAATGTGAATTATCCCCCAAACAGATAAATCTTATCATGTAAGCCTCACACAAACCAAAAAAACTACTTACTAAATATCAACGTAAGGCTTTTTACTAGTATTTCCACTGGGTCGATGAAGACTCATGATCTTATTAAACTTTTATTTATGTTTTCTGTTTTCAATCCTGTGTAACTTTTTCATTAACTTGATGAGTAAAAGTTAGTCGGTAATTTAGTCATAAGCATTACAAATGTGAAAATTAATCATCAAGTAGTGATTATGACTGAACTGAAACAGGAGAGTCCTGAAAGATAAACCTCCATGAACTAAACTGAAGTTCAGTGGAAGTTCACGTCCACAGCTGAATCACAAATACGTCTTTTTGTAAAGTCCATCTTGGCAACAAGTGGACTGCAAGCTGGTTTTAAATACTAAATCACAAAGCCTCAATCTTCTCCACTTGTCCACTCATCGTCATTGTCCCATTGAACAACAAACTATAAGATTCCTGATTTAGTTAAATCAACGGTTCGTCAGCATGTCCTGTATCACATCTAGAGCTGAACGATTTTATCGATTCAGCAATATATATCGATATTTCATCGAGTATCGATATTCTAAGCTTCTTTCAAAACCCCCGTGTCCCACCTTTAAAAGCTTGCAAGCAACAATTTGCACTGTTTGAATAAATGAAACTATTTTTCTCAACAAATCTTTTTTTCATTTTGTCCAGCATTTGAAAGCTGCCTGTCAGCCATATAATGTGTAATTGATGTTTCAGTTCAATTAATTCAAACAAAGTCATTGGAACACTCACAAGATGTCACCAAAATCACTTTGTCCCTTTAAAATCTTTTGTAAAATGATGTAAATGTATTGCAAGATGAATATCGATATATATATCGTATCGTGAGCCAAATATCATGTATCGTATCGTATCATGAGATTAGTGTATCGCTACAGCCTTAATCACAATCAGTTTGAAACTTAGTTCCATCTCATTCCATTCAGGCTGAAAAAATGTGTTCAGAAGTTCAGAAAAGTAGGAAAGTTTGTTAATTGTTTTTGCTAGAAAACAGGCGAGTTCTTCAAGCGGTTTAATTTATTTTTTTATTTTTCATTTTTTTGCAAAAACATGATTTTAAAAGCATTAAATAAATACTTTGCATAACTTTGTATGGTTGTGTTTACAAATTCCTTTAAATATATTAAATTCTGTAAACACAAATGTGTTATGCAAAGACAGTTGAAATCAAAAGTATACATATACTGTATAAACACATATAACCTTTTTTTTTTTCCATTTTATGAGACTAAACTTTACCTGTTTTAGGTCACTTAGGATTAGAGCCAGAATAATGAGAAAGAGATTTTCCTTTGGAGAATTTTTATGACTTTCTTCAAAGTCAGATGTTTATACCACTAAGATAACTGGGCCTTTAAACAATTTAGGAAAGCTCAGGTGGCGACGTCATGACTCTGGAGGCTGAAACTGACGACATTTGAGTTAAGCAGAGGCTCACCTGTGGATGAATTTTAACGGCTGTTCAAACAACTATATCCAAGTATAACCACCATGGGAATGTCCAGACATCATACCACTCAGGAAGAAAATAGATTCTTTGTCCCAGAGATGAATGTAAATTGAGAAAAAATGACAAAAGCTAAACATCTCATGAAGATGGCGCTGAAGCTGGTCAGAGTGTCACCATCCACAGAGAAACCAGTCCTGAACCAACATGGACTGAAAGACCACTCAGCCAGGAAGAAGACATTATTCCAACACAAATAAACCAGATTAGAGTTTGGAAATGCACACAGAGACACAGACCTTCATTTACGGAGACATGTCCTGTGGTCTGATGAAACTAAAGTTGAACTTTGGCCCAAGTCAGACACTTTAAAAGCAACACTGTCAAAGAAAGTAATAAAAAAAAATCTCTCTTTAATTATTCTGGCATTTAGCAAATAGAAATAATTTTGGTAATCCTAACTGACTTAAAACAGGAAAAGTTTAGTCTGATTAGATGTCAGAAAGTGAGAAAAAATGTTTTTAAAAAAGCAGTGTATGTAAACTTCAAGTTTCAGCTGTAAATGTTTTTTTTTTCTCTGGCTAAACAGTTCCAGTTTTCACACCGTCTGTTGAAAGAGTGGCAGCATTGCTACTTAAAAGGCTGGGAAGGCCTCAAAATGTAAATGTCCTGCCAAAGAGACTAGACACCCTCCATATATCTGCCTCACCTATAAACACTGAGCCAACCTGGAGACGAGTGTCGGTTCTTAGGAATCTTAAACTGTAGCTGTGGAGAGGAGAGACAGAAACAGAAAAAAGAAATGCCTTTCTCTCGCTAAGCCAAAAGTACAGCCGCGTCTTAGTCAAATGAAGGCTGATTCTCTAAGCTTTATCTAAGATTTCAGATGAGTCACATGGGAATATAAACCTCTGCAGTCATTTTTTTCCTGCTGTGTGATCTGCTTGAGATGGGGATTTGTAGACCTGAAACCGTGTTTCTCCAAGACAACAACTCCATACCCTCGTCCTTCATAATAAGTACTACGTGGTAAGCTGAGCATCTGGTCTGTATAAGAAAAAAAAAAAAAGCAGGTCAAGTGTGTGTGTGTGTGTGTGTGTGTGTGTGTGTGTGTGTGTGTGTGTGTGTGTGTGTGTGTGTGTGTGTGAGCACAGACCAGACACGCTGCCTCATGGCCCTGCAGGAGCTGGAACCACTGCTGTGATGAAGGTTTCACCAGCAAATTAAGAGAGGCATTATCACATGAGGATCTCATTGACTAGCCTCGTAATTATACATAATGATCATTAAAACAATTACAACGTAAACCTACAGACATGATTTATCAGAGATTGAAACATGCTAGAGTGTTGAATTAAATTCCTTTTTTTTTTTTATCAAAGACCGATCATACAGTGGACTAGGGATGGAACGGTTATCGGAATTACGGTAAAGCGCGGTAAAATTTTACGCGATAACGATTACCGTTTATGTTTGACTTCATCTCATTATCACGGTCAATTACCAGGATATGTAATATCAGCCTCATTCAAGTCTGCGAGCGACTCGCGACTGTGTCTTGCGTGAATATGTAGCTTGTAACATCGGCATCGTAACGTGAGCATGGCGGAAAGCGGTGATAGCACGCAGGACATTTATCAACCCACTAAAAGGACGAAATCCAAGGTCGGGGCATTTTTTTTTTTTTTTAGGAATGCAGAGGGACAACTGGTGGAGGACAGTTATCCTGTCTGCAGAGCACTTGTTTACATTTTATTATTGTAATTTGTAGAAGCAACTTGAAGGAGCTAAGGCTAATGCTTCAAGCTACTGAGATGTTTGACCAAGAGTAACCTGGTCGAACGCGCTTCCGCTAACTCACATTTCGTAAACGTTACTGTTGCGTGTCGATCTAAAAAGGACCCGGAACGGTGTTCTTCTGATGCAGTTAAAATATTAATTTATTCCATTAACTGATCCGACAACCATAACGCCAATAGTTAGCACCACAGTGGTCAAAAACCTTTTGCCCATCCGGGTCAAACACCTAACCCAGCCATTCCCAAACGTCAGAATACCAAGGCCCAATTTGAAATGGGAAAAATCTCCACGGCCCACCCAAAATTTAATTACAACATAAAGGACTAGACGCTATGTTCTGATATTAATGTAAGGGGTCAACAAATAAGGTGACACTTGTTATATTAAGTTAAGATTTCAGTAAAATAACACTTAACTGGCTTATTTTAATACTTCTTAATGTTTTTTTTTAAATCATGTGATGAATACTTTACAGAAGTTAAAAACATATTTTAAAAAGATCGAAAATTTTAAACGTATTTGTTTAATTTCAATGACCTCTCACGGCCTACCTGCAGTACTACGACGGACCACCATGGGGCCGCGGCCCACACTTTGGGAATCACTGACCTAACCAATAACAGGCAGCTACCTTTATACCTGACCCTCAGGTAACAACACAGCGACACCCACAGACACACAGAGTGAACTTCAATTCAGAACAACATATTTGGCTCCTAAACAACTGTATCTTTATTTGCACATTTATACTTATTTAAGGTTCAGCTTAAAGTCCAAAGTTTATTTCATTTGAACTTGCACTATAATTTTTGTTCGTGATAATTTTTTGCATATTTAAACCCACTATGGTTGTTAAAGTGTTTTATTTAAATTTGCACCAGACAAATAAGCTTTGTTCCTGTTATTTATTTTGTTCATTTAAAATAAAACCGTCTTTCTGTTCCAGTTGTTTGCCCTTTTAATGTGAAAGTCATTTCGATAAAATTTTGGCTTCTGATGTTTTAGTATGACAAGAAAATTACAAGATTTTGTGAAATTATTTCAAATGTATGTGTTTTTTGGACATTTGTACAGAAATGAAGAATATTGCGATAATATCATAAACCGTGATAATTTGTTCACTATAATCGAGATATTAAATTTTCTATATCGTTACATCCCTACCGTGGACAGGATGCCAATCCATATTAGGAACGAGCAGCCATGTATACTCACACTTACAGAGAACCTAAAACCAGCAAACATGCTTTTGGAGTCAGCACCTGCATGCAATCAATGCAAACAACACGCAATCCCATTCCTTATCTTATCTTATCTTATCTTATCTTATCTTATCTTATCTTATCTTATCTTATCTTATCTTATCTCATCTGATCTAGATGTCCAGAATAAAAACAACTGTAACTAAAGTTGTTTCGGAAGACAGTTATTGATTGTCCAAACAATGCACAATTCTCTGTCTGACTGTCTGTGACAACCCTGTGGATGACAGGCATCAAGGGACTGTTTCCTTAAGTCAATCTATCCTTTTTAAAAAGGTTATCAGAAATCCGGCAGCAGCAGAAACAGAGGGTGAGGGTGTCTTGTTACAGAAAAGGAGCATTTTGTTTGAAGCCCCGTGGGAGATGTCCCATACAGGCCATCTGCTCAGCCACAGACGTATAACAGGAACCATCAGATTTGGTGCAGATGTGGCACACAAGTCATCCATTTAACTGTCAATGTGAGCCTCTTTTTTTCACATCTTCGTATATGATTTAAACAGAATACAGACAGATAGTGAATGTAGTCTATGTTGTCATTTGGTTGTGCTAATTTTAAGTCACAGTATATCTCTGTAACTTCCAGCTAGCAAAGAAAAGACTACTTAGCCTGCCAGGTCCCAAAGAAAACATTTCAAATAACACAGAAGTGCCTGTCAGCCCTGCAAGTGAAGCTCTGCTGGTTCAATATAACTTATTGAGCAGAAGCAAGACTCCTGCCTACTCCAAGAGACAGCAGTCAGCATAATTTTGGAACGCTTTTGTTTATTATTTTGCATGCACAGAGACGTGCACGCCAGATGGGACCTCTAAATGAGCCAAGAGAAACAGGAGAACTGACAACCCGAAGTGGAGATGTCACGACACACTCAGCTCTTTCACAGCCTGCAGATGTTGAACACAGAGGGGTCGCTGAGCGTTGTAGGATGAGGAGCCTTATATCCAAGTGTAGAACAAACATTATATGTTACCTATCAAGGACTGTTCATCTGCACACATAATGATACATAATGTTTCTGTGGGCAAATGTTAAACTGCACACTGCAAAAAAAGGGGTCTTCAAACAAGGAAAAAACACTACAACTAAGGAAAAGTACTCAAAACAAGTGAAAAAAGTTGTATTGAATCTTAAAACAAGATTTATTTTGAGGAGATGGGGAGGAGGAAAAACATAATACATCTTAATTTAAGTGTTAATTGTCTCATTTTAGGATTCCCTGCCTGTGTGAGTGGGTGTGCGAGCGTTTGCCTGCAAAACTCAACAGGTTCAAGAACAACATGTGTAGAGCAGAGTCCCAGTGAGCATGAAGGCTGGCTGAAATGCACCACACCTCACATGAATCATAATGTCCCACATGCTAAGGGAATGTAACACACCAGCCACATCTGTACTGCAACTGTACAGCAGACATTTCTCTTTAACCCCACTTTCACTCACAGCCGGGGTTTCCAGGAAGCCTAAGGGACCTTTTCTAACATGTTTTTTTAGCAACAAAAAGCAAGGGGACCAATTTTCTGTTCTATAATGACCAGACTTCTAGTCCTTGGAAATTTGATCCAATCAAGGAGCACTTTTAAGCTTTTTTTTTTCCAACTTAAGTTACATTGTGACTCATCGTATTTGATTTAGTCTTTGTATACTGACAGTAATGTGATGGAACTACAAGATAAGGTCAAGTATTTCAACACAATAACGCATATCTGTGTCATCATCATTCCAGCTTTTTCAAGAAAACTGGCAGTGTGAAACATGAAGCCAACCAACAGAAGTGAAAGGAGAGAGACACTAAAGAAAAGCACTTTCCAAAGCATCACCAAGGCAAAAAGCCAAAAACCCACAAGTAGCAACAACTGAAACACAGTGCTAAAGAAAACTGGTGGTGCTAAAATACAACAGATGCAAACAAGGGAGGAGGTGATCTGTCACATAGGAAAAAGAAATGTAATGTCTCTGTCTGCATAGAGCTGGCCAGGCTGGTGCTCTTTTCTGTAATATGTGAACAAGAACCGAGGGGTTAGTATTGGCAAAAAAAAATCAATACCTGGATTAAACCAAGAAAAAGCTTCCCATTGGAAAAGTACCGAGGGCGATTAATATGTTTTAGCTAGAAACAAGTTTTTTAGCTCTAACTGATACACTACAGATGTTCTCAAGGCACTTCCAGTGTTCGTGGAAAGGATGTTTCTCTGTTTCAGAAGGATTCAATTCTTGGTCTGTATCAAGCAATGAAAGAAACTAAGGTGAAAACTGGGTTAAAATGTATGAGGGTGGTAGTCAAACATAATTCGAGAGAGAAATGAAATATCTGTTTAAAGAGTCGCATTGTAAAAGTAAAGGCAATTATTATTCTTTCATTTTTTAAACTTAAAAACTGATCATAATGTGAGAACTGTGGACATTGTGAAAAAAAACTTTTGAGTTTTATGTTTTTGTCTTTGTTTCAGCTTCTTTACTTAACCTAAACTTTGAAGCATTTTGTGCAACTCTACAATAAACTATAGACCACTTGCTAAATTTTACAACGATCTACATTGCTTTAACACTGCTTTTTCTAAACCTTATACTACTCTATATACTGATTTTACCAAAAAAAAATGTAGTAACAGTATGTAGAATGTGGAAAAACTGCACAGAATACAAAGCAAAAATGTCCAGATGGTGTGTTCCTTTCTGAAAAACGTCCAGCGTGAAACTGACCACTGAATACTGCATCGTATGAATAATGCACAGTATGGAGTTCTCTTCCTGCCAGGGGATATGCTCATTTATGAGGCACAAGAAACAGGTGATAGAAAAGAAAAATTCTAGATCCTTGAGGACATACTCTAATGACAGTGAGGAACATGCATGTGGATTAGAAATCACAAAAGGAAAGTGTTGTCTGAAACTCAGACAGGAAAGGAGGACAAGAAAAAGGGAAAGTGAGAAGGGAAGAAACAAAAGAGCATGAGGAATAGCGGATGCGTTCAATATTTCAGATGGACAAAAAGAAGACGAAGAGAGGAAAAGAAGAGAAGTGCTGTGTATCACTTTGACCTTCATTAATTGATTTTACATCTGCAACTGGGTCTTTTGAGACAGTTTCATCTGGAGTGGCAAATATCTGCTACAGATTCAGATCATAAAATTCTTACAGAAAAATAATAATAATAATTGGCCACATGTTTGCTGAGTAAAAACTAGACTCCAAAGCTGCTTTCTCTGAGTTTTTTTCCATATACTTACAGGTTGAATTCCAGATTAGATTTCTCTTATGAACATAATGTCATTACAATGTTCTTAATTAGCCAACTAAGAAAAAAATGCTTCAGAACAGCCCTCCAGCATATAAACACTTACAGTATAACTAAAAAACATGGGAGTATTGAGGTCACAGAGAAGAAATAAGCATTTAAATGGCATTAAAATTCAGCCAAAACACCATTAGTTCAATTTCAAACAAATTGACATCTCACTCTCAGAAGGACAGGACTACCTTTCAGGGCAAGTTTGAAAGAAGAGAGTTATCCCTTCAGTTATGCCTCTAAAGGCCTGCACAGGTGGGGGACCTCTCATGATGCACTGGGTTTTTTCCTCAGTATTCTCTTTTCTCTCCACACAGGCATGTGTATGCCATGACTGCTGTCATTAATTTTGCATTTTTTTTTTCACTTTTTTCTTTCACATCTTGGCATCTCCTGGCCCCTCTCCCTGTCCTCTCAACCCCTAACTAGCTGAGCCAGATTTCTGCCCTCCCTGAGTGGCTCTGATGGGGATGTCCACCTGTTACATGAGGTATCTTTCTCTTCAGTGTTGCCCACGGCCTCGTGCACACCATCAACTGTAGGTATGAGATGCACACTCAGGATGGAGGATTGAATTCTAGTCAATGGTATATCCCGAAGGGCATCAACTTTTTTATGAATTGGTATGCATTTTTACTGAATTTGATTATAATGTGTACTGTGTCTGTTCAGCACTGTAAAGAGTCACAACTCTGTTGGTCCATGCATTCCTGCTACTCTCAGTAGTGAAGACTTTATGAGCTTTTTTAGCGGGAAAATAATCAAAATTAGAGATGGGATCGGCCAGGCCCAGCTGTTGACAGCTGTGAACGTCCCTGCAGCTTCGCTGATTTCTTCTGTTTCTGATTTGACTCTGGACTGTTTTTCTCCTGTGGGCCTCTCTGAGTTGACCTCAACTATCAGTAAAGCTAAACCATCTACATGCCTGTTGGATCCCATCCCAACTCGACTGTTCAAAGATGTTATGTCCTCTCTTGGTATGTCAATTTTGGATCAGATTAACCTATCTCTAGGATATGTACCACAGGTTTTTAAAGTTGCAGTCATTAAACCTTTACTCAAGAAACCATCTCTTGATCCGGACATCTTGGCAAACTATAGACCAATATCCAACCTTCCATTTATCTCTAAAATTCTGGAAAAAATAGTTGCTAGCCAGTTAGGAGAGCACCTGCATAGAAATGATCTATTTGAGGTTTTTCAGTCAGGGTTTAGAACTCATCACAGCACAGAAACGGCGCTGATTAGAGTCTCCAACGACCTCCTCATGGCCTCAGACAATGGATTAGTCTCTGTTTTTTTTTTTTTCAGTGTATTTGCAGGCCAGAGTTTCCTGGGTTTCATGCTGACTTGCAGTTCCATCCTCTGTCCATCCCGGGGTTCTCCTCCACTTGTGTTTGGGTGCCGACTGGCGTGGTGACCAGCGACCTGGTCCTCTGGCCATCTCATCCCAGTGCTGCTGCCTCCATCTGTTTATGTTTATATGCTCATTATATTTAGTCATTTGTGTGCTCTCCTCTGTCTGTCCTGTCTCCCCTCTTTTCTTTCTTTACCCGGCTGGTCTTCAGCAGGAAGGTCCCCCCATATGATCCAGGTCCTGCTCAAGGTTTCTTCCTCTTAAAGTGGAGTTTTTCCTTGCCACTGTTTGACTTAAAGGTTTTTTTTCTCCCTCTGTGGGAGTTTTTTACCTCCATTATCATTGATTGGATTTAATATTATAATTTTAGTTAATGATATTTGTTCAGGGGTCATGCTCTGGGTCTCTGTAAAGCACCTAGAGACAATTGACATTGTAACAGACGCTATACAAATAAAATTGAATTGAATTGAATTAATGTGATTGAACTGGACTATATTCAGTTGGATTTGTATTGAACTTGTTTACTTTCCCTGTAAGCTGCCCTGAGATGACTTGTCATGAATTGATGCTAATGAACTGAGGAAAACTGCTTTAAATAGAACATGCTTTCCTTGTTTTGTGTAACCTTTCACTATTCCACCCTGCAACTGAGTGTTGATATAAAGATAAGCAGCGGTCTGATTAGAGGAGACAGCATTCATTCTACGGAGGACGGTGCAGCCTTCAAAATATCAACTAACAGCTGACCTGCTGTCTGATCCTCTGACCACCTCAGTGTTGCTGTCAACATCTGTTTATATGCTAGGGGTGTAACGGTACATGTATTTGTATTGAACCGGTTCGGTACGGGGTGGTCGGTTCGGAACGGAGGCAGTACTCGAGTTGAGGGGGGATGAGGGCGGATGGCATCCCCCCTGAAATAAAAACGATCAAAATCATCCCCCCTGTAAAACTGCCATCCCCCCTTTCCATCCCTCCCCTTTTTACAGTAAATGTTGGGAATATAACTTATAATTATTTCATCATTACAAAGTAGTTGCATGTTGAGCAAAAGAAATAATAAAATCTGAGGGCACAGGGGCACGCAAAGATGCAATGACACAACATGATTGTTATTTTCAATTGGTTAATTGATGCCTGAGGGAGCGGCACGAGCTGCTGCACAGAGCGACATATTGAGGATTAACTGCACTGCAATGTGAGCATGAGGAAACGAGCGGCTGGACAACGAGATGTCAGAGAGTTTTTTAAAAAAGACTAAAATTTACAGGTATAAATCAAGAATCTCAATCACTACTTTTTATTAATCTATACAACAGTCGCCAGACTCGCCACAGGTTGCACAATAACAATACAACTAGTTTTCCAAGCTTGCTGTGTAGCCTGCAAACTAGGTGAGACGAACTCATGTTAACGTTCATCTAACTTGTTAACTAGCTTGATGAAACACAGGACTTGTCATTCAGTCATGTTAGATTCTGGTTTATGAGCGTGGCAAACGTAAAACCGATATTTACTGTTAGCGTTAGACGAAAGTTTGTCTCAAATATTTGACCAGAATTAATGATGAAATATTCTTCACACGGCTAATTATTTTTCATCAATAGGACTCTTCAGGCAACAAAAATAAGTGAAGATGTTTAGCTAAAATTCAGATGTTCAAGGCAGGTGACATTAATAGTTTTTCCCCCCTCCTGGGGCCTGTTGCTGTAGCCTGTAATTTAATATTACAGTGAATATGATAAATGTGATTTTAACCTATACTGTACATTCTGTCTATTATCCAAGAGCAAGGTCATGTGCTTTTAGCATGACATGTCTGCACATTCTATCAAACCCTATAACGTTATTTTCTTCACATAGAGGAAAGCCATGGCCAGGAAGCAGGAGGATCAAGAGCAGAAGGTACAAGTTTGATTATTAAACCTTTAGGGTTTAGACCAGGGGTTATTTTAACTGGGGATTCCCTGTAATTGACTTTTTTTCCCCTCACAATAATTGAAAAATCTGAAGACTGTTAGTAATCTTTTAATGTAATTAAATAATTGTTAATGTAGAAACTGATAACACAATTTTCATGACTGTCAAAATGACCAATTGCAAAAATAGTCTAGTGCAACCTCTAGTTTACACACTTACCCTTTTCAATTCATACGTAGGCCTATTAGTATGTAGCTCATTATTTTCAGTGGCTATAAGGCACATTAATCTATTAATCTTCAGTCACTGCTTAGCTAACAATCAGAAAGCAAGAACACGAAAAATTGTCGACAAAAAACATGATTACGACAGTCTTTGGAAACTGCTATGAGATACTGAGACTTGAAACTGAGAAACTAAAAGCTGGGCACCAGAGGGGAGAAAAGGAAAAGTATTGTAAAATGTTGAGAGAGTTTTTCTGTACTTCTGTACTGTCTTTAATAACACAAAAAAGAGATAATTGATATGATTTTGCACTTAAAATAAACTTAGCTTGACTTGATTTGAGAGGATTCAGTAGTCTTATTTACAGTATTTTGTTTTGATAATGAATTTACAGCCCTGCCCCTGCCACTTTTTTTTTTTTAAGTGAAAAACATTGACCATCCCCCCTGAATTTTTTTTACAACTGGACTACTGAACGGAGGCGTACTGAACGAGTTTCCACACGGACATATTTAGTAGAGGACCGCATGTTGTGGAGCGGACGTCGTGGCTAATGCTAATGCCGCTAGCATTGGCAATAAGCCTCCCGCGACATAGTGTTAAATGCGGTGGGAAGCTGTGTTTGTACTCGGTCGTCTTTCTCTTTTTGTAGTGATGTTCACGCTGGGGTGGTGCCGTTTCAAATGAGTTAACGGGTTAGACGTGTTGCCAGAAATATACCCGATCTCGGATGAACAATGTCGGCAAACCACTTTGGTTTTATCAACTTCTCTTTGTCCCTGTTTATATTTCACCGGGGAGCCTAAGTGTGTTTTATAGCTTTATAGATTTAAAACCCTAATCACCCTTCAAACACATGATAAAAGTAATTGAGCCCCGATATCAATTACCTTCTCGTCCACATTGTAGCCAGAAAAATCAAACCGGGACTTTATGAAAAATACAATGATTTGTTTTTTAAAGAAACAGTCTGAGCCTTATCATGTTATTTATCTGAGCAACAACTTGAAACTGTTCAGTGTTGCAACTGTTCAATTTTGCACATCAGATGGATATTTTCTTTAAGAAAAAGTCTGAGCCAATATTATTTTTATTTTGTTTTTCAAAATATCTACATTTTAGAATATTGTATTTATATTTTTGAGCAAAATTCTAGATTTGTATAGGCTAATGGTTCCTATTGTTAAAAAGCACAAAAGTGTGTAATAAACAACTAGCACATTTATATTTTGCATTTTGTTTTCTTACTCTACCAAAAATGAACCGAACCGTGACCTCAAAACCGAGGTACGTACCGAACCGAGAGTTTTGTGTACCGTTACACCCCTATTATATGCTCATCTCTGTAGAGCATCACCTATATCAGTCATTATATAAGTAGATAGAACTCTTAACTGTCCAGTTTGCAGAAAACTACTACTAATATATTTTGTCCAATATAATATTGACAATAATATTCTGCCTCTCTTCCTCCATCCTGTCTGTCCTGTCTCAAACGTAAAAATAAAAGCATAATAAAAGATGCACACTGAAAGAGATGGTAAAAACCATGTTCACACATCTGGTCACCTGTGCTCATGATCAGAAGCTGGGAAATACTGAATGAGAATGTAGCACCTGAAAATTATATCTGTAACTATAATACCAGTCGTCCTCCTCTAGTGCTTCTCTGCAGCACCACTGCCTGCAGTTTCCTCACACGCTAATAAACACTCAAAGCCTCAAACCTCAGAATTTTTGACACCCTTATTTTCTTGTTTCAACATGATCGGCTGTCATTCTTTTGGCTTTTATCTTTAAACGCTTTCAAAATGTGTCTGATGTGTTTTTGAAATGTGTTTAAAAATATGATTATAGATAATGATTGCCACTTGGAGGGTGTGAATGTCTTACAGCTGGGATTTTGTAAGCAACTGCCTCTCAATAGATAAGTTTGACTAAAAGTAATAATAGAAGAAGGAAAGTGAAGGAAAAAAAAAGAACATGGGGTAGAGTATGAGAGTAAAAAAGGGAAGACAAGAAGAGGAGAAATAGAAAGTCAAGTTAGAATAAGGGAGGTGTTAAGAGAAAGCACCAAGGTTGAATGTAATGAGCCCAGTGTTTATTGACACCAGAATTCAGGGTCACCAGATAGAACAATGTTCACACACAAACATGTGTGTGCACGTTCACAAATGCACGGCCGCCGTCTGTGATTTCAGCTAATGCTGTATCATGGAGTAACTATGACAGATTTAGTTTTCAGCAGTGAATAAAAACAACTTGTTTTAAAGCCTGAAAGTAATGCACAGTTGATGGAAGCCAGCTCAAAAACTCAACATGTGAGAAACATGGGTGAATTTCACACAGCCTCAGTCAAAAATTAAAACAGATATAGAATATGAAAAGCAACATAAGTCAGTAAAAGTAAGAGAGCCTCCAATTCAAATCAATTCAGCTTTATTTATATAACATCTATTACAATGCAAACTGTCTCAAGACACTTGTCATAGACCGAGAGCATGAACCCCCCCAGAGCAAATATTATTAACTGAAGCAGTGGCGGCTGGTGCACTTTTCTCCAGGGGGGGCTACACCAAAAAACAAGAAGCAAATGTAGTACGATATCGATATACATACATTAATATCAATATTAGGGATGTCCCGATCACGTTTGTTGGAGTCCCGATACGATTTCCCGCGATCTTTAATTTTGATGATCAGCCGGCGACCCCCCCCCCCCCCCCCCCCCCCCCCATTTTTTTCCCAGGCGCGCTGCCGCAGGGCTTTACGGTGCTGTACTATTCCCATGCGTTGACGCGCCTGGGACAAAAAAAGCAGAGTTTACCTCGAAACAGCAGTTCATGCTTCAATATAAACTTGGCTCAACTACAGTTGTTTTTATTTGTGTATTTCATTTGCTTTTCAGAACTGTAGTTTTAACAGTTCCTTCTAAAGAACTAGCCCTCCATTCTAAATGCTGCCAGGTGTGTTTGCTGCACGCGTTTATAGTAAGTGGTCTGAAAACACTAGCACGTTTCACTTCCTATGCAATTCTTCAACATCATCAGTAACAATAACATAATTATATTAACTTTCTTTCTAGAACCCTCTGCACATGTTCGCGCACCTTTGTGTCCTTTGTCGTGCATGTAATGACGGGAACGAGGCTCGAGGTAATTAATGAGCCGGTTAAATGCCTTGTAAATGTGCTGGTCGTCCTCAGTAATACATTCAGCGATTAGCTCGGTGTCAAATTTCTCCGAGATCAGCTTTCGGGAGTTTCTTTCTTTTAAAAGTTTCACAGAGCGTTTGCTGCTGTAGTTCATCCAGCTTCAAAGCTAACGCTGAACACCAGCGACTGACAGGAGAGCAACTAACTCACTTTAAACCACATGAAATCTTCATTGCAAATTGTTTTTAATGACGGTATTGAACTGATACCGCCGCTCTTTTAAATACCCATCAGAAAGCCCGCCCACAAGTTAAAACGGTTAATGTACCGTAATACGCGCCCACTGCTGACTAACGTAAATTAATATCAATGTACAGTCATTACTTTAATGAACAGAAAACTTTTCTGAAAGAAAATAAGGGTGGTCTAAATTTTTTCCATGACTGTATATGTATATTTTAAAAACGCTTTTTTTTGTGTTTTGCTGGGCTGAATAAATAACATGTTATAATAAAAAATATAACATAACAAAATAGAATAAAATGTTTTCTCTTGAAATAGACCAAGTAAACATTTTTTTTCAAGAAATATTTTAGATTAAAACCATAAAGTAACACTGCCAAGGTGATAAAGACTGAAAAAATGGAAATACTGTTTAAAATTTGAATAAATTTGTTTATTCATGCCATTTGAAATGACACAATATTAAAAAATAAACATTTTCCATAAGGTTATTGCCCTCAGGCAACGCTGTATCATTGTGGAACAGCCTGTACATATATCAAACCAAACTATCATAACTCAATTCAAAACAAGACAGGAAGTCACATTTCACAGTTTGATCATTTGTGATACATTTAAATGCTTGTCTTAGTTTCTAGTGTGTCTTTCCTGACAGACAGTGTTTAGCTACAATTTGTTATTTTCATTGTTCTGCAATGTTGTCCTCTCAAAAGGTGTTGCTTTTAATGATTGAACAGAGTTTTCTCTTTTCATTCCTGCTAGCGAAAATACACTCTCTTCCCGCAGACTCGTTCTGGCGCACTTTAACTGGTTGCTCTCTGCTGCCCCCCTGTGGCTGACAGATTGTGTACAGCAGCACCATTCAAATGAATGCTGAGGGCGCAGGTTACGTGCACCCTACCAAGCTCCTATCTCTTGTATTGAGAGGATCGAACTGCGCATGTACGACTTATAGAGAGTGAATGGACGAAAAAACTGCGCCTCAGCCGGAAACATGTGACCTATCCGTGACTTAAAACATAAAACATATTTTAATCTATATTTTATTGTAGATCACACATATTACTCACTAACTCCATGATAATGAATTACCATACTCATTTTAAAACTATACAGTATATATTTCAAAGTAATTAAGTCTTCTTCACTTCAGTTCTTGGATGTGAGGAGAGGTGAGGCGGCGCCCTAGCGCCCTCTATTGACCAGCCGCCACTGAACTGAAGTAATATTATTCAATCCTAATTAAAGAAACAGTAGCAGCATGTCAATCATGGGTGGCCAATCTTCAGATCTTAATTTGACAAATAACCTGGTTCTCAGAGCTGCTTTTTAAACAATCTAAATAAGTTAAATATAAATGACCTCTTTGTCCTGCGATGTTTAGTTTTTTTGTTTCCATCAAATGTTTGCTAAAATTAAAGGTTTAGGTAATACATTTCTAACTTTGATAACATATTTGAATCAAGCCAAAGCCAAAGGTCAATTATGACACCATATTTTTTTGCTAGTAATCTACTAATATCCAGAAAAATACTGTTAAAGCAATATAGTCTATAAATGTTGCAGAACAGGTTATTTTCATGTTCTGCTCCTGAGAGCTTTGATATCAAGAAACTACGATTTCTTTATACGTGTGCAGCAAACTTACCATCAATTATGTAAAATATTTCCTGTCGGTTCAAAGGAAAAAGCAAAACAAAAACTAAACAACATCCAATGAATCTGCGCTCACTGATAAAAGCTCTCCAGTAGGCATCACCATATATCAGGCTACTTTTATTGTGCAGTAGTGTACAGAAAAAATAAACAAATAAATTATGATCTTTAACCAGAGCACCCAATTCTGTTGCCAACTTTGCTGTGGTTCGGTCTGAAATGTGAAAGGTGACGCAAGTGGCATTGTGTCTGTCTGACTGCCGTGGATCTTTCCTCCACCACACCTCCTCCTCCACCCACTGCTTTCACTGAGCCTGCAGGCATTAAAGTCAGAGCGTGATGGAAGAGGACATCAATCCTCTTAAGGACCACCACAGTCGAAGGCTTGGTGTGAGAGGGGAGCCACCGGACAGGGAAAATGGCATTGTTTTGCAGTGACGTCAGTCACAGTCAATGTCCATCTCTGGCTGGCAGGTGGCAATAGCGAGGACAGAGGCATGATGACGGTGGGGTGAAAAAGGTGGCAGAGTCTGTGGGCTCTGTTTGTAGCGATAAAGAGGAGCAGAGC
Source organism: Hirundichthys speculiger (assembly GCA_018398805.1). Classification (NCBI taxonomy): domain Eukaryota; kingdom Metazoa; phylum Chordata; class Actinopteri; order Beloniformes; family Exocoetidae; genus Hirundichthys; species Hirundichthys speculiger. Next base: position 1,317,955 of record JAGFBZ010000430.1, read on the forward strand.
CATTTTAAACAGCTGGGTTTATCAGAAAAAAAACGGAGCAAGTTCAAAGGGGTTAACCGATAACTTTCAGCTACTAAAGGCCGATACCGATAACACACACATATACCTAAGATCATTACATCAATACTATGAACAAAATCAAAAATAGTTTGGACTTTTTAAATAAACAGATATTCATTTTTTCCAAAGAAAAGAGCAAGCCTCTCAAACATTTTCATAAAGCTATCAAACAAACCTATTTGATATCTCACATTAACTTAAATAAGGTGCATTACTGACTGATATAAAAAAAAAAAATAGAGGCTCCTTAAACTGATGGAAATACATGCATCAGAATTACAAACTGAAAAAGATTTAACATTTAAAGGATTTTGACTTGTGGTTCCATTTAAATTAATACCTTTAATTAAAGTAAATGAGGTTCAGTAGTTTTTATTTTTTTTATTTTTTAATCTCATGGAAGCTTTAGATGAGAGGAATGAGGGAAGGGAGGGGAGACTGCTGCTGGCTTGCACACGTTAGCATTAGCTTCTGTTAGCTCGGGTTTTACATATTAAAGCTTATCCTTGTGCTTCCCTCCTCGTAGAATTCGCTCGGAGGATTCGTCACAAATAACCACCAAACTATCTTCTTCTGAAACTTTAACGAAGTTCCATGCCATCGCCGCCATGTTTGTTGTGATCAGCGCTGTGCTCACGCTGCATTCAAGGTGTAACGTAAATTCCCACGTTCCCTCGTTTGCTAGTCGTTCTTTCAGCCTTTTCTTTTTTTTCTTTTTTTATGTGTAACATGAGGGAAAATACTGGGAATATCAATTCAAATCAGCAACTACCAAAACTATTACCGAGTTAATGAGTTGTTTTCTGGCATTAGGGGCTAATCTTGATTTTCCTTATTGAGTAATCGTTTTTCTGATTATGCCGATGTCACTTGAACATAACATTCACTGAAACCAAATGCCTTTTAGTTAACAGAATTCAGAACTGCTTTTTAAAAAAATCATATTAAGTCATAATGTTCAGTTCACTTCAAGATCAAGTGATTTCAAACACAATAATAATATTTCTTGATGATTTATTGATGGCAGTAGCTCTAAGCAAATACCAAATAATGAAAGTGAGAGAAGACTTTTGGCCCTGGATTGACACACAGTCGACAGGTGGAATCCTGCAGGCCACACAACCACAGAAAATCCTGTCATCCATAAACAGGAACCCTGCTGGGGAATCTATTTGGTTAACAGACAAAGCAGTCACTCTGTGTGAAACCGGCCAAACCTGGTCCTTCAGCTAAGCCTGGCAGCGTGAGCACAGAAACGCACCTATCTACACACACACAAAACACACACACTCCAAGATACTATTAACACATGCCAAAATAAAACAAGCACTTGCTTGTAAACATACTTAACATTGGCGGGTTTTCTTTGTAGCAGCATTCAACATTACTAGAATACATGACAATATGAAGCACTAGGAACTGAAATGCTTGATCTGTAACAGGTAGACCAGTCAGCGTGCTCCCTGGTGTCATGTGATCTAACATACGTAACTCCTGCTGTCTGCCAGCCTCTACTTGTTTCCCACAGTCACTTACTCTGATAACAGGAATGGAAAAAGAACACCCTCTGTTAACAAAAATAAATTAAAACACACAAATATGGGCTCTTTTTGATCAATCTGATCAGCCTGACTGTAATGACACATGATCAAGAACTACCATTCAGTTTATTTTATTTTATTCTGTCCAAAACAGTAACACAGACACCCCTGCAACATCTGGCCCCTTCTCTCCAAGAACATTCCCCAAATCAATACATCATCAATACAGGAGGAACATTTGAGGGACACTGTTGTGTTTTGTGGGATCACTATATTTATCAGCTTTCAGATCATATTACCAATTCTTTTTTTTCCCTCAGAAAAGTTCTTAAGCTTACCTTTTGAACCAACCTTGGTTATTGTTGTGGTTGAGTTTAAAGCACTGCTCCTCCCTCTGCAGGCAACAAGATGGAAGACCTTTAACATGAACACATCTGGCAGCTAACATGGGAAGTTTTAGAATGTGTCACTCATAACTGATAATCTAATCATTTTAAAAACTGGTTTAATTAAAAGCATGGCAGACTTTGGCAGTAGCTCTGGTCAGTTTAAGCATTTCAATGAAACATCTTCAGACTTTCTACTGAGCTTTTTCATCAAACAGTCATGACAAAAGGAAAGTTATTTACATACATATGGGAGCAGCTGACGGAGCGCTCCAAACCCCACTTAATGCTTTGAATAAGTTGAAGATGAGATGTCAAGGAGGTAGAGGGACACTAAAATTGAGAGCAGTGAGGGGGGACTTTAAACTATTTCTTGTGTGAGCTGTCATGAAGAATGGCTGCAGGAACATCTTCTCTGGCCCTCTAACTTGCTCTCATACAGGAAGGACTGCATACAGAGCTGCTAGACTGAAGGTGGGGAGAGACCATGGGCGGAGCTAGCCCTTTTTTATGGGTGCTTCAGCCCCCTAAATTGAAATTCAGCACCCCAAAAACCTGGAGTAAGAAATGTTGTTATTCTAAAATTTTAGTCCGCATTTGACAGGCTTAGATAATGTCCAAAACTTAATCCATAGTTTGTGGTTTAAGTTTATATTTTAAGAATGAAAATAAAAACGACCCTGCCTAATGGTATCGTCCTCTTCTCACTGTCGTTATTTGTGGTTGTGGTGGGGCTCATTGGGTGCTCAGCACCCCTAAAGCTCTGACCCTAGAATCGCCCCTGGTCCAAGGTCACGAAATCTTGGTTGCAGAAGTCAGTATGTGACGGTGAAGCAGGTTTTCTTTGACTGTGAGTCGGAGGTGCCCTTTTCCATGACTGTAGAACATGGCTTGGACCTTATCTGGTCAGAGGGAAAGTCTGCATCAAAAGTCCTGCCCAGTGTGAGGGTTCGAACTCACGACCTTCAGATTATGAGACTGACGCGCTGCCTACTGCGCCAACTAGGCCAATTGGTAAACCACAAAAAGACATACATCCTTCACTGGATCCACCATCTAATCTACATCTAAACCACTCATCCTCTGGTTTCACACTATGACACCTGTGTAGTTCAGATGAATGTGAATCCCAGAAGAGGCTAGAAACTGAGTCTAGGCCTTTTTGAGGAGTTCATGCAGAGCTCCAGTGTACACAAATATTGGTTTTCAGCTTGTAGCCCAAAGCGTGTGACAGATGGAGTCCAGGTTACCTCAGGTGTGAGGTGGAGCACTGGACACCAAAAACTTCTTTTACTCACATTTTATTCTCCAAATGTTGTCTACAAACTGTACAGAAGGACGTTCAAGTGAGATGGGTCTTATAATTCCTGCATAGGATGGCTTTGACCTTGTCTCCATTGGTAAGAGGGAATGTCTCCATCAAAAGTTCTTGTCTGTTTGAGGGTCAAACACACAAGATAAAGGTCCAAGGTGAAGAAAACTTGGTTGCAGAAGTCAGTATTTGACAATGAAGGAGGTTTTCTTCAACTGTGAGTAGGAGGTGCCCTTTTCCATGACTGTAGAGCAATGGCTTTGACCTTGTCTCCATTGGTAAGAGGGAACGTCTGCATCGAAAGTTCTTGTCCGTTTGAGGGTCGAACTCACGAGATGAAGGTCTGAGGTCATGAAATCTTGGTTGCAGAAGTCAGTATGTGACGGTGAAGTAGGTTTCCTTTAACTGTCAGTAGGATGTGCCCTTTTCTATAATTGTAGAACATGGCTTGGACCTTGTCTGGTCAGAGGGAAAGTCTGCATCAAAAGTTCCTGCCCAGTGTGAGGGTTGAACTCACGACCTTCAGATTATGAGACTGACGCGCTGCCTACTGCGCCAACTAGGCCATGGTAAACCACAAAAAGACATACATCCTTCCACTGGATCCACCATCTAATCAACATCTAAACCACTCATCCTCTGGTTTCACACTATGACACCTGTGTAGTTCAGATAAATGTGAATCCCAGAAGAGGCTAGAAACTGAGTCTAGGCCTTTTTGAGGAGTTCATGCAGAGCTCCAGTGTACACAAATACTGGTTTTCAGCTTGCAGCCCAAAGCGTGTGACAGATAGCAGTCCAGGTTACCTCAGGTGTGAGGTGGAGCACTGGACACCAAAAACTTCTTTTACTCACATTTTATTCTCCAAATGTTGTCTACAAACTGTACAGAAGGACGTTCAAGTGAGATGGGTCTTATATTCCTGCATAGGATGGCTTTGACCTTGTCTCCATTGATAAGAGGGAAATGTCTCCATCAAAATTTCTTGTCTGTTTGAGGGTCAAACACACGAGATGAAGGTCCTGAGGCATGGGACGAGGCTAGCCCTTTTTTATGGGTGCTTCAGCACCCCTAAATTGAAATTCAGCTCCCCAAAAACCTGGAGTAAGAAATGTTGTTCTAAAATTTTAGTTCGCATTTGACAGGCTTAGATAATGTCCAAAACTTAATCCATAGTTTGTGGTTTAAGTTTATATTTTAAGAATGAAAATGAAAACAACCCCACCTAATGGTATCGTCCTCTTCTCACTAACGTTACTTGTGGGTTGTGGTGGGGCTCATTGGGGGCTCAGCACCCCTAAAGCTCTGACCCTAGAATCACCCCTGGGAGAGACTGCACTGCTTCTGAACAACAGATGGTGCAATCCTGGACACGATACTGTGAAAGAACATCTCTGCAACCCAGACACTGATCTGCTGGCTTTTAGGTTTTTATCCACGTTGTCTACCGAAATAAATTACCTGTGCTATTTGCCAGCAATGCATGTGATACCATGAGCTCATTTGTTGTCTGGCTACAAAGTAGGGCTGGGGACCAGTAATCGACTGCCTGCATCAACTATTTCAATATTTTAGAATCACAAAGATTTATACAATTCAGTTAATTAAAAAAAAAATATTTTTTATAGCTGAAAACGTTTGGAGCAAAAACCTTGTCAGTGATCTATGAAAGGAAAAACCACTTCTGCTGCACTTCCAGATTCAACCACTACAGTTCATGACATTTTTTAATTTAAATTCCAATGATATCATTTCCTTTTCAGGAAATAAAATATAATTCAATTCAAGTCAGTTCAGTAAAACTGATTACTTCAGTTCAATTTAAGAGCCATTATTGTCACAGAGATAATCTAAAACCTATACTAAGATAAAGACTAAAATATTACTAAAATTGGGGGGGAAAACCTCCACCACATGGCCTCTTGTAACAGCAGCACATGCAGCATTCAGAAAAAAAGCCTTCCTGTACAAAAACCCTTTCACCTGCTGAAGACAACATCTGACATTTCATCTCACGCAGTAGGGGCCTTCATAAGCTAACAAATCCGCTCAGCGTTTTTTGGCAGGCATTTTTAGAGATGTGAGGCTCTGTTTGCAGAGAGCTGATGCTATTTCAAGGTCGGCGTCGTCCTCAGGCATTACTGATCCCTAATCACAGGGTGAGAGACTGTTGGCCCATCAGTGACAACACAGCATCTTCAGCTTCAGAGACCTCTGTTATCTTTATACTATATTTCTTGCACCAGAGGTTACAGCAAAATAACTGTTATTCTTCATGCCATCCTGACAAACACCAGACAAGCGCACAGATGCACAGTGACCCACTATAATTTTACTTTTAAATAGTTCTCATGTCTTTCAGGCTAACTTCCTCAGTCTGTACCGACTGACCCCATTTCGTGGTCCAAGTGAAGAGTAATCACACCTGCAACATGTTTTGTGACCAGAAAAAATGTCTGGGCAGGAAATTACTCTGCACAGATAAATCCACAACTTTACATATTCAGTGAAATTCTCCCAGCAAAATCTCTATGTCAGCCATTAAAACCAGATGAGCTGAATTTACAAATCATTTCCAAAACCGCCGGGTCCAAAAAAAAGGATGAGTGCAAGAACGAGGTTAAGGATGAAACAAACTTCAAAGAGATAAGTGTACACTAGCAGCTGAACTCAGACGGAAACACAACTCCACCACCAGCAGACTGCAGTCTCATCTTTAATGCCCATATGAAGCCTTTCTTGCAGCAAATAAATAGCAAGTGTTGTGCTTTGATGTGTTTCTCTCGAGGTGTCCTTAAGAGGACAACAAGTGATCCATCTTGCTATTGCATCTCATTTCAAAGAAAAGGTGTCAGTCATCATGAGAAAACGACTGAGTCATCTCTGAATCACTTTCACTTGAAGAACTTAGTAGCCTCGGACTGCAATCATGTAATTCTTGACAAGCATCGAAGGACTGGTTAACTTACTTTAAAGGAACACAATGAGGCCTGAACCAAGCTCATACCACATGATCGAGTGTCCTACACTGAGAGAAGCAACTCCACAAGAGACAGAGAGGCAGCACAGAGTCCGAAGTAACAGCACTGAACATCAATCTTGATTTTTTTTTTTTTATCTCAGGATTATAATATTATGACTTTCGAAAGACTTAGGAGCACAGAGGAAGCATGCTGCGTTTGGAATCACTGCTCTGAGCCAAAATTTATTCTGATGATCATTTATTAAAACTACAATAATCTACAGTAAACAAACTTATTCACTTCCACAAACCTCTGAGCTGAAATAATAAAGTAATTCTGCCAATCATCATTAAACTGGGTTCACAGACTTTCAGATCTCACACATAGGATCAGACTTTTCTTCTTTTTCTTAGATTTGTTGACCTCACGAGTACATTAAACCATTTATGCACGGTCTAGCATAAAAATGAGAAATTTCCTCATCATGCAAGGCATTAAATCGTTTGAATAACTCATTTTAAATTACCTCAGGATCTATTGGTTGTGTCAATACCTAAACTCCTCTAACATGAAGGATTTTTTTTTCTTGTAGTCCTGAGCGTTTCGGTTCTTTCTACAACAGACAACAAAAACAGACTTCAGAGAAGTGGGGAAATAAAACTTTATCAAACTCCTGACTGTACAAATGCACAGAACTGTTCCTCTGTCGAGTTCACCGTTCAACATTTGTGATAAATCTTTGGCTAAACCATCTAAAGATTCATCTGCTGTTTTACCATGTGGTGTAATAGGTCAACCAGCCAGGATCAATAGTAAAGAGGAACATTGTCACCTACTGTGGTGGAGTCTGATATACCGAGGTTAGTAAATCAGTTCCCCTCACGTGCTTATTTGTGCAAAGACAAGATTCCACTCAACTGACCTAATTAAGGGTTGTGTTTACTCTCGCAGCAATGTGTCGCAGTTAGCTTGTCGCCGGTACGCCGCAGTTACTTTTGATTTATGCTCGCGCGGGTCTCCGCTATGTTATTCCACGACACAACGCAAGAGCGACAATCACGAACTAGCTAAACTTACTAAACTTATCTCCTGCGTTTTTCCACTTCCTCACCGTCTCGGCCGTATCCAGACACACATTCATCTCTATCTCCTTCCATGAATTACTAGAATATGTGCCGTCTTTGTAGTGTGGAGAACCAGAATCGTACAGATGTGGGTACTTCCTCATTTCTTCAATGACGCGCTCTTTTCTACGCAGATGTAGAATTGACCAATCAGAGGCCTCCTTTCTCTCCTCTCTGCGACACTCTCTGCGGCACTGTTTGCGGTCACCTACAATTTTGGGGAGGTGCACCGGAGTGTCTGCGTGGGGTGGGGGGGGCATCTCTGCATCGTCTGCGTCACATACACAGACGACCTGACGTCAGAGTATAAATCAGGCTTTATGCTACACCTTGACTAAACTGTGCATGTAAATGTCCCGAGTGTGTAATTGCTGAGAGTGGGTGTGGCCTGTAAACAATATATGAGGACATATTGGCTGTTTTCAAAACTACTTGTATTACTACTGATCACTGATTTCTCCCAAATGTAGTACATCGGATGCAGTATGCAAACAAGTGCACAAACAAAAGCACTGGTTTGCCAGCGTGCGTCTGACCAGTCTAGCTCACACACTATATCCCATAATGCAAAGCCCCATGACAGCAGTTGGTGAGAGCAGTCATATGATCTATGGTACAGTTACTTTTATGGTGCCTAATAACAATGACCAACCCAGTAATAAGTGATATCATGAGTAATAATGTAGCCAGTATCTGAGGTTACAGTACATTTATATTACAGCACCTACATACTAAATATAACTACAAGACCAAACCAGCATTGTGGATCATCAGCTCTTCAGTAGCTAACTTAGTAACTGATAGTAACAAGTATGTTACCTCATGAAGAAAGCTAAAGCTAAAGCTGAATGTATTATATAACAACATACCAGATAAATGGGGATATGGCTTAAATTAGGCAGGAAGAAGTGCAGCTTTATAGAATATCTGCTGGATCCAAATTAGACACGAGGTTACTAACACCTCACAGAACAAACTACGAAGTCCACAGCAATAAAGGCACAGGTGTAATTAATATCATTATTAAGGGGTGCATTCCATTTCTGTGTGCTGTTCCAGTGGTAACATGGATATCTGCTTATGGAGAACAACAAATGGAGCGCTCACATTGTTAAAGTTATTAGTTACACCTGCTCTCTTTGCAATAGTTTCAAAATTTCAAATGAACATTTATTCTCACTGCAAAGCTTTTGCTCTGGGAAAAGGTTTTAAAGCTGTTTAGATGCTTCGGGGGGGCTGTTTCAACAACAACAACGTAGTTAATGTGTCACCACTCTGACATTCCTGAACATTTTCCTTCAGAACTATATGAGGTGGATCCTTTGAAAGACGGCTATTCAGCTGGCTTGCTGCTAATGTTTTGACCAACATTTTGTACTTGTGATTTACTAACAAAGTGCACTGAAACTGAAAAAAAGGGGAAAAAAACAAACAAAACAGTGGATCACACCCAACAGAGCCTGGCATGGCCTGCATGTCGAAACACCGCAAACCACATAGTTGGCCTTTGCTACAACTTGCTCATAGTTGGATCCAGCCCCAGGGAGGAATTGACATCTTACAGAGACACATGAGCAAAACAAGAAACACACACAAAGCAAAATGTGATTTGAATTATCTTTCAAATCAATTAACTGGTCAGATCAACGACAAAAACATTATTTTCAACTCCACTCATGACAATGTATAGAAACATGAAGCCTTCACAAATAAGCAAAACGAATGTGTTCAGTTCTCAACCACAGAGCTGCTAATGGACTGTTAATGGATCAACCACTTGACTTCCTTGAACCAGTGGTCTGTTTGTACTCTGGTCCCATCAGTCAAACTGAAGCTGACTGCAAACATTTCTGCGGATTCTTCCTCCGTCTCCCAGAGTGAAATAATTACCCCAACTAACCTCCATGTTTACATGCTCATATTATATTCAGCTTTTTTTCTGTAATTTCTATTTTATGAGCCTACGGAGCTGTTAGACTGCACTTTCTGTAAAGCAACCAAAAGGATTATTTCTGGCTCTTCCTTTCAGAAATGACTGCATAACTATGAATGGATTCTGTGAAATCCAGGAGTAATATTTGCCTCTTCCCAGAGCTAAAATTGGGAGCATCTCTTGACTGAAACACACAGAAGCCCACGCCACTGCTGAATGGAAAACTAATGTCTGTGAGACTTTTAAAAGCAGAGAAAGGGGACCTCCATGTTAAGACGTGCAGAGTATAAACAGTGGGAGCTGTAAAAACAACCTTTAAAAATGCACTGGGGAGGTTGAAAGAGATTTTCCATCTCAGCAGCATTAGCAAGCATAATACAAGCCCTTTCTGCCTGAAATACATTTAATTCAACATCCTGTCATCTTGCGCTACTTTTACATTTTAAGGAACCCACTTATGTTTTATGCAGCCCATCTTAAACAGAAACGCCAGCTGAAAAAAAGGGTTTATCTCCTCTTTCACGTTGCATAGCCTCTCCACCAAATCAAAATAAGGAGACTGTGTTTTGACGGTTCAGGTAGATTTATTTATTATTTTTATTTGTATTTTTTTAAGCTATCTGGCAGCAGACGAGGTTTATCTCAACTTGCCTAGCAAAAGACAGAAAATATGTACTGTATCTTTCAAAATCCAACAGAAAGAACCACAAAGAAAAAACATAAATTAACATGAACTATTATAATTAATAGGTATTATTTCCAATAATGGCTTCACAAAAGTCTAAACCACAGCAGAGTTATTGTGTAACAAAGAAGAATGCATTGTATTCTGACCTGTTTTACTGTTTCTGAGTTGGCTGCAGTGAAACTCATTCCTCTGACTCCTAAATGCTGCCTTTCCGTCCAACAGAATTACAGGAAAAGATTTTAATAGTAAGCTTTCTCGCAGCAGACCCATTATCTTCTGCTGACTACCCTGTGATAACGAAAGGTTGTGTGTCAGGTGAATAAGGATGTAAGCACAAGGGTAAGTAGAGATGATAAGAAAGACATAACATAAAATTAATGAAGAGCCTTTAAGGGGCAATTATATCTCAAATATTAGGCCAGAAAGTTGGGTTCAAACCGTGTTGCCAACTCTTACAGAGAATTTTGACGGAGCATTAAGCTCTGCTCTCTGGCAATAATCTTCACCGTGCACAGGTGTGAAAAGCCAGTTGATCATAGTCAGGCTGCTTGTTAAAGGATGATTATTGTATCTTTTCACTTGTATGATGATAGATCTTGCAATCAGAATATACTGAACCTCAATATCGTTCCAGCTATTGTTTTAGCGGAGAAGATGAAGTCATATGATGATACTACTTGACTCAGAGCAGTCACTTCCCCCTGGCTGTCACCATCTGAGCACATGTGAGTCAAAGCCCAGCTTCCAGACTTTTCTCCACTGAATGAATCCCATTTACAACAAAAAGAGCCATTTCTTGATTTTCATGGTAAACATCTGGAGGCAGAAATACAGTTGATAAATGCAGCAGTGAAGACAAAGGGCCAGATCTTCCACCAGATCTCCTAAAGCCGCTATTTAGGGATAGCAGGTAGCGGGAGGGGCGTTACCCCGCAAAGAACAGAATCTTCCACCCTTGCTAAACCCGCTATCCCACCCGCGGTACCCGCTATATTATGCATAGGAGTGGTTAGGGCGTTCCACCTGTTAAACCAATCAGTGCGTCAGCAGCCATTGCCTTTAAGAGCAGGTTGCGCTACCCGCTAACCGCTATGGAGCGTCTTTTCATCCAGATCAGAACAGCTCTCATGCGCAGCTCGTCTGGGACTCTGCTGTAGACCTTCCTCCTCCTCCTCCTCCTCTGACAATTCCTATCGGCTACCTGACAGTCCCAGATAGTCGGTGCGCTCCCAGTAAACACGCTCTGGTTGTCTATGGTTTAACTGGCACGCTAGCCGTTTAAAACAATCTCTGCCATTTTCTCAGGGGTTCAACTAAGGTCAAATCATGCTTTTTATAGAAGAGTTAGTTTGAGAGTTAGAGCCGTTTGTGCACGTCCACATGTAACTAGGTGAACGCACATTGATGCTATTTGGACGCGTTCTTGTATGCGCCGACATGCGGGTTGTGGGTAGCGGGTGGTCTGACCACCCGCTACCCACAACCCTAAACCCGCGATCGCAAGATACCGAGTTTGCTGAAAGGGCAAAAGACACGCCTATTGCCACACCTACAAAGTGGGTAAGGGAGTCGGCATGATGGGTAGCGGTTTTGGCAAGCAGAATTAGCAGCATTAGCATTTAGCGGAGGTTGCTATACACGCAATTTGCGGGTAGGGGCTAGTGAGTAGTGGGTAGCGGGTGGCGGGAAGTGTACGATCAGGCCCAAAATGTATTGAGATAAAAGATAAAAGATTGAAATACCTTCGGTCAGTTTTCTCTCCATTTTGTGGTGGATGAGTGGGTATCGTCAGTAAATATTGACAACCAGAGCTAAACTGGTGCTATTTTGGCCTAGTCTACACCAGACTATCAACAGGCTCTGAGACAAATGAAGCAACTATCTCTATTTATGGAACTTCATGTCTTTCAAACTTTTAAACAAACAAGGAGATGATTACATTGAACTTATATCCTGTGCTTTTTTTGGCCAAATTGCAGCGTTTCTTAACTCCACCAAATGATTAACAGTTGCTGTGGTAGAAAACAGCAACTATAAAAAAAGCATCTGTTTCCTTTTATGAAGCAGCCGGTGCAGATGATATTTACAAATGGAGATACTGATGTTTCCTGCCTTTTTACGTTCAATTTGCCATCAAATCACCGTTACTCTGTGTGCGTTCAGCATTTCTGTTAAGTATTTCTAAATGTTTTCCAAACACCTCACTTACAACATGAGTCATTTATCTAATGCAGCTCAGATGGTGGATATCAGAAATCAGACACTGCTGCTATGCTCACAATTAACTACAGCTCATGCTTACAGTTCTTGTCAAGAAGAGAAACAAATCATTAAAATGTGAGGGAGGAAACATGTGACTCTGAAGTCTGCAGGTCTCAACCGGACTTGTAGTCTCTATGAGGTCATCACTGGTGGCCCACGCAATCTTCAACATAGCCATTATCAGGAGTAGTGTGTAAAAAGAGTAAATAAAGTTATATAATGTATTTTTCAGTCACTTAGATCATGGCCATCTAGCTAGTAGCAGTGTCTAGCAACAAAAAGTGAGCATGAGGACAGATCTGGGAGAGCGATAACACCATACTATAAACTAGGGGTGTGTAAAACCGGTAAGGCATATTTGTATTGAAACCGATCGGAATGACGTGGTCGGTTCGGGACGGATGGCACCGAACGATTCCACAGGACATTTAAGTAGAGGACCGCATGGAGCACAACAAACAAGTTGTAGGGAGTGTGGCTAATGCTCAAATGCCGCTAGCATGGCAATAACCTCCCGCAACATAGTGTTAAATGTGAGGTGGGAAATGTGTTTGTACTGGTCTCTTTCTTTTGTAGCATTTCACGCGGGGGTGGTGCCGTTTCAAATGATTTATCAGGTTAGACGTGTTGCCAGAAACATACCCGATCGTCAGATGAACAATGTCGGCAAAACCACTTTGGTTTTATCAATTAGAAGCTTTGTCTCTTGGTTCGTTGTTTCACCGGGGAGCCGAAGGTTGTGTTTTATAGAGCAGATTTAAGACCCTAATCACCCTAAACACCTGGCTTCAAACACACGATAAAACGTATTTGAGCCCCGATATCTTAAAATTACCTTCTCGTCCACATTTAGCCAGAAAATCATCAACCGGGACTTTATGAAAAAATACAATGATTTGTTTTAAAGAAACAGTCTGAGCCTTATTCATGTTTTATTTAATCTGAGCAACAACTTTAAACTGTTCAGTGTTGCAACTGTTCAATTTTGCACACTCAGATGGATCATTTTCTTAAGAAACTCTGCGCCAATATTATTTTTATTTTGTTTTTTCAAAATATCACATTTCAGAATATTGTAAGTATATTTTGAGCAAAATTCTAGCTTTGTATAGCATGTTTTATTTTTAAAAGCACAAAAGTGTGTATAAACAACTAGAACATTTAATTTTGCATTTTGTTTTCTTAGTAACCGAAAATAACCACCTACCTCAAAACCGACGGTACTACCGAACTTTTGTACGTTACACCCCTAACTATAAACTACGATCCAAAACTTCCTGACATCTCATGAAGCAGCTGTGTTAAAAACCAGTGAAGGCATATTTGTTTCTTCAGTGAAACTTGATCTAGAATTGATAATTGAACTGACAAAGAATCGGACCAATGGCACAAATGATAATGGTAATAATAAAATCTCATCAAATCCCATTCCTGTTGGCTGATCCGTACTTCCAGTTGGTTGTGATCTGTGGCCAACTGATAAATGTTAAAAAGTTCTTAAATGGTCACAATTTTGTTAGCACTTCATTTAAACTCAATTATGTGGTTCAGTGTGTTTTTTCTGGCAACCTTCAGACAAGTGCTTTAATTTAAAGCTTTTTAAAATAAGACAAAATTTGCAGTTGTTGTTTTGAACAATTTTTGAACAAAACAAATTTGTGTTTTAATTCATGGAGATAAATTTGCATTAATTGCTATATAGGTCAAATTATGGGGGAGATAATCGATAATCGAATCGAAATCGAATCGAATCGGATTTAAAAATGAATCGTTAGATTCGATCGCATCAAAAAACTATTTTCTAGATTAATCGATTACAAAAATAATCGTTTAACCCAGCCCTAGTTGCTGGCATTATTTGTTACAAGCACAGGATTTTTGTCCGCTATGTTCCACTCCTCGCATGCCTCCATCAAAACCGTGCCAAGATTTACTCCTGTGTGCGCGTCGTTCAAAATGTTTGAAGAACATAATTCTTCAATGTCGGTCGTTGTCAATGTGATGACAGGTCACAGTTACGTAGGCTTCTGTTGTACAGGACGTCCTTCCATCTGTAGTGATAGTGACTCTGTCTGCATGCAATAACTCACGTTTAACTTCTTCTTTAACATCATTATACAGTCTCTGTATGCAAGTTTCACTGAAGTGCTGCCTCGAGGGTATTTTATAATTCTGCTCCAGATTATGTAGTAGTTCACGAAAACTGTTGCTCAGGGTTTTTGGAAAGAAACTCGTCAAAGCTGGCGTGACAACTGACACAGTTACAGCGGAGCTAGCATGGGGTCAAGAACGTGCTTCTTCTTTAGGTGCCAAGTTCATTGTGTTTCCCGAGTATTTTAACTCGCACGCACTGTTTGCATATGGCGTGAGTTTGTCTGTTAAGCCGTCTTTCCGTCGGAATCCAAAATATTTCCACACCGCCGATTTATTCCCAAGAGGTGGGCGTATGTCGTCATCATCGTCCTTTCCATGGCTGCTTGTGCCATCCATGACGCCACCGTTCACGTTGTCTGAAGGCGGCGGGGGTGCGCAGGGGGGTGCGCAGAGAACGTGAAACACAGTTGTCAGACGTGCCTATGTGAATTTCAAAATAAGTCATATCTTAAAGATGACGATGTGGATCATGTGGTCATTGTGCATCGATGTAATTGGATCATTAATTATAAATCAATGTATCGATGTGGATTGATCTATTGTTACACCCCTACTGATGAGCAAGTGGAAAGTTCTGTATTCAGACTATTTTATGAATCAACAGAATGAACATGAGAATAACATTGTTTATTGTCTCTCACATCTTGTGAATGACATAAGAAAACTTTCATCTTTGCATGATTTAAACAGAAAACCTTCTGATGTGGAGTCAGACTGTTACATGTCAAAATCAGTGGAAACACTAAAGCCTCCTTGTAAATAATATCACTGGATTTCTTGCTTTATTTTAAGAAGTCCATCTACACATTGCCATTCAATAAAAGGATAGAGTGAAAAAAACTTAGATAGAATGTTCAGACTAAATCAAAAAGACAGTAAATTTGTTCAGTATATCCACTATTTGAACAAAAACTATAGCTCTATATTCAGTAAAAACAGTTAGCCTAATTGAAAAGGCTGCAGATGATGAATTATAACATTTATAGGTTTCACATGACTTATGTTGCTTAAATAAGTAATCTCTGATCAAAACCATTAGTATCTATCAAACCTCTAATCAGGGGTTATCTTTACCTGGTCAGGAATTAAATCTGGTTTAAACTCTGGAGATAATCTTGTCAAATAGATGCTGTAATTTTGTAAAATAAGTTCTGATGGTGCTACATTGCCACCTTCGTCAGGGCAGTTTCAGGACTAGCAAGACTATCTCTGCCATCTCTGTCATGCCTAAATCTAAAATAGGGCAGAACTCTAATTTAATCTTATGATGCTTCCTTTGTAATGACTCGCCAAGTTATCTAAACCAGCACATTTGGCTAACAACAGGCTGTATCTGAGATCAGAAAACACAAGTTAGCTGGCAACCAGAGTTCAAGCTTGATGTGACAGCCCAATCTGACCACAGTAAGGCCAAAGAGGAACAATATCTGAAATGAAATCACAGAAGAACACGTACAAAAACATTTACATATATAACATGGCAGATAGTTTACTTCAAGCATCCTATTATATCTGTAAATGTTTTGACATCAAAATGAATTTCTGTTATTCAGCTCCAAGGACAGTGGATAAATGTAAAAAACAAAACAAAAACTCAAGAATCTGAAAAACCACATCAACAGTGAGAACAAGACGCACACATGAGTATAATCTTACAGCACACAGACTGACCCTGACAATGAACGTCCCAACACAGGATCTATGGTGCATAACTGGAAAATTAGTCACGCCACGGCTTGGCATGGCCATGGCATACTCTAGCAGAAACCACTATGGCATGTTGCCCGCTTGCTTTCAGTAGTTACTCCCAGAAATCCTAGTTTTGTCTGTGTAGTTGAAAGCTTTCCCTTCAACGTCCAAATGCTTTGAACTCTGTACCCTTGGCACGCCTTTCCACCATGTGTATAACATACTGTCTATGAGAACCTGTGTGCACACCTGTGATGGATGATCCTGAGTAGGGAGGCCCTAAAGAAATTCAGTTTGACCCAGAAGAGAGGCGCTGTTTGGATTAGATAAGGAACTCAGAGTGTGATGTCACTGTTTTTGATGTCATTCACATGAGCAGGGAAGCTTCCCAAACAGTTCCTGAAGTCTGCCAGATGATTTTTACAGATATTGTCTGAAACTGTCCCATGTACTGAGCCAGAGTCCAAGCTGAATAACTATAGCTTTATAACTGTCTCCAGGATACAGTGTAACAGGGTTCACATAATGCAACAACAATGCCGTCAAAGTGTGCACTTTTTAGAGTAAAGAGAAAGTATGCACACAGTTATGGACTTTTTTTTTTTGGAAATACCTTCCAAATATGAACCTATAAGCACCTCTAACAGTCATATTTCCAAATGACTACTCTACCACAACTATCACTGTGTGAAGGCCAAGGTCCAAAGTATTTAAAGAGCAAATTTAAAAACAACCAAAGTTGACCAAAGTGATTTACAGGTAAAAAAAATAAAAACAACATAAATAATGAACATCAGGGCAAATACAGCAAAGACACTAAGACACAATGTTAAAAAAAAAAAAATAATAATAATAATAATCATAATGACAATATATAATGACAAGATGTCTAGGCTCAATTCAAACTGAAACCCACTAGGTAGAAATATGTTTTTAGCAGAGGCAAATGTAACAACTAATTTGTAAAGCTAAGCTGTTCTAGAGAATGGGACCAACTACTGAGAAGCCCCGGCCGGTCACCTCTACTTCTGAATCTGGATCTCAGAACAACAAGGAAAGTCTGACTGGATGGCACTGCTCTGACTGAGGAGAAAGGAAGAAGAAGGTCAGACAAATACAGTGCTGCCACCCCATTTAACCCCTTAAAAACAAGCAATAACATCTTAACATCAATTCTAAAACAGATGGGAAACCAGCAAAGTGATGCCAAAAAAGGAGTCATTTGCTCCTGGTTTCTTGTCCCAGTTAAGAGCCGAGAGGCAGAATTTAGCATCAGCTGGAGACAAACCTCTAAATTTAATCGGTAAATTTTTTTGAATATTCTCTGCAAAACAATGAAAGGACAGATTGTTTCTTAAAAACTGACTCCAAGGGCAGCATGTACAGTAAAAACAGCAACAAGCCCAAAATGGAGCCTTGAGGTACCCCACAAGAGAGAGGGACTTGAGAAAAAGAAAATTCACCAAGCTGCTCAGAGAAGCTCTTATGAGTAAAATATGGCTTAGACCAATCCAGGGCTGTGCCCTTTATGACCACATGGGTTAAACAAGTAATCTGCTAGTTTGTGTCACCCTGCTCATACAATGTGTATGACACTGTAGTTGTCAAATAGCATTGACCCATCTAAACAATGTACTTATATGGCACCTTTCTAGTCCAGGTGTCCAGACTCAAGGTGTCTTTACAATGGAAAGCAGCTTCCTCTCATTGTGACACACACAGTCTTACACACACACACACATGCACGCACTTGCACACACACACACACACACACACACACAGTCTCTGAGCACTGGTGTTATGGATAGTGGTACAAACACATTTATTAGATTGATTTTTTGATTGATTATTCTTATTATTAGTCATATTATACCTATAATTACTCCAATAAGTTAAATTAGATTATATGTAAATGTAGACTATGTGGAAGTAGTATTACCAATTATCAATTACCAATTATTACCAATTATAGATCCAACTTGAACCCTCTAGCTGTGAAATGACAGTGCTAACCACTGGGCCTACAAATGGGCTTACAAATACAGTCCATTCATCTGTCTTTTTTGACAAAACATCCAATTACATCCTCATGGAGTTGTCCTTTTTGCTTCAGTTGACTGAGCAATCCCTTCTCAGTGGAGAGACACGCCAAAGAAGACAGCCTTGTTCATCCAGTATTCCTTGCATTTGTTTTTATTATTTTAAGAACCAAAAATGAGTGCTCCACAAAAGCTGTGGGCAATGGGATTGTTAGGATCAGGCATGTACTTCTAAGTGCATAAAATTCTGGCATACTGTCCAGCTTATCATCAGAAACACTATAACATCACTTGTTTGATATGTCACACATGACTTTAAGCTCATCTTTGAGTGTGTTCAAGTATAGTTGTGTGCCATAGCTCTCCATCAAACCCCTGAGCTCTCCCTAAGAAATGTATGACAGAATTTTTCAAAATGCAAGCAATCCAACAAGCATCAGCTTTTGTAAACCTTCAAATTTATTCCTAAAGCCTTGTCTATACTCAGAAATCAGGTCGTCTGCATGTGTGACGCAGATAACGCAGAGATGCCCCCCCACTCTACGCAGACCTCCCCACATCCCCAAAATTGTAGGTCGACGCAGACAGTGTCGCAGAAAGGAGAGAAAGGAGGCTTCTGATTGGTCAATTCTACATCCGCGTAGAAAAGAGGGCATCATCGAAGGAGTGAGGAAGTACAGAGAGACAACAACATCTGTACGATTCTGGTTCTACACGCTACAAAGACAGCACATATTCTAGTAATTAATGGAGGGAGATAGCGATGAATGTGGGTCTGGATACAGCCGAGACGGTGAGGAAGTGGAAAAACACAAGAGATAAGTTTAGTAATTTTAGCTAGTTCGTGATTATCCCTCTTGCGTTGTGGCGTGGAATAACATAGCGGAGACCGCGCTTCAAAATTGGGCATAAATCAAAAGTAACTGCGGCATATCGGCGACAAGCTAACTGCGACACATTGCTGAGAGCATATACAACCCTGGAGTCTTTTGTGTACGTTGTTGATTAGTCACATGGAGCTCTCTGTAGTAGGCATATGCATTGGGCTTTCCACACAATGCGCTTGGCTGTCCCACCACTTGCATGGCCCTATCATAGATGCCACTGAATTCAGCTCGCTCCCTTTCGACACTTTGGCAAAAATCTGTAGCTCTGTCCAGACTAAATGCATGTCTGCGGTCTTGCTTTGTAGAATACCAAAGAGCACATCAGCAACCTAAAAAATGCCAGTAAAGAAAAAGAGAAAAAAAACAAAAGTCAAAACTTGTCAACTGGGACAGGTGTCCAGTGTTGTACCTGAACGGGTTAGCATGTTCAGTTCAGTTCAGCATTTCAAAAAATGAACTATTTAGTTCATTTTTTGTTATTTTTTTAAATGGTGAACTGAACTAGTTCGTTATAATTTCTGTGAACTATGAACTGAACTAGTTTGTGTAGAAAGTGAACTTGCCCATCAGTGCAGGTGTCCAGATGCATGGTGTACAGTCTCCCAGTCAAAACCTTTAGCATGGTCAAGGATATGTTGGAAAAACTCAATCAGGTCAACTATTACCAAGGACAGTCCACGTCAGCCTGGTATTAAAATTCCACCCTACTTGCTTGACATGCAACAAAACTCATCCAGTAATTGGGGCAGTTTGGCAGAACGGGTGAAAAAGTTTGCAAAGTCCTGAATAAATTCCTTGTTAAACCTTGGTATACTAACATAACACGGTTAAGGGAAAATGAGGCTCAAAGAGCTGCAACTCAAAGCTGGAAAAGCTCTCAAACAGTACGTCCCAACAGTGAAAGGAGGATTTTAATATGGAGGCTGGACCCCCACCTTTACCGGTGACTCAAAGGGGAGCCCAGAAAGTCACAATGGAGAGGAAGAAGATCAGAAAAGAGCAGACTCACTGACTTGAATCCAAGTTTCCGTCAGAAACATAAAATCCAAATTACACGAAGTAAAACAGTCTTTTGGCAGTCTTTTGATGGAAATCTAGCATAGCACCTAAAATCACACACTCCTCTCTGGCAGAAGAATCCACCCTATTTAGGTTTGCAAAGATTTGAAACGTCAATGCTGCTTCTGTGATCCTTAATCCTCATGGGAGGAGAGGAATATTCAGACTCCAATGTCTAGAAGTGCCTGGTGATCATAAACGAGTACTGCAGCAACATCTTGGCAATATGTATGAAGAACTCTAACTACAACAGTCTAAACTGATCAGATCAGTCAAACGGTCCACCATGCACACCATCTTTTCACGTGGCATGGATCAAGTTTTCAGTTCATGGTTATAAGCGTACAGACTGTAGGGAGGGTCCATAACTTCTGTGTGCATGAAGAACTGTTACCAAGATACTTTACTTTGAAATTAAATGTTTTGACTTTAAAGAGAAATGTTTCCAAGTTTGCCCAGATCGGTGCCACTATTTCTACACTTCACCATTAAGAATATGTTTTGGTTTGGTATGTTTAATCTACCCTAAAACTGAGTGACCACCTAAACAACATATTTAGTCACCACATTTTTGACTATATATAGGCAGATGGTTACCAGCCTCCATGTAAAACGTTCTCCCTGTAAGCTCTTTTCCCAATTCTGTGTTTAATTTCTGCAGTACATCATTGACTGTGAATATAACACCTGCAGTGATTTCCAAATAAATATTAGATTAAAACAAAAGAGAAACTAAAACGATAAAGTCCATCTGTGGCTTAGATCTCAGAAGACTAACAATGAAGATATGTGGGGCTCAAAATCTTCTTTCTGGCTGCCTGGGAAAACTCAGTGTTGTGATCTTCAAAGCTGCACGTGTGATGTTTTACTCCAAAGCTGGCAAGCAGCTATCAGCATTACAACTAGAAGAAAATAACGAGATCAAGAGGTGAGGTGAGGAAGACAACTAAAGAAATGCCAAAGGAGAATTTACATGTAAGAGCAAGTGATTATTACAGTATGTTCATGCACCTCCACATCTTTCTCTGTTTCTTCACCTTAGAATTTAAGCGCTGCAGCTTGGTTTAAGTTGATGCTATTATCATCAATCAAACAGCAAGCCATCATCTTACACGGCCTCTCCATTCAGCCCCTACAGTATAATGACTCCCACCCCCACCCCCACCCTCCTACTAACTGCAGTTATCCTCCATGAACCTATTCATACTACAGCTCGACTCAGCTCAAGTGTAGTGAGATAATAAGCACTGACAACCCTTTCTAAGGCTCTTCCAACAGTCTAATTGCTCACTGTTTCTGCACAGCTGCACAAGCAGTGGCTCATGTTTGATCCATACCTGAGAATATGAGGATTAAAACCCTAAGATGTACTTTCCCTGAAGACACCAACTCCCGTAACAGTCAGGCGGTGTTCAGAGAAGTGTGTTTGTTAGAACACTGGACAAGACACTCCAGCTGACGGACATAGAGGGAAAACATACTGGTACATGCCAGAATGGAAACTTTGGTTGCAGGGAACCAGTTTAACAAGCTAAAGTAAAGTAAAGGCTAGTTCCCATTACTTTACACCTATCTGTGTGGTATAAGATATCCAAGAATAAATGGCATGAGACATTCTCCTCACTGCTCGTGCAGCAGCATCACCGTTTTTTTGCATCCTATACCCTCCTTCCTGCAGCAAGGACTAGATCGTAGGACCCACTCTCTTCTGAGTTATTTAAAAGGCTCTCCAACATACACTATGATTTTGTGACCATTGACAGGTGACATTTGTTAATACTGCTCATTATGTTAAAATGCAATGATGTGTTGGCAAAAAAAAAGCCCTGCATCCTGAATTAATGTTATCTTAACACTTGCCACTAACCAAAAAGCTTTTGCAGACCAGTTACACTAGCAAGATGGCAACATCCTTCTCTGACAACAGTCACATACCCCAGCAGGTCAGCTAATCTATTTTGTAGGAGCACACAAAGAACACAACCAAGAGTCTGAGATGTTCATTTAGTCTCCTAACTCCCCAGATACCAATCTGGGACCTGATGGCATCTGTAGGAAGTTATCCCAATACACAGAGACCCTTCCTCACAACCCACAGGGCCCAAATGATCTCCTGCTATCATCCCAGCACCAAAACCCCAGGACACCATCAGATATTCTTTGCCCTTGACTGGTCAGAATTCTTCAGGGAGCAAGTGGAAGACCACCTCAGTATGAAGCTGGTAGTCATAATGGGTTTTTTTTTTTCTGTATGTTTGCAGGCCATGCTGATGATACGCAGCCGTACTTATCTATGAAACCAGAGGAAGCAAAACCGTTGGCCAAAATTCAAGGGTGTCTTAATGACATTAAGTCCTGGATGTCCTCTAACTTTTTGCTTCTAAATCTAAAACAGAGGTTATTGTCTTTGGTCCCAAACACCTGAGGAATGGATTAACTGGGTTTACGCTGGCTTCCAGCACAGCTGTGAAAAACCTTGGAGTCATTTTTGATCAGGATATGTCATTTAAGCAGCATATTAATCAGGTTTGCAAGACTGCCTTTTTTCAATTTCGAAATATTGCCAAGATTAGGAGCATCCTCTCCCAGGGTGAAGCTGAAAAATTTATCCACGCGTTTGTCAGTTCTAGACTGGATTGCTGTTAGCAGGATGTCCGAAAAGCTGAATAGCCTCCAATTGATCCAGAATGCAGCAGCGAGGGTGCTGACAGGAATCCGTAAGCGAGATCACATCTCTCCCGTGTTAGCCTCCCTCCATTGGGTTCCCGTGAAATTTTGAATTGAGTTTAAAATTTTGCTTCTCACATATAAGGCCCTTAATGGCCTAGCTCCGCGCTATTTACAAGACCTGATAGCACGTTATGCTCCTAATAGAGCTCGTCGCTCTCAGAGTGCAGGATTACTCATCGTTCCTAGAATATCTAAAAGTAGATTTAGAGGACGGGCCTTCTGCTACCAGACACCTTTTTTATGGAACCAGCTACCAGTTTGGGTTCAGGAGGCTGATACCATCTCCATCTTTAAAACTAAATTGAAAACATTTCTGATCAGTAAAGCCTGCAGTTAGTCTAAACTATAGTGTGTAGGGGCTAATAGTTATAGCCATAGTTGTAGTAGCTCAGACTAGAGTAGGCTCGTCTTAATCACAGCTTCATCATAGTTATGCTGCTATAGGCCTACGCTGCAGGGGGACGCCAACATGATCTGCTGAGTGGTGTCTCCCTGCTCTTCTCTCTTTCCTTCCCTTTCCTCCTCCTCCCTTCCTCCTCCTCCAGCTCATTCCATAGTTAATTAGGAGCACCTTGTTACTGTTACTGTGCTCCATTTTCTTTCCTGTAGTTTGTTGTAGCTGTTTCCCTCCTTTTTTCTCTTTTCTTTCTGTATGTTTGCAGGCCAGAGTTTCCTGAGTTTCATGCTGACTTGCAGTTCCCTCCTCTGTCCATCCCAGCGTTTACCTCCACCTGTGTATGAGGATGTGTTCGGGGTGCCGGCTGGCGTGGTGGTCCTCTGACCATCTCATCTCAGTGCTGCTACCTGCATCTGTTTATGTTTATGTAGGTAATGACTACATTCAGTCATTTGTGTGTTCTCCTTCTCTCTGTCCTGTCTCCCCTCTCTTTTTCTTTCCTTACCTGGCTGGCCTTTCTTCCTCTTAAAGGTGGGAGTAGGTGTTGTTTGAAAAAACGGTTCCAGCAATCCAACTCAAGTGAGATTTTGAAAATATACACTCCCTCCCTCCTCCCAAAGGCTCCGCCTCCTCCTCTTCAGCTCACCCCTCGAAACCACGCCTTCACACGATTCACGACTACATGAACCGCAGGGAGGGAGGGAGGGGTGGGTGGGAGTGCGTTGATATTTGATGGACGTATTAGGCAGCCACTTTTTTTTGCAAACATTTTATTTCAGTGGGTGCAAGTGGGAATGTGAAAAGGTTTTCAGGCAATATTGTAAAAAGTGTTGCAAAAAAACAACACCTACCCCACCTTTAAAGAAGAGTTTTTTCTTGCCACTGTTTGGCTTAAAGGTTTTTTTTCTCCCACTGTGGGAATTTTTTACCTGCCATTATCCTTGTTTAGGATTCATGCTCTGGGTTTCTGTAAAGCGCCTACAGACAAGTGACATTGTAACAGACGCTATACAAATAAAGTTGAATTGGAATTGAATTGAATTGAAAAGACTTCTGAGAAACTCCCGAGTGGCAGCAGCAGGCTATGACATGTAGACAAGCGTCTGTGAGCATCAACGCAGAGGAGTAACAATCTTCAAGTCCTTTTATAGCATGAAAAAAATTCTTTTAAAGAAGGAAGTAACTGCTTTAATTTTACAGCTGATTGGACCACCAGGTGGTGCAGTGGTTAGGGCAGGTGCCCAGGTACAGAGGCTCCAGCCCTCGATGCAGAGGTTGCGGGCTCGACCCCCAACGACCCTTTACTGCAAGTCCTCCCCATTCTCTCTCTGTCGTTCACTGTCAATAAAGGCCACTAGTGCCAAAAAATGGAAAAAAAAAAAAAAGAAACTATCTGCAGAAGAAAACTGGCTCATTGCAGCCTCCGTGAAAAAAAAATAAAATCACAGATAATTCACAAAAATAAAGATTCATGGAAAAATTTAAGTGTCAATATTTCAGAGACATCCAAAAATTACCCAATTATATTTTTAGGGGAGCTGGTGTCTTAAATTATTCAATTACTGAAAGAAGCCACATTTTCTTAGTGCCCATTCCAGCAGACTGAAATACTCTGCTTGTAACCTCTTACCTCATCCACACAAAGTAACTAAAACATGCAAAGCAATAAGTGAAAAAATAAATTGGGGAACATCTAATGCACAACAAGAGAACAAGAAAGCACTTTTCCTGCAGAGTCAAAGTTTTCCCTCTGACTGGTTTTGTCTTCTGAATGAACTCTAAGTAACTCCTAAATTATATATATTTTTTTCCATTTAAAAAGTTGTTGCAGCCACAAGACGTGCAAAGCACTGACATGTGGGCAACAACACAAGCATCCCCAATCAGGACATGTTGAAGGCTGTTGTTTCTGAGTGAGTAAACATCAGCCAGTATAATCATATTTATATTTCCACATATAAACTATCTCATATGGTGTTTAGATGGCAGGAAGCTACGGTAATCTATGAGTTTTGTTTTTATGTTTTTTTTTAATATCTGATGGCTGATTCTGTGCATCTTTTTGGACTCTGATAGATAAAGTATTTGGCTCACAGAATCAAACTTGATTTCAGGAGCCAGAGGACACATGCTGCTGTTGGAATGAAGGGGAAATAAAAGTCTAATATGGAAAAATACAAATTAGTTTTCCTGTAAGGAAATTCTGTATTTGTGTACTTCAGCAGCTCCGATACGTTGGGACCTGTCACCAGGTCTGCATTTGGGGGAATTTGAGAAGGAAAAAGGGCAAGTTATGGTATGTGCTTCCAGGCTTTAGCCAACATGTAGGATGAGAAACAACAGAAAGGCAGAGGAGAAATGGGATCTTGAAATTCAGCTCTCCAAAGAATTATGGATCTGACAAATGTTTGAGTGCTCTTTTGTTATTTACACCTAACAGTGTATAAGCAAGCTGAACCTCCCAGTCACAGACACATATTCTCCCATATACTGACAGAACAGTCAACAAAATATCATCTTCTTTTGCTCCTCCTTAGATTATAAAAAATGAAGTAAGCAAACAAGCATTATTTCACTGGCTGAGTGGTAAAAACGACAGCTTTGATGGCAGATAAGCATGAATCCAATCATGACTGTGTATTCTGTAACCACATTGACACTGATGCTTGAGAGGAAGACTGATGCCTGCTTCCTGGTTCCACTGATTTTGAGACAAAGCCATCAAGTGTCCCCGGGGAGGATCAGGTACACCAGCGAAGCACGTGTCACTGTCTAACTGAGCTCAACTTAGCTATCTGTGCATGTTCAAAGATAACTCAACATCCAGGACAACCAGGAAAGAAGACGACAGAAACACACAGGAACTTAAATTTGGATCAGGAATCTTTAACTCATGCAAAAAAAAAAAAAAAAAAGTTGCACAATATCCGCATGCCATGGGATGCAATGGTGGAACACAAAACTGGCACTTTTAAATAAAGAGCTGCTGTAAAATGTTACAAAATGGACCTATGAGTGATTACGTCATCCTGCAATCCAAAGGTCTTGTCCTGCTCAAATCGTGGTACAGAAGCATCTGTTGAAAGAAAGCCAAGCGTTCTCCAGACGAAACGCTACACCTCTACCTTTACAACACCGCCTGCAAGGATCAATGGACCAGTCGCCTCCATTCTGCTGAAGCATAAAATCAGCAAGCTCTGCTGAACAGAGGAATGGATGTGCATGTGATTACCGGTGTGTGTCTAAGGAGGGAGGTGTTAGTGTGTTAGTGTCTGCCTACTTCAGCTCTGTTTACCTGCAGCAGTGCAGTGCTCACCTGAAGCACACTAACTATGTGTGTTTTATAGAAGGGGAGTGGACGGGTCAGAATCAGCACTGAATCTTGTAGTGGTGATATAAAAAGAAAAAAAAACACAATGTTGTCACTCTTAACTCCTTAAAACTAAAATAGTAAAACCAGCAGGAAGAGACTCCACACCTGCAGGCAGTGTTAATAATAAAAGAGAAAGGAGAAAGTGTCACTGACCGGCAACTGTTCCAAACTTGAATTCATTCATTAGTCATTTATTGGGCTTTAAACGCAGCCACTAGAAACCCACAAAGGGAAAAGCAATTAGTTTCATCCTTCAGATCTGGCAAAGGGACTTGGACACAGTCATT
The DNA here is from genome assembly GCA_018398805.1 of Hirundichthys speculiger. Lineage (NCBI taxonomy): Eukaryota > Metazoa > Chordata > Actinopteri > Beloniformes > Exocoetidae > Hirundichthys > Hirundichthys speculiger. The sequence continues at coordinate 1,344,840 of JAGFBZ010000430.1, forward strand.
TACTCCAGCATCTGAGAGACCAAACTGGGATCAAGGCTTTTTCTCAGTCACTTCTCAGAAATGACATATCAGGACAGAGCAAGAAAATCATCTGGTCTTGAGGTTTTAAAACCTCATTTGAACTTGGAACTGGAAGATGATGTTCATACAACTGTATTGGATCTTGTTCCTTTGGTTTAAACTATAAAAACTGTCCCTTGGCTCTGATGTGTTCTGCAGACATTGATCCACGACCAGAATCGGTACCTCAGCTACAGTAACTTAGTTTATAATGGGTTTATTAAGCCTAAATGTAGTTTTCACTCTGTTATCTCACAAGCATTTACGGCTCACACGCAGCGCGGGTTATTCCGTGTCCGTTTGAATCCTGAAGCACTTCCTGAATGTACTGTAACCTATTATCACTCTCACTGTCACGTGAATCTTTTCTTCTTATTTTTTTTAAGAACGACTGACCCGAGAAACAATACAAATGATTAAATAAAAGTGTTCGCCTTTGCTTCTCCACTCTGCGTTATTGGTGAAGATAATTCAGAGTCAACATCTGTTAGGAACAATGAAAAGTATCCCCGTGGACTGGGCGCACTCCCACCCCACTCCTCCTCCACCAGGGCCCCCGGGGGTCTCCACTGGCTCCCATTCTGGGGGCTTTCACCCTCTTTTTCCCGAGAAAAGCGCCATGTTAAGGCGCATCAAGGTTCACCGCGCAGACGTTACAAAACCACTCTCGGGCACGAGTGTGCATGTGTGTGTGTGTGTGTGTGTGTGTGTAAAGGAGGAACTTACCTTTGCGATGGCCTTTTTATACCTCATGGCCGCTTGTTCGATGAGGTCGTGGATCCTAATATTCCCGTCTCCACACGGAACGACCACGCGCGTCCTCCCGAAGCACACCGTCACTTTCATTTCTCCTCCGCCGCGTTAACTCCAGAGGGGGGAGAGCCGCGACCAAACCACGATAAACATCCCCGATGGCGTGGAGAGAAAGCGAGTAGATCCCTCAGCCGCTGATCTGTGCGCCCTGCGCCCGGACAGAGAGGAAGGCAGGAGCCCGGCGGAGGATCCGGCGGCGCGGCTGGGTGGCGTCCTCCCTGCGGCCGCGTTGACTCACTCCCTGAAACTTCCCAAGAAAATCCTGTCGAGCGAGAGCGCACAACTGGACAGCTGACAACTGACACTGCGTGTGCGCCACATGTTGGAGCAGGCACTAAGAATGTTCCCTGCGCCAGGCAGCGCATGGGGGGGGGGGGGGGGGTCTAACAGTATTCAGCCCTCTGCTTTCATCAGAAGTTAAAGGTTAGGGTTGAGCCAGGGGAGAGTCATCACCTGATAGAGCAGATCCATACCGACACATTTGATCTCCAGCAGGTAACAGGACATGAAAAGACCACCTGGTGAACCCTGGTTGTAGATGAACTTTGAAATGTTTCCAGTAGAAGGTCAGACACTGTACAAATATGGAAGTGGGACTCAGTTCAGTTCAGGTATATCAAAGCAAGCAGTGTTCAGTCATTACTAAACAAGAATTGAGATGTAAAAGAGTAAAGAACAACACACACAGCATGAAAAGATGCATAGTTTCAATAAGAATAAGACTCAGTTAGTGAAAGTTCTGACCTGTCTCCAAAGGAGTGCTGCTTCCTGTGTGCCACAAATTACAGAGAATATATTAAAGGAATGAATACATACCGTATTAATTATTGACATGCAGTGGAGGATGAGAAATCAGCCTCAGGATGGATATAACATCTGACCCAATTATCAGATAAAAGCTGCAACCTTTCTGTGGAGCTTCCCTTGCTCCCCGCAGCTCTTATTCTTTAAGATCTATTGTGGTCCAGGAGAGTGAACATTTATGGATACCCCCGTTCCAAAGTTTTCCTATCTCAGTGCATGCACGCACTCATGGTGTTTCACCATGCAAGTGATGTTTTTGTAGTGTTCCTTTTCCTGGGTTCACATGTTTTATCACACAGTATATGCTGATTAAAGTCTATCTGTCCTGAAGAAAAGGCAAGACCTTTGACTCCAGAGCAAATGGATCCAAACCTACGAACATATAAAAGCTTTGGTTTATACTGAGGCTCCTAAATGCTGCTGGACTGACCTCTTTCAACCGGTTATACTGAATGGACTTTGACAAGAGAAGTCCTGGTAACACGCACGCTGCTGTTTTTGGATTACTGCTTCCACCTACTGGTAACTTTGTGCACAAAGTTTCAAAGCTTCATGAGCATATAAAAGATTTCCTTAAGTTTTTGATAAGAATGAGTTTCATCTGCGCCTCTCCATAACTAGAAACGGAAGCATCCATGCAAATCAAAAAGGTTATTGAAAAGGCCCCACATTTCCACCTGAGCACAGTAAGACTCTCCTGGTACCAGTAGCAGAACTGCAGTGGTCAATATAAATGAGCTGGATTAGGATTATTATTGAAAGTTTTTCAGTGCAAATGAAGGAACACAAAGTTCTTAATTCAAAAATGATTCCAGCATGCAGCACAAAAATACAATTTTATTTAAAAATGAAACAAAAAGACTTGGTTTCATAGTATTTATCAGTAGTAATAGTAAAAAAAAAAAAGAAAATAAAATTGGGAGAATAATGCTGTGGTAGAGGAAGGACAACAGAGAGTGATAAAAATGTGGGACTTCTGAGCTGATCAGTAATGTTTAACATGCTTTATGTGACTTTCATAACAGTGTGTGACATTGTTTTTGAAAGCAATGAGGTAGAAACCGAGAATATATTCAGCCTTGTTTGTACATGTTCCCCGTTTCCTTTGAAAATTCCCTGATTACTAAACTGGTAAAACAGACACTCTTCATTCATTCGTTTCAAGACTTGTCCCAAGGACAGTACCACAAAAGAGGCACGTAAACACAACACGCTTGTTTCTGTCTGTATGCTGTAACTGACAGAAGTGTTGCTTCCAGAGCAGACGTGCTCCAACACGATCCCAGGAGTGGAGGGGGTAATCCAGGAACCCACTGACGTCACCAGAAAACTCAACCCTGATAGGCTCACGCTGCCTTCACAGTGGCTGTCGGCGGTCATCCTCTGTCTTCATTCATAGTCTTCTTGTAAGGCTTCTGTTACTGATGAAAGTAGTCCGACTGGTGTGCATTGGCTTCTTCTACTTGTAAAGGAAAAAAGGGGAACATTTGTCTTCACTTATCGTGTCAGCTAAGAGAATAGTCAGCATATATGAAGTAGCAAAATGAACGTTGTGCTGATATGTTTCTAAAGTATGTTGTACAGTATTTTAACCGCATTTTTACAATATTATAGGATTTAAAAAAAAAAAAAAAAAAAACATTAGGCATGCTGGAAAAAAAAATAAATAATATGACCCCGACGTGATTTGAACACGCAACCTTCTGATCTGGAGTCAGACGCGCTACCGTTGCGCCACGAGGTCTCCGAGGATCGGAAGAAGACAGTTTTATATTAGAACTGGATGTTCCGGAGGTTGAATGGACCTGACTTCTACGACATAGTTAAGGCATCAGAGAATTATTCAACTTAAATCAAAAGACTGAGGAAGGTTGGCTAGGATCGCTCATGTTCATTCTGGCCAGCGCCACCTCCATTGCTACCACCGTCATCGGTTCACGTGTTTTATCAGTTCAAGTTTCAAACTGCACTGATAAATACTGCAGTTTGGCGCGAATGTCGCTACTCACCCACAAAACCAGACAACTGCGGCTCCTTAATTCACGCCCTGCCACATTTCTACCAGGACTGTTTACTTGACTGATTAAAAATGCTCTTGAAATATAAACTGACAAAAATTGTGAAGCATTTATTCCTCAATATTGTACCAAGCATTTAAAAACAGCGTTAAAATAAGTCAAAAAAGCTGCACATGACAAATATTTACATAAAAGCCTTCAGTGTTTTTATTTATTTGACAAGCAGCAAGATCATGTTTTGTCACCTAATTTTTTTTCTTACATTTGAAAGTAGATACAATAGTCAGTATACCAGTTTTATTACAATATTTTTCCTAACTTCAGTACATTTAACAAAGAAAGGAAATAACACACAACAACTGCAAACGTGAGAAAAGAAAGCATGTTTTTAATGTGTAACCACCAATGTGTCATTGATGTCATCTAATTCAGTCCCTGGTTTTCTTTTTTTCCTTTATTCACTCTTGACAAGTATATTAATCAGCTCTTTCTTTTCCAACGGCGATAGGCATTTTCTTTTTGTCATTTGACGCACAGGTGCGTGGCACTGGTGATGTTGTAAACAGCATAAAATCAGAAAGTGAGGGGGCTTTGAAGAGGGGCCATATGGGTGGAGGTGTATGCCGGCTGTCTGATGTGACATGATGACACTTCTCTTTTTAGAGGCACCAGTCCTGCTTTAGTCACCGCACAGCATCATAGCAGACAGCGACAGTCCAAAAACCTTGATGGATGAATGAGTCTGTATTGTGGTTTCTATATAACTTTAAATCTGTGTCTGCCGGTCAGTCACATGGGCGAGTGTCTGTATGGAGGCACTCCCTGGTTTCGCTCCTTTGTCTATGCAACATAGCTGTATTCATCCGCAGAGGTCTGACTTCGCTCGATGTACTGCTTGTCGATGAGCACCTCGATGCACTTCTTGATCATGCTGATACTGGGGTTGAACCTGGCTTTTGACTGATTGATGACCTGGACAAAGGAATGATAAAGAAATCATGCAGAACAATCAATCTAATTAGTCAATCTAATGTTGCATCCAGGCAAAGAACTAAGCTGCCACTCTGATCTACAGGTGCTGTATGGAGCCCCGTTTGGGTCATAATTCAATGAACAAATGAGTCTATTATTACGAAATACAGGCGTTTATTATTATGAAATACGTATCCATTATTATGAAATTTTTTTTTATAAGAGTTTTTCATAAGAATGAGCTTTTACATAATAATGACATTTTGCCACTGGGCGGGACCAGTGGTTGACCTGGACGCTCACTGGCTGATCCTTCTCCATTCTACGCTCTGACATCGACTAGTTAAAATGATAATTTATCAGGCGATACTATTTTGACCCGATGTGACGAGATTTTCAAAATGGTCGGAATAATAGAGGCCTTTGAAAATGTAACTGTTAATAATGCCACTATCGATATTCACTGTTCTGTTGCTTATGCCTGAATGAAAGAGCAACCAATCACATAAATGGCTCCGCCCTCTCTGCTGTGATTGACACACACAAATTATTCTTATGAAAAACGAAACCATTATCATAATAATGGGAAATATTTCATAATAATAAACGCCTGTATTTCATAATAGACTCATTTATTCATTGAATTATGACCCAAACTGGGCTCCATACTAATATAGTTCAGTTTGTTTTTAAGCATTTTAAATCAATTGATATTTCCCCCATACAAATAAACCATTAAACTCTAGAAACCAGTAACATGGAAGAAATTCAGAAAATCCATTTTAATGAATTGGTGACATTTGTTAATGATTTTCTCTTTAGCTAATCAAAAGGGTTAATTACTCATGCAGACCAAATGCTTTTAACATACAATGGTGCTTGAAAAGTTGAGAAAAACGCACGAGAAAACCCTGAAAACATTTCAGAGTTTTCTACATTTTTGCAAAAATATAACTTAACAATCTTCACAAAGGTCAAAGAAATAGATGAAGAAATTATAAAATAAATGAGAAAAAACATGCAATTTGTGAATGTGTAAAAACAGTGAGATAATGTCGCTGAGTTGACAGAGAGGTGAAAGTTTCCCTGCAGATGTGCTCCAACATGATCCCAACGGCTTACAATGTCATTCCAAACATATCCATCCAACAAAACAATGTTACCTCACCACCAGAGAATTTACCATTCACAAACACAAGGCAGAAATTCAATCACACACTCAGTTTACTGTATTTTCTTTGATCATGACCTCGGTGCTAGAACTAACATTAGTTGAGTGTTAAAAGTTTTTTTTTTTTTTTAATGCCCAAGCCAAAGTTGCTACAGCAGAACTCTCTGTGTACAAACATTTTCTCTTCTCTTATTGTTATTCCAAGTAAATCCATTTCAGATTGAGTTCAGTTGAGTGTTTACGTCTTGAGTGACATGTATGCACAAGCCAGTTCCTGGCTCATAGACCTATAAATAGTTCAAGTGGGTTGAAAAGACTTGCTCTGAGACTGGGACCACTCACCTCCTGAATCAGGGCATTATGCCGGAGGACCTTCCGAGCCTTCATGATTCTCACTATAGCAGCTTGTAAATACATTTTTCGATCCTCATCTACTGCACTCCTCGTCTGCTCCATCTCCTACACATCACACAGATACGTTGCAACTTTTATCTGATCTTCCTTCTATCATTTTTACAGAAGGCTAAGAGCAAAGTTTCAGAGACGGCTCATTTTCTGACCTGTGGTGTGTCTTTCTGCATTGATGTTGTGATCTTGAATTTTGTCCTTTTACTGGTGAAACTCATATTCAGGGAAAATGTAGACTCTGTTTCAATCTCGTCCTGTGGGCAGAAAGGAAGGTATTTAATCCCTATTATGTTCCACGTTTGTCTGAAATAAAACTGTGATCCATCACCATGGTTAAATGGAACATGAACCATTTCATACACCATATAAAAACGGACCTTTTCTGAATCGTGGTTGACCATCTTGACATCCAGCAGGGACTTGATGGTCTTCTGTAGCTCCTTCTCATTCAACTGGGTACCATCCTGCAGCTCCTTGTAAGTCACAGTCTGGCTGTTGTTGAAGGCCAGCAGCACAGCCATCTGATAAGTGGTAACCATGGCAACGTAGGGCTTGGACAGGTAGTTCATCTTAACTTCACCTTTTTGAGGAGTGGATACAAGTAAAAAGAGCAGTTACCAGTTTAAAAACTGAGTTCACATTTAAAAAAAACCAAAGAATTTGTTGTGAAAATGCAGTTCCAATAGTGTCATCTTTGCTTTACTTTGCTGTTTTTGTTTCAGGTTTGTGGTAAAAAAAGTCTATTATTAAATGAAATACTGGATACTTGTGTAAGAAGTATGTTACCTGTGGAGAGATAGTGCAGCCAAGTCAACTTCCTCCCACTGAAGTGCTGGTTATAGAACAACTCAAACTGTAAAGGAGGATGAAAACACACATTACTTCACAATGGCCTCCTGTCATTAGTATCACTTTGGTAAAATTCAGCAGTGCTCCTCACCATCTGCACGCTCTTCTCTAGTTCTTGAGGGATGGCAAATGTGGATAAGGGGACGTTTGTGAGAGGCCAGGCCCCAGCCTGTAAAGCGACAGATTGAGTATCACATCACACATTTACACTGAAGGTGAGAATCACAAATATTGGCCGACAGAATTCAGCTAAGGCCAGGTAGGAGATAATGTAAAGTCTTCCTCACACACCTGTAATACATAGATCTGGAAGCTGATTCCTAGGTCCACCACCATCTCCTGTGTCTTAATGAAATTGTTGAACTTGTTGTTGAGGTCGGCGCTCACGCTCATGTCTGTGTACATTCTGTGAAGTTTGCTAGTAAATTCATAGCCGCAAGCTTGCTGCAGGGTTGCAAAGGGGGACAAGGGCATTTGAGATGTGGAGAAATAACAGAACATTGTAGATAATCAATAAGAGGATATCCATGTCCTGCAATACATGCAAAACAATCGTATGTTTTCCAATGCTTCTCTGAAACAATGCTTCTCCAAGCCATAAGTCTTAGATCATAATGTCCTGTGGTGGATTTACCTTAAGTTTGTTGATCATGGCTTCTTCTGAATCCATTGACAATGATAAACCATATATTAATCGCTTTGCTAGCATTCTGGCATAAAACTGCAGAAAAAAAGAGAAAATTGTGAGTATTTTGGGACCACTGATGCTAAAACAGGCATACTGACACAAAAACCTTTTCAGCTATTTTGAGCTTAAGATAGTTTTAAAGGTTTTCATCTGCACCAACAGTCAAGACTGACACATTATATGACAAAATGTCAACTTTAACAAATAAATGAACAAGATTTTGTTGTATTCTAACATAAGAGACAGTCTCATTACCTTTTGAAAGATGTCCTTATCATCTATGTACTTGAACACTGTGATGAAGCTGGTCAGCTTATCCTCCACCTCATTTTCTGTCATTCCCTTCGCAGATTTTTTCAGCAAATTGTCACAGTATTTTGCCAGCTGCACAGACACATCAGAAGGGGGAGATGACCTGGTCAAAGCACTGCATGTGACAGTCAACACACATCTGCTTGTGTGTTTGTATATGCACTCACAAGTTCTGGGGCTTTGCAGGTGGACTTGGGCTCTCTGAAGTTTACCACAGACGTCAAAGCCTGAGGAAACAATTTCAAAGAAAAAAAGAAAAAAAGAAAAAAAAAAAATCAGTCAAGCTATTTTAAATTGGGAAAGGCTTATTTTACTATTAATAGACATTTAAATGGTTATTTTGGAGTCATAAACTTTATATCAGAATAGAATGCATTTGTGCCATTCAATAACCATCGTGACTGTTTGATATTTATTGAGGAAACAGAAATCTGAGGCTGGGGAGCATTACCTTATCGAGTGCACTCATGAAGTGCTGATCACCATTTAGGACTGTGTTAATGAGCTGAACAAATTTACTGTGAACCTCCAGAACCGACTCCACAAACAGGGTTGGCATCTGGAGGAGTCCGACAAGAGACACAGAGTTGTGTTGTTGGGACATATTTATAGGAGCAATGTCTCTTTTGCATATTTAAAACATTGAATTGTGATGATTAAAACCAACATAGCAAGAAAAAAAAAAAAAAGCCAAAGCCATCATGTTATGCAGAGGCAGAGACATGCAAATTCAACACATAGTGCTGAACTACTAACATTTTCCTGAGAGAGGTTACTGGTGCCTCTGATTCCCTCATTGTGAATATGGACCTGGAGCTCCTGGATCATGTGAGGCAACCCATTTGACACAGCTCGCAACAGGGTGTACATGTTAGCCATGTCTGTGTGGAACAACACAATAAGATAGTCTGATATCACTTTTATAATGCCCTGTAGTTTTAATGTGTAACTATGAAGTTACAATCACCAGCTATAAAAAAAAACAAAACAAAAACAATGCTGACTGACCATCTCTCTTTTCCTGCCGAATAATGTTCTGGCACTCCCCATGCAGGAACTGCAGATGATCTGCAACCATCCTTTGTTGGCATTCATGAATGACTTTGGCATAGGAGCTGGGGTGCAGGTACTTCCGACATCTCACCTCTTCGTCTTTCAATCGCCCTAAAACCTGGATGAAGAGATAGAAGCAAAAAGAAAGGGCAACTCGTTTCTTTTGTGTATGGTTTTACTCAAGTCCAACATGGAGCAGTTGTTCTGTACAGAACAGCTCTTTATTGTTAAGATAGTTAAACAAAGCATGAACAAGGAAAGGAAAGGGAAAAAAAAAAGGGCTGCATCTCTAGGGCTGTGATCTCTGTCAGATAGCTTGCTGTGACTGAGCTTGTCCAGACATGAGAGCTCTACTAGCTTACGAAGCCTTTGCTGCTCTTCTGCAGTCATGTCAAGTCTCAATCTTCATATTAACTTGGTAGAAAAGTGAGAGATCAAACTGTCTCTATGTTTGGTTAAGCTCTAATGAGACAGGCTAAAGGGATAAATATCAGATAATACTCATTACTGGCAGGATAAATGACTTAGAGGAAAATAAAGCAAATGGAAGGGACACGCCGTGCCATTGGTGGTTGCTCAGAGCTCTGTGATATCAGCATTAGTGGCTTAATGGCTGAGCTGTTACTCAGATTATAACTCTCATGACAGCAGACTGACAGGACGCAATGATTTTCATACACACACACAGTCTCTGTACACTAGTGTTATGGATGCTGGTACAAACACATTCAGTTGAAACATGATACAGTAACACTGACTGTAATTAAACCGTAATTATTCTAATCAATGCACGTGATGACATCAAACATAAAACAGAACTTAAAGACAGCAACTGATGCACTCAAACAGCAGCCTGAACACATTCAGCTCTCACACAGACTTTCATTATCTCTCCTACCTTCTCCATATACTGTGAGCAGTTAGATTCCTGCATTAGGTTGGAGGCTTCCTGTTTGTAATACTCTCCTGTTTTCATCAAAAAAGGCCCCTCAAACATTTCCTGATAAAACTGCAACACAGCAAAGAAAAAACAATGTATATAAGTTATATACATGTTTATGTGAATAACAAATGTATATATGTGAAGAATGTAGGTCGACTGGTATTTTCCAGCATGGATTTTGATCTTAATGTTAGCTTTAATATGGATCATTTTCAATATAAAACAATATATATTGTGGGTTGTTATTTGTTGTCTCACCTTTAGTGGAAACTTCTTCTTGTACTGTTCAACATGAACAAAAGAGTTGATGACCCCATGGATTACCTTCTGGTTGGGGTTCTCACCACAGCGATCACTGCAAGATATAATGGAGCTGCTGCTGAGAATGGCTGTCACACAGCATTACTGGGCAGTGAAATCACACTCATGCTGGACATGGTTTTTTTAAACAGAGGTTTAATGCTTCCAGGAAGATCATGCCTCCATACAGGTGGTGCTACTAGAATATTTTGGTAACAAGGTTAATGCCAAATATGACGCCATACTCACTAAGACCACAGTAGTTGCCAGAGGTACTGGAGACAGCAGGGATATAACATCAGTGTGTCTACTAAAACCAATTGTAGATTTTATTTTTCCCAAAATTATTCACTAACAACAGGATTTTGGCAGGCACTGTGATCCTAATGATTATCATCCTTAGTCTGTCCATGTCTACATTCTCACATGCCACAGTTGCTGTGCAACTCAGTAAGACCAGTCACTTTGAGTGGTCATGAGTCCCAGCTGTCCAGTGAATATTCCAGAGACGTCCGTAAATGAAAAAGCCAACATTACTTTGCACAAATCTTAAGTTAAAACAGCGCTGCTGCACTGTTTTCTCCTTTAATATTTTCCACATGGTGCACAGTGAACCATGACTTTTGTATGCTACTGCTAGCCTGGTCAGTCATACTAATTGTTTTCCCTCTTCAATACAAAGTATCTGTCTGGGTTCATCTGGATTTGACTTTGGTTTCCTGGAAGAGTACCAAGGGACAGAGAGGAAAGTGCCTCTGGGAAACCATTGAGAGAAAAAATGCATTTGATGTAAGCAGAGTGACAACAAAGCAACAATGTTGTTGAACTTGGCTTGTTGTGGAATTTGTCAAAATATAGTGCATTCACTTCTACTGATATTTGTACTTCTCCATATCCAATTTGTATCAAAATCATATCATATCATATCGTATCATCTACCAAATTTCAGCCATCATGACATTCCAGACATTGCCAGTATGAAGTCCTCGTAGACAGAGACAGTGCTAACCATCAAAGACAAACAAGTTCCAAAAAAGAAAACCCATCTTTAAAAATAAAACATGTCTTCTGCCATAAAAGACTGCCTTTAGAAAATAATTTCTTATTTCTCAGTCTGTGTAAAATACATACTTCTTGATTTCATTTAGCAACATCCGGATCAGCACAGCCTGAAGGGGTTCAATCATCAGCTTCCTCCACATATCAAGAGCCAACTGAAATAACAAATGAAAAAGACTGCATGTTATCACACTTTAACCAGATCCTTGAAGACTTTAGATCTGGCCAATGAATCCTGCTAATATCGCAATCATTCTGTGTATATGGTCTCCTTATTTGTATCTAATCTTATTCAAGTAGGTGGGGAAATACGACGCAGACATGGATGGATGAAGTATCTTTAAACTGATATATAAACGACTGAGTACCTCTCCGATCTCCATGAGTGGCTCATTCATGTCGACGCCCCCGTAACCATACTGCAGGTCAGCTTCTGTTAGTTTGTTCTTCTTGATGAATTGTGTGTTGAGATACCTAAGCAGTATGGGGAGAGGGATGAAGATGTTAACGTACCGTCATGGTAAAAAAGAAAGGACATCCTCTTTCCTTTCTAAGGCTGAAAAGAAGACTCTTGTTCTTTACCTCTGTGGCATTTTGACCGAAGCATGTCATTGACATGTCATAGCTGTGTGTATACATATATTATGTAAACTGAAAACATTTCTGTTAAGTAAAGCCTATAGTTAATCTAAACAATAGTGTGTTAGGGCTAACAGTCATAGCTACAGTCAGAGGAATGGCTAAAGCTAAGACCAGAACAGGCTGGTCTGAAACAGGCTTGTAATAGCTATGCTGCTATAGGTCTACGCTGCAGGGACACACCAACATGATCCATTTAGCGATATCGCCATCTCTCTTTTCTTCCCTCTTTTCTTCTTCTTCCTTCAGCTGTATCCACAGTGAATTAGGAGTAACTCATAAATGTAACTGTGCTTCATTGTTTCTGTATTCTACTTTTTTTGTGGTGTCCTGTCACCCGTCCCCCTTTTTCCTTTTTCTGTATATGTTTGTAGACCAGTTTCCAGAGCTACATACTGACCTGCAGTTCCATCCTCTGACCATCCCAGCGTTTACCTCCACCCGTCTATTTAGATGTTTCTGGGATATCAACTAACTAACCACCGCAGTGTTGCTGCCTGCATCTGTTTATATAGTCATCTCTGTAGTTCATGTACTAACAATGTATTGGTCAGAATCTAAGTACACAGAATTCTTAGTTCCCAGCTAACGAGTCTTTACTCTGAATATATTTTGTCCTACATAATATTGCCAAGATGTATGTGCCTCTCGTCTCTCTGTCCTATCTCCCTCCTCTTTTCTTTCTTTACCCAGCTGATCTTCAGCAGGAAGGTCCCCCCCTTATGATCCAGGTCCTTCTCAAGGTTTCCTCCTCTTAAAGGGGAGTTTTTACCCTGAAACTATTTGGCATAAAGGGTTTTCTTCCACTAGGGGAGTGTTTTACTTGCCATTGTTCCTTCACTGAAGATTTAATAATATTAGTTAGAATTAATAATATTTTCTCGGAGGTTATACTCTGGGTCTCTGAAAAGAACAGACACAATTTGCATTGTAGAGATGCTATGAAAATAAAGTTTAATTGAACTGAATATAGAATATATAGTAATTTAAACAATGACAAAAGGACAAGACTAGGGATGCCTCAAACCTTTGAAAATTACTTTACATTGAATGAACACTGAAAAAAAATTTGGAAGAAAAAGAAAATAAACTTTTCTTTTTCAATCTTCTGGTCAACTGATTATGACACAATTAAAGAGGAGAGAAAGGGCCTCAGGAAATGGTTAATGAGCCTTGTGATTTACTGACTTCAAGCATTTCAAGTTGAAACATAAGACGAACTCCGTTACCTGTACAGGCAGTCCATGTAATCAGCTCCTTTGCTGTACTCGTCCCAGTATCTGTGGTACATCACCAAAACCTTCTCCTCTGATTCCAGAACTTTCTAAATTCCACACAGATAAGGCAGGTATTACAGAAAGCATTGCTATATAGGGATAAAAGAAAAAGCACATTTTTTTAAGCAGCCACTGGTTTACCTTGTACAATTGTCGGACATGATTCTCAAGAAAAATCTTGGTCTCTGTGTATAACCTTTCACCCAGAGGCTCTGGGTATGCAACACACAAAGCATAAATGTCCCTAGTGGCAAAGTTGAGGATAAATGAAAATGATGAACATGATTTAACAAGTATATTCATTAATAAAGCTGCAGTATGTATGTTACTCTTAAAACATCTCCATGTTAATAAAAGAAAAAGATTTAATGCCTGAATGGCAGCCTCTTTTTCTTAATTCTGTAAATAGAATTTGATTCACAACACAGTCATACTTGACCCTGCTGTGAAATTTAACAAAATCTTACAGTTGACATTTTTATTATAAAGAAAAAGATGGTATAGGATACGAGAATCTGTCATTCCACGTCGCTCTTTCCACATAGTCGAGCATCACAACAGCCTTGATTGTCGTCAGTAATTTGTTCCATGTCTCGTCAAAATCCACCACCCGTGGCTTTAAGGACATTGTAATGCTTCTCTTTCAGCCTGATTGAACAAAAGAACACAGAAATAAAGGGAGAAGGAATGGGCTTAAGAATGTGAACATGTAACTTCATTCAGTATTTTTTTTCCATTACAGTGCAGTCATCAAGCCATCCATCCTGCAGTATAAGAGACGACAGCTTGACAAAGTGAGAGGATTAACATCATAAAAAAATATATGGCAATGGTTACTTCCATAAATATAAGGGGTCCATTAGTGTGACAGGTCAATACTGAAACTTATTTTCACGTGTTTTTCTCTGATGAACCACTTCCTATAATTTGTAAAAACACAATTTAATTAGGACTTTACAAGCTTTTTTGGAAATCCTCCAGTTGTCAAATTTAGACCTCATTTAGGAATTGTCCAAGATAACAGGTATATCAAACTTAACGTGTTTATGTCATAAAACAACATCAGTTTTGCCTCATATCTAACAAATAGACCATTTGAAACTGACATACATGGATGTAACAGAAGTTCCTTCAGAAATATGAAGGACATGATGACTGTATCCTGCTCAACCAAAACAAAACACTTCTCCATTCACCTTCACTTCTCAATGGAATAACCCAATACATATAATAAACTATTAACTACACTCTTTCTAAAGCAGTTACCTGTACTCCTGTTAACCCAAAAAGAAAATGTTAGGACAGTTAAAACCCAGTGGATGCCCTTATTTATGGAAGTACCCTAATAATTCCAACTATGTGTTGTCTTCATTATAAATTACACATGATATAATTACACGAGTCACATGATAAGGCATTCTGAAAGCATATGTACAGATCTTGATATGCCATTAACAAAAAACATTATAGAATATATACTTAAATCATTGACACACATGTACAATTTGTTCTTTTTTTCAGGTATATTCCTGTGTAAAAATCATATCAAAACTTAAAAATGATGACAGGAACCTATTTACTAATTGTAGGTCCATTTCTCTGCTTTCTCTGTTCTCAAAAATTATAGAAAAGCTTTTTCATGATATATTTGATTGATTCATTGAAAAACATAACATTTGAATTCATAAGTTTAATGACAGACAGTTGACCTAGTTGAAGGCATTTCAGCTGCTTTGGACAATAAGGAGTTTATCATGGGGATATTTATTCATTTTAAAAAAGCATTTGACACTACTGATCACAGCTTATTATTCCAGAAATTAGAGCAGCATGGTACTGTCATGGTTAACTAGTCATCTCAAAGATTGGTACCAATAAATGCAATGTTAAAATAAATTAAGGTGAATCACAGTGATTGAAAATCACTTGTGGGGTACCTCAGGGTTTAGTTCTTGGTCCTAAATTATCTATATTATATATCAATTACATTTGCACTGTTCCTTAACTGTTTAATTTTCTTTTATTGGCAGATGATACAAACTTCTAATGTTCTTGAAACTGTTTGGATCAGCTTCAGAACACAGTGGAAATAAGACTCTCAAGGAAATGGTTAAACATTAATAAGTTATCACTCAATTTAGGTGAAACATAGTGTGTAATATTTAGTAATTGTTAAATAAATAAGCAAGTAAATATATAATAACAGATGATGAAGTTGAAAAAGCATACAAAAATAAGGTCTTGGCTGTAATTACCTATAATAAATTAAGTCGGAAGACACACATTAAAAACAAAGAAATACAGATATCTAAAACTATTACAATATTACATAAAATTAAAAATATTTTAAAGCAAAAGTCACTTTATGTACTGTTCCCTCATCACCACATAGATCATGTACTGTTGTTTGGAGATGTTTGGGAAAAAAAACACACTAATCCAACACTCAAACACTTTACATGTTCCAAAAGAAAGCTATAAGAATTATAAATCAATCAAATGATTATAAGCCAACCAATCTAGAGTTTAGATTGGTCAAAAACTTTTACGAAGATTTTATGAATTGGTTGGTTATAAAACTATTCAAACAATGTATAAAGTACATAATAATTTGTTTCCCCACTGTATAAGCTGTTTGAAATTAGAGAAGAAGAATGAACTCAGGGACACAGGATTGTTCAAAAAATCCACAATAAGAACAAACACACACAGCAGATGTATAATTTAAATAATTTAATTTTATAGTATTTTTGCTTTTTTTTTTTTTTTTTTTAAAAAAAAGAGAAACCTACTTCTCTTTCCACTTAGAGCAGCTGTAATATGCCACACAGAAGTAACTGATGTCAATGGCAGAAAATAAATGCTGAGGAGTTATTTTGATACCATAAATAATAATAATGATATCAAATGTGACATAAGTGACAACATGGTCACAGATTGTGGCAACACCACAAATCTTGACATGTGTTAAAAAAAAAGTCACTCAAAAGATCATGATGCAAGACAAACGATGAGAAGTGGAGGAAGTGGAGAAATTGTAGATGGATACCTCCTCCTTCATTGAGGCAAAGTTTTATAGTGGAGGTATTTCAGAAAGGCAGGAGTTACCCAGGTAACTGATAATTACAAAATTATTAACCAAGTAAAATGTAAACAGGATCTTTACTGCATGAAACCACAGTGATTAGATCAGGCCTATTTCTCCAGCTCTCTGTAGTTCACACACTCATTAAGGAACAGGTGAAGGTTTGAGAGAAAAACAAGTTAAATAAATATAGAGGGAAAGAACAGTACAGGGTGATTGTTTGACAGTTGAAGAATAAACCGTTTTATCTGTTTTTGTAAAACAAAAAACAAAACAAAATAAAACAGGAGTTTGATATTTTTCATAGATCAACTAATGCCTTAAAAGTACGTCATAGAAATAACAGGTAAAGATAATAACAGTAATAATAAATACATGTAACCTATGTTCATGTGTACACAACAAGAAAGATAAAAAACATCGGTATCAGGATACTAGCTCAAGCACTAGACTACTTGGTATCATATCGAAACAGAAATCACTGGTTTCGCCTATCATTGCCTATTTACATGAAACAGGGAAAAGTAGCAGGCCCTGTGTTGTTTCTCTTCATTCATACCAGTTGCTTTAACGTCACAGATAACATTGCAACATCGAGTTTAGTTTAGTTCATTTTTTTCTTTCGCTAGCGACTTCACAGTTGGAGATATTTGTCTCGCATAAAGAAACGTCGTTATTACTTCATAAGCATCCCTCCGAGTGTTACGATAAGCGGAGCTAAATAAAGGTTACTGGTTCCCAATCCTAAAATAGGATGGGGAGCTACGGGGCTAACTAGCTGGTCGCTAGCAGCTGCTGCTTCCTGCTCGACTACATTCAGTTCTGATGGAGCTGCTAACAGCTAACTTATAACGGCTAACAGTAGCTCAGCCACCGCTAACAAACTGACATCACACAAGCTTCCCCACATTCACCCTGACAGCTCATCAAAACATGGCACTGCTGTTTAACAAAACCGATTACTTAGATCAAATGAAGGCATCTGAGTAGTGCTTACCTCTAAATAGTTCTTACTTATAATAAAACTCAGGTTTCTCCGCTGTCACAGGCTTGATTTGACTCAGGTCTTCCTACCTCTTGGATCATACTATTTGAGTTACATGGGGATTATTTTGGGAAAATTGTAGATCACTTAGTGCACTTTATTCTAAATTTAACCGGAATAAAATGTCTAAAGTAGATATTATGTTTCGAATTATTTCTTTAAAAGAAGTTCATCCTTTCCAAAATTAATACGAATCCAAACAATTCCAAAACACAGGAACATCAATTTTACAATGGTATCGTCTATAACTACGGAAGCCTCCACGACATTGAGCATTGCGAGCGTATTTTTGATTGTGTAGAACAGAATGTTTTAAATGTATTTCCTTATGAACTGCTCTGCTGAAAATTACATGAAGGTGTTAAATCATATACTTGCAAAATTTATTTAAGTAATTTAATCAAAACCAATAAACACGAAATACTAGCACCTTGCAAAGCATTATAATTAGCTAATGGCGTTAACATATTAAATAAGAAATAAAGTCACTTTTTTTTCTTTTTCTTTTGTGGCGAAGGTTGATAAATGCATCCTGGCCGAACACAAGGTAATTTTACTTACAAAATTAAAAGAAGCAATTAATATTCGAACCAAATATTTGGAATATATAGTTCTTCCAAAAAACAAAGAACTCAACTTTAAAGCAATCAATAGTTTATCCTTCAAATGAATTTATGAGAACAAGAATCAGATTTGATGTGGACTGCTGTCACCTGTGCTTTACAAATGCTGAACAGTCATTCTATATTGTGACATAATACAGAATTTATGGAAATCTTTACTTGATTGGTTCTGCTCAGAATCCATAAATATAAATTTATTTTCCTGTGATAATATTACAGTGAAATGTTACAGAAAGACAATTCTCTAGAATTCATGTTGAATATTATCATTATTTTTATTATATTGTTATTATAACAAAGTTTTATATAAATCTCCAAAATCTTCCCTGACTGGAATGCACTATACTGAGTTGACCTTGTTTTGCAAATGTCATAAGAAAATACAGAGTAGTCCTGCTGAGAAACTACTTTACCCTTTCACTTTATATGGGCATAGATTGTGTCTTTGATGTTTGCTCTTTTCTTAATATTTGAATTTTTATGCAAGAGATCATCTCATCCTCATTTGCTGGCATACAAATTTGCAAGAAATAAATTCATTTCTTTAACTTTAGCATTTTGAAGGAGTGTATTGAAACAGTTGAAACAGTACACTTGAATTCATCTGGATATTTGTGATTTCAGAAATGACACACATACACACACACACACACATATATATATATATATATATATATATATATATATATATATATATATATATATATATATATACATACATATATACATATATAATATATATATATATATATATATATATATATATATATATATATATATATATATATATATACATGCAGAAAAACAAAATAATAATTTTATCTAAATATTTTTTTTAAACCGACTGATTGACTGCTAATTTTTATTCTCGCTTATTTTTTTCCACATCTTATATTTCGCACACAACACAAATGAGTAACAGAGAGAGAGAGAATAGAACACCCGAAACTTTTGAAAGTCACTGGAAAATAACGGTTTATTTGGTGCTATTATTAGAAATTAGACATATAAACACAAAAATACATTCACTTGGCAAGAGAATAAAATGACCAGTCACTCAATTAAAAAAAAAACAGTTTTCATTCCTAACACTAATGTTTACGAACGTTTATTATTTAGTTTGCTTGTCTTTTTAAAAGATAAACTTTTTTTTTAGTTGTGCTTGTTCAAGTTGCAAGTTCTGCGTGATTAAACGTAAGTAAGATTCATTTATTAAACAATATCTACGTAGTTATGAAGCTGTGTTATAATTATTTTTCTTAAACTAAACGGTTAAGTTCAGTAAAATATAAGATAGCTTGACCAAACTCACCGATTATAGCGTATTAGTACCCTCCAATGTTCACAAATCACTATAACAAGGTGGAAGTAAATGAGGTTAGAGTTTTAAGACCGGGGTTTGTGATCTTCTTTTTTTTTTTCTTAATTAAAAAGGGCAAATTAAGAGGTATTTTCAACAGTTTAAGCAGAGGCATTGCACATGCTGCACAGAAGCGACTTTAATTTAATTACTGTCCTATCAATGTCTTTCCTCCTCTTTCTTTGTTGGTGATTTATAAGAATGAACCAAATAAAGGAAGAACCAGATCACCAGCCAAATGCTACAAGGCCCACCATGTTCAGATGTGTTTACCTGCAGACCAGCTACAACTAGAGCTGTAAGCATATCTAAAAAAGCCAGTTCATCAACAGTTGACAATTGGGGTCTAATAGCCTAAGACAAGACAGTTAGAAGTGTATCTCTGTCTAATGAAAGCCAGCCCGATTTTTATCATCTTTAAACCTTACTCCTCATCTTAGATACATAAAATAACAGCTATAACGCATCAAATCAGAACTCCCATTCGCTCACAGGAATAGCGATTCAGAATAAGACATGTAGTAGTACTTAAAATGACAAGGTTAGCCTATTATTTACTTTGCAATTTCACATTTTTATAGTCAAAGACGAGGATTTTCAAGGCGCTTCATTCCAGGTGATTCCAAGGATGACACAGAACCTGCCCTCAGCCAGCAGCCAAACACCACCCCCTCCAACAAACACCTGCCCGCTGTGTTGTTGGTGCTTGCAACCTCACTGTATGTACACACTTACAGGAGAAGCTTCATTTCCATACTTATCCTTGTTTTTAAAGGGTTATAACAAAATGAGTTGTACTATGGTGCATGTTGCTGAAGAACACTTCAGTTTGTGTATTTCAGTACGTTATTCGATTATTTTTTGCTAATTGAAGACATTTTTTTTTTTTTTTCACACTGAGGACTAAGGAAAAATCCCAGTCTATAATACTTATTTACACAGGGCCGTCGCAAGGGGGGGGGCGAAGGGGGCGGTCGCCCAGGGCCCCGCGCTGTGACGTACCTATGACGGGCCTCACACTTGACCAATGAGTTTTGTTTATCTAATAATTTCATGTGGTCATTAGAAGGCTAAGACATTAAGGTCTTTAAAATAAAATGCTTCAATTTCATTTCAGTATACATAAAGGTTGTTTTACACGAAATAAAGTATATAAATATTCTTTAATAAAGTATAGTTCCTCAACGTTGCTTAATGACGTAGGTACGTAGGTGATGCGTCGGTTCTCTTACAGCAGGCGCCAACAGCAGACTGAAGGGGATAATGTCGGCCGCCAGCCGCAAGCCAGACTGCTGTCGAAAATTTCAGTCAGGCGCTGAGAAATGAAAGAAACTGAAAAAGAAAGAGGAGTTCAACAAGACACTTCATGGGTCTCTGCAATGTGTAATGTGGAAAGTTTTACTGTAAGTTCATTTTAATGTTAAATAGTTTGACATCATTTATGCTCTTGTTATTGTATTTATGAATTGCTGATAATACACGGCTGATGGCCAAATATGTATATTGAGTCTGTCTGCTAATTGTTGTTTCTTACTTTCCATTGTTTATTATTATTATTATTATTATTATTATTATTATTATTATTATTATTATTATCTGATGTTGCTACTAACACTACAAACAGGTTGTAGTTGCAGACAGCTGCGAGGCTGTCTGCATGTGCACAAGAAAATAGGTTATCCTGAAAAGGGCCTCGCATCTCAAGTCTGCCCCGAGCCCCGCCCCCCCCCCTTGCGACGGCCCTGCCTGGAGTGTGTGTTCCTCTTCAGACCTTGTGAAGTTGATGCTCTTCCCTGTTCTGTCCTGACCCTCCTGTTAAATCTGTGCCTTCTGAATCGAAACTAAACATCTGCTTCAAAATTGAATTGGGTTTATTATATCATCTCCATCAATTGTACACGTTTTATTTAAATTGGGTTTAGTGCATGAACCCGTTTTTCAGCATTTCACACATATTGCTGTAATTCATATTGAATACAGACACAGTTTCTTAAGTATTTGAAACAAATTAGATGCATGAATGAAAAATTATTAAATCTGTCATTGTGTATTGGTGTATAACATATAGCTTATTCTTCATTGTTTCATTGACATTTGATGGACCAATATGCACCACATAAAGTTTATTATTATGTTTATTATAAATGATATTATAAATAACTAGGGCTGTCAAAATTAACGCGTTAACGTGAGATGATTAGTTTCTGGAATTAACCCAATATTCTTTTTTTTTTAACGCATTACTGCACCGCAGTGAAGTTAGTTTTAAGTTGGATATTGTCAGACATTTGCTCCAGGTGAACCTCTCATTTGCTCGGGGGCCAGGGCAGCTCCAACAAGCCCTCCAACATTTCAGATGCACCCTGTTGGGGACTTGACAGTAAACACAGGGACACAGAAGAGGGCTGAAGCGTTTCCACACTTCCTCTTTTCAAAATAAAATGTGGTATTAAAGCATAGATACTGTGTTAAAACTGTTGAACAGCTGTTATTATTTACAAAAATAAATGAAAATTGGGAATGGATTTTAAATGCAAAAACAAGAAGTGTATCTCATGCAGCCAGGGGAGTACTACAATCCCACACTGATTTTGAGTCAATTGATCACATGACCTGGAACCTATTGAGCTAAAATGCTAATATTTACATATAAAAATCCATTGAAAATAATAAAAGCTTTTAAATGCAAAAACAAGAGGCGAATCTCATGCAGCCAGTGGAGTACTATAATCCCACAATGATTTTGAGTCAACTGATCACATAACCTGGAAGCTATTTAGCTTAAATGCTAATTTTTACATATAGAAATTCATTAAAAATAATAAAAACTTTTAAATTCAAAAACAAGAGGCGTATCTCATGCAGCTAGTGGAGTACTATAATCCCACAATGATTTTGAGTTAATTGATCACATGACCTGGAAGCTATTGAGCTAAATGCTAAAGTATACATATAAAAATTGATCAAAAATCATTAACAGATTTCAAAATGTAAAAACAAGATATGGAGTCACATGATGCAACACTAGAAGGGCTACAATACCATGATTGTATTGTTATATAAACAAACAAAAAAATGAATAACATAAATATGTCTCTTTTTTTCTGTTTTCCTTATTGGCATAAAGGACATTTCCAGGTTCTGTTCTTGGCGTCCTCTCAGTCCTCGCTTTCCATGGACGGACATGTGCAATGGAACTACCCGTTGCAGTCATCACACTGTATCTGTTTAAATGAAAACAAATTATATCATTTATTATAATTAATTGCTTTAATTAAGTTTTATCATTTTGGCGAAATAACAATTCAACATCTTATAACTGTTTTGCAATTTCTCACCCATTGTATCATGGGTAATCCTGGTCCTGGTGGCTGGAAGGTGGCACACATTGCACAAGTATTTTCTTTATCAAAGACTAAAAAACAAGAAACATTTATTCAATTATTCATACCTATCTATGTTGTATAAATATTTTGTATGCAGGTACTTACAACAATTATGTGGGGGCATATAATAAATGAGTGATAATTATGGTTGTTATTTATTATATGCCCCCACATAATTGTTGTAAGCACCTGCATGTGATGTTGTTTAGATGGCAAAAGCCGTGATAAAGGCTTTCCCAGAAATCCCTGACATGACCTTCAGCACATCCAAAAAAAATGGAGGAGGAGAGGAGAGACCTGGCTGTTTACATCCTAGAGGCCTCGGGTAAAGTCAAATTATGCTACAACATACATAGTAGCTACAGTGCCTTGCTAAAGTATTCGCCCCCCTTGAACTTTTCAACCTTTTGCCACATTTCAGGCTTTCAACATAAAGACATAATTTTTTTTTTTTCAAGAATCAACAACAAGTGGGACACAATTGTGAAGTGGAACGAAATTTATTGGATATTTAAAACTTTTTTAACAAATAAAAAACTGAAAAGTTGGGCGTGTAATATTGTTGGCCCCTTGCATTAATCCTCTGCAGCGCCACCTTCTGCTGCAGTTCCAGCTGCAGGTCTCTTGGGGTTTTGTCTCTATCAGTTTAACTCATCCAGAGACTAAATTCTGGTCCGTTCTTTCTGTAAAACAGCTGGAACTCAGTGAGGTTGGATGGAGAGCGTTTGTGAACAGCAGTCTTCAGCTCTTTCCACAGATTCTGGACTGGATTCAGGTCTGGACTTTGACTTGGCCGTTCTAACACCTGGATACGTTTATTTGTGAACCGTTCCATTGTAGATTTGTCTTCATGTTTTGGATCATTGTCCTGTTGGGAGATAAATCTCCGTCTCAGTCTCAGGTCTTTAACAGACTCCAACAGGTTTTCTCCCAGAATGCTCCTGTATTTGGCTCCATCCATCTTCCCATCAGTTTTAAACATCTTCCCTGTCTCTGCTTTTTTAAGGAGTATAAGGAAAAACCACAAAACAAAATAGAATTGTTCTTTAGAAAAATGCAAAAATAAGGAATTTTATGTGAAGAGGCTTTGAAGAGGCCAGGGAGACGTGCACACTCTGCTCCCTTTTCCCCTGGACGAGCCAGTGGCAGAGGCTGAAGTACTGAAGGTGACCAGCAGAGGGCAGCAGACGCAGACACACACCATTTGATTCCCGTTTAGAAATGTCCATTTAGAAAATGAAAACTTTCTTCTGCTGGGAAGGAGGAGAAACACTGGAGAATTTTATCTGTTGCACGTTTTGACAATACCCCTTGACTTTTTCTGCAGTCTGACTTTTATCATGATGAAAATATTTTGAAGCTGACTTCAGTCTATTTCTTTTGCTCTAGAGCATCTTAAAATGTTGGAAAACCCTTTTGTGGGTGCTTCTTCTGAAAAAAAAAAAAATATATATAAGAACAGGAGTTCGAAGAATGTGAGTAAATATGAGGTTTTTGATCAGTCAAATGATAAATGCAGTAACTGTGAGAACTTTGCTGCCATCAGCTGGTCGACTGCAGCATGCTTGTATTCTAGAACAAACATATGTGAGCTGAGGGGTTTCTGCTGTTTTACTTTGACAAATCAGTGTTTTGGTCCTTGTCATTGGAGTGTCAGCAGTGAGCAGACTCTTTCTAGTGGAAGACAGGTTTTCTGTCTGCTCCGTGACTCCTTTAATTTACACTTTTGAATTTGATTCAGATTAAGATTGTTGAATTTCCCTTCTGGGATTGATAAAGTTTTGGGTTTATTTTTTTCATTTCAGCCACTGAAAAACCAAGTAAAGGAAGTCAAGTTCTTGTGTAGACACAAATATCTTCTTTCTCTCTGCATCAGGATCAGAAATCTTCTGCCGTGTCTGACAGAACAAAACAGTAATTTCACTTCCACATCTGCACATTGCTGCTTATTGTTCAAATCGTTCCATAATAGTTCAAAGCATGTATCCATGTGGATGGATACATGTGTACTGAGTAGGGGTGTGAATCTTTTAATATCTCACGATTCAATTCGATTCTGATTTTTGGGGCCACAATATGATTTAAAATGGATTTTTGATTCAACACAATTTTATTCATAATGATTTCTGATCTGATTTCTGATCACGATCTACTCCCATCTGCTTTGCAAGACAGAATGACAAATGGAGACATTAAAGTGTCTTTTTCATGTTTATTAAGTTTTAAACATTTATCCATGCTTTGGATTGGCTGCAGGCCAGGAGGACAATGTTAACATCTTAAATCTCATCATTTCAGTTAAAAATTATTGCTTACTAAAATACCATTATAAAAATAACAACATTAAAAGATACACACCTACAGCCGAGAATGCTGTTATTTTACATTTAGCCTACATCAGTCCCAGTTGTCCCAGATGTCCCAGTTTAAAAACTGGGACATTATGGAACATGGAAAAAAAAAAAAAAAAAAAAAAAAAAACCAAAACAAACAGTTAATGAAATGGAACGAAGACCCCTGGTAGATGCTAGATTTCAATCCTTTTCCGTCCTCAAACTTCCAGATAGGGATGGGGGGGGGGGGGGGGGGGTGCAGATGGAGAATGTTTAAAAAACAGTAAATGCAACCGGACGTGTGATGATGATCTACCCAGGATAAATTAGTTGATTAAAAGAGTTTAATCAAAAGAGTTTAAAGACAACTGTCTAGGAAGTGTAGCAGCTCTAAGTGTAGCCTACACTGTTATACTTGGCCTCCCACACAGAAATCACAAAATAAAGAAAAGAAAAATACAAAACTCTGAAAATAAGATTTTGGATTTGCTTCATTGTAACAGTACGTTCATGATGTAGTTGTCTTTTCCACACCTGCCCTTAGTCCTTTAACCCCAAAGTCACGAGTTCGATCCCCAGCTCTGATGTGTTTTCAATACTGTACCTTCAAAATTTAATCACTTTTTCCTATGACATATTTGGACGATAGCCTGTTCTTATTTTCTGAAAAGCTTCTTCTTTATTCGTTTTTTTAAAGAGAGCATATTTACACCAACCAAGGAGTATCCTATACTTACATAAAATGAGCAGCCTAGGAAACAACGCAACTCAAAACGCTTTACAAAGAAAAAAAGACATAAAGGCATATTTTAAAAAATCACAACTGTTAAAATAAAACAAAAAATAAAAACAGACATTAATTTAGAGGAGAAATTTTATTTGTCATTGGCCGTAACTTTCTTTTCAACCGCTTTCACGCTTGGCTTCATATTTGTGGTTACAGTGCCCCCATCTGGCGAATTTTTAAAAAGCCGCCGTACACCGCAGACATACTGGCCACTTTATTAGGTCCACCTGTCCAACTGCTCATTTAACGCAAATTTCTAACCAGCCAATCACATGGCAGCAACTCAATGCATGGAGACAAGACAATCTGCTGCAGTTCAAACCAACATCAGAATGGGGAAGAAAGGTGATTTAAGTGACTTTTAACGTGGTGTGGTTGTTGGTGCCAGATGAGCGCACCATGTCATAAAGCGCGAATCATCTCAGACTGGTTTCTTGAACATGACAATGAGTTCACTGGATTCAAATGGCCTCCACAGTCACCAGATCTAGATCCAGTAGAGCAGCTTTGGGACGTGATGGTACGGGAGATTCGCATCATTGATGTGCAGCCGACTAATCTGCAGCAACTGCGTGATGCTGTCATGTCAATGTGGATCAAACTCTCTGAGGAATGTTTCCAGAACCTTGTTGAACCTAAGCCACGAAGGATTAAGGCGGTTCTGAAGGCAAAATGGGATCCAACCCAGTACCAGGAAATGTCTAAAAATTACAAATATATTTAAAAAAATTGAGGATTAAAAAAATGGTTTTCATTTTAATGACCTCTCACGGCCCACCTGCAGTACCACAACGGCCCACCAGGGGGCCGCGGCCCACACTTTGGGAATCACTGGATTAGATTATGACTCCTGTGATGTGATCCTTTTCAGTCGAGACAACTTTATTCATCTTCTTGACCTGAAAAATTTGTACACTTAGCACAAAATTGAAAATGAATTAGGACAACAGGCACCAGGCAACTGATAAACCACTAATAAAGTGCAATAATAGCAGTAATGTCATATTTTAAAATGGCAACAGACAAGTTATTCGTGGCCCTCACTGCAGGCCACCACTTGTATCAGGAGGGATGGACCCTCCTGATGGAATCACTGGGAATTGAACCCATAAACCACTATATGAGTCCACCCACTTAAAGGTAGGGTGGGTGTTCTTTGAAAAAACAGTTCCAGCAATCCAACTCAAGTTAGATTTTAAAAATATACACTCCCTCCCTCCTCCCAAAGGCTCCGCCTCCTCCTCTTCAGCTCACCCTTTGAAACCACGCCTTCACACGATTCATGACTACATGAACCGCAGGGAGGGAGGAGGGAGGGGTGGGTGGGAGTGCATTGATATTTGATGGACGTATTAGGCAGCCAATGAAAGTAAAGATGATCAGTAAATTGATTGGTCAGAGTTTTTCTCTGATTATACCCTCTAGACTGGACCAAAATGTTTCGTTTTTTTTTTTTTGCAAACATTTTATTTCAGTAGGTGCAATGGAATGTGAAAAGGTTTTCAGGCAATATTGTAAAAAGTGCTGCAAAAAAAGAACACCTACCCCACCTTTAAATAAACAAAAATCAATTCTTGTATGAGAATCGATTTTTAAAAATCCCCAGGAAAAAAATTAATATAAAAACTCGATTTTTTTTTGGCCCAGGCCTAAAATTTACATTTCAAACATTACCAATGCTCATAAACAGTGGGTAGTGACTGAAAATATTCAATTCAGTTAAAAAATACTTTTTTCATCCCTGAAAGAAAATTAATTGTACAGTATTTTGCGGTCGGGGGTGTCGACGTGCTGTCTGCGGGTGCGGACCGGTCCTCTTGCGGCTGGTGGAGACGTGCCGCCGCGGACATGGACGGTGTCGCTGGGGGCCGGTTCGGGAAAGCTAATCCTGAACTGCTTACCCGCGGACAAGGAAAGGAGGCAACCACCGCTACTGGATCCGGGCTGCAGCGTCGACTGAGCCGGGACGGGAGCCCCCGACGTGGCAGCGGCGGCATGCTGCCCCTATCCAGCAGTCTACACGCCGGGGTGAGTCAGCTGACCTGGCAGGGGCCGTCTGAAGAAGACCTGGTGGGCCCGGCACTGCCGGGGGTGGCACCAACAACCTGGTCCGCATTAGAGCTGGGCGATACTGAGAATTTTGGTATCGATCTGATACCAAGTAAACACAGGGCCAATATCGTCGATACCGATACCAATACCAATACCAATACTTTTTTATATTAAGGTCTATCTGTCATGAAATTGCTGACCTTTTTGTTAAAACCTACGATAGAATTTCAGCAAACTTTATAGGTGACAGCAAAATACTTTATTGTCACAATTAACTTTTTTTTTAAAACAATGTAACAGTAATAAGCAAAGTTTATCTTAACATTAGGAAATAAAACTTTTTTTAAGGAGTATAAGGAAGACAGGGCAGACGTCCAGGGGGCCGGCCTCAGTGCTGGATGGAAGGAGGCCCAAAACAGTTCAGGGGGTCGGCCTCAACGCCTGACAGAGGTTCAAAACAGTCCAGGGGGCCGGCCTCAGTGCCTGAGGGAGGCCCAAAACAGTCCATTTCTATTAAGTACTAGTGTTGAATTTTGCTGTCTGTTGCTGACTTGCTGTTATGTATCCCAGCCCTATATTAGAATATGAGTCAATATTATGTGATTGCTTATTAGGAACTATACTCTTGGACTGTATTATACATTGCGTCTATCAGTGCGTGCATGTTCTGTAAAACATGGATTCAAAGGCTGTCCCCTCATAGCTGATTAATTGTTTGATTTGGACTTTGTTGTCTTTGTTTATTAGGTTATATTGTAGGCTACACATAAAAATTATGCCAAAGAGGCAGTTGACATTCCACATGATATGATGTTTAAGTAACCTTGGCACTGCGTTAAACCTTAATTCTCTTCTAGTAAGTGTGTTAGTGGATTTTGCTGAGGATTGTTGTGTTACTGTATTTTACCAGCCCGGCCCCAAACACAAAAGTTACTGTATATTCCTAACTTAGTTTGTACATAGGTCCCATATTTGAACTTCTATTTGGAATGCAGTGTGTGTGTGTGTGTTTTCGTGTACATGCGTGCCAATGCATGTAGGTGTGGGCGTGAACGTGCGCGTGTGGGCAAGGCCAGGGTGGCCTGGTTACATGACTGACTCCTAGCCTGAAAAAGTCTCCCAGTCCGGCCCTGCCAGGCGGTTGGCCTTGGCGCCGGATGGAGGCCCAAAACAGTCGAGGGGGTCGGCCTCGGCGCCTGACGTAGGCCCAAAACAGTCCAGGCAGTCGGCCTTGGCGCCGGATGGAGGCCCAAAACAGTCGAGGGGGTCGGCCTCGGCGCCTGACGTAGGCCCAGAACAGTCCAGGCAGTCGGCCTTGGCGCCGGATGGAGGCCCAAAACAGTCCAGGGGGTCGGCCTCGGCGCCTGACGGAGGCCCAAAACAGTCCAGGCGGTCGGCCTTGGCGCCGGATGGAGGCCCAAAACAGTCCAGGGGGTCGGCCTCAGCACCTGATGTAGGCCCAGAACAGTCCAGGCAGTCGGCCTTGGCGCCGGATGGAGGCCCAAAACAGTCCAGGCGGTCGGCCTCTGCAACTGACGTTGGCCTAGAACAGTCCAGGCGGTAGGCCTCGGTGCTGGAAGGAAGTCCTAAACAGTCCAGGGGGTCGGCCTCAACGCCTGACGTAGGCCCAAAACAGTCCAGGCGGTCGGCCTTGGCGCCGGATGGAGGCCCAAAACAGTCCAGGGGGTCGGCCTCGGCGCCTGACGTAGGCCCAAAACAGTCCAGGCAGTCGGCCTTGGCGCCGGATGGAGGCCCAAGAACAGTCCAGGGGGTCGGCCTCAACGCCTGCAGAGGCCCAAAACAGTCCAGGGGGTCGGCCTCAACGCCTGACGGAGGCCCAAAACAGTCCAGGCGGTCGGCCTTGGCGCCGGATGGAGGCCCAAAACAGTCCAGGCGGTAGGCCTCGGCGCCTGACGTAGGCCCAGAACAGTCCAGGCAGTCGGCCTTGGCGCCGGATGGAGGCCCAGAACAGTCCAGGCGGTAGGCCTCGGCGCCGGAAGGAAGTCCTAAACAGTCCAGGGGGTTGGCCTTGGCGCCGGACGGGAGCCCGGGACTGGCTGCAACCCCCGCTGCGGCGCCAGCGAGGAGCCCAGGCATAGTCACAGCCGACTTGTCACCAGCCTTGTCGGTGGAGACTCGGCCGGCTGCAGCAGCGACGGTAACGGTGGAGACTCAGCGGCATGCAGCTCCCGCTGCAGCGGCAACGGTTAAGCAGCCCTGGTCCAACAACACCAAAAACTGGTTCTGCTGACACCACCAGAATGGGACAAACTGCAGAGACTGAGCACTCTTCTAGAGCCCTGCAGGTAAGGAATGCACATATAATGTGCAAATTGAAAACTAATTTGAACTGATCAAGCTCAAATTAAATGTTTAACTGATTTGCCAGCACACTGACTGGTGTTTAAATATATATTGTGTGTGTGTGTGTTACTCTAGCGCAGGTATGTAACTGAGGTTCTGGGTGCAGAGACCGATATCTCCTGCTCAGTCGTACTACCTGCTCTCTGCCACCTGCATCAAGTGATGAAGGTCTCTGAAGAAGACCCTGCATATGTGGTGAAATTTAAGACAATCTTCATGGAAGACCTTGCCTCCCGCCAAGAAAATACTACAATGCATGGCTCAAGCTATGTTCCATTCACCTATTCTGTATTTGCTAAAAAAAAAAAAAAAAAAAAAAAAAAAAAAAGACCAATGGCTAAGTTGCCTAAATTGTTGAGAATTAAATTATTTTTTTTTCAATTTGTTATTAATAAGAACCAAATGTAATATCCACTTCTTGTCATTTATCTTTCTGTTCTGAGAGCAGTACACAGAAAATGTGAATTTTTAAATAATATTTAGGATTGTGATCAATCGAAATTAATTCAAAAACCTTGTGATTAATTAGATTAAAATGTTTAATCATTTGGCAGCCCTATAAATAACTAGAAAAGCATTCTGAGAGCGCAGACCTCTGCCAAGCCCAACATTTCCCCAAACAGGGATTTCCAGATTGCGATAAAATCCTGTGTTCCGTGATCAGCCATTGAAATTTGATAGAGGTTCCCATTGTCAATCCCTGAGTCTAATTTCATGAGTTTTGGACAATAATTAATGGAGATATTGAGAAACACATTTTTTGGCCCCACTTACCGCAATGTTATCAAAAATTTGAAAGTGATCCAGAATCCAGGATTTCTTCTGGATCACAGCCAAAATGAAATCAGTTCTTCCTTTTCACATTTCAGTTATCTTGAACGCAGACAGACAAACAAACAAACAGACAGACAGATAAACAAAAACATAAGCTCCTTGGGGGAGGTAATAAGGGTTCTGGTGGAGCTTTGAAAAACAACGACACTGCAAGGAGTGGAACCAGGTTCTAGTGAATTAGAAGAACTGCTACCAGAACCTTTAGGTATGAAAGGAGACTTTACTCTGAAATACTGATTATTCTTTTTATTCATCCTACTTTGAACATTTTTATTTAACAGTAATGATTATAATAGAGATTTTTCCAGTTTCTTCTTTCTTCTTCTTCTTTTCTTTTGTTTTTTTCTTGTTCTCTGTGAAGGGTAGTAAATGATGTTTTAAAGTGGACGTGCATCAGGTCACAATGTTTTTTCTGTCAAATTAAAAGTTTGTGGGAGAAACTCAGAGCTCCTGGAGAAAACCCACCAGCACAGAGGTAACATCCAGAACCAGTGAAAAGGCTGAACAGACTCAGTTCATGATGAATGAACAAGTGTGTCCAGACGTTTAACTGTTACTGTGTGTGAATAATAAACCTCTGTGCTGCCCTTTGACCTGTTACAGTCCTGGTTCTGAGTCCTGATTCTGGCTTTTCTTTCTCTTTTCTTGTTTGGGTCGGCGCAGGCACTTTGGAGTCAGGAATCTGATGATTCGCCTCAACAGAGAAGGTTTGTCCGGTGTTTTGGTGTTTGCATCAGAATCAGAGACCTCTTCTGCGTGTCGGACCTCAGTTTGTGCAGCCGAATCATCCGGTTCTGGTCTTGACAAGTCCTCTGTTGGAACGACTTCCTGTGGTTCAGAGGATTTTTCAAAGATCTCAAGTTGCTTGTCGATGGCGAGCATTTCTTCTTCCTTATTGCGTCGAGGCTTTTTCTTTTTCCTCTGTAATAATTCTTGTAGAAAGGAGTCATTTTCTACTGGTACGGCCTCCAACAGCTCAGACTGCCCCTCAGGTTTTTCTGGCTCTACAAAGATCCAGGTTGGAATCCAAATGTCAGATTCAGGACCATCACTGAAGACATCAAGTTCTCTCAGTTTGGAGAACTTTTCAGGCTCCAAATTTTCAGTTTGTTTGGAAATGTGCATTTTTGTACATGTTGCCAGTTTGGTTTTGTTAGTTTGTACATTTCCACTCAGCTCAGGCTGCTCTTTGCTCAGTTCAGCTACTTTACAATTAAGATATTTTATCATTTGATCCTGTTCTTCAATTTTTGAGGCCATTTGAAGAATATTGTGGTTCTTTTTTGTTAACTTATTTTTCATCTTTTTCAGGTTACGTCCGAACTGCTTGTCCCTGTTTTTTCTTTTTTTTGTGAAGTCCTCTTGTATATCAATAATAATGTTGTGACATGCAGCGAGCTGTCTTTCAGTTCTTTGTCTGAGTTGCACTGTCCATTTTGTGCTCGTACTTTATTTGCCTCTCTTTCTTGATGAAGGAGAAAGCTATTTCTTTGTAGCCTGTTTCTCATGTCGTACAGCTGCTTTTTCAGAAAGTAAATCTCATTTTGAGCTCTTTCATGAGAGGGAGTGCTATTCAGGTCCGTCAGCTTTCCTTCATTTTCACATTTGGGTGGTGAAAGTTGAGGTGGGTTATCCCAAACTTCCCTCAAGTCATTATGAGGAGATCTGATAATCCCTCCGGCTTCATTTTCAAAATCCTTATCGTCTACCTTGTCAGCCCCGTGCTGTTTAGCTGATGTTTTGCTCTGATTCATTTTTCTGAATAATGTATCAGTGTTCAATAATAAAGGTTTGTTAACTTTGATGTTTCAGTCACCAGTGTAGAATGTGAAGGAACGAGGTCGGATAATAAACCTACCGTTGCTGTATGACGTCATGCAATATGGCGTCATCGGCGACTGTGACCACGCCCACCAGCTGTCAATCTAAGTTTGCTATTGTTAGGATTTAGAATTAACCATGTAGATTCTAACTTGTTATAACTGAAACTTGGCATGAAGGAAGCTGTGAGTTGCTCAGCTCAGGTTTACGACTTAATTACTGCAACATCCGCTCGACCCCCATCACCAGTTTGAAACTGCCGGAACAACAGTTGTTGATTTACCAGGACTGTGTGACTGGACCATCTGGACCTCCTAGACAAAGGGCCATTAAACTCAGAGGAATTAAGGACACGCCTTCTCTGGATCCTTAAAAGATGAACACAACTAACTTGAAGCGTGCATTTTGTTCATGGCAGCATCTCGGTGATGTTGTGAGCACGTGTACCATCGGCCGATAAAAATATTCTGCATGGCATAATAATTCTTTGTATACATGAATGTATTAAATTCTTGATTGATCTTTGCTTCTAGATTTGTCATTTAGGCACCAGATAAAAAGAACACGGAGAGAGAAACTTTCACTATTTTAGCGTGGCTGTCTTAGCTCCTGTTAACTTCTGATGCTGGATCAACCCGAGGACTGGTGATGATGACATTTGTGGGCACAAGTCCCAGAAGTTATCCGGCGCCCCTCTCCTCTACGGCTTCCTCCAGTTATCCTAGTAGAAGTAGACAGTTCCACCACTGCTCTTTCAGTCACAGTTGTTCTGGTTCTGCTGAATTGACAGGACCAGAGCCTAAACTTTGATCATTTTAAAACTAAAACTTGTTTGTTTTTTTTTTGTCCAGGTTTTTCTGCCCGTTTAAAGCTTGAGGCCGAGGCCTCAACCAGCACACAAGTCCAACAGCTGCTACCAAGAACGCCTGAGCGCAGGAATGCCCTGAATGACCCAAGGATCAATGGTAGGCCAACATTGCTTTGTAATAGATGAGAACAACACATCCAGGTATTTTATCTTCGCACTCAGTCCTTGACCCTTTTTCAATGAAAATTTAGCTGTCAGTAAATCCAACTTTTGAGGTGTATTCTAAAGGTGTAACGGTGTTAAATAAGACTAGTGTTGCTTTGTAGCTCTTTGGTGCAATCATTTGTCAGTAATATGCATTTGTAGGATGAGCAGCAGATCTGGGTATGTGGGTTGTGCCAAACGGCCTTTTTTTTTTTTTTGCTGTTGCTATTGACTGATGTTTTAAGCTTCTAGTGGCCTCAGGTGCTCACAATCAAATGCTTGATTGGCATGTGATTTAAAAAAAAACAACACTTTTTTTTTGGCAATTTTGGAATAAAAAAATTTTCACCTCTTCATTCTTGATAGATAGCTTGTCTGAAGACAAAATTATTCCAGTTTTATGAGCAACAGGGTATATATGTATTGAATTTAAGTTATTAGTATGGAGGAATGTCCATTCAGTCTGTCTCCATCAAAGTGGATGAACGGTCAAACCAGAGGTAGTGGCTAGATGTTCCTCCAAGGACCTTATTGAATCTCCTAGATGTATTCCTAATTCTGTCCTGTTAATAAAATATTACAATTGAATACTATGACTTTTGATATCAGAACTGATCACCTTCTTGACTCACCTGGGATGGAGTGAATCAAGTAATTGGTGATCGGCGATCCCGATAGCCTATGTTTTCTTATCTTTTTTGTGATGTGAGCCTATATACTGCTGAGTAGTTTAGGAGTTACAAATCTCTTGAGAGACATGTGCAATTTACAAATTAATAGGTGTAGGGCTTAAAAATCTTAAAGTCAGCTAGTTCTCCTAACAATATCATTCAAACAGAGGGATGTGGGGTCCAACGTTATCATTTGCGTATGTATTTAGCATTTGTTTTCAGTGTCTTGAACAGCTTGACTTCAAAATCTAATGTTCACGTACAGAAAGATATTGTAACAAAAAACATCAGGAGTACATGCAACTGTATTTCTATATTACTTCAGTTCTTTTAATCACAACATTTTTATTTAAAAGGGCTTCAAGTCATTTTTTTTTTTTTAGATTGTTATTGTAGTTTATGAACAAAAGCCTAAACTGAACAGGAATCCAGTAATATTCAGTGTTAATGTACAAATGACACTGTCTTGTGCGAATGCCTCAAGTAAAAAGGCTAAACAGGTATGGGGGATGTATAGTGCAGCACATTATACTACTTTCAGACCAGGTGATTTTCAAAGTTGGTACATTGCTGGTCTGTTCAGATCTGATTTGTATCAGAACAGAGGGTCACATGTGACACAATCTGACAGTGCCTCCGACACGCGACTTGTCTCTGAAACCACATTTTAACATGAAAATGTATAAGAAATGAAAATGAACCGTAACCACATGCAAACCATGACTTGACCTTTTTTTAAAAGAACACAAATGAGAAAAAGAATAAAACAAAGAACACATGCATAGGATGAGCACATGAAAGTAGCAGTACTACAGAGAGAGTTGAAGGTTTGTAAGAAAATCTTCTGTAATGAAAAACCAGCTTATTGTATTATGGTCTAGAGAAGTGTGTGGATTTCCCAAAAGGACCTAATTTCCAAACGTGAAATTAGAATGTGCTGCTGATGGTTAAAGAAACAAGAACAAACGTTTTTCATGCGTTGCCTGTGCAAATTTCATAGAACAATAGTGTACTGAAACGAGAAAAAAAGCAGGTCAAAATCACACAGAAATTGTTAGACACTGTATGTGCTAAACAAACCTGTTGTATATTGAATTGAATTGAATAATACTTTATAAATCCCTGAAGGGAAACTATGGTGATGCATTATAAATTGGGGATAAATAAGCAGAAAAACCTGAGCTTAAAGAGCTCAGTCAGTTACTCCCACATATAGCTGATATTAACAAGTGAGAGAATTACCAGCAGAAATCCTTTAACAGAAAAAAAGCTCAGTATAAGATATCAAGATGATGTGAAGATAGGCACAAATTGACCAGAGCAACCAGTGTGGCACTATTCTTCAATTGACTGATAGAATAGACTGTTGTAACTAATTTAATCAGGTACTTTTGTCTGACCTCCAAAATAGTTCATGAGGTTAGAGAGCGTGACCATAAAGCTGGGGTCATTGTGGTTGGTCTTGTCCACAAAGTGTAAGTAAGTGTAAGTGTAAACCAAGTTATTCAAAAGACTCAGGATCTGAAAGTCCCTCGTAGTTTTTGTTTATGGACAAAGTATGGTTGTCAAAAATTACCACAGTCACTGGATCATAATCCATATTTTTAATCTGAGGACAGAAGGAAGATGCATACTTTTCATGTAGCAGCAGTAAACAAAGTCACTAAAGCTTTTATTTAACAGAATGTTTTCACTCACCAGCATGGTGGCTTAGCGGTTAGCAGGACTGTTGCCTCTCAGCTAGAAGGTCCTGGTTGTGTGAGGAGTTTGCATGTTGTCCCCATGCTTACATGGGTTTTCTCCGGTTACTCCAGCTTCCTACCACCATCCAAAAACATACATGATAGGCTGATTGGTGGATCTTAATTGCTCTTAGAAGCAAATGCGAACATTTGTGATTGTTTGTCTCTGAGTGGCTTTACGAGGGACCAGTGTCCAGAATCAACGCCACATTTCAGCCAATGACAGCTGGAATAAACTCCAGGAGTCCCATGTGACCCTGAATAGTATACACAGCAGATGGATAGATGGATTGTTGTTCTCACTCAAGTAGATTCCACTGCATAGATTTGACAAATTCACTAACTAATGACATATTATCAAGTCTTACAGCTTAAGATTTCAAATGCAACATGTTCCTCTTAGTTCCTCTTAGATGCATAGCATTAGTGCACTCTACTGAAGGCCTGCACCTTACTTTTCGTTGTACTTGTGACAATGACAATAAAGAGAATCTTGAATCTTGAATCTTGAATTTCTTTTTTTTTTTTTAAATACTTTATTTATTCATTTTCAAAACATTTTCAAACCACCCAGGTACATAACAACCTGAACAATTACCCCCTTCATCCCACCCGCCTCCCCCAAAACAGGCTAGGGAGAAAAAAAAAAAAAAAAAAAGGGGAAAAGAAGAGAAAAAAGAAAGAAAAAGGGTGAAAGCTGTACTCTACAGTGTAACAAGAGTTTCTGTGGCAATCCGGGACTGTTTAAAATTGTACTTTGAAAAATTACAGACATATGAATATTCAGACATGGTCAAGATGTGAAGGTGTCATGAGGGTCCTCTCCGTTGTATAATATGATCGAGAAATGGTTGCCATATCTGATGGAACCTGTCTGATTTTCCTGACAACTCAAATCGAATTTTTTCTATATATAAAGTATTTGAGAGCTCTGTGAGCCAGGCTTCAAAGCTTGGTGTTGTTTCTTTGTTCCAGACTTTGAGAATAATTTTCTTTGCAATAACCATCCCATACTGTATTGACAGAGCCTCCCAGTGGCTAAGAGTATCAAGCTGGTGGGACCAGCCAAGGATGCCGGTCTCTCTGGGTCTGGCAGGAGATCATGTCCATAAACCT
Organism: Hirundichthys speculiger; assembly: GCA_018398805.1. Lineage (NCBI taxonomy): Eukaryota > Metazoa > Chordata > Actinopteri > Beloniformes > Exocoetidae > Hirundichthys > Hirundichthys speculiger. Next base: position 1,382,437 of record JAGFBZ010000430.1, read on the forward strand.
CGGAGTAAAAGTGAAAAACTTCATGCCAAAATCTACCAAGTTTGTTGCAGAACCAGAGCATATGTGCCAGCGTCCCATCAGTCTGTTTACATTTTACACATAACGGTGAAGTAGAAGGAAAGAAAGAATGCAGTTTAACACGTGAATAATGGAGTCTATGTATAACCTTGTATTGTATTAGTTGGTGTCTTGAATTGATTGAGCATGTATGTATGCTATGAAGACATTTACGCCATGCATCCTCCGAGATGGTGGTGCCTATTTCCCTCTCCCAGCACTCTCTCAGATGTTGTGTACTCGGGGCAGTTTGAGCTGCAAACAAATTTACAAACATGGACACCAGCTTTTTGGTCTCAGGTTCCTTTGCTAAATGAGAGTAGACTTCGTCTGATGAATTATAAGTTTCAAAGTTTGCAATGTTTGTTCTAGCGTAGTTCCTAACTTGCAGGTACCTGAAAAAATGAGATGGTTGTAAATCAAATTTCCTTTTGAGTTGGTCAAATGAGGCAAAAACATTGTCAATGTATAAGTCTCTCAAAGTGGTCAGGCCTTTCCCATTCCAGATAGAAAAAACTGAATCTGACTGGGAGGGGAGAAATGCATGATTATGACAAATGGGGGCAAAAATAGAAGTGTTTGTTAGACAAATATTTTTTTTAATCTGATACCACACCTTTAAAGAATGTTCTACTATCTGTCCAGTTCCTTTAAATGACCCAGAATTTCTCTTTGTTGTATTGAGTAGTGCTGGGAGGGAGGTACCAGAGATGTCCTGTTCTATAGCCAGCCATGGTGGGGTGGTATCATTAGGTTCTACTGGATAAGCTTGCTGCTTGCTGCCAATACACACCAGTGCTCGTGCATTATTAGCTGCCCAATAATAATGTTGGAATAAAGGAAGTGTTAGCCCCCCCAATTCTTTTGACTTGCAAAGGTGTTTCTTATTTATACGATGCGGTTTGTATCCCCAAACGAAAGGTATAAATGATCGAGTCCAATGTTCTGAAAAACCTTTTAGACAGAAAAATGGGTACATTCTGAAATATGTATAAAAACCTAGGTAAGGTCACCATTTTTATAGCATTAATTCTGCCAATCATTGATATGGGGAGTGTTCGCCAAAATTCAATATCGATTTTAAGTTTGTCGATCAAAGCTTCATAGTTTAATGTATAAAGCTGTTCAAATTGTTTGGGAATTGTAGTTCCAAGATACTTCACTTGGGTGGTAACTTTTACTGGCAGGTTTTTTTGAGGAAGTTGGGGTCTAAGTCTTCACTCAAAGGCATAAATTCACATTTCTGCCAATTTATACTATAGCCTGATAGCTTACCAAAAATTTTAATTTGATCCAGTAATGCTGGGAAGGATTTTTCAGGCTGGGATAAGAACAGGGACTACGTCATCAGCGTACAACGCCATATAATGATCCAATTTACCCAAATGTATCGGAATAATAATTTTCGGGTTGCATCTAATGCTTACTGCAAGGGGCTCGATACACAGAGCAAACAACAGAGGGCTCAGGGGGCAGCCCTGTCTAACACCACGATGCAGATTGAAAGGGTGCGATCTATCCGAGTTGGTGAGGACTGATGCAGTTGGATGCGCATAAAGCATCTCTACCCATGAGCAAAAACTTTCACCCAGGCCAAATTCTCTAATTGTTGACACCATAAATTTCCAATCCACCTGGTCAAATGCCTTGTGCGCATCCAGTGTGAGTATTGCAGATTTTGCCTTGTTTTGTTTGCTATATACAATGTTTAATAATCTACGAACATTAAAAAAGGAAAATCTCCTGGGAATAAACCCCACCTGGTCCAGGTGTATAATGGTTGCAATATGTTTATTTAATCTATTTGCTAAAATTTTGGTGAAGACTTTAAGGTCATTCCCAAGAAGAGCGATAGGCCGGTAAGATGATGGATCAGTTTGATCTTTATCTTTTTTCAATATTAAAGATATGTTTGACCCATATAGTGAGTCTGGTAATCTTTTATTCCTTATTGATTCTCTAAACATTCTCAGTAATAGAGGGGCCACATCATCCACAAATGCTTTATAAAAGTCAATACCAAGGCCATCCGGGCCAGGAGACTTTCCGCTCGGGAACTCCTTTATAGCTGTGACAACCTCCTGTAATGTAATTTCAGCATTGAGTTCATTTTGCGCGTCACAGCCTATTTTAGGAAGTGAGAGAGAGCACAAAAATTTGAGAATATCCTCTTCTGCTGTAGGGCTTTGAGATTTATATAAATTTTCATAAAAATCCCTGAAGCATTTATTTATTTCAACAGGGTCCCTAACAGTAGAGCCTGCCTGGTTTTTAATTTCGTGAATAGCCCTGTTAGCCTGTGCCCCTCGCAGCTGGCGTGAAAGAAGAGGGCCCGGTTTATCCCCCAACTCAAATTGCTTGTGCCTCACTTTCAACAGTAAAGTATTAATTTGTTGAGAGAGGATACTGTTATATTCATGTTTTAACTTAACAATCTCCTTCAATAAAGGTGGAGATGGAGCCTCTCTGTACTGTTTTTCAAGGAGGGTAAGCCGTGGATCTATAACTGATAACCTCTGTCTCCTCAGTTTCTTTTGTGCAGCTTCATAAGATAATACAAAACCTCTTATCACCACCTTAAAGGCCTCCCACAATGTCGAGTCTGATACCTCACCTGTATCATTAAAAGCTAAATAGTCCTTTATGGAAAGGGAGCATTTTTCCAAAAATATCTTGTCATTAAGAAGACTTGGATTGAATCGCCAATTATAGTGTGTTTTTTTCCACCCAAAGTCCATGCCAACAGAAACTGGGCTATGGTCCGAGATTAAGATGTTGTGATATTTAGGTGACTTAATGGTTGCTGTCAATTTAGAGTCGATTAAAAAGTAATCAATCCTTGTGTATGTATTGTGAACTTGTGAGAAAAAAGAATATTCTTTCTCTGTGGGATTGTGAATCCTCCAGATATCAACCAGATTAAGCGACTTCATCAGATTATTTAACACAATTGTGGAGTCTGAAGGACTAATTGGGCGGGGAGAGGACCTGTCCAAAAAGGTATCTAAAACACAGTTAAAATCACCACCTGCAATCAAATTGGTTGTTGCTAGGTCAGGTATCAGATGGAAAACACCTCGAAAAAAACCTGGGTTGTCAAAGTTTGGTGCATATAAATTAAGGAGGGTAACGTGAGCAGTCAAAATTGTGCCAGTCACAATTATGAAACGACCATTTGGATCTGTTTTAGTTGAAATGTGTTGGAAAGGAACATTCTTTTTGATTAAAATTGCCACGCCACGTGCCTTGGCTGAGAAAGTTGACTGAAAAATTTGTCCTGCCCAGCTACACCTAAGTTTGGAAGCTTCTGTATGTTTAATATGCGTCTCTTGCAAAAAAGAGATATCGGCATGTAGATCACGTAAATGAGAGAATATCTTGGCTCTCTTTGATGGGTTATTTAAACCTCTGACATTCCAAGTAGTTAGGTTAATAATGTTATTAATCGTATGATGAATTGTTGGGCCACTCATGACACCCCTTCAACGTAAAAATGCAGAATGCCATTATACAAATAAGGTAAAGTGCGTACAGCATGAACAAAAAAAAAAGAAAAAAAAAGAAAAAGAAAATCCCTCTGAACTCCCTGTTTTGCCTTCCCTAAAGAAAAGAGGTAATATAAACCCCCCATGGCAGCGGAGCTGCTGAAAAAAAAGCCTATACATGCAGTAAAGAAGTAGCTAACAAAGCAAACTAACATTTTATCCTACATCCCAGCCCCTTACCACCCTCCTGTAAGTGAAACATAAACACTCCTTATGAAGCAGGCAGTTAGCACCAACTTATTTTCAAAAAATAGTGATAATAATAATTGAGAATTAAGAACAAGAAACATGAGTAAAAAGTAACAGAACACATTTAAAGACTGCATGTGACTCTTGTTTTTAAATTAGTTTGAATTTCGTTTTTCTTTTTCCCTCAGAAGTGAATAATGTCTTAACTTGTGAGCCTGCCATGATGACTGACATCCATAATAACAACAACCTTGCACAAACGTTATAGCGTTAAGACAGCATAACTGAACATACACTCTGAGTCTGAGTTCTGTGATTATTGCAAAAACATGTTGGCTTTTGCCTCACCGATCCTTTGGTTCATCTGTGGTGGAGACATCCACATACGTAGCCAAATCAGAGTGACTCGTATCAGATCCCGTCCCTCTGTCAGTGCCTGGTCTGTCATGGTGCTCGGTGCCTTCCGCTGCTGAAGGCTGTATGTGTCTGTCTAAATAGGAAGCCGCCTCTTTTGCTGATTCAAATATCTTGGTTTGACCAGCGTGTGTGAAGATCAGGCGTGCAGGAAACAGAAACCCGTGTCGGATACCAGCCTCCTTCAGTTTCAGCCGAACAGCATCAAACTCCTTGCGGTCCTCATCACCTCTCACCTCCGCTGTGAGGTCCGGAAAGATGCTGATACGCTGCCCCTCGTAATTTAGCGGACCGTCGCTGCGAGCCACTCGGATTATCTTCTCCTTCACGGCATCGTGATGTATCCTGGCGATCATAATTCGTGGCCGGTTGCTTGGTGCGCCGATGCGGTGAGCGCGGTCCACTTTAATCCCCCGGGGGAAATGCTCAGCTCCGAGGAGCTTAGGTAGCAGGTCAGACACAAACGTAGTCGGAGAGCCTCTTTCAATTTTTTCTGGCAGACCCATGATTTTGATATTCTGCCTCCTCGAGCGGCCTTCTAGGTCGATTACTTTAGCTTTCAGAAGTTTGTTTTGTGTATACAGGTCATCGTAGCTTTTTTCCAGCTCGGTCAGCCGCTCATCAAATTCACCCTGCCGCTCTTCCAGGTCTGTGATCCGGGAGGTGTTGGAGGCGATGGCATTTTTAACCTCCGCGAGAGTTGTCTCCAAATTGTCGAACCTCGCGTTCATTGAGTTTTCCATCCGTTTAATAGCCCCCAGGATAGGTGACGAAGAGAGCTCTTCCTCTGGCACGTCTCCCTTATGCCCCGGACTGGTTGAGCCAGGTGAGCTAGCGTTAGCATTAGCTGTTTCGGTCGGCGGATTGTCTTCAGTCTCTGAAAGAGACTCTAGTGTTTTCTGGGTCAGCTTCTTAGTCTTAACCATTCTTGAGGTGTTATGAGCGGATTCCACCGTCAAAAAGTGCAAAAAAAGGAGTGTTGAATACTTATATCAAGTTGGAGTGGAGGAACTAGTGAAAAACACAACCTACTACATCGCTGGCTCTCTAGCGCCCCCTTGAATCTTGAATTTCTAACCGTGCTTCCGTTATAGCGTTCAATTCAATTCAGTGACCTCCGAGCAAAAATCATGAACTAAAATAATAATCTTAAACCCTAATCAAAGAAAATGGCAAGTAAAAAAAAACAAAAACTCCTATAGCGGGAGAAAAAAATCTTCAAGCCGAACAGTTTCAAGGAAAAACGCCACTTTAAGAGAAAGAATCATAAGGGGGGGACCTTCCTGCTAAAAGCCAGCAGAGTAAAGGAAAAAAAAGAGAAACAAAACAGGACAGAGAGAGGATAGAGGATAGAGAGAGGAGAGCACATATATCCTGGCAATACTATAATAGACAAACTGTATAAATTCAATTCAATTCAATTTTATTTGTATAGCGTCTGTTACAATGTCAATTGTCTCTAGGCGCTTTACAGAGACCCAGAGCATGACCCCCGAGCAAATATCATTAACTAAAATTATAATATAAAATTTTATAATAATTATCCATTAAGTTTATAATTAAGAATTCCACACACTTATATTCCAACTGATACACTGTTAGTACATGAACAACAGAGATGACTGTAAACAGATTTGGGAAGCAACACTGAGGTCGTCGGAGGGTCAGACTGCAGGTCAGCCTGTTAGTTGATATCCCAGAGACATCTACACACACAGGTGGAGGTAAACGCTGGGATGGTCAGAGGATGGAACCGCAGGTTAGTGTGTAGCTAAAACCAGACGACTGATGACAGTTGCAGAGAGGAGATCGAGAAAGAAACTGCTGGCTATTATGGACAACGCCAGTCACCCTCTGCAGCCTGTCATCAGTGCACAGAAAAGCCTGTTGAGTGACAGACTGCTTCTCCCCAGGTGCAGAACCAACAGATTCAGAGACTCCTTTTTCCCTCGAGCAATCAAACTGTATAACTCTGCACTAGGTGGGAGGGGGAGGGGTAGCAGGAAGAGAGAGAGATTGGAGAAGTCGGGACACTAAAGCTGAATATTTATGGTTGTGCAATTGTTGTTTATTTATTTCTCTGGGTGTGCAATACTATTTTAACACTATTTTTACTACTGTACTATTTTTTAGTCTATTTTATATTTTTTTACTCTCTTATTGATATATTATCACTGCATCTTAATCTATATTTCAAACTGTGTTGCTTTCTTTTACTGTTTTGTCGGTGCTGTAGCTGCTGGAACCACAATTTCCCTGACGGAGACCTCCCAAGGGATTAATAAAGTTCTATCTAATCTAATCTAATCTAATCTAATCTAATCTAATCTAATCTAATCTAACTGGTACGAACTGAATTCTTATTTAAAAAGTACATTTTCATATCAAACTTTATACTGTATACCTAAAGCTTATATTGTGCTTGACTTCATGTCTAACTAGAAAAGCACTCGGAGAGCGCAGACCTCCGCCAAGCACAACAGTTCTCCATATAGTGATTTACAGATTGTGATAAAATCCGCGTTCTGGATCAGATCCTGATCAGCCTTTGAAATTTGATAGAGGTTCCCATTGTCAATCCCTGAGTGAAATTTCATGAGTTTTGGGCAATAATTAACAGAGATATTGAGAAACAAAATTTTCGGCCCCATTGACCACAATGTTATCGAAAAATTAAAAGTGATCCAGAATCCAGGATTTCTTCCGGATCACACCCAAAATGAAATCAGTTCTTCCTTTTTACATTTCTGACAACTCCTGAAAATGTAATCAAAATCCATCCATAACTTTTTGAGTTATCTTGTACACAAACAGACAGACAGACAGACATAAACGCCGGCAACCTCCTTGGCGGAGGTAACAAAGCATTCTATTCTGTTGCAGCATTGCTGTTTTTACTTGAGTTAAGGATCCTCCACTTATTTCTAACCTGTTAAATGATCTATTAAAATCCATTAACAAAAAAAAAAAAAAAAAAAAAAAAAAGTTGGACATCACCTGCACAGACATTTTGGACTCAATAATTCTCTTTAAGCCTGCAGAGGAAGCCTGCTCCTCTGTCATTAAGCATCAAGGGAATGAATCTTTGCTTTGAAAGAGCCCATTAACAATGCCATTGGTACATGAAAATATAATTAATAACTTGCCCTTGTGGCAGCATGGTGGCTTAGTGGTCAGCACTGTTGCCTCACAGCTAGAAGGTTCCTGGTTCGAAGGGGCCTTTCTGTGTGGAGTTTGCATGTTCTCTCCGTGCTTGCGTGGGTTTTCCTCCGGGTACTCCGGCTTCCTCCCACAGTCCATAGACATGCATGTCAGGTTAATTGGTGGTTCTAAATTGCCCGTAGGAGTGAGTGAGTGTGAGTGGTTATTTGTCTGCATGTGGCCCTGCGATGGACTGGCGACCTGTCCAGGGTGGACCCCTGCCTTTCACCCGTAGACAGCTGGGATAGGACTCCAGCAGATCCCCGTGACCCTTCAGAGGATGAACTGGGTATAGATAATGGATGGAACCTGCCCTTGTGGTGTGATACTTGTTTTGGTTTAGATATTAAAATTAAAAATACTCATCAAGTTTTTTTTTTTTTTTAGTAAAAAGTGGAAAAGAAATAATCTTATATTTCACCTTGAAAATACAGGTTTCCAAAACTGTTGTCATATTTAGAATTTAGATGAATGGAAGCAACATGTTACGTGACAGCACCAGGATTATAAAACAAAGGATATATAGTCTCATTAAAGCCCAGATAATAAAAGCTCACACCGTCTATCAATCCTTCAAAATCCATATTTAAAGCTGAGAAGAGCTCCAGTCTGACTGAAGAAATTTCCTTTCCTCAGAATAACAGTCGAGAGTCAGTCCCTGACTCATAGCGCTGTGTCAGGGGAAAGAGCAAACTGTACTGTTGACAGCAAGAGACCAGTGATGTCATGGTGATGTCAGTGGCTCTAATTGTAAATTACACACATAGCCTCACTGTTGGCTGTGGTAACATTTCAGTGCACAAGAAAACTGTGAGGAGGATAGTTTCTCCTGAAGAACCTGGGACTGTATTTAGTATGGCTGTAACAGGAGATGGGACAGAAACTGGTAGGTTTATTTATTTTGACATTGTTGTTCAAATGAAATATTACTTTGTTAATATTTCTAAATAGTCAGTAATATTTTAAGTGAGCCAATTCACATAGGCAGTGATCTAAGCACTTTGCAATTGTTGAAAGATTAGGTTTTAGGGTAACATTTACATTTTCCATTGAGTATTTACCAATCTAGATCTCCATGACCCTACATGGGACCAAATCGGTTTGGATAATGGATGGATGGATATTTACCTATCCAGATGGATTGAATGAGCCATTTCAATAAATATTATAGTGTATAGTCCTCTAAGGTAGAATAAATGATCAGTTGGAGTATTTAACAGTCAGATGCAAAGAGCTTTTTCTAGTAAGAATCATTTTAAAAGGTTTTGTGTCTTCTCTCTGTCTGTCCCCACTCTGGCTCCTCGTCTCTGTCTTTCTCTGTTCCCCTGCCCACTCATAGGACATAGCATCAGTGGCTGACGTCACTGCTGTTCCTGGAAAAGGCCCCCAGCAGCGACATGTAAATGTGAAGCAGCAAAAAAGATACACTCTGACGTCGGTTGCTGGTCACACTGCGATTACATGCAGCTCATTTTCCAAGTCCAACATATCACAGAATTAATCAGCAGCGTATCATAATATGAGGGGCAGTGAGCTCTGCTGGAGCTGAGCAAACAATGAACAGGAGATAAACAAGGCACTGTCACTCACTTAGTATTTCTTCCTTTTGCAGTGACACACATATATTTGCTAAGATTTTGTAGTAGCTTTATATTAAAATAAGTAGGATTCACTCGCAAGTGGTCAAGTTATATCTGTACTAATATAAACCTAAAACATCTGCTTAAGGAACTTAAGAAAGCCTGTTGTACCATTTGCAATGGGATTGCTGGGAAATTGTTCATAATATCATTTAAGCTGTGTATTGTAAGGTGGTTTATCCTTAAAGTGAAAACAAGGTTAGTGATTAATCAAGTTCACAATAACTAAAACTTATCCTATAAACAAATTGAAATGGGTGTTTCCACACAACACCTCTGAAAGAGTTGAATTGTGCCTAAATACTGATATCAGAAATAACTTAACTCAATAAACAGTTCAGTTCAAGCTGAAGTATGCGACTGAAGAGAAACACTACATTTCTGGTCCTGGTCAGTCCTGTAGTCTGACATCATCATTATTTTGTGTCTTTCCAGGCTCCACAGGTGACTTTACTAACTGCCAGCTTCGTAACCACACCTCCATCCTCCACCTGGATGAAGCAGACGACCACTGCTCACAGCTTCCAGAAGCCTCTGGTGGATTCCTTACAGAAACGGGAGTTCCGCTTAATGAAGAACAGGTAGAGAGAGCCGTCATATTACCCAAAGATATCATCAGCCAGTGTTACAGTAAAGTAAACAAATCAAGATTTATCTAAAACAAAAATATATCGGGGGAAGATGGCGGTCCACGCTGGGTAGTAGACGTGTTAGCTGAGAGCTCCACCAATATCTAACTCATAACCTCCCCATAAGTCTTAAATAAGCTATCAAAGGTTGGAATATGAGCCACATGAAAATGACAAGAAAAGGCAAAGGGCCAAAAAAACACGAAAAAAGCCCACGTGAGGAAGATTTCGTCGAAAAAGATGCCGACATGGAGACAGCTGAGCAAGCAGATGCTACTGCGGCTAGTTCTTCTGCTGTTAACTTTGAGATCCCGGCTACCAATGAAAACATTCTTGCGGCAATTTGCCAAATGAAAAGTGCTGTTGACAATGGATTTGACGAGCTCAAAGGGTCCCTTTCCAGTCTTAAATTGGTTTTATCAGCCATCAGTGATCGTGTGCCGACAACAGAAGACACCATTGAAACGCATGAAAAACGTCTCGACGAGCTGGAGCGGCGACACGAGAGCCTAGCTTCCCAGTGTATGCTACAACAAGCTAAAATAGACGGGAGCGTGCCTATGTTCCCTCAGCCCTAGTTTTCCTCATGCTCAATCAGTGGCCGAGTTACCACTATTAACCTAATGGCTTAACACAGGGACTAACGTTACCAAACGGCTATGTTATATTACCCCACTAATAATGTCCAGAATGTTACCAAACTTCTACAGTAGTACAAATAGTGTTAGTACTCAAAAAACGAGGTGTTAGAAAGTTTGTAAGTACACCAGAAATTCCAGACATTATTAGTGGGGTAAGGTCATGGTGCAAAGGACCCTAGGTTGAAATTACTCTGAATCATCTCTTGAAAAGCGGCATAAAACTAAAGATGACTTGACTTAGAGTTGCATTTTGAGAAAAATCTTAGAAATGAGGGAACATAGAGCTGTGGGATCATTGGGCTGTGGGAACATAGGGATGACCCCAAATAGACGACCTGGAAGCCCGCTCCCGCAGGCAAAACATTCGCATAATCGGGATAAAAGAGAAAGTTGAGAACGGCAGGCCTACGGAGTTCGTTGCCAAGTTACTACCTGAGCTGCTGGGAGAAGAACACTTCGATCACCCCGTGGACGTGGACCGGGCTCATCGCACTGCATCGCCAGCTAGAGACGGGAAACCGAGAGCGATTGTCGCCAGGCTGCACCGCTTCCAGGTAAAGGAGCTGGTACTGAGGCTCGCGAGGGAGAAGGCACCGCTGCAGTACGACGGGCATCCTGTATACATCTTTCCCGACCTAACGTCAGCAATCATGAAGAAGCGGATGGCTTTTCAGCATATCAAAGAGAAGTGCAGAGCCAGGAAAATACGGTGTGGCTTCAGGCATCCGGCAAGGTTCGTGGTCACGGTCAACGACAACACGGGCACCTTCAGTTCCCCGGCCGAAGCCGAAAAATTCCTGAGTCGGGAGGCCCAGGACTGGGACACAGACATCTGACAACATCGTGATTTGGACTGAATCTTGACTGGTTAAATGCCTTGTTATCGTGAACATTTTTTTTTTTCTCCTTTGGTGGTTTGCTCCAGGGTCTGTAGGGAGTGAGGCAGTTTATGCTAACCTGGGCTCTTCCTCAGCTCCAGTGTTCAGCTTTGACTTTGAGTTTGGGGTATGGATACAATGCCCGTGGGTTTGTTCTCCTCCTGGGACATGTTTATATGTTCAGAGACTGTTCAGTGTTCTCTCTTTTCAGCACATCGATTTTCTTAGTTCACGACACATTTCTCTTTTTTCATGGTCAGATAATAAGTAATTTTCCATTGTAGACAACATTTATGTTAAGAGGTCCAAGAAAACACAGTGATAAAGAAATTACTCTAGTCAGCTGGAATGTAAGGGGGATGAATAGCCCATTAAAAAGAGGAAAAGTGTATACCCATTTACGTACACTAAAAGCTGACATATATGTTTTAATATATATTTCCTCCAGGAAACATATATTCAAAAAAAAAATCTGCTAAAATATTGTGTCCCTCATGGGCATCTCATGTTTTCCAATCAAACTTTAGTACTTAAGCAAGAAGTGATGCAATCTTTATTAAGAAAAATATTCCTTTTGTACATACCCAAACTATTTCTGATGACAGAGGTAGATATTTAATTGTTAGTGGGAAGTTAAACTCAATACCGGTAACCTTTATAAATTTATATGGCTAATATTTCACTCATACCTAAACCTGGGCGTGACCCTAACCTGGTCTCCTCATATCGTCCTATCTCCCTACTTCCTATTGAAACCAAAATTCTTGGGAAAGTCTTAGCTAATAGATTAAAGGAGCACATCTGTTCTATAATTCACCCTGACCAAACAGGTTTCATGCCAGGCAGGCATATGTACTTTAATTTGTGCCGCCTGTTCCATATTCTGTATACAGAACACATTGAAGAATCAGTGATAATTTCTTTAGACGCACAGCGTGCCTTTGATCAAGTTGAAGGGCCCTATATGATGTTTACACTAAAAAGATTTGGGTCATAACTAGGGATGCACGATAACTATCGGGCCGATAACAGGAAATTATGACATCATCCCAATAGGTCTGATATCACGACGAATGGCCCCGATAACATATATATTTCTGTCAACACAGCAGTGCCTCGCTCCCTCTGAGCCTTGAATCACCGGCAGTGAATGTTGTGTTCAAGTGACGTCGGCATAATCAGAAAAACGATTACTCAGTAAGGAAAATCAAGAATACCCCCTCATGCCAGAAAACAACTAGTTAACTTGGTCAGAATTTTGGTAGTTGCTGACTTGAATCGATATTCGCAGTATTCTCCCACATGTTACACATAAAAAAAGAAAAAGTAGAAAAGGCTGAAATAACGACTTGCAAACGAGGAAACATCGGAATTTACGTTAGACCTTGAATGCAGCCTGTAGCACAGCGCTGATCACAACAAATATGGCAGCGCGGAACTTCGTTATAGTTTCAGAAGAAGATAGTTTGGTGGTTATTTGTGACGAATCCTCCGAGCGAATTCTACGAGGAGGGAAGCACAAGCTTTAATACGTAAAACCCGATCGTCCACCTACAACACAACAATCGCTTCCATGTAGTTCTGAAATCGCGCCAACGTTAGCTAACGGAAGCTAATGCTAACATGCACAATCCAGCAGGAGTCTCTCCTAACCCTAACCCTAACCCTAACCTAACACCCAACAGATGTAACCAGGTACATCTGTGTGTACAGATTAGGGCTGTAGCGATACACTAATCTCACGATACGATACGATACATCTGGCTCACGATACGATATTATATCGATATTTTTCTAACAATACATTTACATCATTTTCTGAAAGATTTTAACAGGACAAAGTGATTTTGGTGACATCTTGTGAGTGTTCCAATTTGTTTGAATTAACTGAACTGAAAGGTAGGTGACTGCAAACAACGTCGCAGAGAGGAGAGAAAGGAGGCCTCTGATTGATCAATTCTACATCCACGTCATCGAAGAAATGAGGAAGTACCCACATCTGTACGATTCTGGTTCTCCACACTACAAAGACAGCACATATTCTAGTAATTAATGGAGGGAGATAGCGATGAATGTGGGTCTGGATACGGCCGAGACGGTGAGGAAGTGGAAAAACACAAGAGATACGTTTAGTAAGTTTAGCTAGTTCGTGATTGTCGCTCTCCGTTGTGGCGTTGAGTAACACAGCGGAGACCGCGCTTCAACATTGACATATATCAAAAATAACTGCGGCATACCGGGGACAAGATAACTGCGACACGTTGCCGCGAGAGTAAACACAGCCCTTAAAGCCGGCGTTTTCCACCACTGAATACGGTCTCAAATCCTGACAAATAAAGTTTGGCTCGCTCTCAGTTAGCATTACCTTGTCCGGGTGGTGACGTTTCAGGTGGGCTCGCCTCGCAGGTTGGTGGTATTTCCAGAGTACTTTACGTTTGAGTGACACAGCTTGCAAACCATCATACTTTTGTCTAAATCTTCGCTTTCCTTTTTCTTTTTCAACCCGAACTGCTCCCACACATCTACTTTTAAGCACGCAGGCGCTGGGTTTATACTCGCCGCCATCCTCCTGACTGGCTCAGCTCTACCTGGAAGAGTAAGAAGCTGCTTCTGGATACCCTGTTACAAATGCTCTACAGCGACACTAGCGGCTGGAGGACTAAATGGCACTTTGCAGGAAGAGCACCCGTGCGAGACACGGGGGTTTTGAAGGGAGCTTAGAATATCGATACCCGCGGCTGAAATATCGATACTCTCTGGGAAATAAAATATCGATATATATCGCCAAATCGATAAAATCGCCCAGCCCTAGTACAGATGTACCTGTTGTCTTCTCTCGCTCATTCCTCTCATCTAAAGCTTCCATGAGATTAAAAAATAAAAACTACTGAACCTCATTTACTTTAATTAAAGGTATAAATTTAAATGGAACCACAAGCCAAAATCCTTTAAATGTTAATCTTTTTCAGTTTGTAATTCTGATGCATGTATTTCCATCAGTTCAAGGAGCCTTTTTTTTTTTATATATCAGTCAGTAATGCACCTTATTTAAGTTAATGTGAGATATCAAATAGGTTTGTTTGATAGCTTTACGAAAATGTTGGAGAGGCTTGACAATAGTTTTTCATTGGAAAAAATAAATATCTGTTCATTTAAAAAGTCAAAACTATTTTTGATTTTGTTCATAGTATTGATTTAATGATCTTAGGTATATGTGTGTGTTATCGGTATCGGTATCGGTTATCGGCCATTAGGAGCTGAAAGTTATCGGTTATCGGTATCGATTTTAAAAAACAGTTATCGTGCATCCCTAGTCATAACCAACCAAAATATCTCCTCCCCTTTTGCAATCAGCCGCGGGACCCGTCAGGGATGCCCCCTCTCCCCTTTCCTGTTCTCGATTGTTATAGAACCGTTAGCAGCTAGCATTAGGCAAAGCCATCTAATATCTCCTATTGACATCCATGGACAGAAACATCATATTTCGCTGTACGCGGACGATATTCTTTTGTTCATCTCTCATCCCCAAGCCTCCATACCACATCTTTTGACTTTAATTCGCGACTTTGGCAGATTCTCTGGATTTTCTGTTAACTGGGATAAGAGTGAGCTAATGCCAATCTCTGATGAAGTTGATATGACATATATTTAGTCAACTCCTTTTAAGAAGGCATTTAAAGATTTCTCATATCTAGGTATAACTGTCTCAAAAAACCCAGAGGACCTTCTACAAAAGAATTGGCAAAATAAAGTCAAGCAGCTTAAACAAAGTATAAATTTCTGGAAGACTCTCCCTATCTCTCTTGTTGGTAAGGTTAACACAATTAAGATGATTGCGCTGCCACGTTTCTCACATCTTTTTCAGTCTCTGCCATGTTACATTGCCCAGTATTACTTTAAACAATTAGATTCAATCATAGTACCTTTTCTTTGGAACTACAAAGCCATCAGAATCTCTAAAAAACACCTGTGTAAACCCAAAGATGCAGGTGGTTTTGCTTTGCCAAACTTTAAAATGTATTACTAGGCGGTTCATCTATCTATACTTGCTTGGTGGAGGAAAGGCCCCCCCTCTTCATCACACTCCTGTCCTGCTTGGCTTAGCTTAGAACGATCACTATGTAACAAGACCTCCTTGCTAGCATTGCTGAACAATCCCACCAAGATCAAGAAGTCACAGTATAATAACAGCTTTGTAATCAATGGTACTATACGCACATGGGAGCAGATAAAGCTTCATATCAAGGCCCCAAGTGTATATATTGATACTCCAATTTGTGAAAATCACGCTTTCACTCCTGGCCTAGATGTATTTGCTTGGAAACAGAAAGGCATTAATAACATAAATGATTTGTATATAGGGGGAAATTTTGCTTTATTTACGCAGCTACAAGCTAAATATGGAATACCTGGCTCAAGTTTTTTCAGGTTTCTACAGATTAGAGATTTTGTTAAAAAAAATGTACCAAATTTTGAAGTACTGAAAAAACATAATGCCCTAGAGCAGCGGTTCCCAAACTTTTTTAGCCGCGCACCCCCTTCTATGTCTCAACCGGGTTGACGCACCCCCGATCTCCCACCCCTTAAAAAAAACGCAACAAGCTTTATTATAGCCATATTAAAGTCGCCATGTTTATTCATGCTAAAATGACCAGAACACACATATAACATAATAATCACAATCACAACAATGCGCTCTCGCATTTAAATTTAACTGAAACACTGTAACACAGTTCCAATATAATGAAACAAAGTTATGCGCAGGCTTCCACTTTTAAGAGCAAAGAGGATGGATGACATGCTCAGACTCAGTGGCAGAAAGCAGATAAGTTGAGGAAAATGTTAGAATACTTTGAACATTGAACAAAAATTGCAGCAAGTTTAAATGACCGTGGAACTAACACAACCCGTCATCATAAAACAGCATTGAGCATATTTGCGAGAATGAATAAAGTAGAGGCCACAAGCTAGGTGCAAATGCAGTGGTAGAAGAATATAACTTCTTCTTCTACGCTTCACTTTAAGATGACGTGCATTTTGAATAGCCTGCATTTATTTATTCATTAAAATTACAGTTTTTGATTTAAAATTTTACAAAGGAAATGTTTATTTACACATCTTTATTGTGTGAAAAAAAAAAATTATCAGACCGCCATTACATTTTTCATGTCGCGCACCCCCTAGAGGCAGCTTGCGCACCCCTGGGGGTGCGCGCACCCCACTTTGGGAATCCCTGCCCTAGAGAGTATTAGTAGCTGGGAGCCGGGCACTTGTGGAGCAATCTCTGTTTTTTTATCAAATGCTTCATGATGGAGTACCAGTAAATTCAGAAACATACAAGAAAACGTGGACAGATGACTTGAATGAGGAAATAACTGATGAGATTTGGGGAGAATGTCTACGGAATATACAAAAGTGTTCAGTTAACACCAGGCACAACTTGATACAGTATAAAGTGCTCCATAGACTCCATTACTCCCAGGAAACGCTGCATAAATTCTATCCAGATGTCCCACCAACATGTAACAGATGTAAATCCTCAATAGGAACTCTAGCACATTCATTCTGGACATGTAGTAAACTTGATTTGTTTTGAAAATGTATTTTTCAGTGTTTTTCAAAGGCTTATGGTAAAAAATCTGGCTCCCAACCCCCTGGTTGCCATTCTAGGGGCCACAAGTCTCCTTTCTTCTGTTAATAAGTTTGAAAAAAGAGCAGTTCAATTTGGGATGGTGATCGCTAAAAAGCTGATTTTACGAGCGTGGAAAATGGACTCTATTTATGACCTATGGCTGGGAGAACTGTCAAACACTTAACACCTGGAGAGACTGAGGTTCTACAACGAAGATAGAGGGGATATGTTCAATAAAACATGGGACCCTGTTCTTAACTACCTTAAAAATGTGAACTCATAGACACTGGCTATTGTACTAAGCCTCACAGTGCAAACAAGTATGATCTCTTCATACGTCTACAGACCCACTTATTTTTACTATACTTCTTTTTGTAGTAGTTATATTCCATGAATAGTGGATGATCATTTCATGACCATGAAATATTGTTGTAATGTTTGATGTACAGTGCTCCTTCTTTTTTTTTCCTCTTCTTCTTTTCTCTTCCTTATTTCATATTCTATATATATATATATATATATATATATATATATGTATATATATATCTATATATATATATATAGATATATATATATATATATATATATATATAGATATATATATATATTCCTTTTTTCTATATGTTGAAAATCAATAAATATATATATATTTTTTTTTTAAATCAACGGTGGATATATGTTACTGTATACCAGCGATGGACATCTAATCCACTCACCTGTGCATAATGTGGAATTTACAAACATGAATGTACTCCGTCAATGTCAAAAGTGTGTCATGGTTCCACAGCCATGATCCAGCCTGCAGAGAGTTTAGCTGCTATTTCTTGGGTCTGCCTGTTAAACCTCTAAGATGTTTGGAGTTTTGAATGAGTTGGCCTGCATGACCACATGTTGGGACTGAGCATGTATATGTTCTGGTTAGGGTCATTGGACTTCACAATTTCCTTTTTTCTCCTATATTCAATTTTCATGCTGCGATCAATCATTTGTGAATAATCTTGTTGTCTTCTTCTGTTTGGTTGTACTTACATCCGCTACCGCTCCTAATATGTCTGTTTCTGTCCACAAGATAGAGTCTAGTGGTAATAGCATCCTTTTCTATCTAAACTTTGTTTGTTATTTATTGTTAGAATAAACTTTCTGTTGGATCTGGGAGAGAAGTCAACATGTTACTTTTTTCCCCCCACTGTAATTGTTGCTGTTGCTTACAGGGAAGCTGCGCGGGAGTGTCGGCGAAAGAAGAAGGAATATGTCAAGTGCCTTGAAAATCGTGTGGCTGTGTTGGAAAATCTGAACAAGGCCCTGATAGACGAGATTAGAAATTTAAAAGACATCTATCAACAGAATGTGGAGTGATTCCTCTCACGTGATGAGAAACTGGGATTGTGTGGCTGTGTTTGTCTGTTTCCGTGCCGTATCTTGAGGACTCTGCTACTGCATAAACACAAATACTAAACACTACTTGTTCTTAATCCCTAATATGACTGCACAGTGATGTCAACGTTTCAGGCTCCTAATTCTCCATGCACCACCACCACCAGCAGCCAAAACAAGGATCCTTACTCAGGTCAGAGATATCAGAAGTATTCCGAGGACCTTTGAGCAGGCAGGCTTCCATAGGAAGCTAGAGGAGAATCAAACACCTGTTTGCCTTACTGGAAATGTACATTTAGATGTTGAGGGTTGAGCTGCTGAAGTTGAACCAGCTTAACATATAAACACACTGCCTGAATCAATGCTAGCATCCTCTTCACTGCTCTGCATTTTACTTTCTGTCATGAATGCTCTATTATTACTCTAAGGATGTTGGGATAGCACAAAAACCTAAGTGTTCAGTCATTAGAAGATCCAGAAATGTGTTTTTGTTTTTATTCAGCTTCAGAGCCATATGAAGTGATATTTGCAGGAACTATTTGTTGTATTTGGAGACCAGTCAGAATGTGTTCTTCATCTGTATGAGGGGGTCATCCCTATGTTCCCACAGCCCAATGATCCCACAGCCCTATGTTCCCTCATTTCTAAGAATTTTTTTTTCACTGAAAATTTTGAAAATTAGTCCCTATGTTCCCTCAGCCCTATGTTCCCTCAGCCCTTTGTTCCCTCATTTCCAAGATTTTTCTCAAAATGCCACTGATTGAGCAAGGGAAAACTAGCTTCTGGAGGGCATTTGGCACGAGGTCATGGTGCAGGACCCTAGGTTGAAATTACTCTGAACCATCCCTTTAAACATGTACTGGGTGCAACCCAAAGCGCATAACTAAAAAAAACTAAACCGAAAAAGAAAACATACAGAATCGAAGACACAGACAGACATCCATTATTTATACCCGTTTCATCCTCTGCAGGGTCACAGGGATCTGCTGGAGCCTATCCCAGCTGTCTACAGGCGAAAGGCAGGGCTACTCCCTGGACAGGTTGCCAGTCCATCGCAGGGCCACACATAGACAAACAACCACTCACACTCACTCCTACAGGCAATTTAGAATTACTAATTAACCTAACATGCATGTCTTTGTACTGTGGGAGGAAGCCGGAGTACCCGGAGGAAACCCACGCAAGCACGGGGAGAACATGCAAACTCGACACAGAAAGGCCCCTGCCGAGGTTCGAACCAGGAACCTTCTTGCTGTGAGGAAACACAGTAAGCAACTCACTAAGCCACCGTGCTGCCCGAATTGACTAATTGACCAAATTGGCAGAAATGGGGATAAAATCTGATGCAAATTGCTGATAGAGGAAATGTGGGAACATAGGGCCTAATTTTGGAAAGAAAAATAAAACCTTAGAAATGAGAGAACATAAGGCTGAAGGAACATAGGGCTGAGAGAACAAAGGGCTGAGGGAACATAGGGCTGAGGGAACATAAGGCTGAAGGAACATAGGGCTGAGAGAACAAAGGGCTGAGGGAACATAAGGCTGAAGGAACATGGGGCTGAGAGAACAAAGGGCTGAGGGAACATAGGGCTGAGGGAACATAGGGCTGAGGGAACATAGGCACGCTCCCTGTATGAGCACAATCTACTTCTAGCTGTTGCCATTATTATTTATTTGTAAAACTTTCCTTCACAATTGTATTGTTTTATTTTCTTTTTTAAATATAAGTGCATGTTTGAGTGTAAACTGTTCATCGAGGTGGGATTACATTATTAATTTAAGTTTAACTCACTTTGCTTTACTTCAGTGTTTCAGGCTGAATTTAGTACTTTATGTGTCGTTGCTGAAATCAGACTTTTAACTCACTGTTGGTATTTTATTGCTCTTCTGCATTGTTGTTGTTTTGGTTGGACAGCACTCAAAATTCCTATATTTCAATAAAGCTTTTGTGTTCATTCTCTCTGTGTTATTTTTATACAGGGTAAGTGCACAATGATCGGTCTAGAGTTTTACTTTTGTTAAAGAAGGTGGATAAGGTGAGTCCAGTTGTTGATACATGTCAAAGCACAGTGATTTTATTTGTTTCTGCTATAAACATGATGTTCTGTCCTCCAACTCATGACTTGTTCTACAGTCTGTCACTGATGAAGCACAGCAACTTCTCCTCTCACACATCTTACACCTTTTGCTGCCTTTTGTAGAAGACAGACGTGAAATAATTGTACCAGGATTGTGGTGCACTCTCAGAGACAGGGAATGAAGTTTAGCTTTTAAACCAGTTTGTCCTGAAGCACAACCCGGTAAGAGTAGATTAACCACGAGGGAGGAAAGAAATTAATTCTCTTTACTGGACAGGATTTGTTGCTCTAAAAGAAAAAAAAAACTGGAATTTGATATTAATCAAATTCAGAAAAAAACAAAGTGTTTTACAAAGGCATTAAGATAAAAAGAACAAAAAAATATTTTAATAAAGAAAAAACAGCATAAGAATACCGACCCTCCTCCCCCCACCAAAAAAACATAAAATCCAAAATAAACCACAAAAAATAGATTTAGTCAAAAGGGAATAAAACAAGGTCAGCACTGTTACCTCCCAGCTAGAAGGTTCCCGGTTCGAACCTCGGCAGGGGCCTTTCTGTGTGGAGTTTCCATGTTCTCCCCGTGCTAGCGTGGGTTTCCTCCTGGTACTCCGGCTTCCTCCCACAGTCCAACGACATGCATGTCAGGTTAACTGGTGGTTCTAAATCGCCCGTAGGAGTAAGTGAGTGTTCATGGTTGTTTGTCTGCATCAGGGGCGATTCTAGGGTCAGAGCTTTAGGGGTGCTGAGCACCCAATTAGCCCCGACCACAACCCACAAGTAAGTTTAATGGGAAGAGGATGATACCATTAGGCAGGGTCGTTTTCAATTTCATTCTTAAAATGAAAAAGAAAAAGAATATGTCGATAGTTAATATTGTGTTGTTTGGGCATAAGCAGTTGCTGGTGAGTATAAAGTAAAAGCATGGATCCACGCTGTAATTAGGTGTTTTAACGCCCAAAAAGAGGCAAAACAAAATAAATAAAAAGTAAGGTTTGTTGGTGGTTAGTACTGCGTGGTGCCACCATGCAAGGGCGTAACCGTGGTATAGACATTGGGGGGGACCAAATGAGAGCCCTCCCCCAGAATTTTTTTTAAAGGTGCATTTCCCACAGTTCTGTGATTTTTATTTATTGACCATCTGAAATCACATTTAAAGGAATAGTCTGCAATTTCTCTGAGATAGTAGCGAATAGGATAGCTTCCAGCAGGGAAAAATTACATGCCTAAAGCATGTTGATGTAAATATTGTGATTGAAACAACAAAAAGTCCATAGCAGACGATGGACTTTTAATTCCAAGTTAATTAGTATTTTGTTGATTTGTCTCAAAATGAATGTCTGAACATTTACACTGAAACATTTAATGTGAATGAAATCATAGATTTGTACAAAGAATTAAATGTAAAATATTGATGTTAATATATACAGATTTATTCATTTGACATTAAAAAATGTGTGGCCTGTCCTTACACAATCCCTCTCCCTGTCTCTCTGTGCTGCCTGCATTATGACCAGATATTATTATTGTACCAGAAGAATAACTGACCCTGGGGAAAATTTTATTTAGAATATTCTGCTTTTCTTACTAGTTTTATTTACTACTGACACGTAGGCTTAGGTTAAAACAAATGTCATCAAGCTGTTGCAGGGCATAAAATTAGAATTTATACCAAGTCGCCCCTGGCTACCAGGTTTTTGAAGTTGGTAGCCAGCTAGCAATTTTGGTCGCCAGTGTTTTTCGTTGCTCATACGTCAGGGGTTAATATGGCACCAGCAGCATTGTCATTCATGAAAAACTCCTATTATCGTCTACTATCACTACATTTCAGAAGCATTTACAAGCATGAAAGCGCATTTTATTCTGTTTCCATGATGCTTACTATGAAAACTAATATTATTTCTTTTTTGTTAACACCAGAACCGCCAAGTAGGTCATTTTTACATCCTAGCATTTTCACATGTTTTTATTTCTGTTAAAATAAAACCCCTACATCTGTAAGTTCATGACTTTTTCTAAAATGGATTTATTAATCATTCAGTGAATTCTGGTGAGTATGTGATCAAAATAAAAATGAATATGACCATTTATGCCTGGAACCACAGAGGGGGGTCATTTTCACCCCCTCATATAAACGCTGTATACAGCTGTCATTTTTTTGCGCCACGCCCCTCCGCGCCCCACTGCCCGTTGCTTGGCAACGCTCAAACTTTGTGGCGTTATCGGACTTTGACAGTTATTATCATCACTAAATCTTTCAAGCAAACAGCAAAATTTAAGACATGAATCCAACAAAAACAACAGTCTGGCTGTTGTACCAGGATCTGAGTGAAGCAGAGTCAGAAAGATAATAATAACGGTAGATGTGGGTGAGGAGGAATGGGGGGGGGCAATGACCCGTCATTTTTACCAGGTGATTAGACATCAATCGAGGATGAGGAGGTGAATTTATGAAAAAGGTCCGGCTTCTATAAGTGAGGGGTCACCCGCTACATACATTCAGTCCTCAGACACAGTGGAGGCTCGCGGAAATACTCTCACAGGTAAATTCAGAAATCAAGCGTTTTAGTTTCCTCTGGTTCTAATCATTTGGTATTTTAGCGAGGCTACGACTCTGACTGATCTAATCATAAATATTTACATTGTTCAGAGCTCAACCTGTATGTCAGCTACATGAGGCGGCCAAGGACGGAACCGTTTGGACCCATAAAGCTGGGACTGTGGACCGGGAGAGTCCAGTCCAGAAATGTCCCGGTGGAGAGAGGTGGTCCAACTGCATACGCGCGCCGCAACATTGACGACCCTATGAATGCTTTCATGTACTTGATGGACCAGGTGATACAGCACACCTGTACCTGTACGGTGGCGGAGCCGCGCCGGTGGAGAGGAGGGCTGGGAATGGAGTCATGTGTGCATGAGGGGGAGCACGCAGCGTTAATCCGTTTTTCCAAAATGATTAAAATATCTGTGATTGACATCTGAAGTCTGTTGTTTTGTATTATAAATAGTCTGTCATTCGATTGTTGTTGTTTTCATGTTTGTGTTAACATACAGCTCCTACAGTTTGTTGATGAATGTACCGATGTATTTATTTGTGTGGCTGAGAGAGAGAGCGCGCAGCGTTCTACCACGTAGAAAAAAAGCTTGCAAAAATGTACATTTGAAACACTTATTTTGACAAGTGTCCATCATTATTATTTCAGAAATATTCAGGAATGAGCCACGTTACAACTATTATAAAAGACATGTTAGCATCACTGACGCTGTTGCAGTGATGGGGTGAAAATGACCCTCTGTGGTTATGGAAGTTTGGAATCTTGGCGGTTCTAGTGTTTACTATTCTGTTGTGTATTTTTATGAGGTTATTTACCAAAAGGATCCATTTTGCTGTGGAGTAGATTCAGTGATGGACAAAACTGAAGACCAACAAATGCAAAAGTCCACCTGTCCATCGCTGGGTTAGGCTCATGCGTAGTTATGACTTCCGGTAAACGACGCGCACCCAAAACAGGGCCACTTTCCGATATATAATATATATCTAATTATAAACTTTGTTTCTAAGTTATTTAGATATGTTTACCTTGGTGACACATGACAAATGTGCAGAAATCATAAAAAAAAAAAAAAAAAATTCCTAAATTGATGGTGGATTTCGTGTCCCTCGCCACTGGCGACAGGGCAGAAAAAAAAACGGTCGAAATCGTTAAATTTGGGTCGCATATGGCGACCAGTTGGTCGCGATTTTATGCCCTGTGTTGAGTCTTGTATTCTAGTGTCTCACCTGATCATCCATGTCTTCAGAGACTGTCCCTGTCTGGCCGGTCCTTACAGCATCCCTCTCCCTGTCTCTCAGTGCTACCTGCATTATGACCAGATATTATTATTGCACCAGAAGAATAACTGACCCTGGGGAAAATTTTATTTAGAATATTCTGCTTTTCTTACTAGTTTTATTTACTGCTGACACGTAGTCTTAGGTTAAAACAAATGTCATCAAGCTGTTGAGTCTTGTCTTCCAGTGTCTCACCTGATCATCCATGTCTTCAGAGACTGTCCCTGTCTGGCCTGTCCTTACAGCATCCCTCTCCCTGTCTCTCTGTGCTGCCTGCATTATGACCAGATATTATTATTGGACCAGAAGAACAGTAACTGACCCTGAGGATCTTTTTAATTTGATACGTTGAATATTTTGCTTGTATTACTAACATTACACACACACATACACACGGAGAGAGAAAACAGCAGCACACACGGAAGACACATCATATCATATGATACAGTCTCTTCACTTCAAGCTAGCTAGCTCAACTAACAAACGGAGCCCTTTTTAACAAGTTAAATATTTCAAATTAATTTAAAAATTAACACACTCAGTATGACAACATCACTCCTCTTTAGCTATCTAGTTGCTTACTGTCTGAAAAAACTTCGTATGTCCTGTTTTTTCTGCTTTTTGGGTAAAGACATTGCTCCCTCCTTTCTTTCACATTCAACGCTCTCTATTGTTTAAGTCTGTCGGAGCCGGCGGTTCAAACCGAGAGACGTTAAATGGGCGCAACCAAGTGTACAACTGGGAGGGGGGTGGTCACACACTTTAGTTTTCCTTATAAACAGAAATAAATTGATCGGTAAATATTCGGAAATAACAAGAGGCGGACTGTTGAGGCAGGTTTCATAAAAGGAGGAAATATTTAACATATTTACACATAATATTGGGGGGGACAGATTGGTATTTTCCCAGTAATGGGGGGGACACGACCCCTCCAAAGAATGCATGGTTACGCCCATGCCACCATGCACTACTGACCACCAACAATGGATGGTTGGGGTGTTATTTTTGAGTTTTTAAAAGAGTGGGCCACGCCGGCGGCGCAGGTATGGGCCGCGGAGATAGGGCACTGGAATCCCCTGGCAAGCCAAGGGAGATCACGGACCACCGCGCAATGCTCGGCCCGCGATCCCCCTCGGCTGGCAAGGGAGAGAGCGAGCCTCTGCGCGGTGCGGATCTGGCGCGTGCAATGGGACCGCCTGCTGCCCATAGCAGCGGTCCCGGCGCCATCCAAGCACCAGGCTTCCCATGGTTCCCCGAGGGGACCCACTGAAGATTTGACAGTGTGTGACCTCTTTATATACTACTTTTCTCACGTGCCATCAATGACGTCACATTGTAAAGCCACGTGAGGGAGCTCCCATGGAAATTTCCTTCAGGGTTGTCATGACAACACTGTACGTGGTGACGCGTCTTTGCGCAGAGCCCGCACGCACGCCGGTCTACCAGCGCAACGTCGCGCGCAGAGGCGCTTACTGGCTGATGCAGGACACTGTTGACCAGGGGCGTCACTAGGTTTAGGGGGGGCTTAGCCCCCAAGAGATGCACAGGATGTGAGCGAATGTAGCGTGTGAGCACAACATTTCACAAACAGCTAATAAAGACTGAGAAATAATTTATTAATATTATTATTATTTCAGTCTGTTTTATACAATACAGTATAAGTATAGAGTATAAGTCTTATATCTGCTTGCTCTCCTTCTCTCTCTCTGATAACTTGATCTTCCTCTGCCTCTAGATCCATCCCTGGATCCCCTTGCTCTCTGACTTGACCTTGCCTGTTGATCACACAATGAGTTGAATTAATAACTGATCAACATAGAGCCTAATGCCATAACTTTCACTCACAGCACAATAATTGTTTGTTCCCAAATATTTTGAAGTTGCACAGATTACATTTTGGGCACATGTGTGACTAAAATGGCTGTAATTTCAAGCCCTGAAAAATATATTACTTAATTACTTGAATTAAAGTAATACTAAGATACTCTTGAAAATATTTGGGTCAGGCTAATATATATATATATATATATAAATATATATATATATATATATATATATATATATATATCTATATATATATATCTATATATATATACATATACATATATATATATATATATATATATATCTTTGCTTTCTTTCTCCACTTTCTAATCAATACACTCCTCAATAAAAGCTCAAGTTAAATTAGTCTTAATAAGAATATGAAATATGAAACATTTCAGTCAAGGTGAACCATATGAGTTCCATAAAATTCCAAGGCTGTCTGCATCTCAAATGACTCTATCCTGTGAAATCCTTTAGACTCACCTTTCTGGTAAAGGTCTCTCCCCTCTCACTCCCTGTGCTCCTCTGCCCCTCTGAGGGGTGTACTACGAAGCGAGATTAGAGGGTTAGCGAGGTATGTTGAGTCTAAAGCCAGGATTTCCGGTACCACGAAGGTGGCTCTCTTTTAACCTGGCTAGATCACCATGGTAACTTACTCTTCAAACTTATCCTGGTCCGGAGCAGGTTATGTGCAGAGTTTAGGCTCAAATCGGCTCTAAAAAGCGCCGCCCTTTCACTTTCACCCAATCCTGTTGACCTGAGCGCCAGGATCAATGGAGGGAGAGTATTCAGAGACCGGACTGATCCGCTGGCTTCCCATGACCATATTCTCTATGAACGCTAGAGATTTCCAGCTGAGGGAATACGTTACATTTGTGATCTGCTAGAGCCAGATATTGGCAGCGCCACCAAACGCAGCCGTGCGCTCACAGTAGCGCAAACGGTGTGCGTTTCTTTGCGTTTCTTTGCCGCGGGAACCTACATGCATTTAGTTGGTGATGCAGAAAATCTGAGCCAGAATACTGGAATACTGTACTTGCTCTTACTAAACTGCTGAATATGTTTGTAGTATTCCCTGGCCATCTGCCCACGCTTCAAATAAAAGAAGCGTTTTACTAAATCAGGTAACATAAATTAATAGTCCATTATATTGATAATCAGTGTGACGTGGAATTTCATGTGAAATGTTGTAATATAATTCATAGATTCCCCAGGGTGATAGGGTACCTATTAAAGTGGCCGGTGAGTGTATATTGGTATCACAGATAATATTAAATCTTAAATTAATTTCACATAGATTTAGCAAAAAACTAAAGTGATTTTTATTTATCATCCATAATGGGACAGTCAGACCTACATAATGTTTAAATCTGCTGCATTAAGTTTAAAGTTTAAGCGCTCTAAAAGAGGGAGGGAGATTAATTAAGGTGTATTAAGTGGTGAAATAAATATAATTTACTGTGGCAAGAGACACAGACTACAGAGGGCCCGGGCGGGGTTTGATCCCCAGATTCTCAGGTGAAAGTCACGCATAATTGCCAGTCAGCCAAAGGTATATCCCTGAGCCAGGTAGCCAGGACACGTCATCAATCGGAGGTCAGTGACAGGACCTCACACTGTCACATTACGAATTTACACGATCTGCAATTTTTTGCCAGCACTCCTCTCTGGCTTTATTCGCACCTACAGTGTTGCTTTTGGCCGTAAAGATTTCTTTGAAATCCTCATAGCCCTGCATTATTAAAACCTGCTCCTCCTGACTGAAATATACGGACCGCCATCTATCCATTTGATCCGGAAGAGGCGTCAAATGACGCGTCAAACGCCCCCTTTCGTGTGAACGCGCACAGAGCAGAAAGCAGAAAGCCGCGGTTAACAAAGATAGTTGATAACCACCGTCGTGGTACCGGTTATCTCTGATTGCGAGTTTCAGGTTTGTTAAGCCAGCTCACCCAAAGAAAGCCTGGCTGTGTTGAACTTGCTTCGTAGTATACCCCTCTGCCCTGACTCCTACAGGTCAATAGGGGAGGTGGAGTGATTATTATTAGTGTATTATTATTTATTATTATTATTATTAGTATTATTATTATTATTATCCACTGATGATAATCATACTGAATGAGCTCAGCTCAAGTGAGAAACACAGCTGATGCTCCGGAATGAAGCCATCCCAAAGATAGTATATTGTAAAAAAGAGTGCACAGACGTGCGCAGAGATTGTCTGTAGTGTGCAAACTAGGTTTTTATTTGTCAGCCAGGGAGCACTTGGTTCATTAATTACACTGGACTTTCTGCTGTTAGCTGGGGGCTGGAGCTAACTAACTGTTACTATCAGCAGTGATCAATACTTACTGTCTTGAAAAACTTTCTTATGTCCATCCTTCAGTGAGTCATGTTCTTCTACTCATGCGGTTCGAGTCGGCTCTGTGTGCTTCGGGGTACACACAGGAGTGCAAGCAAGGTCGCAGGGAAAACATGGACTGGATTTTCAGTGATGTGGGCGTTCTCAACATGAACAAGTGGAATGGATTGGATAACGACGCACTGACAGATTTATGATCATATTTAAGTGAATAGTGACAGGTTGCACAATTATTTATTTAAACTCATATTCTGGTCACTTCATATTGAATTTGTCAGTGCTTTTTGTAAAAAAAAAAAATATATATATATATATATATATATATTATGGCAGCACGGTGGCTTAGTGGTTAGCACTGTTGCCTCACAGCTAGAAGGTTCCTGGTTCGAACCTCGGCAGGGGGGGGGGGTCCTGGATTGAACCTCAGGGCCTTTCTGTGTGGAGTTTGCATGTTCTCCCCGTGCTTGCGTGGGTTCTCTCCGGGTACTCCGGCTTCCTCCCACAGTCCAAAGACATGCATGTCAGGTTAATTGATAATTCCAAATTGCCCATAGGGTGTGAATGGTTGTTTGTCTGTATATGTGGCCCTGCGATGGACTGGCGACCTGTCCAGGGTGGACCCCTGCCTTTCATCCGTAGACGACTGGCATAGGCTCCAGCAGATCCCTGTGACCCTTCAGAGGATGAAACAGGTATAGAAAATGGATGGATGGATGGATGGAATAAAACAAAGCTTAATGGTGCAGCATAAAACGACATTTAAATTTTAAAAAGGCACATGAAAACAGCAGGGTTTTCAGATAACAATGGATGGAGCTGGGGCACATTTAATATCAATAGGAAGTTTATTCCATCTCACATACAGCCCTGATTTGATAGGAGTGGCCAAAAGAAGAATGATGAGCAGTGATGACAGATACATTGCTGCTAAAGTGGCCCTCCTGTTTCTGGGTTGAATATGTATCACTAGCGTGCAGATTGCTGTAGAGACAGCAGAAAGAATCTAATATCTCTTAGAGTTGCCTTGCACCTGGACCTATTGTGACACCTTATTCCTGCCCAGTCTGTAACAAAACCTGAAACCTGTCCTGATAGAAACTAGGGCTGAACGATTAATTGCATTTGCGATAATCTCGCGATATCATAAAACGAGATTTTCTAACCGCAAAGGCAGCGATATTACTGTCACGTGATCTAGCGACGTCACGTGACTTGCGAGTGAGCCCAGCCGAGCTGAGCAGAGCAAACAGTGTTGTCAACTTAGCGACTTTCCAGTCCCCTTTAGCGACTTAATTTGTAGAAAGCGACTAGCGACAAATCTAGCGACTTTTTCTGGTGATTTAGAGACTCAAGCGCACTCAAACCGCTAGGTTTAGGCCGCCTCGCGAACCGCGCTTCTCTCTCTCTCTCTCTGTCGGGCACAGTGCACAGCGGCACGTAATGCAGGTGTAACATCCAATTGGGTCCGCATTCCGAACCCGGACGGATTATGAAGAACACGCCGCCGTCGGTTCGCTGCAAACGAACTGTCATTGAGAAAATCTACCACATTATCGCGTAAACACTGGAATGACGCGTGTTCTGTGAGCGTTTATGACGTCATAGACATTCGTATTATATATAGAGAGCGTTCCACTGAGCGTTTTGATTTATCTTCACGCAGAGGAGGAAAACACAACCAGTCTTTTCGAGCCATATCTTCAAAAACAGTGAGTGTAAAATGTATATACAAATAGGAAACAATTACCTTATTACCAAGGAGAATATAAAACCCATTATACAAAAATATTTTGACAGATTTACACCAGCACAATGGGCCATGATCATGGCAGAGGAATGGGACTCGGACATACCAGCCACTCTTGCTGACATGATTAGTGAAATAATACAGACAGTGTCAGCAGATATTCTTAGAATTGTCCTGCCAATAGTTCAGCAGCACATTGCGCTTGCTGAACCTATGCAACACATTGAAATTCAGCTGGTAGACTCTCTACCTAAAAGCTTCTCTGAGCTTTTAAACATCGCAGAAGACCAATGTGAGGGGGCACAAGAGCTGACAGAAATGGTAGAAAAAGAGATTGAAGAGAAAGTAAACTCTTACGTAGCTACAGTCACAATGTGTGAAGAAATGCCATCTCAGCCAGCTGTTTATGTGACTGGCTTTGTATCAAATTTAAAACGTCTTGGTCGTATGGTGTTCCATGCTGCCAAATGTATTCAAGGGAACTTGTTGAAGATGAACCTCTGGTGCCAGGGAATCAAATCTGCGAGAAAGCCCAGAATAGACGTCGCACTAGCAGTTGAAGGGGTGACTAACATCCTCATGAAATGGTTCACAGAGTCACCAAGAAACACATCAGAGGAAGAAAGTGCTATTTTAGT
Organism: Hirundichthys speculiger; assembly: GCA_018398805.1. Classification (NCBI taxonomy): domain Eukaryota; kingdom Metazoa; phylum Chordata; class Actinopteri; order Beloniformes; family Exocoetidae; genus Hirundichthys; species Hirundichthys speculiger. The sequence continues at coordinate 1,413,121 of JAGFBZ010000430.1, forward strand.
TCCCATTCCCTCTCCCACAGAAACTAAGAAAGCTGCAACTAAAATTGTCAGAATTCTCAAAAAAGACATGAAAAGTTGCAAAAGTCTAATTAGGGCCAAAATCAAAAAGATCCCACCGACAAGTTTTGACATGGGTTTAGTGGTTGGTGAGGTGAAAAACTTTTTCCTCCCACAAGCCCCACGTTCAGAGGACTGTGAATACCACTTCCTAAACTTTGCCAGGAAACGTTTCGAAATTATGATTGCAGAACTCAAGAACGAATTTGGAGCAAAACACGAAAAATTTGTCTTGAGTATCGAATGCAATTCAAGTCCCCCCCTGTTCAGAGAAGATACAGTTCCCAAATCAGACAGTTTCCTGCACAACAAAACAAAGATCAAAGTGATGAAGCAGAAATATTCTCTACTTGACTTTGACACAATCAAATCGGATGTCAAGAACTTATTCCGAGCTATCAAAGAGTCAAACAAATGTGGAGAACTCAGTCTTGAGAACATCAAATATTCCATTCACGTCAAGCTGTTTTCCCAGGAGCTGATTTCTAAACTGTACAGTCATTGGATGCCTCATTGCACATATGAGCTGCCCATCAATAGGTTTGGGAAATCACTGTCAGACTCTGTCATTTGTAAAGTAAGAGGAATGCTGGGTGAAAATGAATTAGATTTTTCTCCTGAGGTGACGTATGCCGTCATAGAAGATGCAGTGGGGAAGTTCTTGCAACAAGTTCTGCTGTGGGTGATGAAGCCGTCAGGTGAAACAACTCATAGTGAGAAAGTGACTGGAGCTTTGACAGATATAGAAAACCTCATTACAACTATGTTAAATCCGCCAAAAAAAGACATAGTTGTTGAGATGGCGAGCCCAGCAGCTCCTCCTGAAGACACTCTACCACATTCTGATAATGGTAACAAACTGGGCACACAAGAAAGTGAAGCGGATAAGCTGGAACATGACATTCAGAATTCAGAATCAACTGCAGACAATGAGGCCCCAGGATCAGAAGATACACCATCGCCAGAGGAAAAACTATCATTTTCCCCTAGAAATTCAGAGGAATCCACACCTGAAGAAAATTTTAAAGTGGAGGCAGTTGATAGCTCACTGTCCAAAGTTGAGAGTTTGAGTGAGCATCTTATAGCGGCTCTACTTATAAGTCTCTTTGGAAAATATGAGAAGAAAAATTGGTCCGAAAAGCAGCTAAAAGATGTCTATTCCATGACGCAGCGTCTGGTACATGTTGTGATGCCTGAAATAGACATCGTGAGCCAAAAGCGCATCATAATGGAAGAAAATATCCAAGATTTAGCAACGATTTTATGTAGAGACCTCCTGAAGAAGTTTGGCTCCCCAGAAAAAATGTTGCAGGCTGCGATGTCATCAGATGATCCATCTTTTGATAATTTTCTTCTTTTGAGTCTAAAATACCAACTATGGGTAAAAGAGCGACCGCGCAAGAAGAACTTATTCAACAGGTTCTTCTCATCAGTTGGCAAAGGTTTACAAAGATTTGTGAGGCTTTGTATTAGAACGCCATCTTAACCTTTAATTTTCCTGGCTTCTTTTAACAACTAGAATCCATCTTAGTTACATTTTAAATTAAGTTTTAAATCCGAAAAATTTGGGTTTTTCTTTTCTCCGGGCGCTCCGGTTTTCTCCAACAGTCCAAAAACAATAGAGGTAATTAGTGCAAAGTTAGCGTCCCTAACTTGCTTTATCCCTTTTGGTGTCCCTTGAAGGGTCCCTGACATATTCATCATTGGTTCCTTTGTTACTCAGCTTGTCTTTTTGGTTCCATCAACTCAGGTGGAATGAGACAACCCTGAAAATATTTATTTCAAGACTCATTTTTTTTCTGCATAATTTCACCTTTTACAACAGGAAGCCAACTTGGTTATGCGTTTACAGTTAGTTTCAACTTTGGGTTTTCTCCGGGTGTTCCAGTTTTCCCCCAAAAAACCAATGAAAGTAATAAACAGTACAAAGTGCAAAGTTACCATCCCTGCATTGCTTTTTCCCTTTTAGCATCCCTTGATCATGAGGTCCTTTGAAACTTATTTCTTGTTTTCTCTCTCTAAAACAACTATCTAAAACACTATTCTTAAACCATCATATTTTCCACCTTACCTGGCTTGGAGCACAGTCATATTCAAACTAATCATCCAACAGTGCAATTAACAGAGTTGGAGAAAAGACCAGAAAGGGACTCTGAAGGTTTTTCACGGTTGCACATTTTAATTTATATTTTGTTGAGTGATGTTTAGTTGATTTTGTTTTTTCACAAATTGAAATGGGTCTTTTTTTTATTTAGAATTTATTAATTTATATGTTAAGTTTATTAATAAAGACATATAAATACAATACATATGTAATATTTTATGTTTTTTTAAGATCTGCAAGGTGGCTTAGTGGTTAGCACTGCTGCCTCACAGCTAGAAGGTTCCTGGTTCAAACCTCGGCAGGGGGGATCCTGGATTGAACCTTGGGGCCTTTCTGTGTGGAGTTTCCATGTTCTCCCCGTGCTTGCGTGGGTTCTCTCCGGGTACTCCGGCTTCCTCCCACAGTCCAAAGACATGCATGTCAGGTTAATTGATAATTCCAAATTGCCCATAGGGTGTGAATGTGAGTGTGAAAGGTTGTTTGTCTGTATGTGTGACCCTGCGATGGACTGGCGACCTGTCCAGGGTGTGACCCCTGCCTTTCGCCCGTAGACAGCTGGGATAGGACTCCAGCAGATCCCCGTGACCCTTCAAGGATGAAACGGGTATAGAAAATGGATGGATAATTTATATGTTAAGTTTATTAATAAAGACATATAAATACAATACATATGTAATATTTTATGTTTTTTTAAGATTAGTTATTCATTTTACACCTAATTTGGTAATAAATTAATTTAATTATCAAAAAATCTGAGGAGCCACTTGGGAGCCAAAAGAGCCAGCTCTCCTCAAAGAGCCGGAATGCCCATCACTAACAGCCACAAACACCCCGCCCGCCGCGCGAGACAACTCGAGCCCCCCCCCCCTTTTCCTTGCAAAAAATCTGTGAGCTCCCGAGATCTATACAGAAGAATCTTTCTGGCTAACAGTGCCATACTCATTTTGCACTTCAGTATGTTGTGTGCTGCTGTTACTGAGTAAATATAATATTTCTATTAGTGTTCAAAAAGTTTTTTTTTTGAAAATGTCCAATTGGTTAGAGCAGATATTTGTTCTTTATTTTCCTGTGTGATGTTACTGACTGGAGATCAGTAAGCTTTTTTTTTTCTATATCTGTATATTTTATTTATTTATTTATACACTGTCCTGTCAATCTCAGACAGTGTTTAAGAAGTCCAGTCCACACGTTTACATATATGTTACACATGTTTCATGAAACGTGAAAAGTTAGATGTTGAAGAGGTAAAGCCACAGATTTGTTTGCTTTATTGTTGCAATCTGCACTTTAAATAAATCTGATATTGTTTATTATGACAGTGTTTGAAAAATACATGAGAAGAGGACCTTAAAAATAATCGCATATTAAATCGCAATCGCAATTTTGAGGAAAAAAATCGCAATTAGATTATTTTCCAAAATCGTTCAGCCCTAATAGAAACTAAACCAAGCTGTGGAAAAACCCTAACCCTAACCCTAACCCTAACCCGTTGGTGAACAGGAAATACGGCTGGTTAGAAGTTAGTCTGTGTATCTGGACCCGCAGCCTTTTAATCACTGTCTTGATTGCTTGATTGGAATTAATGACATTGATAAGATGCTTAACCCCCCCACCCATCAAAAAGAAAACAAACAAACAAACAGACTAAAAATAATGCAGTTGAAGTGACCCGTTCAATCAATGGTCATGGTTTTTTAAACCTTAGGATGACAGGACTGCTTTCCCTGATGTGATAAATGTAATAACATCTTTCATACTATAATGCTGATGGCTTCCATCAAACCAGCAGTGCATCCACCAACCACCAGGCTGCACCACAGCACCATGCCTGATTGTCTCACGACTGAACTTCACAGAAAGACCATCACACAACACATTGCTGGTGTCCTGCAAGTGATGGTTCAAGACATCATATACAGATGTATTGTCTTGCATATCAAGGAAACAGCTCTGGGGTATTCGTCAATTTCTTCACACTGTTTACATCCACCTCTGCAAATCCTTCTAAATCCCATAAAAAGATTAGGAGACTCTCATTGACTCTGTTACAGCAAAAACAAAATTATGGATTTAACAGTTATCACCAAAAGTGCAGAAATTAACTGAGACAAAAATCAGAAGGACATTGCTCATGTTCTTGCTTTTAAGAGATTGTAAACAAAACCACAAAGAGTTTAAAGGTGTCATGATAACAGTAGACACAATGAGAAAAAGAAGTGTCCATTCTACATTTGACAAGCCCCCCACCCGGAGATTTTCATGGTAATTTATTACACAGTTGCAACCGCCCACTTGAACCGGAACCTTTTCCATCTATGACACAGTCTTCGTATATTCAAGTACTCACAGGAAAAATGGGAAATTTCTACTTCAATATATAAAGGACATAAACATGACAATTTTCATTTAATTGTTGACAATAACGAGGAACTAAAAGAAAAATGTGAGCTACCATCGTGCAGGTTAAGATACCCCCCACCCCCCGCCTCCCAAAAAAGAAACATTATTAAAAAAAAATATCGAGACAGAGGTCAAAGTTAACTTCATCCAAACATTTACCATAATTCTAACCTCTGTAACAGCTAACTTACATTTATTCTCTTTATGTATTAAAGTTAGTATTAGTCTATCACCAGTTTGTGATGCGTTGTCCATTTTTATGGAGTAGGCTACGCTTAAAACTGATCTGCCAACTCTGTGTGTTGAAAAATCGGATTAATAAAGAGAACCTGAACGCAGCACAACAGCGGATGTAGCAGCAGTCCACAGTCCAGCGGCAACCATGTAGCGCTGAGCGCTAAAATACCTTGTCCGGAGTTGCTGAACTAGAATATTCTCATTTTGACTGTGGTCGACATAAAGTGTCGGAGTCTGAAAATGTGTCAGTGAATACAAATGGACGCTTGGTCATAAAATACAAGGCGAGGGAGTCAGCACTGCAACCGAAACCTGTAGAGAGACACAGTCTAAGCTCGCTTGTGGGTTTGGAGGGGAACGTTGGACTACACTTCTAATCTGTCAGCCTGTGTTGGCGTCGTTTTAAAAGTGTTTTCTTTCTTTCTTTGAAAAAAAAAAAAAAACTGTTTTAATGGCACTGCTTGTCCTGCTTAGCGTGTTGGAAACGCTAAAGTAGGGCGGATACCGGAGCCAGGCTTTAGTTTGCGCCAGGTCCGTCCGCGTCACCGCCCCGCTTTATTTTTTTGTCTCAGTGACATTAAAAACACGCCGAATAGAGGCGCTGAAAGGTAAAAGCGTGGTGTGAGGACTGTCACCAAAACCTGCGTGCACCATGGGGAATACGACCTCCTGCTGCGTGTCGTCGAGTCCCAAACATCGGCGGAGCAACCACTCCAGGCTGGAGCCCTACCGGCCGGAGCCGGAGCTGAGCCGCGAGGACACGGGCTGCAACCTCCAGCACATCAGCGACAGGGAAAACCTGGACGGTAAGACGCAAACTGACCGGTGGCAACACCGGTTTCCCTTATATGGGAAGCTAAAGCCACCCCATAGCGTTGCGATTCATTTTCTTCTTATCTTTTAGTGCAGTGATTGCCAAAGTGTGGGTCGCGGCCCCCTGGTGGGCCGTCGCGGTACTGCAGGTGGGCCGTGAGAGGTCATTAAAAAAAAAAAAAAAAAACGTTTTTAAATCCTCGGACCCTTTTTAAAATATGTTTTTAATCAGTGTAAAATATTCATGACATGATTAAAAAAAACATTAGGAAGTAACAAAACAAACCAGCTAAGTTATATAAGTGTTATAAGGTGTCACCTTATTTGTTGACCCCTTACATTAATGTCAGAACGTAGCTTCTGGTCCTGTATGTTGATCACAGTTGTGATTAAAGGTTCTGGTGGGCCGCGAAGATTTTTCACATTTTTAGATTGGGCCTTGGTATTCTGAAGTTTGGAGAATGGCTGTTTTAGTGCATTATTGTGATGTACTTTTCTGCACCAACCTCTCCACAAGTTCAGGCTGTTAACGCACACGGAGCTCCAATAAATCACACTTGTGTATATTTCATTTTATTGTAGCACAATATCACAGCCTGGTGAGATTAACAGGGTAGTTGCTGGGGAAAACCATTCCTACTCATATTACTATTATCTTCATTTTTTTTTTCAATAACCCTGACCTAAAAAAGCTTTCCCCTTTAAGCCTAATCTGCTAACCTAATCTTTGAATTTCAGTTTGCACAATTTTCACCATGTGGCTTTGTGTAAAAGCATGCTCAAGGCTGGATCATGATTAGTTTTTCAGTAGGAGGTGAGATGATAATGGTGGACAGTGTTTATAGCAGGTTGTTCATCCACTTCCTGTGGCCAGCTGAGCAGTGTTTCAGCTGTCATTAACACCAGTACACTCCCACTCTGCTGTGCATTGAAAGACTGGTCCCTGTGGGGGACGCTGGGATTGAAGCAACAAAATGAGGTAATGGGGAAAATGTGAGTGAACACAGCTGCTTTTTATGAAGTATACAAGGAGGTATCGCTAACCCTTACAGATTTATAGAATCGGATCAAGGCAATCCCAGAAAAATGCAGTGAGGTCTAAAATGTGTTTTTTTTTTTTGTGTGTCGTTTCTTGACATGGCAAAAGGAAACCCTGTGATTAGCAAGGATGTGTGAGGGAGAGGGAGTAAAGGCAGGAGAGGAAGACATCCCAGCATGCCACTGCAGTAAGGAAATTGTTTTCCAGAAAATGTGAAACAGCAGGAACCGGTCCTAATGTTAGTTCCTAAAGAAAACTGACTGTCTCAGTCTGCAAACTGGGTCGAGATCGCTGCTTTTATCACAGTGTGCATGGCAAAAAAAAACAGCCAAAATGCTTCCTGGAATGCATGTCTTGAGTTTCTCTGCAGCCTCACTGGCCTCCTGAGCCTAATTCAGACGGGTCGGTGAAGGAGGTACTAACTCACCTTTGTTGCACCTGAGCGTCAGACTTGATGTGCCACTGATACCCCGCTGAGTTAGCAACAAAGATGGCCGCAGAGCTGAACTGTGCATGAGGATGGGCCAATGCAACAGAGTTCATCACTCTCATCAGTGATACTGCTGTCACTCAGCTCGTTGCTGGCCTGACGTGTGCAAAGCGGGATTCATACATGCACTTTTCCAGTTTCAGTGGTCCGGCCTCTCGTTCAGTTAAAGGGGTGGTGATGATCATGCTGCCAAAATTAAATTCTGGGTCATTTTCTTCTTCGTTGTTTGCCAAGCTGACAGTTGAAAGTTGAGAACAGATCATCTTGTAACTGGCAGCACAAGTGTGAGCCAATCCAATTTCCTGACTAATTGAGTTTCTGATCTTGTGACTGGCTGCCACTGTAATTCCCAACATCAGGCCCACCCGGTGTTAAACGTCACTGCATTGTGTACACATGAATCTTGCCTAAACACACGCTGATGTGGCCTCTGATTATGTGAATTAAAAATTGGAGGCAGCGGTGGTTTAATGAGAACACCTTTTTTTTTTACGGTCATAAGTAGGGTTGCATACATCCAGTTCTACACATATTCAACTGTTTTGACAGATCATTCATATAAAACATTAAACAGAACTGGGGATAAAATGCTCCCTTGTCTGACACCATTACACACATGAAAGAGTGCGAGGCAGAAGGCTAAGTCGCATCAGCTTGAATTTGAAAGACAATTCAAATCCCATGCAGACAAAGTTGTGGAGGACCAACAGCTCATCAGTAACTTGAGAGCAGAGCAGGACGCCCTCCGTCATCAGCAGATGGATCAGGAGATCTCCTCCCTGAAACAAACTACAAAAGAGATGGAGATGCGCTTGCAGAAAGAGCTGGATCACACCAAAGGTTCATACACAGAACTTCGGATGAAATATGAAGCTGATGTCGTCGTCGTTAGAGAGCAGGTGGAAAGCTTTCGACAGAAGCTTGATCAAGAGAAAAAGGACCATGCAGAAACTGTGACGAAGGACCTGGAGGCTCATGAACAAGTTCAGAGCTGAACAGGAAGCTCTCCACCACACAATGGCCCAGGAGATTGCTATTCTGAGAGAGGCGTCCTCCAAGAAAGAGATCTGTTTTCAAACAGAAATGGAGGACCTGAAAAATCAACTCCAGGAGATGTCCCTCAACAAGAAGCTTTCAGCTGAACTTCATGACAGAGAAGAATTTGGTCCCTCAAAGAGAAAGATGGCCAGACGTAGAGAACCAAGCCAGCAGCAGGTGTCCATCCCCATGGTCATCCCTGATCCTCAACCACCTGAGGTGACTTGTTCTCCTGTGGAAACCCTCCCTGAGACCAGCAACACACCTCCTTCTTTCTGGAAAAGAACCAGGCACTTTTTGGGCTGGAGGAAACCAGAAAAGTGGAAAAAGAACAAGACCTCCTCCAACAGGGACACCTAAGACCCCCTTTCCTTCCTTTGACCATGTCAGAGAAAAGACTTTTAATGACTTGTAAATACTTGTGTAATGTAATGTAAATGTAAATGTAAATAAAATTAACATTTATTGCAGTGCTGTATATTTTACTAGTTTGTTGTACTATAATAGTGTATTGGTGTATTGCTATATGTTTGGTAAAGAACTTGTTATTTTAAATGTGTATATTCCCTACGAATGCCATGATAATGAATATGACTATTTAAACAGGTTTGCTTTTCTTAGTTCTTTTATACCAAGTATTAGTCCCTCTTGTGTCTATATCCTTGGTGATATGAATGCAGGTATAATGGATGCCAATTCAGTTTTTGCCAATCACCTAAATAATTTCTGTAAAGATAATAGTTTAATATTGTCTAGCAGAGAGCTTTTGCCAAAAGATAGTTATAGATACATAAGTGACGCTTGGCTCACCACATCATGGTTAGATCACTGCATGTCGACTGCTGATGCTCACACTTCTATTGGGCACATGGAAGTTCTTTATGGAGTTACATCCTCTGACCACATTCCCTTTGAGATGATTATTAAGGTAGACTGTATGCCTGTGTTTACAAAATATACAAGTAACTCAAATAATGAGTCCTTGGGTTGGTCCGGTCTTTCAGAGGATAATATTGCTTCTTATTGTGCTCATACAGATCAGTTGTTGGTGCCACTGAGCTGCCCAAGGATGCTGTTGCCTGTAGGGATGGTAACTGCGCTAATACATTACATAGAAGAGCTATTTCCTCCCTCTACAGTAATATAGTTGGAGCATTATTAGTAGCAACTAAACCTTATAATAGAAATAATAATTGCAGCCATCTGCTGGGGCAGCAGCATCAGAACCAGAGACCTTTATCAGAATCAACAAACTGATCAGGAAAGCTGGATCTGTGCTGGGTGTAACTCTGGAGCCGCTGGAGCTGATTGTACAAAGAAGAATGCTGCACAAGCTGATGAAGATGATGGAGGACTCTTCACACCCTCTCCATGACACAGTGATCAAACAACAGTGTGTTCAGTGAGAGGCTTCTTCAGGTCCGTTGCAAGATAGAAAGATACAGAAGATCATTCCTGCCAGCAGCCATCAGCCTCCACAACAAGACATTAAATCTACTATTATTATTATCAATTAATATTATTATTATTGCTGTCATTTATCTATTGTTGAAAAAAAAAAAAGAGAAGAAGAGCCCTTGCTACAGTGTTGAATTTCCCTTTCTGGGAAGAATAAAGTATTTTTCATTTTCAATAAAAGAAGGAAAATGAGGCCTGGCTGGAACACCTGTGTGGCTGGAACACCTGTGTGGCTGGAACACCTGTGTGGCTGGAACACCTGTGTGGCTGAAACACCTGTGTGGCTGAACACCTGTGTGGCTGGAACACCTGTGTGGCTGGAACACCTGTGTGGCTGGACTGTGTGGCTGGAGCACCTGTGTGGCTGGAACACCTGTGTGGCTGAACTTCAAGCTGAAGCTTGTGAAGCTGCAAAATCTTGGACCAGGGCAGGAAAACCCAGGCAGGGGCCTGTTTTTGAATATAAGAGACTTGCAAATGCAAGATATAAGTATGCAATACGTTTTATTAGTACGAATGAAGAAACCATGAGGGCTGACTCTATGGCCAACAAGCTTCTTTGCAACAATACAAAAGAGTTTTGGAAAGAGGTGAAATATGCTAACAGTTGCAAACCTTCTCTGCCGTACACAGTGGATGGAGTCTCTGGTCCCAATAAGATCTCAGAGTTTTGGCAACAACTCTATGGTTAAATATTCAACAGTGTCCATAGTGAACCATTCACAGTAGACAACGTAGATGGTGTTGATACAATTAAATCACATGAGGTGAACTTAGCTATTAAAAATCTGTCCAAAAACAAAACAACTGGCAAGGATCTGATCTCCTCTGAACATCTTAAATTTGCAGTATTGCAGTGCTGTGTATTTTTATATTTTTACTAGTTTGTTGTACTATAATAGTTAGAAGTCATGCAGGAATCAAGTTTTGTAAAGCAGGAAAAATGTTTTGTTTTTTAAAACAACAACATTGTACCACGTAGAATGTTTTGGCACAGACTATGATGTCACAACAGACTAGAACAATATTATAAAGGCATTATTCTAAAATACAGGAAACATTTTAATGAACATGTATATGAAAATAAACATGGTCTTTTTCTCACCCACTCTGACACGACATTAAACTGCAATCATCATCCTGTGGTTACACACCCCTTCTAGTCACGATAGTTTGTCCAAAGAGAGTGTATTTGTAATAAAATAACCAGGTAGACCTGTCAGGTATCTGCTTAACAAGCTATAATATACATTATATTGTAGTATAACATTATAGCTACAGTCACTTGAAAGTATAATTGATTTCTGAGACACTTGATGGTATGTGATTAGCCTTTTCAGCCTTCCTGAATATTTTCTTCTCATCCAAGGAATTACTCTGATTCCTCTGGATTTGACTGATTTCCAGAAGACTGGATAAACACAAAACCAAACACAGAATTGAGGTGACGCTGGTGAATGACGATCAGCCTGCAGTAAAATTCATTTTGGCAATTGAATTTATTTTATTTTATTTTTTTAATTAGGCTGGCAGACCAGGGTAATTTAGAAAATGGAAAAAATTACAATACTTACCTGAATGTTACATACTGGCAATGTTCCAAGGTTTCTCTTCTATTTTCTTTTCTTATGTTTACCCATTTACACTGTAGTGACATTATTGGATTTAGTAAACGTATGGAGATGACTTTATGACAATCTTCCTTGACTCAGGTGGTGCAGGGCTCCTAGTTTCCCTGCTCCAACACACCTGATTCAGGTAGAAAGATCACCTTCAGATTGCCAACAGGATTTGCACAAGTCTGTGAACGACTCATTCATTTGAACCAGGCACGTTGGAGCAGAGAAATATCTAAAACATGCACCTCAGTGACTGCAAAGACCTGGATTGAGGAACACCACTTTATGGGTATCAACAATAGAAATGTCTTTGGTTTAACTTTATTTTTTGAGATTCAATAATTTCGTTGTTAGTTTATTTAATCTCCTTGTGATTAAAAAATAATATTAACAAAAATACATATTCTACAGTTACATATTTCTTCATCTATGATAGACAACTTAGACGATGTCCTCTAACAGGAGCTATCATTTCAGACCCAAATGTTCTTTCCTCTGTAAGTCACCTGACCATTTATCTGCAAGGCAAGTTTATTTGTAGAGCAAAATTCATACACAAGCCAATTCAAAGTGCTTTACAGATGCATAAAATCACAAGAAGGCAAATAGAGTCATCCCATAAATCATACAAGCATAAAAATAATCATGAATAACTTAAATTAAAGGCATTCATTTGAATGGAACCACTCGCCAAAATCCTTTAAACGTATTTTTTTGTTACTATGAGTGCACTTTTTCAGTTTATTTACGCAGACAAGTCTAACTTGTGTCAGTACATTATGACCTGTGCATTATTTTTTATTGTCATTGAGGAATTCATTTTTTCAGTTAGTAATTCTGATGCATGTATTTCCATCAGTTCCAGGAGCCTTGATTTTTTTTTATATCAGTAAGTAATGCCACTTATGTAAGTTGATGTGAGTTATCAAATAGGTTTGTTTGATAGCTTTACAAAGCTATCAAACAGAGGCTTGACAATAGTTTTTCATTGGAAAAAATAAATATCCATTTATTTAAAGAGTCAAAACTGTTTTTGGTTTTGTTCATAGTATTGATGTAATGATATTAGGTATATGTGTGTGTTATCGGTTATTGGTATCGGCCTTTAGGAGCTGAAAGTTATCGGTTATCGGTTTTAAAAACACAGTTATCGTGCATCCCTAGTTATAAGGTCCTATTGCTGTGTAAAAGCACTACTCCTGAGAGCTTTGAGGTGGGCTTTCTTCAGCAGCCTTGTAAAAAACAGGTGATACATGAACTGTGTAATGAGTTTTAGCCTCTTTGGTTTAAAAAAAAAAAAAAACATCTGGACATTTATATTTAACAAAATGTGACTTCCAAAAGACATAGATTTCTTTGTCTGTATCCACTCATGTCCTCTTGATAATTCTGATAGTTACACTGGTAGTTACACACGAGGGAAGAAAAGTGATCTTGAAATCCTAATTACTTATTTCAGATCTCTTGGGGATTTTAAATACTCCCCTGCTCTAATGAAATGCACAGTTAATTATTCCAAAAGTCTTATTAATTAATAGTGAGGGGAAAAAAAAGAATCATTTTAATGTATATTGTGACTCTTTTTTTTTTCATTAACCGGTAGTTTCCTCCAGCTGAACTAAGCAAAGATATGATAAATGTTGGCTATCATTATATATATTTTTAAACTGGTTTACTAAAACTGCCATGCTCGAAATGATTCAAATCCTCTGTGTTATCACAGGAAAAAGCCTTTATTTGTAATCAGAGCAGTCAGCATCAGCTTCTTTCATGTCTCCACTGGGATTTTCGAACCAGTCCTCTTATGCAACGATATGTAGGTCTTTGAAATTGGTTACTTGTTATGCTGTTTCTCTCATCACAGAACTTAATGGGATTCAGGTCTGGACTCTGTCCAGGTTGCTCTATAATGTTATTAGTGTTAATAATGCTCTTTGCTATTGATTTTTCTATCATGACACTCTCCAGCTGATTAAGTCCATATATTTTTAGCTATGAAAGGTGATGACTGTCTTCCCTTTTTGAGTGGTGAAACGTAGTAGTAGTGAGAAAGCATTTCATCTGCATTTCATCATCATCTAATTACTGCAATAAACATGGGTGTTTATTGTCACCTCTTGGCATGAATGGCAGGAGGCCGTGCTTGGGCCAAAAGTAAATTCAGTTCTGGAGTAAAGCAGTCGAACATAACATACAGATGCATGAAACTTGATCCTCCCACTGAAGCCAGAAATCCCCAGTTAACAAATGTGTAAAATAATACAGTGGAGGATGCAAACTCTGGACACACAATTGACCACATCAAGATGGATCTGATGCTTGATTTATGTCTCAGCATTGAACCAACTACGTACAGGGGTTTGACAGTGAAACTGAAACACCTGTCATTTTAGTGTGGCTGCTATAGCCAAACCTTTGGTCACTGGTGCCAGTGCCAAACGTCGGTTTCAGTGGAACAAGGAGCAAAAATCTTGGGCTGTGGACAATGTGAAACATGTATTGTTCTCTAATGAGTCCAGCTTCACTGTTTTCCCCACATCTGGGAGTTACGGTGTGGAGAAACCCCAAAAAGGCGGACCACCCAGACTGATGCATGCCCAGAGTGCAGCATGGGGGTGGATCAGTGATGGTTTGGGCTCCATATCATGGCCTTCCCTTGGCCCAGTACTTGTACTAGATGGGCGCATCACTGGCAGAGACTCCATTCTGGAGGACCATGTGCATCCAGTGGTTCAAACATTGTATCCTGAAGGCGGGGCCGTGTATCAGGATGACGATGCACCAATACACCCAGCAAGACTGGTGAAAGACTGGTTTGATGAACATGAAAGTGAAGTTGAACATCTCCCTTGGCCTGCAGTCACCAGATCTGAATATTATTGAGCCACTTTGGGGTGTTTTGGAGAAGCGAGTCAGGAAACGTTTTCCTCCAGCAGCATCACGTAGTGACCTGACCACTGACCAGCAGGAAGAATGGCTTCAAATCCCTCTGACCACTGTGCGGGACTTGTATATGTCATTCTCACGACAAATTGACACTGTATTGGCCTGCAAAAGGAGGCTCTACCCCATACTAATAAATGATTGTGGTCTAAAACCAGGTGCTTCAGTTTCATTGTCCAACCCCTGTATGTCCACTGTAGTGGGGAACCCTACGCTGTAAGCTGCACTGCAGGCTGATGCACACCTCTGCAGAAATGTTGCTACATGTTGTGTTGTCACGGTCCGCAGCAGATGTGTACTGTGGTTCGCTTGGTTGCGTTGCTCTTCGGATTTCCTGCTAGCGCATTTTCTCTGTTATTTTAAAGCCAGGTGTAGAGAGAGAGAGGAGAGAGAGAGAGCGAGATTGCTGCAGTGCCAGTAAAAATGACTTTCGCTCAACATTTCAGCTGTCCAGCTCCAGCTCACATAAGATGTGCTTTATTTGCTCCATTTCTATCTCCAAGTCACATAAAAGCGGTAAATAAAAGGAAACTCTGGAAAGAACCTGCACCACCACGTGGAGCAGGGGTCTCTACTCCAGTCCTCCAGGGCCGCTGTCCTGCATGTCTTAGATGTTTACCCTGCTTCAGCACACCTGATTCAAATGAATGGATCACCATCAGAATCAGGTGTGCACCTCTTCTCACTGGCTTTTGTTCCATCTTGAGCACATTACCTTGGTTTTTATTGAATACCCATCTTAATTTGTATTATTTCATTGCCATTTTTATTTATTGCTTTTTTATAGTAATGTTGTTCTTAAAATTTTAGTAGATATTATTTCTTTTCACTGTTTTAAATCTTTTATTGTATTTTTATTAGATATATTGACTTTCTTATAGTTGATTTAAGGGTTTTTATTTGTTTTAAACGACACAGCACTTTGGTCAGCTGAGGGTGTTTTTAAATATACTATAGCATTAAACTTGACTTAACTTGACACAAATGACAGTGGACAAGCATAAATTGTATGTAAGACCTAAACGTTGACTATGTGCACATTTGCCACATTTTAGAATCAAGACATTTTCCAGGTTGTACAAGATGGGCAAACTAAAGCTCCGTGTCCTTTTCAAACACTAACCTGAACAGAAATAAAAGAAAGCTCTTGATTGTCAGTTGTTGCCTTGGGTAAACTGAAAATGGAGTTATTAAGACACAGGAACGTAGCTTCTCAGGTGAAAGAAAGGCAGAGCAATCTTCCTCCAGAACACCATCCCCACTTTCAGGACCGGCTGTGGGAATTCATGTATCATGAGAAAAGATGGTGGTGAGGATATTCTGGAGGAGGATTATCTGAGAGCCCTCACCATCAAAGCGTCAAAGCAAGTGGTCCAGAACATACAAGAGCCAAGAAATCCGTAACAAGCAACCCTGCAAGAGTGCACATATGATTTAAAAAAAAAAAAAAAAAAGTAAATAATTTTTCTTTTTCATGACAATAAATTGGATAATTTTGACTTTCAACTATTCATTGGACAATCCAAGCAGTTTCTAAACATCAGCCTGACTTGATATTAATCAAGATTAAAAAAAAAACCCATCTTGATGATAAATTAAACCTTGAGTTCCAACAAGTTATTTCAGTCTGTGTTAACCTCATTGTAATGGCACATAAATTACTGCCTCCACAGACTGTCAGTCAAGCCAATAATTCTCCTTTGTGTTTAAACGTCACTAGAAAAAAGACCAATAAATATGAACACAAAACTTGGAATTAAACCTTCTGCAGTAGAACGTATGGGCAAAGCAAGCAGAGGTTTCACGCTGGTTGTTTGTGTTTGTCCTAAGCTGTTTACTCAGGTTTTTGGGTAATAAAACTTTGACCCCGGCACTGGACGTCTAATTACATTCCACAGTTAGAAAACTCCTGTGTGTGTGACCACAGCCTTGTATGAGCAAATAAACACATGAGGAAAAAGTTATATACCCTGGGTTCCTAATACCATAAAACTGTTGTCATCATCTTGAGTTAACAGTAAATACAGAAATGTGGACAAGGACCATTCAAGGACACTGCACGTTACTTATGAATAGGGATGCACCGATTGTGAAATTCTGGGCCGATACCGATACCGATGTTTAACATAACAACTTGGCCGATGGCCGATGGCGATGCCGATGTTTTTTTTGTTGTTGTTATTTATTCCTTCTTTTGTGCCACAGAAACATACAAGTTTTTCAGCTCTTCATCACACTATCTTTGCATGAGCAAAAATTCAATCAGATCAATTTATGAAACAAAAACAACCTTTAATGTCACTTTCTGGTTGACATTTAAGATGTCACGAGCCAGTAGTTCATGAATGTGTGTGGCCACAATGTTGTGGATTTCGGGGAGACAGACCTCGGCAAAGTGACGTCGGCTCGGCAGCGTGTAGCGTGGCTCCATAAACTTCATCAGACTTCGAAAACCCACGTCCTCCACAACAGAGAAAGGCTGATCATCTAAAGCGATGAACTCCATCACCTTGTTCGTTATTTGTTTCGCTTTGGCGCTGTCTGGAGACAGCTGTTTGGCTTTCTCAAACGACGTGTCAATTGAAGTCTGAGTCTTACCGGCGGTGGTTGCTTTCTTGGCGGCTTCATTTTTCCGTTTTTGGTCAGCTTGCAGGTAATCTCTGTACACCGCCTCATGCCTGCTTTTCAAATGTCCAATGAGATTTGATGTGTTAAATGACTTTCTAACAGTTCCCCCTCTTGAAATCTCAATGGAACACGTATTGCAAACTGCATAACGCTGATCTTTCTCCGAGACTGTAAAGTATTGCCACACGACCGCCATCTTCTTAGTTTACTCTACTGAGGAAAGTGCGCGGGTGCCCTCTTCAGTCACGGCAGAGTATTACATCTTCCCCCCATAAAAAGAGTTTCTCCCGAGCACAGCGTTCATGCCACATGTAAATCAACATATAATCATCGGCCACTGCCATCGGCGAATGTAATTTTTATTTGCCGATGGCCGATGGCAGTTAACGAGGCAAACATCGGCCAATACCGATGTTCAGCCGATGCATCGGTGCATCCCTACTTATGAATGAATGTTAATGAAGGATGATTGGTGTATGATGGTAGAACTGTGTTCCAAAAAGGTCTGGACACTGTGTGAAATGCAAATAAAAGCAGGAAAAAGTAAAAAGTGGCACCAGTGGCTTTGTGGGGTCATTTTAGATTCAACACTGGGTTGTCGGCATCACAAAGCTGGTTCATTTCTTTCCGTATCACTTGGTAACTTAGGCTGGAAACCAAGGGTGCTCCAGGGCAGGTTTCAGAACGGAGCTCACTACATGAGAAAGCTAACAGTTCTTTTGGAAAATGAGGGAAGAAGATACCAGCCTGTAGATCAAGATCAGGTCTGTCTCATATGTAGAGAGAGATAGAAAATTACCCATTTTTTTTCTGTAGCACTCAGTTCACACCATCACTTCAGTTGAAGGTTTTGAGTTTAGTCATTTTACTGCACACACATATTCCTTGCTATCTCAAAACTACTTTGATTCATGTCATTTTGGTCACTAATAAAAATTTACATTCTTTACCCTCTAATAATAAACCTGGACTAATTTTAACTCCAGAATGTTCCTGTGAAAAACACCATTAAAAATAGTTCCTGTCTCAGCAGGATAATCTTTGTATTTTGCTGGAAGCTGCTTGTTCAGTCTTTTCTAAGTTGTCATTTAGTATTATTATTATTATTATTTTGTCATTGCAAACAGACCAAACAGACCAAAATGGTAGTCGGTGTTTGCTGAGAGGTTACTGCCGTCCTTTTCTGGGGTGTCAGGTAGTTGCTCTGCCTCAGGTTCTGCATGTTGTCGTTCTTTATTGCAGCTTTAGTGGTCAGTGGTCGAATCCTCCACTGTGGAGCGATGGAGGAGTTGAGTCCTTCCCCCTGCTGGCTGAGTCAGCTCAGTATCTGATAAGCTTTCCACCAGCTGGTCCTGGGTGTCCGTATGTGTAGTGTTCTCATGTTGTTTGATTGATGGATGCAGATGTTAGAGGGCCGTTTGTTCTCAACTGTAGAGTCTGAAATATACTCTTCTGCTGTTCCTCTCTCCTTTATTGTTGTGAAAGCAGTGAAACTGGAAACCTCTTTTGTGACCGTACTGGTGAGAAGTCCTGACAGTTTCTGGCAGATCTGACCAGTCCCCTGTGTAAAGACATCATTGTTAAACTGGACCTGCCTTACTCTTTTGTTTAGCAGCTGGTTTTGTGACTTCACTTCGCTCCTGTGACAGAGGAGCTGAATCATTTGTTGTCTGCCTTGCAGATTGAAACGGAGGTGGTTTCTGCAGTCTGAAAACTTCACTGACATCATTTTATACTCTACCACCCTCCTGTTCTTCCCAAACTGGGAGTCATTATGCTGGTGTAGATTCTCAGTAGTAATCCTGAAAGAAGGTGAAACATTCTCAGGAGGCGAGGCCTCCATGATGGAGAATTTACACCTGCATATGAAAAGAAATGTAATTATTATTTTTTTAAGTAATTACACTAGCGCAGTATTTTGATCAAGGCCTTAACTTATTTTAAAAAAATGGTTAAATGTCTTTTTTACAGGCTCAGATTAAAGGAGACAGATCTACTCATGCCTAATTAATAGAGCAGGAATATTGGTATGGTTAATTATGTACGTAGGCTGGGACGGTCGCAGTTTCCTCTCTGGGCCTGCAACCCTTCGCTCCGTGTCTTCCCCACTCTTTCCTCAATCTCCTGTTGCCTCCACACTGGGAATAAAGGCCACTAGCACCTAACTTTTTTTGTTTGTTTGTTTGTTTGCTTTTGAGAAAGTTATTACTATTTTTTTATCAACAGGCTAAATAGCTAGCTTGACTCACCAAACTGATAACCCGGTTTCATAACCCCGCTCATCATCAGCTCCATGATTTTGGTTATTATGATAAATAACTCAACATTTTCTTTATTTCAGATTTTCTTTGCACAATTTTGGAAAAAAAAAACTGGAATAAAGCAGGTCAATGTTATGCAGTAGCTCTTGAAGTGTTAATGTGTTTTTCAGCAGCACATTAATTTGATTAGTACTTTTCTTGTAAATGCTGCATCTCTGCCACACTTGATCCTGTCTGCTTTTTTCTTTGTCCCTGGCTGCATTAAGCTTGTGATTACAGAAAATCAACCACGAGAACTGCTGACGGTGGTGAAAACTCACACGTGCACTCCTGCATGTGTGCACAAACAGAGCACGCAGTCCTCCTGAATAGGCTCCTTATAAGTGTAAGAAGGGCATTAAATCAGTGTTGTAATCTCATTTGCTCTCAGTTTGTTCTTGTTTTTTAAATCAGAAATTATACCGTCCAGCAGTCAGACCGGTGATGGACAGCTCTCTTCAGGTTTTTTTTTTTTCAGATTATGTGAAAAAAGCCATGTCTATATAGTTGTGAAGCCCTGCGAAGGTCAAGTCCATCGTCTGTATTTGGCTGTGGAAAAGACATGTCTGGGATAAGAGGTTGTTGAGTGTTGTGGTTTCAGCCGAGAGGTGAAGTAATTGAGGAAATGCTCATGTAATACGTCTGTTCCCTGGTTTTTCTGACTGGTGGCTTGTGTGGTTACTCAACAGATTTCACAGTCAGGAACGTTTTCCAGTCTAAATGCATTTGATTTAAAAAAAAATGTATATGTAGCTAAATCAAGCAGCGCTTTCTACAGTCTATATTAAGTGTTTTTTTTTTTAAGATACTAAATGATGGTAGCCAGGGGTAGTGATGTTATCAACTAATATTTAGAGCCCTGTGGAATCCACAATCACGGAATCGCGGAATTGGAGATTAAAAATGGAATTCACTTCAAATGCGCAATATAACAGAACTGAACGGCAATTTGCATAAAAGTTGTTTTTTTTTTTCTCCCACACTAAAAGGAACTTTTCTTTCGAGAAAATGTTCTAAGAGGGGTCACGAAAAGCTGGGGACACTGCGCACTCCCCCCCCCCCCGCCCCCGCTTTCCTTATTAACAAAAAAAAAAAAACACATGTCGAAGTGGCCACCTGAGAAACCGGCGAAGAAGCGAAGGAACTAACGGCTTACCCCCAGGTACCAGAGATGATTATGTGTGAGGTGATTCAATGTTCTGCAAGTTTTGCCAGCACACGGTTGAATGGACACGAAAATATACGCGTGAAGATCGCTTGATGAGTGAAAAGCAGAAACATAAAAAGGCGAGAGTCAGTCACTGAGCTAAACACAACAAGGCTAACAATTATGTATTTAAACTGAGATGTCTGTAATAGCTGGAACACCTAAAGAAATAAAAACACACGGACACACACTCATACATACAACCAGTGTTCAGGGCTTTGGATTTCATAGTATCTACATCAGCTGTAGTAAATATTGTTTTTTCTGTTATCAGACACACAGTTTGTCATGACTTACCTGAAAAATATCAGGTACGTTATGACAAACTATGTGTATGATAACAGAAGAAATTAAACAAGCTAAAAACAATTAGTTTACTGCTGTTTTAATTTCTTTCTTTTTTGCACTTTAAATGGATTTTACCTATTTGAGTTATTTTTTTTAGTTATTTATTTCATAAAAAGAACATTTGCAATTTTTTTTCTTTGTCAAAAAACTAATGTTTTATTGGACACAAATGTTTAAAAGTATGAAAACATTAAAGTTTACATTTATAATTGCACAAATTGTCTACATTTCATTATTTTATATACTGTCTTGAGGTTAAATTAAAATGCTTACATAAAATACATAAAATGCTTAAAACGGAATTCTCAAAAATTAAAAAACCAAAAAATACCGAAAATGAAAAAAATGGAAACGGAATTTAAGAAAAAATAAAACGGATTTCATAGGGCCCTACATATTCCCCTTAAAACAGTTGAAATCAGCAGGGAATGACACTGAAATGTTAAATGTCATAATGAAGAAATCCACAAAGTACTTCTAATTTTATCACATTCACATTTACACAGGTACAGTATTTTTCTTTTTCTTTTTTTTTTTTTATTTTATAAGTCGGATTTGTTTTCAGCCGGAGTTGGACTCTGCCAGGGCTGCCCTTTATCACCGATTCTGTTCATAACGTTTATGGACAGAATTTCTAGGCACAGCCAAGGAGCGGAGGGGTTCTGGTTCGGTGGTGTCGGGATCTTGTCTCTGCAGTTTACAGATGACGTGGTCCTGTTGGCGCCATCCAGTGGGGATCTGCAGCTCTCGCTGGAGCGGTTCGCAGCCGAGTGTGAAGCGGCAGGGATGAGGATCAGCACCTCCAAATCTGAGACCATGGTTCTCAGTTGGAAAAGGGTAGAATGCCTCCTCCAGGTCAGGAGTGAGGTTCTGGAGTTTAAGTATCTCGGGGTCTTGTTCACGAGTGATGGGAGAAAGGAGCGGGAGATCGACAGACGGATTGGTGCAGCATCTGCTGTGGTGGTGACTCTGTACCGGTCCGTTGTGGTGAAGAGAGAGCTGAGCCAAAAGGCAAGGCTCTCTGTTTACCAGTCGATCTTTGTTCCAACCCTCACCTATGGTCATGAACTGTGGGTAGTGACCGAAAGAATGAGATCGCGGATACAAGCGGTGGAAATGAGTTTTCTCCGCAGGGTGGCTGGACTCTCCCTTAGAGATAGGGTGAGAAGTTCAGTCATTTAGGAAAGACTAAGAGTAGAGCCGCTGCTCCTTCACATCCAGAGGAGCCAGCTGAGGTGGTTCATCTGGTTAGGATGCCCCCCGGACGCCTCCCTGAAGAGGTGTTTTGGGGATGTCCAACTGGGAGAAGACCACGGGGAAGACCCAGGACCCGCTGGAGAGATTATATCTCTCAGCTGACCTGGGAGCGCCTCGGGATTCTCCCAGAGGAGCTGGTGGAAGCGGCCGGGGGGAGGGAGGTCTGGACCTCTCAGCTGAAGCTGCTGCCCCCGCGACCCGACTCTGGACCAAGCAGAAGTTAATAAATGGATGGATGGATTTTGAATTTTTTTTCCTTTTTTTTTTTTTGGCACTAGTGACCTTTATTCACAGTAGAGAGAGACAGGAAAAGGGACAGAGAGACATGAAGCAAAGAGTGGCTGCGTCGAGGACTGGAGCCTCTGTACATGGGCCACCTGCCCTAACCACTGCACTGCCCAGCAGCCCAGTACAGCGGTACCTCTACTTACAAAATTAATTGCTTCTGGAAGTAGTTTTGAACGTGAAACTTTCGTAAGTAGAGACGCGTTTTCCATGTAAATGCCCTAATCCGTTCGAAGCCCCCCAGAATTCGAACATATTTTTTAAAATAAATTATAAATAATACATGAAATTATAAAAACCTGTAAGAAATACATGTTAGAACTAGAAAAGCACTCGGAGAGCGCAGACCTCCACCGAGCGCAACAATTATCGAAAATTTGAAAGTGAACCAGAATCCAGGATTTCTTCCGGATCACACCCAAAATGAAATCAGTTTTTTCTTTTCACATTTCTGACAACTCCTGAAAATTTCATCAAATCCATCTGTAGAAACTCAATGTCCTCACTGTTTCGTGTGTTTGGACTTGAAGCTTTAATGAACTCTCAATGAAGTCTTCACAGGTAACATCTCGCAATATCACTCAGCTCGCTGCAGCAACAACTAACATAGACTGTAAACACAACCTGACTTCCTCAGTCTCTTAAAGGGATACTACCTAATTGTAGCAACACTACATCCCTCCTTTTCTTTCGAATGAAATGTCTTTCCTTGAATTTAACTTTACTTAATCTGACCGGACTTAATAAACAGATAGGACTAACAGACTTAAAATATTTTTCAAATTAGGAGTAGCTGTTACTCAGTCCTGAGCCATTAATTCAAAATCAGATATATATATATAACATTAAATGAATAACTGAGAATAATGTCTCTAAGCAATTCTGAAACCATGTTACAGTACAATTATTGAATCAGCAACATAAACATTTCTGTGATGAGAGGCTGTGGTGGGAACTTATCAATATCTCACCACTCCTTATAGCCTTTGCTACAGTTCAGTCACAAGTCTTTGAGGAGGTCGTCTGTTTACCCTCACAGGGTATCTCCTCCTGGCTTCAGGGTCAACATGCTCAGGATTGCCTGTGTGTCCGCTAACACTGTCATCATCACTGTTGTCAGTGTCTCCTATTGTGAGCGGGACTTCCGGTTTGTGTTTCAGGAGTTTGAAGTGTGATCTGTGCCTTGTGATTTTGTGTTCATGTCTCTGTGCAGTGACCATTGTTCCTTTCACTGTGATGACTTTGTATGGGTTAGGGTTGAATGGTGTTACAAGTTTTCCTGTTTTCCTCTGTTGTATCAGTACAACATCACCCTCCTTGAGTTCAGAGTGTGATGCGTTCCTCCTTCTGTCTGCATAATGCTTCATCCTGTTTTTTTTCAATCCATCCGTCAGACGGAGTGCTTCATCGTCGGGAGGATGAGAGATGGATGGTAGCTTTATTGCTATGGGACGACCATAGAAAACTTCAGCTGGAGGCCGGTTGGTGGTGTGATGAGGGGTTGCACGGTAGTTCCTGAGGAACTTGTATAGCTCCTGTTTCCACGGCTTTGCCTTCCACCGCAGCTGTGTGTATTGCTTTGGTCAGAGTCCTGTTAAACCTTTCAACTTCAGCGTTGGCCTGCGGCCAGTAGGGGGTGATCTTTCTGTGGTGGAAACCGAGGTACCTTGCAAAATCTGAAAAGTCTTTGCTTGAGAATGGAGGGCCGTTATCACTTTTCACCACTTCTGGTATGCCCACAGTTGAAAAGATTTTGTCCATGACAGGGAAGAGTTTTGCATGCTGATGTAGATTGCATAATCTCGACAAAGGGGAATCTTGAATATTCATCCAAGATGACTAACAGGTAGTCACCTGAAGGGAAGGGTCCACAGAAATCCACTGAAACATTTTTCCAAGGTCCATGTGGAAGTTCTGACATTTGTAGTGGCTGATGCTCAGTTCTGGGTGTGGATGATTGACAAGGAAGACAGCGGGATATCAGTTCTTCAGCCTGTTTGTCTATTCCTGGAAACCAGACTTTCTCCCGGAGTAGCTGCTTAGTTTTGACGATGCCTTGATGCCCTTCATGAGCGAGTGCAAGTGCTCTGGATTGCAGGGTCTGAGGCATAACGAGTCTGCTGCCCCTGAGAACGAGGCTGCCACCTTGTAGAGTTGTAAGCTCTTCTCTGATGTTGTAAAATGTTCTCAGGACTGACAGATCAAATTGCGCAACATTGTCATGCAGGCTCTTCCAGTTTCCTGAGTGAATCACTTTGACAATATGTTGCAGCAGTGGATCTCCTAAAGTCTCTCTTTTTACTTCGTCAAGAGTCATCGCTTTGGGTACTGCATGCGCTGCAATGAAGGAGACATGCATTTCAGTGTCAACATCATCTGTGATGCTGGGTGTGTGGAGTGTTTGTGGATGGCGAGACATGTAATCTGCCGGGTTTGACTTTCCAGCCTTGTGGGTCACCTTGAACTTGTAAGGTTGCAGTCTGAGGGCCCATCTTTCTATCCGTGCAGGAGGCTTGGACTTTGGGTTGTTGAAGATGAGCTCTAACGGTTTGTGGTCTGTGATCATGTTGAATTCAGCGCCGTACAGATAAAGATGGAAATGCTCGCAACTCCAAACGATAGCCAGCGCCTCTCGTTCCGTCTGGGAATATCGCTGCTCCACCGGGGTCAGAGCCCTGCTCGCATAGGCTACAATGTATGTCTTGTTTTCCTTTTTGTCAATCTGCGCCAGGATGGCGCCGAGACCAACTGGACTGGCGTCCACGATGACGTTTGTCTGTCTGTCAGGATGAAAATAGCTCATGACTGGATTACTGACCAACCTGTCTTTCAGTCGGTTGAGGGCCTCTGTGTGTTCTGCTTTCCATGACCACTCTGTATCTTTTCTTGTGAGCTCGCGTAGTGGCTGGGTGATGGAGGAGAAGTCTGGGATGAAACGAGCGCTGTAGTTGGCCATCCCCAGTAGGCTGCGGACTTCACTTGGGTTCTGTGGAAGTGACATGTGTGTGATGGCTTCTATTTTGTTAGGGCCAGCTGAGATACCGTTCTTGGAGAAAACATAGCCATAGAACTCCAGAGATGTTTTGTGGAATTCACATTTGTCCCTGTTGATCGTGAGATTGTTGTCATGGAGACGTTTGAAAACCTCCTCCAGGGAACGATCATGCTCTGCAGGGGTGGTGCCAAAAATGATGATATCATCACTGAAGTTTCTGACTCCCTGTATTCCGTGGAGCACATTTTGGATTGCATGTTGGAAGACTTCTGCTGCGGAAGAAATTCCAAAGATGAGTCGTGTGTGTACCGTCTCAGTCCAATATGTGTCGAGAATGTAGTGATGTATCTGGATTCAGGTGCTAGTTCCAGTTGGTGATAACCTGCGTTGAGGTCCAGTTTTGAGAACATGGTCGCACCGTTGAGATCGTGCACAATGTCATCCACAGTAGGTGATATGTGTCTCTCTCTTTGCACGGCTGTATTGGGCAGGCGCATATCTATGCAGAGGCGTATTTTCTCTGGGTTTTTTGGTTTTGGTGATGCCACGATGGGTGATACCCATGGTGTTGGACCCTCTACTTTTTCAATAATGCCTTGGTCCTCCAAGCATTGTAGCTCCTCCTCTACTTTCTTCCTCATGTGAAAGGGAATGCGACGATGGGGCTGGACAATTGGTCGCACACTTTGGTCAATGTGCAGCTTGACTTGGAAGTTTTTCAGCTTCCCTATGCCTGAGGTGAGACTTGGATATTGTAAGAGCAGCTGGTCTGCTTTAGACACGTCCTGTGGAATCGCCTGAGTGCAGTGTACCACATGTATGAGTCCCAGTGTAGTTGCAGTGTCATGGCCCAGCAGTGAGCCGTAGCTTCCCTCAACGATGTAGAATGCAGCCTGTGTCGCTCGTCCATTAGCAGAGACTGTTGTGGTGGCTTTGCCATGGAGGGAGAGAGGAGTTTTTGCACCATAAGGATAAATTCTTTTACTTGACTGCTCAAGTTTGAGTTTGTGTCTCAACATGCTGTAAGCTTTTCCATCCAGGAGGTTAGCTGAGGCTCCTGAATCAATAAGAACATCAATATTTTCACCAGCTATCATGACTGACCTCACTGGCGGTTCTCTGCCCTCTGCATCTTTTGTGATGAAAACATACTCCTCATCCGTGCTTGAGTCAGTAGCAGCTAGATGACTGATGGGGGCGGTTTCAGCATCGTTTGTGAGAATGGTTTTAACTTGTCTGCGTCGGTTAGGCCATGTCATCTTTTGTGTGCTTTGTGTTGGTTTCATTTTCTGTCCATATTGGTTTTGTTTTACCTTTTTGTCAGGTTTAGAGAGACAGCAGCGGGCGTAGTGGTTGAATTTCCCACATGCTCGACACTGGACGCCTTTCGCTGGACATGCCGACTGACCACCCTGATGAGGGAACATACCTCCGCAGTTCCTGCATTTCATCTTTTGCTGATTTCGCTGTTCTGTGTTCGCTGTTTGGGGTCCAGAGGTCCATTTTTTATTTCTTGTGTTTGACATGGCTGCAACCTGTGCCGTTTCATGTTTGTTTTCCATGCCAGAGGCCTGAAGTTCTGACGTTTCAAAAGCTCTGGCAAGATCCAAAAGTCCTTTAAGAGTTATGTCTGGGTCTCTCAGTGCCCTTCTCCTGAGACGTGATGATGTGCAGCTGAGTATTATTTGAGACTTTATTTCTTTGTCCACATTGGCAAATTCACAATTCTGGGCTAATTGTCTCAGTCTGGTGCGAAATGCATCAACAGTTTCACCTGGGTTTTGTTTTGATTGTCGAAATATGTAGATTTCATATTCTACATTATGACTTGGACTGAAGTATTCGGTGAGTAACTGCACTGCCTTATCAAAATCATCTGGTTGTCCTTTTTCAGGAAAAGTCTCAAAGATGTCCTGCACTTGTTCTCCAGCATAGTACAGAAGCATAGCCCTTTTTCTTGTTCTATCAGTTATGGCAGCTGCAGTGAGAAATGTTTCGAATCTCTTCATCCACTTTTTCCATTTCGGGGAAAGTGAGGCTGGTTCTGCATTTACGTCAAAGAAGGGGAATGAGGGTAATTCAGCCACGCCAGCCATTGTTGTTGTTGTAGTTTCGTTTTTCGTTTGTCACGTTGCTAGTCTTTTGTTTTGTTTTGTTTTTTTTTTAGCATTAGCACGTCCCTCTCGACTGCGGTGCTGAGTGATGCTAACCAGCGGAGCTTTCGAGATGGGAGTTTAGTCCGTATTATCTGTGCTCCGGAGGTCTTTTGGATTTATTTATTTATTTTCCACTCGGCCGTTTACTCACGAGTCCGTCAGCAACACCGTGGCTCTCCTGTGCTTCAGCAGGCAAAGCTGTCGTGTGCGGGGAGTAAGTCCGTTGCGTGGGGTTGTTCACAATAATTGCGCAGCATCCTCGTCGCCATTGTAGAAACTCAATGTCCTCACTGTTTCGTGTGTTTGGACTTGAAGCTTTAATGAACTCTCAATGAAGTCTTCACAGGTAACATCTCGCAATATCACTCAGCTCGCTGCAGCAACAACTAACATAGACTGTAAACACAACCTGACTTCCTCAGTCTCTTAAAGGGATACTACCTAATTGTAGCAACACTACACCATCCATAACTTTTAGAGTTATCTTGAACACAGACAGACAGACAGATAAACGCTGGCAAAAACATAACCTCCTTGGTGGAGGTAAAAATTGTTTGTTATCTGGGTTGCTGGGTTACGCCCATACAGACAAGGGGCCCTCCTAGCCAATGAGATGTCAGGAAGATGCTAAGCGATAGCCAATGGCAGAGCAGCTCGGACGCACCGCTTTCAAACCAGATCCAGAGCCCACAAGTATGTTTATGTTCAGTAAACTCTGGGAGCTGCAAGTAGCAGCACTACTGTATTTTTGCCTTTCGTATCCTGAAATGTCTTTCGTAACAAAAGGCAATAATTTCCCATTGAGGCGTTTAGTAACTTGAACATTTCTTATGTAGAGATGTTTGTAAGTAGAGGTACCACTGTATTTTGCTTTTCAATATGATCTAAAAATAAGAGTATAATAAATAACGTTTTCTTTTTTAGCTCTTTTTTATTCCCAGTACAGGATTGAAAAGGATGGAATAAATGCCAAAGATTAGGATAATCTACGTGCTTATCAATTAAAATGACAACATTTACTGCAGCTTTTGCACTTCATAAACAGATGGGCATCATTTCCCATCTCACTGTTCTCCAGATCAACAGATCCTAGCTATCTTTATCTACTGTAATTTGATCAGAGAATGTTCAGGTAAAGGTAAATCTAGGCCACTTGTGATGTCTCAGAAATATGAGCGAGATGGAGATGAAACAGATGGATCGTGTTTGAGTTTTCCTCAGTGTAGACATCTGTAAATGAGCTCTGGCTCCAGGCCCAGCCTTCGTCTCTGCCTCATCAGTGTTAATGTTGCTCATCTCTGGAGCACACACACATATTGATGAGTCTTGCTTGGAGGCTAATTGAAATCTGGACATGGATTATTTATGCATGCTTGATGAGTCTGGGGAGTCTCCGAGCTGTGAATTCCAGACGAGATGACCTACATCTATGGTCTATGATACTGTTTTGTCATTTAGATGAAAATTCACTTAATTGTGGTTTTAATGTAAAGATGTGTCCATTCAGATTTTCTTTTAAGAAGTTTATACTTACCATAATGTCTTGTAGTCAATTTATTAATGCAGATTTTCATTTTTAGAAAATGCAAATGTTTGCAAATTCTGTTTAAAGAATAAAATGCACTTGAGAACTGTTTGATAGGACATCTTTGATCAAAATGGTGGTACTT
This sequence comes from Hirundichthys speculiger, assembly GCA_018398805.1. Lineage (NCBI taxonomy): Eukaryota > Metazoa > Chordata > Actinopteri > Beloniformes > Exocoetidae > Hirundichthys > Hirundichthys speculiger. The sequence goes on from JAGFBZ010000430.1 coordinate 1,442,165, forward strand.
AGATCATGTATGGAGGACTTTCCTCAAGTGAATCAACTGGAGTCTCTAATCAGCAGTTATATCCCATTAGGGGTGGACCGGTTACTGGTATTACGTAAAAGTGCGGTGAAATGTTACGCAATAACGATTACCATTTATGTTTGACCTAGCCTCATTACCGCGGTCGATTACTGGGATTGTTTAACGACTGTGTCTCGTGTGAATATGTAGCTTGTAACATCGGCATCATAACGTTAGCATGGTTGAAAGTGGTGGTAGCACGCAGGACATTTAGAAACCCACTAAAAGGACGAAATCCAAGGTCTGGGCATGTTTTGTTTTTTTAAGAATGCAGAGGGACAACTGGTGGAAGACAATTATCCTGTCTGCAGAGCAGTTGTTTACATTTTATTATAATTTCTACAAGCAACTGTTTCTTTATTTGCCCATTTATACTTATATTACTTGTTATTACTTTAAGGTTCAGCTTAAAGTCAAATGAAAGTTTATTTCATTTGAAGTTGCACTATAATTTTTGTTCCTGATAATTGTTTGCACATTTTGACCCACTATGGGTGTTAAAGTATTCATGTAAACTTGCACCAGACAAATAAGCTTTGATCCTGTTATTTATTTTGTTCATTTAAAATAAAATCTCTTTCTGTGCCAGTTGTTTGCCCTCTAAATGTGAAAGTTTTATTTTGATAAGATTTTGGCTTCTGATGTTTTAGTATGACAAAAAATATCACAAGATTTTGTAAAATTATTTTAATGTATGTGTTTTTTGGACATTTGTACAGCAATTAAGAATACTGCGATAATATTGTAAACTGTTAATTTGGTCACTATAATTGACATGTTAAATTTTCCATATCGTTACATCCCAACATCCCAGTCATTTTCAAGATCAAATGCTAACCCCTGCAGTGCTCCTCCTCTACTGAGTTTTATGGTTGGTTTTCTTTGTGTTGCTGGACCTGGGCGTCTCTGACCATCTATTAGCCTGGATTACCTGCAGAAGCATGTGAACTTTGTTTAGGCTATTTGTGTTTAGAAATGTCTGCCTAACTGACAGGACGGCTGTGGTATTTAACGTAGGCATATGGAAAGCGCCGGCCCGGCTGTCAGCCCGGTGAACACAAGAGCTGCATCGGCTGCTGAGCACCAGTGTTTGTGGTTGGGAGACTCTGAATCATGTCTGCTTAAGTGACATGATCACTGCCTCACTGAAGCCGTTAAAATACTTGACTGCTTTTTATTTTTGCTCGTATATTTCCCTGAAGAAATAAATAATTTCCAAAGTAATTGTTTCCATTTTAAAAGCGGTTTAACTGATTCACAGAGTGGCAATAAAAAGGCACGTGCCTTCGATAATCTCATCCTGGTGTCTTCTTGGACTTGGTTGGACGACACGCAAGTGCCTCCCAATTACCTGCTCACTTCTCACTTCAGATTCTCCCTGAAGTCTGCAGTCCATCGTGATTTGGGAAAATGATTGGGTTTTAATGTAGGTTTAAAGCTAAAACTAACTTTTAAAGTGGAACCGATCCTGAGGTTAATTGAAAGAGAAAATAAGAAAGAAGCTAAAAATCTATTTTTTTGGCCTGCTTTATAAATGCAGAGAATTATTAAAGTAGTAGTCCAACCTTGTAGGCTTCTTAATGAGTGTGTTTGAAGTTGCACAGAAACTGGGGGAAAATAAATTGCTTCCCTTCTGTGTCTGCATGCATCTGAATTTGATCAGAGGAAAAAAAAAAAACCCCAAGGATTTTTCTAGTAAAATTTCTTCCCTGTTTATTGGGTTCTGTGTTAAACTAAAGTAATGTCTGTATTAGTCTGCTTTCATTTAAAATGTTACATTTTCATTCCAGTTTCACTATGGTTACTTAAGTCCATATGCCACCCTTGAAAACAGACGTTTTTCAATCTACTGCAATCACTGTTTCATTTTGTGACAGCGTGTGCTGTGGTGTAATGTGGATGAACAAAAGCAAAAGCATCTGAAATGAGGACCCAGTTGCTCAGATTAGTTTTATCATTTGCTTGTCTGGGCCTTTATGTATGCTTCTCTAATTCACCAAGCTTACATCATATGGCCAAGATGACACAGAGGTGCCTTAACAGCACTTTAAACCACAACATGGAGCCGGATCAGCGAGGAGCTGCTGGGGGGCGGGCCCTTGGTGGTGGCGCCGCTGGTGACTAGCATGCAGGAGATCTGGGTGCAGATTTTACAGAAGCACAAAATCAATCACGCACATCACTGTGGTGACCCCAAACAGATGGCAGCTGGAAAGGAAGTTGAAAAGAAAAGACAGTTTTGTAGATAAAAAACATTCCACAGACCAGGTGTTGAAGATAAAGGGCTTTGATAGACAGTTTTATTTATTGGTAGTATTTAGAGTTATTACTCTATTGCTACAGCACCCAACCCTGTTACCCAAGTTCAAAGTTAAAGTTTTTACTCTGTCCAGTTACAAATTTGGGCTGTCTATTTTTTAAACGGGGTATCCAGAAGACGGCTGGATGCCCCTCTGGTTAAAAGCCTGCTTCTGTGTGCAGACCACCTGTGTTTTTGTAGCTCTAAGAAGGTGAATTGAAAGGCTGTGCTTGTTTTCCTTTGAGCCATGTGAATACACAGATTCACATCATCATGCTTACAGATTTAGGGTTTGGCCTCTTAAGCCCTCTGCTTTTCTCTGTCTCACTTCATGCTTTCTCATCACACATTTCAATTTATCGCTGTGGTGTTATTTTCAGCCATCTGCTGATTGCATGCGTCCATGTGATGTAACCACAAGAGTCATGACTATCTGAAGATGCTCATATGATGCTGCAGACAGTATGTCAGATTGTTTTGAGTTAAAAGCCATAAATGACGCTTTATTGTTTGGGACAACCTGTGTGTTGGATTAAATTTATAGCTGTGAGAGGAACGGGGAGCGGTGGCAGGCCCATGCATCATGCTTGAATGGTTTTCACACATCCAGCAACTCCTGAATCTCAGTTGGCTGCTTTCATGACAAGGTCTGTTGTCCTGCACAGATTATGCTTTCAGCAGAGATGCAATGATTCTTATTTTTTCTTTTACTTAGAGCTTCAAAACTCCTCACACAAATATTTTTATTTGGGGAATTCAATAGTCTATTTACATTTAAGCTCTGTCATGGATGTAGCAACCTGATTTAAGTTGTACCCCACCTCTCACCTGATGACAGCCTGGGTGGGCTTCAGGCCCCCAGGACCCCTCAGCAAGATAAAGCAGGTGTAGATGGATGGAAAGATATGTGTGGCACTGCATTGTTGTCGACAAATTAAAGTTAAATATGTTTGCAAGAGAAAAGTTCAGATATAACAAATGTCATCAATTCAAATAAGTGTCTTCAGTACTTTCACGACACATTTTTTACCCCTCTGGTTATTATCCTGAATCCATTACCTGTATCCATTAGGGGTGCAACGGTACAGGTGGCTCACGGTACGGTCCCTACCTCGGTTTTTGTGTCATGGTTTCAGTACGGATTCGGTACAGTTTCAGACCACCCGCTACCCTAAACCCGCGATCTCAAGATACCAAGTTTGCGGAAAGCGCAACTCGCATGTCGGCATGTAAAAGAGCGCGTCTAGTGCTGGGCGATATGGAAAAAATCATATATCACGATATGGACTATTTTATATCACGATAACGATATTTATCACGGTATACCATAATAAAGTATGTTTTCAGTTATTCTCTGAAAAGTTTGACAAAAATTTCATTGCTTACTTTTCAACTTTATTTTGAAGGGACATTTAGCTGAATTGTCACAAACATACATTTTAGTGCAGCAAAAACAGGTAGGTACAGAGGTACAGTAGCTTTCACATTTTTTTAAAGTGCACAACAGTTTCTGAGAGGAAAAACACATTTTTGCACTGAAATTCAGCTATAAAAAATAAACACAAATTATTTTTCAACTTTCTGAAATCTGTAACCTTGTAGTGCAAAGTTTGCAAACCAATATAAAGTGTCTAAAGTAAACATCAGGGTTGAAGAGAACTCTGTTTAAGGCTTTAACCATGAATAAAAGTGCAAACATAAAAGGCTACTTTGTAGAAGTAGATATGATTCTATCAAATTTATCGTTGCAGGTTATTTAATTACATATTTGCTGTAATAATTGATAAAATTAGTAGGGATGTCCCGATCACGTTTTTTGGGTCCCGATCCAATTCCGATCTTTTAATTTTGATGATCGGCCGATTTACGATTTTTTTCCGATCCGATTTCACTTTTTTTGAGTGGGCAAACAGAGTTTAATTTCCTGTGCATTTATTTCCTGTGTACATTAATAAATAGGCCTGCATCCAAGCTGAGATTAATAGCTTTTATCATCTCATAAAATAAACAATAACTTATTTAAACACTCTTCTTTCTTAACAGTGACTGTTCAACAGTCTCTGTACTAAACAACAAAGCACTTCCATTCAAATAGCAGCAGGTGAACTTGGCTAGCAGTTTAAGGCAATGAAAAGACTAGCAGAAGTCTTTGCAATCAATGAAATCACATCAGAATAAAAATAACATAAAATATTAACTTCACTTCTTTCAAGACCTGCTGCACATGTTCGCGCACCTTTGTGTCCTTTGTCGTTCATGTAATGACGGGAACGAGGCTCGAGGTAATTAATGAGCCGGTTAAATGCCTTGTAAATGTGCTGGTCGTCCTCAGTAATACATTCCACGATTAGCTCGGTGATTTTTCTGTATTTCTCCGAGTCTTTCGGGAGTTTCTTTCTTTTAAAAGTTTCACAGAGCGTTTGCTGCCGAAGCTGGTGCCGACGGCTGCAGCTCTGAAGCTGCAGCCGTCGGCACCACGGCACCTGACAGAAGGCTGCGGTGATCGGTGCTGTGTGCTTTTTTAAGTGTCTGTTAAATTGGTGGTGTTGTAAACTCTCTTCTTACTTACCCATCGTGATATCTCAGCCTTCCACACGTTGCAAGTCACAGTCGAAGCGTCGGTCTTTGTAATTTTATAGCGCTGCCACACTGCTGACATTTTTAGCTAAAGTTTAGCCTGACGCCGCCGGTCTTGAAACTTTTAAGGTGGATACAAGACAGCGCTGCTGGGAAACCTCACTTCAGTGCAAATTATTAAATGTATATAGTTTAAAAAATATTGTTGTTTGTGTAATATGATTACTTTATTAATTTGTGTTAATCAGGATCACTTTTTGAGGAAAAAAATAATGAAAAAAAGATCGGCGTGTTATAATAATGTTGATCAGCCGATCCGATCCACCTTAAATTTTTAAGATCGAAGGCCGATCGCGATCGGGATCGGGATCGGGACATCCCTAAAAATTAGGTTAGAAATGATAGAAGAGAAATGGCACGATACACACTTTTCTATTGTCCCCACGATATGTATCGTCATACTGCCCAGCACTAAGCACGTCCAAATGGCATAAATGTGCGTCCACCTGGTCACATGTGGACGTGCACAAACGGTTCTACCTCTCGATTACGCAACACCGTATTACTGTCAGACGTTTTTATTCCCTACAGCAGGGGTTCCCAAACTTTTCAACCCGCGACCCCCAAAATAACGGTGCCAGAGACTGGCGACCCCCACTATCCCCGGATGTGACTGAAAAAATAAAATGTGCACACAGGCCATACGCACAAACACGGGCTTAACGACAACACAAAAGAACAGAGCAGCCTGTTATGATTTTACATATAGAATTTACTGTTTGATAAAAGCAGAATACCTCAGTCAAAATAATATCTATGTAACATGAGTGCACAGTATTACTGTCATGTGCAAACTTAACTTTAACATTACTTTAATGGTTAATGGTATTAAAGCATCCGCTTTGTGATGTTTACTGTGGAGCCGTAACCTGACACCTGCAAATGATGCTATGTTAATCTGTCTTAATCACCTCAGGAAGAAAATCTGTAGTTTTATTTTTAATTTTAACTACCATGTTTCATAATTTTTACAACTATGGCTGAATTTTTCTGTATTTTATTTTTTTTTTTTTTAAATTTATTAGATTTATATATATATATATATAAAAAAAAAGATTTATGGAAATCATTTCGCGACCCACCCCACGGCGTCCCGCAACCCCCCGGGGGGTCCCGACCCCCACTTTGGGAACCACTGCTCTAGAGGTCAGAGGATGTCTGGTCAGCAGTTGTGGTGGATGTGGGAATAGTCACGGCCAGACAGTCAGTCTCTACAGCTGTGGCATGATCTCATCCAGATGAGATCATGCCTCCATGTGTGCTGTGGAGGAAACCAAGGAGATCTTTGTGTCTGGTGTCAACCTGGAAAAGGTTGGATGCGGGAATTTATTTCCGATATGTCTGAAACTGTTGGTGGTCGAGGAGGGACAGGAACATTAATTGTTCGTGAAGATAGTTCTCTTAGCGTGGAAATCGTTAATCGTATCGTTAACACCAACATCACGGTCACATCTGTACCAATGTTTGTACATTCTGTTGCTTAAAGGCAATCATAAAACACAACCTAAATTCTAACTTAAATATAATCTAACTCATCATCATTGTTATCAACAATGCACATCAAGTATTATATGATTTGAAGTCCTCTATTACCAGTTGGTGACTTTATTTTATATACCTACCAAACCCAGAACTATCCAGCATGACTTGTAGTCCTTGGTTGGTGCTCATTATGGACCCTGGATCTTTAAGTCTGCTAGTTTATGACCCAAGTGTGACAAATGTGTCAGCATCAATCTGACTAATTAATGGTTGGCCCATAAAAAGCGAGCCGTGCAGAGCAGCAGGAGAATGACAGTGACATGACGGCTCAACATATGAAGCAGTATGTGATAAGAAACTTTATCTTCTGTCAAGCTCAAGTACTAGTCTGACAGTATGAAGTCTTTACAGTTTCACTTTACAGTCACTGTCCTGTTGACCGTTTCCATGGCAACATTAGTACAGACGTCATGTGTTGTCCCCATAACTGTGCACTTAAAAGCCGAGGATTCATATCAACCGTTGAACTGTTTACTGTTTAATAAAAAGCAAGGCCATGAGGGAATTAATTTCCCTGAATTATAGTCAAAGACAGGTCAGGGTGTGATTTTTGAATTACAGCAGGTCCCCACGTAATACCAGTGCCATGCAAACAGGACAAAAGTTGACCTTTCTCTCTTATTCTGTGCAACCAGTTGGCTTTTTCACCACCAGCTCTGTGAGAACATCTTTCTTTCTTGTTGTGGTATCTAACCCCTGCTGTCAGTAGCCCGACCCCATGCTCTAGGGCTGTTTTAGTGATTTATTGTGAATTTTATACTTCGATGTTAAATTGACCCGTCTTCCCTAAAACACCCTTCCATGAAGAGGTGGTAAAACTTACATCCATCATCCTCTTCTTTTTTGTTTTTTAGATTAATGCCAGAAACAGATACATGTCCCCTCCCCCCTTCAGACGGCGTGAATGTGTTGATTCTTCTCCTCTGCTCAAATATTCTGCATCAGCAAACACAAATACAGTTAAACTTTCCAGCAATTAGTACAGTGTAGCACACAAGCAGCTCTTTGAGGCAGACAGATACTGAGCAACAGAAAGGAAGAAAACAGACAGACCTGATGCCTGTCTTTGGCTTTGATGAGCCCGCCTTTACTACCCGGATCCTTTCATGCCATGGTTGCCTAGCTACAGTGAGCAGAGGATGCAGGGTTGGGATGGGAGAGGGTGGAGGATGGGTTTGTAGTTCTCAGCTTGGTGCAGAGTAAATGAGTCTTAGTTCACACATCCATGGGTGCAATGTCTATGTCCATATCCAAAAATATATTTATGTGACAGAGGTAGACTTTCCTGCGAGCACTGACAGGTGATCTCAGACCAGTTGTCTTCAGCACGCTCACTCAGTGACAACTGAGAAAATTTTCTCTATTCTGCAACAATAATCGCTTCGTTTTTAAAGTTTTCCGACTGCTTGAACAATTGCGTCTCACTTAAAAACAAAGATGTTGGCTAATGGGTCCATGTTAGATTCTGAACTGGTGTCCTACATCGTGCATCCTAACACCTTTGTTCCTCCACGTAGCTACTGTACATTTTGTAAAACGTCCTATCAATAAGGTGGGCCTTGCCAGTTCCTTGCTAACATTTACCATTGCCCTATCAGCTAAGAAGTCTGTGAAGTCAAACCACTCAGATGGCAGTGAACATTCTGGTTGTTGCAAGCCAATAATGTTGGGTTCCCGTCCATGCATAAGCATGAGAGAGCATAGTGCTGGGCGGTAATGACCCAGACAAAATTTATGCCATCTTAAACGGTATTTTTTTCAAAATTATATCGGGGATGATCTGGGTTCACGGTATATCACGGTGAATTATTTTTTTGAAAAGGCACAACTGGGTGTTAACCACTTTTTCTAATCATTTAGAGATGAATTGCTGCAGTAAATTGGCTTAGAATTACCTATTTTACTGTCACAAGGAGTGAATATTGTAGAAAAACATTCATATCTACACTAGTATTAATACAGGTTTGCATGGCCTCACAAAATGATGCTATTTACAAAAAGGTGGCACTCGTTATTCTAATTAAGTGAAGGAATCAGAATGCATGATAGTTGCAGTTAAAATACATGGTATGATGACATGGTAGTAAACTATGGAAAGCAAAGGGAAATAAATGAAGATTGAACTTATTGTGTTATTTTTTTGAGACATGCATTCTTTTGTAATTTACAATTGCACATGACATAAAATGTATTTTACCTGAGGGACCTTTGTCAACCCTATGCCATAGGAGTGGACCCTACGCTGTAGGAGTGAACCCTACGCTGTAGGAGTGAACCCCACGCCGTAGAAGTGGACCCCACGCTGTAGGAGTGAACCCTACGCCGTAGGAGTGAACCCTATGCCGTAGGAGTGAACCCTACGCCGTAGGAGTGAACCCTATGCTGTAGGAGTGAACCCTGCACCGTAGGAGTAGACCCTACGCTGCAGGAGTGAACCCTACGCTGCAGGAGTGGACCCTACTCTGAAGGAGTGAACCCTACGCTGTAGGAGTGAATCCTACACTGCAGGAGTGGACCCTACGCTGTAGGAGTGAACCCTACGCTGTAGGAGTGAACCCTACGCTGTAGGAGTGAATCCTACACTGCAGGAGTGGACCCTACGCTGTAGGAGTGAACCCTATGCTGTAGGAGTGAACCCTGCACCGTAGGAGTAGACCCTACGCTGCAGGAGTGAACCCTACGCTGCAGGAGTGGACCCTACTCTGAAGGAGTGAACCCTACGCTGTAGGAGTGAACCCTACGCTGTAGGAGTGAACCCTACGCTGTAGGAGTGAATCCTACACTGCAGGAGTGAACCCTACGCCGTAGGAGTGAACCCTATGCCGTAGGAGTGAACCCTACGCCGTAGGAGTGAACCCTATGCTGTAGGAGTGAACCCTGCACCGTAGGAGTAGACCCTACGCTGCAGGAGTGAACCCTACGCTGCAGGAGTGGACCCTACTCTGAAGGAGTGAACCCTACGCTGTAGGAGTGAATCCTACACTGCAGGAGTGGACCCTACGCTGTAGGAGTGAACCCTACGCTGTAGGAGTGAACCCTACGCTGTAGGAGTGAATCCTACACTGCAGGAGTGGACCCTACGCTGTAGGAGTGAACCCTACGCTGTAGGAGTGAACCCTACGCTGTAGGAGTGAACCCTACGCCGTAGGAGTGAACCCCATGCCGTAGGAGTGAACCCTACGCCGTAGAAGTGAACCACAAGCCGTAGGAGTGAACCACAAGCCGTAGGAGTGAACCCTACGCTGTAGGAGTGAACCCTACGCCGTAGAAGTGAACCACACGCCGTAGAAGTGAACCACACGCCGTAGAAGTGAACCACACGCTGTAGGAGTGAACCCTGTGCCGTAGGAGTGGACCCTGGGCCGTAGAAGTGAACCACACGCCGTAGGAGTGAACCCTGCGGCTTGGCTGCACCCTGATGCGCACCTCTCTCTAAAACGTAAATGCACTTTGCGTCAACGCACACTGGAAGAAATATGATTGGTAGCATTGTTTGTTTCATATTTCCTGCCGTGACTCCTGCTTCAATGTTTTCCGGAAAGATAGTTTCAGTGTCTGTGAAAACGACTGATGTGCAACACTTATCATCACCTAACTCTTGTAAAATATACTTTATTCTGCTCCATTACTATGTCTGGGCCACATACAGGAAGTAAATAAATGGAAATTCTGCGAGCTATAGCTCTACGGAAAAGAACTGCCCTCTCGGTTGTGTAACTGCAGAGCAGCGTGAACAATAAGGCACAATTATAATGAACAGAGACGCCATAGGGGCCCTGCATCGCCTACATGCGTAGCTGCTATGTAGAAGCATAAATCAGCCTAAAGTGTTTGCAATCACAGCCAATTAAGGTATTTAAACTTTTAATCGGTCTACATCTTCTCATCTTGATCTTTATACTCTCTGTCCATCTGGTTAAATTCAAATGTGAATGTGACGTGACGGTCGTAATGCTTGCGCTGTCATGTCAGGTGAAAACTTTCTGGCTTTACTTTCAAATAGGGTTCCATGAGGCTTTTTTTTCTGAAAGAAGGAATGTGATCGAAGGAGACGGGAAAGAGAGTGAAACACTAATGACATAGGCTACTTCAATTTAGTCATCATTCTTTTGTAATAATAAGAAGAACATGATGCAAACAGATTTGATTCCATTTAAACAAACCGAAAAAACCAGTCTGAATTGAAGTTTCAAAATAGCTTTGCTGTCTGATTGGCTACAGCTCGTGGACAGCTGGGTAGTGCCATGCATTGCCATCTGGATCCTCACAGGCTGGTGTCTTTACAGGTCAGCCAAAACCATGCAGAGAGCCTTTGTTACAGCATTTAGGTTACAGTGAGAGTCCATCCTGCCTGAGGAGCAGGAGGGGCTGGTGGCTGACAGCCAGCTAATAGAGACACAAGTTTGGTACATTTACACACACCGTTGTTCACAGTGTGGTGACAGTAGAAAATACATTTCCCCCTGCAGGTGGTAGAAGTTTGTTAAAGGGATTTTCTTGGTTCAAATGGAAACACAATGCAATGTTCAACGAATGAGTCTCCTTTTTTATGGCTCTCTAAAAGAAAGATGTTATTGAAAAATAAATTATCAGCCATCTCCTCATCCCTCCATGGAATAAAGGTGTTTGGAAAATGACTTATGATTCACAAGTGCCAGAACTTGCATCTTTATAAACTTTCTTATAATGAATGTGTTTTATTCTTAAAAAAAAAAGATGACTTTTTGTGCTGTGAGCAAAGGTGAAAGGCAGAAGAAACTACAGAGAATTTTGGCTTCGTTTGTGCTCTTTTTCCTCTGGTTTTGCTCTTTATCTCTTCATATTATCCTCACACTTTATTGCTTCTCGAGGAGTTTAGATTCTGCAAGTTTAACATGCTGGCTTAAATCCAAACTCTGACCTATTCCCTCCGCTCTTTGTTCAGCCTGCCTCCCTAACAATGTGTAACCACCACCCCCTTGTTCCATTTCCTCTCTACTTCCTGGTGCCCCCCCCCCCAGTTGGAGATATGGGGTAGAGTTCCTAGAGAGGTGGAGCCACACCCAAGGTCATAGCAGTTGTCATGGAGGGGCGAACACACCCTTTGTCAGTGGATGTAGTCATCTTCCTGTGTAAATGTCACACTATCTACAACTTAGTGAAAACTTTGTGTATCCTGGCTCGAACGGCTGTAGAAATGATCACAGTCCCACACACAGATTCAGCTCTATAATTTGTAACAGATGTGTGGGTGTGATTGCACTAGCTAAATGAATCCAAATCACTTACATCCAAACTGTAGCTCTTTTCTTCTGCAGTTGCTCTGTATTGGCACAGACTGTGCTGTGTCACTATTACACGCCTGCAGCAACTCCCTTTTTTAAGTGCAAGTGGCTTAATAAATGGAGCTTAGCAATGTATCAGGAGTTTATTATTGCAGCGTCAACATGCACAATATCAGTATCGCACAATGGCTGTTTGGACACTGATATATTTCCACATGTCATGCATTCATGGTCTAAATGTAATATAATTGGGTCATCGCTACATGGATGTCCAGGCTGGTTTAGATGCTAGTGGCTGAGATGTGGAGTTCAAACTCGTGGCTTAAAAAAAAAAAACTCTTTGTTTCTTTCTTTCTTTCTTCTCTCTCTTTCTTTCTTTCTTTTTCTTTTCTTTCTTTCTTTCTTTCTCTATCTTTCTCTCTTTCTTTCTCTCTCTATCTTTCTCTCCCTCTCTTTCTTTCTCTCTCTTTTTCTCTCTCTTTCTCTCTTTTTCTTCTCTCTTCTCTTCTCTCTTTTCTTTCTTTTCTCTTCTCTCTCTCTTCTCTCAGCTCTCTCTCTCTCTCTCTTTCTTTTTCTTTCTTTCTCTTTCTCTCTTATTCTCGCTCTCTCTCTCTCTCTTTCTCTCTCTCTCTCTCTTTCTCTCTTTCTCTCTCTCCCTCTCTTTCTCTCTCTTTTTCTCTCTCCCTCTCTTTCTCTTTCTCTCTCTTTTTCTCTCTTTCGCTCTCTCTCTCACATATAGTTAATTACATTGCATATCACTCCATAATGCAGATCAAATCCTGTTCTTCTCGTCTTCTACTTGAGTTTGGCTAGTTGTAGATTATTCCTCTAGCTAGTTCCTTTGGCCACAAACTCACCATAAAATCAGATTTTTTTTAAATATATTTTTAAGATTTATTCAGTGGGTTAACACTTTATTCTAGTACCCTTATATCCCAACCAACAAAGAAACAGTGAGAAATTTAGTTGAAATTATTTGGCTTATTTTCAGATTTTATCTATATCCATTTGTCTGTCTATGTATTGGTCTGTCAGCTCAATTATTTAATTATTAATTTTTGAAAAAAAAAAAACCATAGTAATGGATAAGTAGCTTGCCATCGTGCTGCCATTAAATAACACCTCTGTATCATTTCAACATATTTTTATGGACTTGTTTTTATGCTTGTTTTTTGGAAATGACCTTATAACCCTTCCCAGATTAATGAGCAGCAACAAATGCTTCTCTATGATCGTTGCTGATGTCTTTCCTCCTCGTTATGTATTAACACGCACCTCAAGCTCCAGACCAAGCAAACTGCCAAAACATCTACTTTTACACAAGTGACCACACCGGCCCAATTAAATACATCCGACCTGCGCCTCTGGCTGCTATTATACCCTGTTCATTTCTAAGAAAGCAGTTGAGGGTGTTCTGACGTTACCACACAGCCTCAACATTTTGACGAGGTTTACATGAAGTAAATACTGATGGACTGAAATCTGACAAATGTCTAACAAATTCTAAAAAAATTTCAGACCTGGTAAGGACCGTGTGACTTTTTTTAAAATGTCCCCATAGATGTTTATTATTCTGTACTAACAAGACATTGATGCACAATGAATTAACCTCAGTCCCACCTTTAACGGTCAGTGAATAACGAGCCGCTGTGGGCAGCATCATTAGCCCTCCATCACTTCTCTCTTTTCACTGAGCACGGCGTGCATGTTCCTCCTCCGTCGTGTGAATATTTGTCGAATGTCCTTTGAAGTTCTTTAAGTGGCTCTCCAGCATCAAAAGACTGATCTTCAAAAGAGTTTGGAGACAATAGCAGAGGCTTGTATGGGTGACCTGCTGTGTGCAGGCGGAGGCTGTGATGTCAGGTGTGCTGTGCTGTTATCCCTGCATCGTGTTTTTAAGGCCACACATAAAAGCTTCACATCAAAAAACATAGATGTGAATAGTTTTAATTGTTTTACATCAGGTAGATGAAGCACAGGTTTGAATTTAGAGTTGTTTTAGTCATTACTAATCATTTGTCTTTTTTTTTTTTCACTGATTTATTTTTAAAAAGACATAAACATTGGTTACAGGAATGTTTTATTGTAAAAAAAGAACAGGCTGCTTTATTTTCCATCAGTTTCTCACCTTTGTATTTTATTTCTCATATTCTCTTTCTCTAGGCTCCTTCACTCACTCATCATTTTATCCCTTCTCTGTTGTCTTTTTTCTGTCAGTCAAGTTTCAGATCTGCCATTTATATTCTCTCTCCTTTCCTCTCTTTTCAGTAGTTGTTCATTTATCATCCGCTCCCCTTTTTCCCAGTTTATCTGTCTGGGTGTTGGCTGTCTGTGTCAGTGCCAGAATGGTGTCTTATACTCTTAGGGCCTGATTTACTAAGATCCTAAATAACGAGTACTAAATTGCGTGTGCACTGAAAAAGTTTGCGCGTGCTGTTGTTGTGTGTTTTGCGGGTGATCAACTAAGAATGCTCGCGCAATTGATAACGGGTGCAAACCACAGTATTTAAATGAGGTGTTGCGTGTCTTACGGTTTGCGCCATGGAGAGTCTGGATGGAAAGCAGGATAGACGCAAGCGCAAAATGAAATTTGACGAGTTGGAGTTAGAGATATTAGTGGAAGAGGCAAATAAACACATTCATGAACTAAAGCAAAGAAATTTAAACATTACCAAAAGAAACGCAATATGGGAGAAAATCTGCGATAGAATAAATGCAGTTGGTAAGACAAAAAGAACGGCAGATGAGGTTAAAAGAAGGTGGCAAGATATAAGGCAAAGAACTAAAGAAAAAGTGGCCTTTAATAAAATAAAATAAAAAGCCTCCATAACCGCGGAGCGCTGTCATTACGGAGATGCGTCTCTGCGCGCAGCTGTGGCATCAATGAGTGGAGCTGTGGCTGGAGCCGACTCGTCCTCACACACTACTCATTAGTAAAAAAAGTATATGTTTTTTCATAAAATCCATCCATCCATCCATCCATCCATCCATCCATCCATTAGCTTCCGCTAATGGATGGATGCAGGCATGGACTGGCCATCGGGCGTACCGGGCAATGCCCGGTGGGCCGACGCACATCTGTGGGCCGGCCCAGGTCTGTCATAAAAAAAAAAAAAAAAAGTATATAGTTTTTATTGACCGCGACGGTAACGGACTGGTAGTCGGCTCATAAAAATCTCCGAGGGGGGGGCCACGACGACACACACTCAACAAACTCAAGAAAGAGACACTGACAGCTAATCAGACAAGCGCTACAGTGCTGCGCTGATGTGAACGCAGTATGAACGTTATTTTCTGCTGAAGGGAGGGGGTGGAGGCGGGGCGGGGCCTTGCGAAGACACGAAGTGGCCCATTGGTTGATTTTGTTGACGGACATTGGGCTAGCCCAATGAAATTTCTTAGCTCTCGTTGGCCCGCCACTCCCATCCCTCCTGACCAAATTTTGCCGTTTGGCCTGACCGGACAGTGTGGTGGCTCGTGGATGAGTATGGAAATGGAGAAAAAAGCACAAAAGCGAAAGGGAGGAGCAGAAAAGCTCAGAGAACGGAGACAAAAAAAATTAAAAGTGGATGCAGCAAAATGTGCCAAAATCACGGAAATGTTTTGAACCACAAGCTCGGGGGCGGGGGCCGCGGGGCCGTCGGCCGCGGGGCCGTCGAGTGAACAGGTGGTTGTCGGAGAAGAAGCGGACATGGAGAGGGAGAAGGAGGAGGAGGAGGATGAGGAGGAGGAGAGAGATGAGACCCAGCAGCAGGGCGAGATTGAGGTCAGAATAGCTATTTGGAGGTGATCACCTGTGTGTGTGTGTGTGTGTGTGTGTGTGTGTGTGTGTGTGTGTGTGTGTGTGTGTGTGTGTGTGTGGTTTAGTCTTTGTTGTCAAATAATGCTTTGAGTAGATTTGGTGTCCAATTTACAGTGTTAAGTGTGTTAAAATATTAGTGAAACATTGCTTTGCTGAAATGCATGATAAATAATTGGTAGACATGAGTAACACTAGTGACACTAACACCACTTTATTTTAATTTTTGAAACTTCACTATGTGCACATAGTATACAACATGCAGCATGTGCTTCCGCATATCGTATAAATAACCGGCATTTTTGATCCCCGGCGTATGGTGGGCCGCCAGGGATCAAAAATGCCCGGGCCATTTTTTGGTCCCAGTCCAGCCCTGGATGGATGGATGGACCCGAAGTCGGGTCGCTGGGGCAGCAGCTTCAGCAGAGAGGTCCAGACCTCCCTCCCCCCGGCCGCTTCCACCAGCTCCTCTGGGAGAATCCCGAGGCGTTTTTCATAAAATGATGTGGAAATAACCCATTTTATTACAACTGAAATTGTGCTTGGGAGGAGTATTTTCACCGGACATTTTGACCGGAGAGATTATAAAATCCCGGACTCCCGCATATTTTACCAGACGAAGTCCGGCAATTACCAGACAACGGAAACCCTGGTGCCTCCTGTGGCAACCTTTTGCTGAATAATACTCGATTTAACATTCAAATAAAATATTTCTCCTTTTGCATGTGCAAACAAATTTACACGAGTCCGAAAGACTCTCTCTCTGCGTATTCTTTGATTTTGGCGATGTCGCCTCCTTGCCACAATAACATAAGCCATCGGTGCGTAATGCTGGGCAGATTAGCACCTTCCTTTCGAACGTACTAAATACAGACGCAATCACAATCCCCGCAATTACTTTCAGGGTTGGTAAATCTCATTGCGTGTGGTAAATGGACCTATTTGCATTTTCCCCTCCCAGTATTTTGCGCTTTCTGGCGGGTACGCCCCATATTGTTTATTCATCAGGGCAAAAGTGCTAAATGAACAGCGTGTGCTATTTTTCTCATTTGAGAGGCGCAGTCCTCTTTGCACGCTGTTAGTAGATCAGCTTGCACATTGGTTTGCGGGTGGTGTCAAGTTTGCACACGTTTTTACGCACGCAAACCTTTAGTAAATCAGGCCCTTACTGTGCTAAGATTTGAAAATAAATAGTATGTTTCATCTTATATTTCTTCTGTCTCTCATCAGGCATTCAATTCTTCCATCTGAAAAAAACAAAAAATACACTGATCCTCTCAGATAAGAAATTTTTCTGTTTCATTAACGACATATAATAAAGTTTGGCGGTGCACAGTATAGTTTCCTGGGACATTTATTTTGTTTGTTATACCATTAAAGGAAGGGGGGGGGGTGCATTTGAGCATGAGTTTTGATGTGAGATTGAATCAGGGCAAAGAAATGGGACAGTAAATATATTCAGTGGTTTTCACAGCATCCATCTGCGAGACAACAGGGACTGGAGCTGTTTTTGGTTTGACACATTTATGTTTGACAAAAGAAAGCAGGATGTTTCCAGCTCAAATGAATCAAAAACATGAATTCCAGCTGGAAGCTCTGTTCATCCGAGCTGTTGGCTGTTTGTGTTTAATGGTGGATGAAAAGTTTCAGTTTGTGATAACAGATGTGTTAAAAGCAGCTCAGTGTGTTAATTTTCCACACTCTGGCGTGTTTGATCAAAGGATGATTGGATGATGTAAAGAGTTTTTATCAGACTGGAGCCACACAAACATGCAAAATTATGGTGTATTGATGCGTTTACTCAGTTAACTGATCTACTAACTGCAGTTAACGCAGCGCTACTGCAGTTAACGCAGCGCTGCTGCAGCACGTTGTCCGTCACCAGTTCATTCACCATTTAGTTCAGTCCATTAAAAGAGATGTGGCTAAAGCCTGACAGTTTCTCTGTTTGTCTTTCATGAAATCTCCCATTTGAAAGCCGTATTTGAGATGTAAATTTTCTTTCTTCTTGTTCCAGATCTGCCCATGGAATACAATCCTTCAGATCATCCGCGGGCCAGCACCATCTTTCTCAGCAAGTCACAAACTGATGGTGAGTTGTGTTCTGGTGTCCCATTTCTCCAAAACTTTTCTTGAAAATGTCTCCACTTCTTGTCTTAGAAGCAGATCAGATGTGTTGATGTGTTGAGCCCTTCTGTAGTTTAATTAGTGGATCCTTCTTTCTATCTGACATGACCTACTTAGACCGGGTCAGCGTGTTCTGATGTCACGCTGAAGTGATGTCCCGCCTTACTGTGGTGGTGCACACATACCTTTACACACCTCAAGGTGTTCCAACTTGTGAAAGGTAATAATAATTAGTGACGCTGATGCCCCTGAGATGCAGTAGATTACATATCAGCTCCCAAAGTTCAAAGTCAATCAAGTGAATTGATGGCTTGTGTCTGCTCTGTTTTACTCGTGCAGGGATTTCAGATGGGGATCTGTGGTAAAGCTGACAGACATCCTTTTATCTGGCAGAAAAGCTCTAAACACTGAAACAAATCTGTGCCTGCTGTCTTTACATGAGAGTTTTGATTAAAACTAGTGTTGTTGAAGTTTGGAGCCTCTAGAATGACACTACTACATCAGAACCGGTGTGCAGTCATTTAGTTTTTTCTTTTTCCATATTATTACGCAGTTTAGACATGATATCTTTACTGTAATGAAAAGAAGATTTATATTATTTGTATGCACAGGAGAATAGCTGGTTCAGCTGATCAGTTAATAGAATGAAGGCCTGTGTATTGATCTGACCAGATACTGAAACGTGGTGCTCTTTTAACAACCTGCATTAAGCTTTTGATGTGAACATCTGCCTGCCATTCTTTTCAACATAGTATTTAATAGATAACACATACAAGAGACAAATACTAATGTTTGTAAATGGAAAGAAGAGAAAATCCAAAGATATGTGGCAAATTCATATGGTTCTTTGTAAAGTTAACAAAAATTAGTTTGTATATGACTTCATTAATGTGCACCGCACACTGGTCAGTTTTACATTTCTGACCAGTTTGATAACATTTACTGCTGATGTCTGTTGTGAACATCTGTGTCATAAACAAATAGAGAAACTTGGACTTTTGTTTTTCAGTTGTGGTACCCAGCAAGAGAGGTAAGCATGTAGGTGTGTCTGGTCTTGAAAGGCTGGAAACACTGCTTACTGTGTGTTTGTGCTGGACTCTTCCACAGAAAAGCCCCTTTGTGTGGCTTCCTGTACTTGGTCATCTTTGTCTTCTGTTGTAATTATGTGCATTTGCTCTTGATCTGCTTGTGTCATTCTCTGTCAACATTAATTTTATTGCACATGTTGGTCCAAGAGAGGTGCTTTTTTTTAACAGGGCTGCGTAGTCTTGGCCATGAAATTGACATGTGAGGTTTTCTTCCCTGCTGCATTGTCTGGAGAGTAGTTACCACTGCAAAATCAGATTTTTTACCAAGTAGGCCCTGGCTACCAGGTTTTTGAAGTTGGTAGCCAGCTAGCAATTTTGGTCGCAAGTGTTTTTCTTCGCGCTCTGTCACTCATCTGATGTCACACACTAACCTGGTGACATCTTCCACCTACAGCACCTGTAATAGCTGCTGCTGTGGCAGTTATCGAGGCAGGTGACAGATCTCAGATTGGGAATGTCTTTTTGTTTTTTTTTTTACTCCGCCCGATGCGGTATTATTATTCTTTAATAACGCAGGTTAAAATACGGGAGATTTATGGGAAAAATACTAATACGGGAGGACGGCGGAAGAGAAGAGTAAAATACGGGACTTTCCCGGCCAAAACAGGATACTTGACAGGTTTGATTTACAAGCATGAAAGCACATTTTATTCTGTTCCCATGATGGTTACTATGAAAACTAATATTTCTTTCTTGTTAACTATTATGATGTGTATTTTTATGAGATTATTTACTAAAACGATCCATTTTGCTGTGGAGTAGATTCAGTGATAGGTTTTTGCATTCGTCCGTCTTCAGTTTTGTCCATCTGTTAGAGGTGGGTGGATTGATCCAAATATCGATAATATCAATACCAACTTTGGTATTGGTATACTCGTCCTCAAGCTTTATTTTTCTCTCCCACAAGCACTGACTGATGTGAAGTGCGAATTCATTGAAGTCTGTTTCTGACACGCTGTCGCTGTGTCCTCCTCCCCCTCCCCTCTCGTCTCATCTTTTGACGTTGCACCATCACTTGACTCAGCTGGGGCAACCAAACAAGCATGCAGGTAGACTCAGCCTGGAAACACAACAAATGTATTTGAGCACATGAAAAACCATAAAAAACGAAGAGCTGCAGAAACGGAGAGAGGAGGAGAGACATCCCCCATTCCCTGACAGACTACCAAGCCTGAGACAGAAGTCACTGGCAGACGCCTTTCAGTCCAACAGAGAGGATCCAGGTGGATCAGAGTGGTCATCTTCAGCATCAATTCATATTAACTTTCAAAGTACATGTTACTTTAGTCATATGTTACTGGAGCCAACTCAAAAAATATAATTAAGACCTTGAAATAACCCAGTACATGTCATATATCCCATTGAAAGCTGTTATCCAAGATAAAATAACATTAGATAATCTTTATTTATCCCACAATGGAGAAATCTAAGTTAAAGCAACAGGAAAGGGCACACAGTGCAAACACAAGTGTTTAAAGATATAATATCATAAGAGGCGGACTAGAAAAAAAAAAGCATTATGAACAGAATAATTCAACTCCAAGGAATATTTACACAAAAATGTTAATAGTGATAAAGTATTTTGAAGTCACCTATAAAGTGTGCTGAAATTCTATTCTAGGTTTTAACAAAATAATCCAAAGACAAAAATCACAAAAACACCAAAAGATCAGCAGTTTCATGACAGATCAAGCTTAATATGAAAAAGTATCGGTATTGGTATCGGTATCGGCAATACTGGCCCTGGGTTTACTTGGTATCGGATCGATACCCAAATTCCCAGTATCGCCCAGCTCTACCAATCTGTCAATCGCTGGGTTAGGCGCATGTGTAGTTATGACTTCCGGCAAACGATGTGCACCCAAAACATGGCCACTTTTCGCCAAATAAACTTTGTTTCTAAATTATTTAGATATGTTTGCCTTGGTGACACATGACAAATGTGCAGAAATCAAGGAAAAAAAAGGAGGGGCTCAGCCCTGGGCATAAGAAACAATGGAGTGCATCTTTAGTGGGTGCCGGACCGTCCCACCCCAGCACATAATTATCGGTGGCTCTTTTGTCAACACAGCACATCTGTATGCCCCCATGTGGTCAGATGTGGTATTGCTACATAGAGTGAGTTGAAATGATCAATCAAAACCAATGTGAATGGAACATTACATAACTTTTGCAAAAACATTGTAAAAAAAATAAATGAAATCTATCATGTTTCCAGAAGACATCTGAATGGCCAGCATCATCATTTAGTTGTGTTTCCTCCTTTTTTTGGGCTAAAATATTTGATTCCAATTATGGCACATTCGACTGCTTCCTTCTTTCTTTTTTCCCTTAGAAATCAGTGTACAGTCACAACTGCTCAGTGGAAAAACATGTGCATCACTGTCAGAGTGTCTGTCTGTTAGAGTCGTAAGATACTGGAGGTTCTAGGATGAGGAGGTCAAGATGGCACACTGCTTCACTGTCTGAGTGTTTCTGCGTCCTCCATCTGCTCCAGTTTGCTTTGCTTTGCTTTCACTTTGTGTGACTTCTGCCATATATGTCCAATATATGTCAATATTCAGATCTTCCTGCTGTGAAGAATCTAATCTAAATGTTGTCTGTATAATTCTGATGATGTGTTGATGATAAATGCATAGCTATATGAACTGATTAATTCCTGGCACGTCTATGTCTGTTTTGTGTGTACTGTGTCACATTTATAATGATGGTCTTCAACAGCACTCAAAGAAATGAGCTCCATGAAAAAACAAATTATTATGTCCATTAGGGGGAAGTGGCGTAGCGAATGAGCAGATGGGATTAAAGGCCCATGTGACAATCAGCACTTAAATAAACCAGTCATCTCACTTGATTTCATTTGGAATCATTTACACCAAAATAATGACTAGATCATTTTACATTAATACACATTTACTATCGTTATTTGGACAGAAACACCTTTTAAAAAAAAAAAAAAAAGTAATATATTATATATTCCATAAAAACTGGAATGCTTTGTCAAATGTTATGTCAAGTAACAAGGGGACCATGTTTATTCAGTTATCTTCTTCAAATCCCTGAGGAAGTTTGTGAGCCCTGGAGAGGTGCTGCCCCCCCCCCGTCTGTGAGGGTCACTTACTGACTTACACCTGTCCTCTCACCTTCCTTTCCAGTTCGAGAAAAACGGAAGAGCCTCTACATCAACCATGTAAGTACAATAATTTGATTATTCATCTGAGAAAAGATATAATTGATTTTATAATAGGGATGTCTGATTGATGTTCGGATAGTGATTTTGATGTTTTGTATTTTTTTGCAAGTTTACGCACATTTCGGAGAACAAGGTAAAACCATCATTACCCTTTAAAGTAAACCACACCTCTTGTATTTGTCCCTCCCACTGTTCACAGACTTCAAACAGCCCATTTAAAAAAAAAACAAAACAAAAAAACCTTCATATAAATATTGCCTATCAAGCTATTTTCAATAAGTGCTTGAAACTATAGTAAATGTAAGAAATC
Source organism: Hirundichthys speculiger (assembly GCA_018398805.1). Lineage (NCBI taxonomy): Eukaryota > Metazoa > Chordata > Actinopteri > Beloniformes > Exocoetidae > Hirundichthys > Hirundichthys speculiger. Next base: position 1,464,484 of record JAGFBZ010000430.1, read on the forward strand.
AGTATTTAGTGTGGTGCAGTTCATCTCTGTCCATCATTACCTGGTGATGGAGAAAAGAGGAATTATGACTGTAATCAAATTCTGCCAGTCAGAATATATGTTAAATTCTTTTGAGTTAAGTTATTGGCTTAACAACTTAAACCAGTAATTGCCATAGTTGTTTCTGTGAAAAGCAGCTATGGTAAATCCTGAATTGACATCTGCATGCTGCCACATCGAGCACCGACAGGAAGCAGGACCTGCAGATGTTCTGCTTCCACAGCTGTTCCCAGGCCTTTGGCTGCTCCAGCAGAAACACAGGCTGATCTGTGTGTGTGTTTGTGTGCATGTGTGTGTGTGCATGTGTGTGTGTGTGCATCTACTGCAGCATCATCTTGGCCCAGTGAGACGGAAGTACAGCTCTTGTTCCACCATATTCCTTGATGACAGCACTGTCAGTCAGCCCAACCTCAAATACACCATCAAATGGTAACATGTCTCTTTCACAACTGCTGTTGCTCTAAGTCTCATGTATTTGTGTTTTCTCCTATTTTTATTTTGATAATGTCTGTTGTGTCTTTTTTCTTATCTCTGCAGCGTAGCCCTTGCAATATACTATCACATAAAGAACAGGTATGTGAAATATGATATTTTTTCCTAATATAGACTTAAATGCGGCAGGTCCATGTCAGATGTGCTAACCAGCCCCCCCCTGGTGTTGATTCTTAGCTCAACTCTAAAGAACTGGATATCTTTTTTTGTCTGAGTCTTGTACAAACGCCTCTTCACCTTGGTGGAGAAAATGGTTGACGTAATTTTTTATAAATTTGGAGTCGATCTGAATCAATTCAGGGTTCTAGAATGATGATGATGATGAAGTTCCTTCTTACTCTCTATAAACAGACCATAAACGGCCCAAACTCCTGCTTTGTTGACTGTGTTAGTGTCATCTCGTGTGCTGCCTCCCAGCGCTTCAGTTTTATCTCTGATCTGAGCAGATGGATGTAGGAACACCTTTTATTTCCTCTCATGTGAGCGCTTTGTTGCCCGTGGCCACAATTTCCAAAATTGCAGCAGTAACTTGAGGTCCTAACGACTTAAATCAGTATTTGTCATAGTTGTTCTCACAGTTTCTAAAAGCAGCTACGGCAAATACGGAGTTGGCATCTAAATGTTTAGACTGTTTTTTGTTATTTCCTTTGGCCTAATGAAGTTTTAATCAACAAGGGCTGTTTAGTGTTCCTTCTATTAACCAGCTTAATTTTTCGGAGATAACTGGATTACAAATACTTGTTGTTCCTTTTCGTAGCCTGCTGTAAATTAAATGGATAGACACTAGAGATGCGCGGATGACGTATATTTTAACCCGCAACCGCTTCTTAAAATCTCTATCCGCCCGCTATCCATTTGCAGGAACGTTTTTTCACCAATTTTCAAAACCGAACCGACCCGCCATCCTTCTTAATAATATGTAAAATATTTTTTCTTATTATTATTATTTGAGTGCTTCAACCGCAACCTGCCCGAATTTAATTAAAGTATTATTTTTTGACGAGTCATCCGCCCGATATGCGGATTATCCGCTCCGCCCGCGGGTGCGCGGTTCAACCGCGCATCTCTAATAGACACTTTAAAAAATATATATTATTATTCATCTAATTCATTTTTGATACCACATTATTTTAACTGAATTTACTTCCAAACATGGTGTGCTGTGCACATTGAGTTCTTTCCAATTTTTTAAACTGATTAAAAACACATAATTTCATTCATCAGAAGTATCTTTAATGCTTCTTGGCATTGAAAATTTCTCAGCTTCTGTGGATTACTACTAAATAAATCAGGTCTCCAAGAACGAGAGGGGTGCGTTTTGTTGCACTAGTTGCCTGCCAGGAAACATTTGTCAATGATGTCTCTCCTTTCTGAGCCTAAAACTATCTCAATGTATTTATTCGTCTTTGAATTAACCTGCGATTGAGATGTCTTCAGCAGTCTGACTCACTGAAGCACAGAAAAGGAAAACAGCAGAGGTTCAGGTTGACAAGATCAAATATTCCTGTATCAGCACCGGTGTCCTCTTATTTTATTGATAATACTGGTGGGAATGAAATGCACATCACTTAAAATAAGTGGCTTATTGAACAGGCAGATTTTGAATTTACTTGTTTCATGTGATTTTCTTTCTTTTTTTTTTTTTTTTTTCTAAATCTCTCCTTGATATTTCCCTCTCTTTCTCATTCCAGAGACATAGACGGACAAATGTTGTTAGACATTTTTGATGAAAAGCTGCATCCTCTCTCGGTACGGCCTCAGCTGCAGATACATTTTCATTAAGTTCCAACTGTAGAGCTGTCAGGGTTCATCAGCGAGACAAACCCCGCAGGCCCAGGAACAGCAAATCAACCTGCACAGATGAAATAATGGAGACATCCATCTCGTAATCTCAGGAGCCATCTGGATAATTTAGATCTCTTTCTTATCAAGTGTTTTCATATATTTATGATGTTTCAGGTCTTAAATTTGCTCAGACACTTTGCCATATGCTGCATGTTCAAATATAACACATTACTTCATTCTAGTGGCAGATTGTGGTTTTTCATTCGTCTTTGATGTCTTATGTTGCTACCTGGTGCTCATTTCAGAAATCGGAGGTTCCTGCTGATTATGACAAACACGATCCTGAGCAGAAGCAGATCTACCGCTTCGTCAGGACGCTCTTCAGCGCCGCGCAGCTCACTGCTGAGTGCGCCATCGTCACTTTGGTGAGTGTATCCGTCATCGTGCTCAAATGTGTGTGTCTGACACTTGGAGGGAGTATTGCCCTCCGATAATTTGATTTTTTTTTCCCTCTTTGGTGTACAGTAAACCCTCACACTTCGCAGTTAATGGGGGCTGTGACCCCCCGCGAATGGGGAAAACCGCGATGTGGATGTACATGTATATGTCCATACAGTATACATGTACGCGCGTACGCAAAATCTACGGAAGGTACACTCACTTTGACGATCTCTCCTCTGTGTGTAGCTGATGAGAGCAAGAGATGGGAGATGAGGCGATGCGCGTCAGCCAATCAGCTACAGACAACCGACGGCACAGTAATGCCCGTCGTAGCAGCCAATCACAGGCCTCGATTTTTGTTCATGGGGCATCCCGTGTCGGCTCTTGTTGCTTCCCAAGACTCGTTTCTTGATGTGATGGGTTTCGCTTCAGCCTCGCGTGCTTCGTTTGAATTTCTTTCAATTTTTTTTTCGAATATTTTTTTTTGATGAATAATTTTTGAAACACTCCGCGATGTACTGAGACCGCGAAGTGTGAGGGATTACTGTACTGTCATCCTTTCACTCTTCTGTCTCTTTCTTTCAAGATTCCTCTTGAAATAGTCAGTGTATAGTATATTCCTGTGCCGGTTAGTTTAAGAAAAGTTGGAAAGTGAAGCCTTTGTCAAAGGTGAGACCTTTAAGTTTGAATTTAGCTGGAATCTTGTGGTAACATCAGTTTGATCCCTTTAATTACCTTTCAGATGCACTATGGTGTAGCGTATGTCTGTGATAAGGATATAATTAAAATATATAATTAATATATAAAAAGTTTTGCATGCCTATGCCATGACCTGTTTCTCCAGACTGTCAAAATTAGGATTTAGATTGGACACGACAATAACCATGCCACGTTTTAATCATATATCTAATTTCAATATTAATGAGTGTTTAGCTTGGCATTTATGCTTGAACTGCGTTTAGAGGAATGTGCCGTCGTGTCACGTTGTGACTGTTTTCTTGCCTATATTTTGCCAGTTTGTGCTAATCATGTGCAATTTGAAACCACCGCTCTTCCCTCCCTCACTCATCTGCCCAGAAACATCTCTCTCCACACAGTCGCCCCAACAACACATGCATTCCCAGACACGAAGAGAGTGCACGGCTGATACAACTGGGCCCCGTGGCCTCATGTTAAGTTGCTGCTCAGCTTCCTGACTGATTCACAAATGTTTGAACCGTGTGTGTTTGGACAAGTGACATACTATATCACTGACAGCCTCACTGTCTGCATATAACAATGTACTCAAGGTAAAGCCTGGCATGTGGTCTGCCTGTCCAGGCCCCAAGAGGAAAGCCGGGCATGCCATCAGTAATTAAATAGAGCTGTTTGCTGGAGATCATGGGGTTAGCTTCGCTGCTGCAGCTAACTTTAGACAGGAAAATTGAGATTAAAGATGGTAACTGGTAGTGCAGGGCCAGCTGCATGAATATAATGTCAGTATTTGAGTTTCAGTGGGTTTTAAAGGTGCAGAAAGATGCTGAGCTTCCAAACAGAGCTGCTTAAGAGAAGGCTGCATGAGGAGTCAAATGAGAGGGAGTTTTGGTGGTAGTTTAAGATGGTGTTGATAAATGCTGAGAAATGCTGGCAGTGAAAAAATGTGGTGTTGTAATGCATGGCAATGGGGGAAAGACCTCTTTAAAAATGGTGAAAGTTTGATAAAAAAAGAGAGAGACTGAATAAAAAGAACTAGAGTCGATTTTAAGCAACTATGTTGGTAGGAGTTGACTCCGCTGGTTAATCCAAAAATGGGAAAATGGGCAGAATGAGCATGCTTGGAGGCCACCCAAAACATGGCCACCATAACCCGGTGATGGTGGACCCAGAGGATTCCAAGGCTGCAGTTATTTATGTGCTGCCTCCACCTGTTTCCATAGTCATCTCTGGAGTTCATGTACTAACAATGAGCCACTCAGAATATGAGTACATGGAGTTATTAGTTCTCCAGCTAACAGATAATTATTGTAAATACATTTCCTATATAAAATTGCCAAGATATCTGTGCCTCTCCTCTCTCTGTCCTCCATCCTCTCTCTGTCCCATCTTACTCCTCTTTTCTTCTTTTACCCAGCTGGTCTTCAGCAGGAAGACCCCCCCCCTTATGATCCAGGTCCTGCTCGAGGTTTCTTCCTCTTAAAGGGGAGTTTTTCCTTGAAACTGCATACAAAGTTGAATTGAATTGAATTATTTAGTGGATGCGTGGTTAGTTGCTCAGTGAAGCTTCCTCCTCAGACCTCCAGACCAACCCAGAGCTAATCTGTTAGTACGATTAACAGAACAACAAATGATCTTTAAAATAAGAGTGCCTATCTACTGTTTGGACAGCCAGGTTTCGGAGTGACGAGGCTCATTTTCTAACTGTGACAGTCTGTGTTTGTCTCAGTCTGATCTGGTATCCTCTTTTTCACCAGCTCCACTCTACAGTTCTGCTCATAAAAATATTGGAATCATATGGCAACCAAAATATAATTTTAGGGCTGTCAAAGTTAACGCGTTAATGCGTGATTAACGCAAAATAATTTTAACGCAACTAATTTTTTTAACGCGAGCCTTAGCCTGGCCGTTGATGTACAATAGTAGAGAGGAGAGTAGGTTTATTGATCCTCGGGCCCTGCCGTAGTTGTAGTCCTGTAGTCCTCCGTAGTCCTGTCAAAACAGGAAGCCATGCACTGACGTCGACGGCCATGCCGCAGACAGACAGATGTAAACAAACCTCCGTTAGCAGTAGTTGGGATAAAAATGGATACAAAAGATACCATTTTGAATGGTAAGTTCAGCTTCAAAACCTTGCCTGATGGCTAACTCCACAAGATAAATGTTGTTTGTGTTTACTGTCGATGTGAATTTAGTTACCACCGGAGTCCGACTACTGAAATATCACTTGTCGGCTAATGAGCGCTGATGCAGAGAGCCCCCCCCCCCCCCCCCCCCCCCCCCCCCCCCCTGTTTGAAGCAAACCACGAAAATATTTGTATCAAGAACATAAGAGAAAATATTGAGTATATATATACAGTCATGGAAAAAATTATTAGACCACCCTTGTTTTCTTCAGTTTCTTGTTCATTTTAATGCCTGGTACAACTAAAGGTACATTTGTTTGGACAAACATAACGATAACCACAAAGATTGCTCATAAGAGTTTTATTTAAGAGCTGATATCTTACCATTTTCCATGGTTTTCTTGATTATAACCTAAATCACTTAAGTTTTTACATCAATAGCTATGGTGTTGTACTGCCAAAAACACTGCTTTTATGCATTCAGTGTTTTCTTTTCTGTCTGTTTTAGTCACATGATGACGTTTAGTGGTACCAGGTATTAAAATGAACAAGAAAGTGAAGAAAAAATGGTGGTCTAATAATTTTTTCCACGACTGTATATATAATATATAATGGATTTTGGATTGTAGCAATAAATAAACATGCATTTGTTTTGCATAAGGCGAGCATTTGTGTACTCTCATATTAGGCAAGGCAACTTTATTTGTAGAACACAATTCGTACACAAGGCAGTTCAAAGTGCTTTACAGATGCATAAAATCACAAGAAGGCAAATAGAATCATTCCATACAAGCATAAAAATAATCATTAATAAATAAAATTAATTAATAAAAAAAAATTAATTAATTAAATTAAAAATGAAGAGTGCAGATAAAATCCTTCCAGTCATCATCTTCACATCTAAACAGAACTGTTTTCAGTCTGGATCAGAACATTGTCAGAGTTCAGGTCTGTCTCACATCTTCTGGAAGACTGGTCCAGATTTTAGGAGCATAAAACTGAAATGCAGCTTCACCTTGTTTAGTCCTGACTCTGGACACCAGCAGGAGACCACTACCTGAGGTTCTCAGAGTCCAGGTTGGTTCATATGGATCTAACATGTCAGAGATGGACTTTGGGGCCATGAAGAGACTTGAACACAAGTAGAGCTGTTTTAAAGTCTATTCTCTGAGTGACAGGAAGCCAGAGACCTCAGGACTGGACTAATACGGTCATATTTCCTGGTTCTAGTCAGAACTCGTATTAATAAGAGTAATACAACTTGAAAAAGATCTGTATAAGGTAGATTTAGAACAGATAAAAATATGCGATTAATTTGCGATTAATCATGATTAACTATTGACAGTCATGCGATTAATCTGATTAATTATTTTGAGAAATTGACAGCCCTATATAATTTCATTTTTAATTTGTTCAGTTAGTTTACATACTATAGAATTGTTATTTTATACTTTCATATGTGTTCACATTTAACCAAATACTTGAACACAGTAGCATGTGTGGCTTTAAATAGTTTTGATTTGGGATGACATCTACTCTAATGTCTGCTATTCAGCTTTGCACACTGCATTTCAGACATTATTTTGTTATGTAATGGATTTAATGGAGCGTCTCTAAATTATTTCAGAACATCAGCAACACTCGCTGGATGACAGCTAATCCAAGCTACCACTTGTTGCCAGCGGTTACCAGTCTGATGGGCTCTGTGCCTCTTTCCTCTGTTGCAGTGGGTTAATTGACGTGTCAGTCTGTGTGTGTGTGTGTGTGTGGGGGGGGTATCATTTGCAGCAGAAACTGCTGGTACAGTGGTACAGTGGCCTCTCTGTGTACAGAGAAACACAAGGGTGGACTGTTTCAGCTTTCTCAGCCAACCACATCATGTTATTTTGTTGTTCTTTTCCCTGGGGATCTAATCCATTATTGCAATAAATTTGTGTGCTTAATTTTTCTTGAGAGTCTAAATTTCCATTACTCTGGACAAAAAAACTAAATGTCTGTAGGTATGTTGGTGTAAGATTCTGCTGTTGTAGATGCTAGTTTCAGACAGCAAAGTGGATTCATCTACTCCACTCACAAAAAAATGTCTGGGGGAAATTTCTCTTTTTTGGGCACTAGTGGGCTTTATTGACAGTGAAGATAGACAGGAAGGGAAACACAAAGTCCTTCCATGCAGGTTTTGTCTGGTTACCTGCACTCTGCACACCAAACCTAGCTGCATAATGGGATGACAGAATATTTGAATAGTTTTTTGTAAATGAGTGATTTACAAAAAAAATAAACAGCAGCTAAGTACAATGTAAAAACTGAAATAAATATAATAATCATATATAAATATTTATAATCTGAAACAGCTGTTTTCAAAAAAATGTATAAAATGTAAATGCATAAGAACGTAACTGCTGACACATTAAGGCCTATTTGACACTGCATGAGGCAAGAAGTGTGTTGTGCTTTTTGTGCTCGATTGAAATGGGAGATCAATGAGATTTTTCTGAGGAGACGGTGCAACTTCCTCCTCGCATCTGTAATGCTTCAAGCTGTAAACTTGAGTGTAATAAAGGCTCTCTGAAATTCGAACAAACTGATGGATAATCCCCTGAATTAGTGTCTGTACAGAGGCTCAAGCTTGCAAGCTTAGGGTGCCTGCAGTCTCTGTGTGCTTTTTGATGCTTTGGCTGGAAGAAAGCTGGATGCTGAAAGTGAAATGAAGAGTAATACAAGGATTCAGATGGCATGGATATTTTATGAGGAAACTCCCTTTGAGGAGGAATCAGCCTGAGACTGCAGAACTTTAAAGCAACTCAATTCAATTCAATTTAATTTTATCCATATAGCATCTGTTACAATGTCAATTGTCTCTAGGCGCTGTACAGAGACCCAGAGCATGACCCCCGAGCAAATATCTTTAACTAAAATCCAAATCAAGGATACGGGCAAGTAAAAAAACTCCCACAGAGGGAGAAAAAAAACCTTTAAGCTTAACAGTGGCAAGGAAAAACTCCACTTTAAGAGGAAGAAACCTTGAGCAGGACCTGGATCATATGGAGGGACCTTCCTGTCGAAGGTCAGCTGGATAAAGAAGGAAAAAGAAAGGGGAGACAGGACAGAGAGAGGAGAGCACACAAATGACTGAATATAATAACCACTTAAACAGATGCAGGTAGCAGCACTGAGGTGAGATGGTCAGAGGACCACCATGTCAGCATGCCACCATTCGAACACATCCTCATACACAGGTGGAGGTAAACGCTGGGGTGGCCAGAGGAGGGAACTGCAAGTCAGCATGAAACTCAGGAAACTCTGGCCTGCAAACATACAGAAAGAAAAGAGAAAAAAGGGGCAAAACAGCACAACAAACTACAGGAAAGAAAATGGAGCACAGTAACAGTAACAAGGTGCTCCTAATTAACTATGGAATGAGCTGGAGGAGGAGGAAGGGAGGAGGAGGAAAGGGAAGGAAAGAGAGAAGAGCAGGGAGACACCACTCAGCAGATCATGCTGGTGTCCCCCTGTAGCGTAGGCCTATAGCAGCATAACTATGACGAAGCTGTGATTAAGACGAGCCTACTCTAGTCTGAGCTCCTACAACTATGGCTATAACTATTAGCCCCTACACACTATAGTTTAGACTAACTGCAGGCTTTACTGAACAAAAATGTTTTCAATTTAGTTTTAAAGATGGAGGTGGTGTCAGCCTCCTGAACCCAAACTGGTAGCTGGTTCCATAATAAAGGTGTCTGGTAGCAGAAGGCCTGTTCTCCAAATCTACCTTTAGATATTCTAGGAACGACAAGTAATCCTGCACTCTGAGAGCGGAGAGCTCTATTAGGAGCATAACGTGCTATCAGGTCTTGTAGATAACGAGGAGCTAGGCCATTAAGGGCCTTATATGCAAGAAGCAGAATTTTAAACTCAATTCTAAATTTCACGGGAAGCCAATGGAGGGAGGCTAACACGGGAGAGATGTGATCTCGCTTACGGATTCCTGTCAGCACCCTCGCTGCTGCGTTCTGGATCAATTGGAGGCTATTCAGCGAGCTTTTCAGACATCCTGCTAACAACACATTACAATAATCCAGTCTAGAACTGACAAACGTGTGGATTAATTTTTCGGCATTACCCTGGGAGAGGATGCTCCTAATCTTGGCAATATTTTGGAGTTGGAAAAAAGGCAGTCTTGCAAACCTGATTAATATGCTGCTTAAATGACATATCCTGATCAAAAATTACTCCAAGGTTTTTCGCAACTGTGCTGGAAGTAGAGGTGTCCCGATCCGATATTCGTATCGGATCGGCCGCCGATATGAGCAAAAAATGCGGATCGGTATCGGATCGGCAAGCCCTAAAAATGCCGATCCAGACTCCCGATCCAGTTTTTTTCGATGGTCCGTTCCGGGTTTTCCAGCGCACCGCGCAGCGCATTATTCAGATAACCCATTCCAGGTCTTGCTCTGTGTTTCCCTATTATCCGGTCCGCATTTTCCAGCACACCTTCAGGAGGAGCTCGAGTTGTCTCGCGCGGGGGGCGGGGTGTTTGGTTTGTGGCTGTGCACTGTGCCCGACAGAGAGAGAGAAAGAGAGAGAAGCGCGGCTCGCGAGGCAGACAGCAGCAGCCAAGTGATGGCTTCAAACCTAGCGGTTTGAGTGCCAGTGAGTCGCTAAATCACCAGAAAAAGTCGCTAGATTTGTCGCTAGTCGCTTTTTACAAATTAAGTCGCTAGGGGGGTCTGGAAAGTCGCTAGATATAGCGACAAAGTCGCTAAGTTGGCAACACTGCTCTCTCTCTCTGTCGGGCACAGTGCACAGCCACAAACACCCCGCCCCCTGCGCGAGACAACTCGAGCTCCTCCTCCCCCCCCCCCCCCCCCCCCCCCCCCCCCCCCCCCCCCCCCCCCCATTTGGGACGTTTGGGAGTCGTGACAAACTGCCACTGAACAGTGTCAAAGCACAGGTACTAATGCTGTTAATAGACGGTTAAACTCAGGTTGTGTTTGCTTAATACAATTAACAATATTATCTGCACTTATGGCTTATAAAGCCGTGGTTTACTGATGCCATTTCTGTTTGTTATTTATCATTTTGTCTATTTTGTGTTGATTTGTTGAATAAATAGGTCCGTTTCTCGTTACCAACCAATGTGTATTATTCAAATGCACCTAATTCAGCTGGCTAGTTATTATCAGGAGTAAAACCCTATTCAGCATGAGCCTGACAACAAAGTAAGTAGGTTAAATGACTTTAAACTTTAATACATGCTCAGATAGGCTGGTATCGGTATCGGCAGATATCGGTATCGGATCGGAAGTACAAATAAATATCGGTATCGGATCGGAAGTTCAAAATGCTGGATCGGGACATCTCTAGCTGGAAGCCAGCGTAAATCCAGTCAATCCATTCCTCAGGTGTTTGGGACCAAAGACAATAACCTCTGTTTTATCTGAATTTAGAAGCAAAAAGTTAGAGGACATCCAGGACTTAATGTCATTAAGACACCCTTGAGAAAAAGAAAGACATTAGTGGCGCTGCAGGGACGTCCACAGCCGTCGACAAGCCAACTCTTCAAATTAGGGCAGAGGGCAATTAAACCTCACTGAGGCATGAGGGGAAAAAAATTACTTACTTGTGTTGTTACTCATGTATTTTGCATTGTTATGAAACTAAAAACAACATTTTCTTTGTGTTAGGTTTATCTGGAGAGGCTCCTGACCTACGCTGAGATCGATATTTGCCCTGCCAACTGGAAGCGCATCGTGTTGGGAGCCATCCTCCTGGCCTCCAAGGTCTGGGATGACCAGGCGGTCTGGAACGTCGACTACTGCCAAATTCTCAAGGATATCACTGTGGAGGACATGTGAGTCAGAGGAAATACACCCAAAACGATCAATTGATACGAAAGTTCTGAAAAGCGCTTGGATACCGCACTTGACTCATGAAAGAAAGATCTCTGCAGCTGCTGCAGCTGGTCTGTATACGACCACATCAGTATGTTTCAGGAGCCACTTTAGGATTTGTTATTGACTCATAAAGTAAGCTTTCTCCGATATGTCTTTCTGACCTTTTTCAAGTCATACGTGCCTTCCAGGTCAATCAGATCTGCAGATCGTTTGCTTTTTGCTTTCCAAAGGTCAAGAACATACTGGGCTTTTGCACCAAAATGACAGAACCAGCCACCTTTAGACATGCTTGTCTTTTGAGTTTCAGGTTGTTCTTTGGCTTTTAATCCAATATGGTGTCCACTTTTGTCATTATTATTATTTTATTGATTTTCTTTTCTGTTATTATGCATTGTCTTAGTTGTTCAGTTCCTGTGTTAAAGTGAAAACTTGATATGCAGCAGACGTTATTAACCATTTAAACACCCAAAGTTACACTCTCCGATAATGTTACTTTGAGGACACCTTGTTTAAAAAAAAAAAAAAAAAGAATGTTGGAAACTAGAAACTGCAACCTGAGCATGAGGAAAGATCAGGAATCGTAGCTCTCTTTTCCTGGGAGGCTTTGGTCTCCTCCACGCCACGGCTGTGACCTTTTTACTGACACAAGTCTGGACCAGTTTCACCACATCAGCGTCTCTCAGAAGGAAACCAGTGTTGTTGTGTGGGAGGTTCAAGATCTCATTACTGAATGTACCATGTGATCGTCTAAACAACATCAGCACGAGAGATCATAACAGTTGCATCTTTCCTAAGATCTGTCAGTTCAAGACGTCAACGGGAGAGGCGTGCAGGATGCTAAAGGATGACTTTAGTTGGGAATATAACTCTTCCCCAACATTTCGGTGGTGTCCTAAAGACATCACTCATTTGTTTTAGTTCCGATTTGTTCTTGTTACATTTGTGGAGCCTTTAAGCCAGGAAAATGCCTATTTTTGTTGAGTAAAATTCTGCAGAATATTTTAACAATCAGTTAGTTTCATGTGCGTGAGCTCACAAAAACTACAGTTAGGGAATCTGTCACCTTAAAGAGTTAAAAACAAGTAGTGTGTTGTTTTCTGTCAGAGGATTCATTGTTTCTATTTTATTTCAACGGTTGTCATGAACAGTGGGTGTTTGGGGGAGTGGGGGGTCAGCTTCAAGAGTTCAGGGTCACAAATGTTTGAGACGAGATGCTTGTTACTTCATCTTTTAAAGGCTTTCCCTGTAAAGCAGCTACAGCAGGAAGTGATTGGAGAGAGAGAGAGCTCCAAGTGCAAAGATATGTCCAGTCCAGTATGGGCTTCATGTGCTCTAAATGGGAATTTACTGGACAGTTTTAGATCAGAGATTTCCTCAAAAGGTCTGTGCAAGTCTCTTGAAATCCCTCTGGATCCTGGCCAGCTGAATCCTAGTTTCCACCTACTTGCATTAAAATAACTGGAGGGAAGATTTCAAGGAGCAGAAAAACTCAAAAATAACTGGATGGAAATAGTGAAATGAGCATCAGAGCAAGATAAAAGGGAGCGGCATTATCAGGCAGCGTGGCGCAGTCTAAATTTAGCTCGTCTGTTGCTGCATGCCTACAGAGTGTGTGGGTCTGGGACATAAGCTGAGAAGGGTAGATGGATCTTTACTACAATACAAAATGAATTGGACAGAACTTAAGACAGACGGAAGCTGTCATCAGGCTGCGGAGAGGATAGAGCTACCAACAGAGCATGGGGTAATGCGTGACTACAGCATTTTCAGGATGTGGGATTATTATTTCTTATGCATAATGCTCGGAGGACTTGCCTGAGACAGCGTTCTTACTTGGCGTGAGGGAAGGCTAATGTTTGGTGTATGGGGACTTATTCTGTGCATGTATGGAAGATCTCAGGCAGACTGAGGCGCTCTGTGACCATCTGAACAGGACTGCTTTGTAGACGGACAGAATCTGAATATTCTTTCCAGTTTCTATTCAAATCTCACCCAGGTTTAATTCTCTCTCTGTGTTTAAGGAATGAGCTGGAGCGTCAGTTCCTGGAGCTGCTGCAGTTTCAACATCAATGTGCCGTCCAGTGTATATGCCAAGTATTACTTTGACCTGCGCTCCCTGGCTGAGGCCAACAACCTGAGCTTCCCCCTGGAGCCCCTCAGCAGGGACAAGGCCCAGAAACTGGAGGTGAGGGACCCACAGGAACATTAAAGGGAAACTTTATTTTACGGTTTCTGTCGTATCAAATGAATTAGTAAAACATTGGATTGGTTTGATCATATCTGAAACCAGTTTGTTATTGCCAGATATGTGGAACACAATGAACTGAGGCCATCTCAGTAATTAGAGCCTCAGCTGAACACACACACACACACACACACTCAGGTGTGTGCAACACATCAAAAACCACATCTGGTCTTTGATGCTTGATTGATTGAACATCTGTATCTTCCTTACTTTGTTTTAGCCTTATTGTAATTCATATTGGAATTGCTCCATTCCACGATATTCAAAGCTTCTTTCAAAACCCCCGTGTCCCACCTTTAAAAGCTTCCAAGCAACAATTTGCACTAGGGCTGCACGATAACTATCGGGCCAATAACAGGAAATTATGATGTCATCCCGATAACATCTGATATCAGCCGCGATAACATATATATTTTTGTCAACACAGCAGTGCCTCGCTCCCTCTGAGCCTTGAATGACCGGCAGTGAATGTTATGTTCAAGTGACGTCAGAATAATCAAAAAAACGATTACTCAATAAGGAAAATCAAGAATACCCCCTCATTCTAGAAAACAACTCGTTAACTCGGTCATAATTTTAGTAGTTGCTGACTTGAATCGATATTCGCAGTATTTTCCCACATGTTACACATAAAAAAAGAAAGAACCAGAAAAGGCTGAAAGAACGACTAGCAAACAAGGGAACGTCGGAATTTACGTTACACCTTGAATGCAGCCTGCAGCACAGCGCTGATCACAACAAACATGGCGGCGTGGAACTACGTTAAAGTTTCAGAAGAAGATAGTTTGGTGGTTATTTGTGACGAATCATCCGAGCGAATTCTACGAGGAGGGAAGCACAAGCTTTAATACGTAAAACCTGATCAGCCACCTACAACATAACAATCGCTTCCATGGAGTTTTGAAATTGTGCTAACAGAAGCTAATGCTAACGTGCGCAAGCCAGCAGCAGTCTCTCCTCTCCCGCATTCCTCTCATCTAAAGCTTCCATGAGATTAAAAAATAAAAAACAAAAACTATTGAACCTCATTTACTTTAATTAAAGGTATTAATTTAAATGGAACCACAAGCCAAAATCCTTTAAATGTTAATGTTTTTCAGTTAGTAATTCTGATGCATGTATTTCCATCAGTTCAAGGAGCCTTTATTTTTTATATCAGTCAGTAATGAACCTTATTTAAGTTAATGTGAGATATCAAATAGGTTTGTTTAATAGCTTTATCAAAATGCTTGAGAGGGTTGCTAATAGTTTTTCATTGGAAAAAATAAATATCTTTTCATTTAAACAGTCCAAACTATTTTTGATTTTGTTCATAGTATTGATGTAATGATCTTAGGTATATGTGTGTGTTATCGGTATCGGCCATTAGGAGCTGAAAGTTATCAGTTATTGGTATCGGTTTTAAAAAACAGTTATCGTGTATCCCTAATTTGCACTGTTTAAATAGATGAAACTTTTTTCTCAACAAATCTTTTAATCATTTTGTCCAGCATTTGCAAGCTGCCTGTCAGCCATATAATGTGTAATTGATGCTTTCAGTTCAATTAATTTAAACAAAGTCATTGGAACACTCACAAGATGTCACCAAAATCACTTTGTCCCTTTAAAATCTTTCGGGAAAATGATGTAAATGTATTGTAAGATGAATATCGATATATATCTTATCGTGAGCCGAATATCGTGTATCGTATTGCGTGATTAGGGTATCGCTACAGCCCTACCTACTTTAGCATCTGCTGCTTACCTTTTACACACAAACGTGATTCAGACAGATTCACCTGCAGCAGGAGGCAGCTCCACCTCCATCTCATTTGCACATTTGCTTGACTTCCAGGCCATCTCACGCTTGTGTGATGACAAGTACAAGGACTTGAAGAAACTAGCCAAGAAGCGGTCGGTGAGCGCGGACAACCTGACGGTGGTGCGGTGGTGTCCAGCCATTATTTCCTAACACTGGGTGGCCTATGGAGGAGGAGACGGACCTGCACTATATTTTGCCTGGCGAGCAGGCAGCAGAGAGGCAGCTGGCCCGTTCATTGGTCGGTCTGCATGGATAACACACACACAGACACACACCCTCTCTTTCACACAGTCTGGCACTTTTTATGAGTGTATTTGCACTCTCTCTGCTTGTTGTACATAAAAAAAAAGTCCCATATGCTGCCTGCACTGATTCAAACGGGACTGAGCTGAACGGAACTGAAGTTCACGAGTCAAAACTGTTGAAATGAAGACATGCAGAAGAAGAGCAGCCGAATGGAGATGCAGATACTGAGAGATGGTGATGAAGTTGGGAAAACCCTTCAAACAAAAATCCGAGACACGTAACAGTGGCCGTAACGATCCATGATAGCACCAGACATTTCAGTGACATGTACAGTTGATTTAAGGAGGCTGTATCATTGTTTGAATTTCCATCTTCTGGTTCAGTCAGTTTTTTTTTTTTCTTCAATACAGCTTAAAGGCACATCACAGTTTCCCAATGCTAAATTCCTAAAATGATTTGTGTTGAGTTGTTGGTGGTTTTTTTTTTCTTTCTTTTTTTAATGCACTCATTTAAACATACAAGAAAAAAAATGACATGTACATTCCACTGTTTAGGTAAGGCTGCAGAAATAAAGCCACTGAGTTTTCATTGAAAGTCCTTCAGAGATCTGACAGTGAAAAAGTCAAAAGCATCCTTGAACAGGAAATGGGATTTCAACTTGTGAACCTCCATGTAGATTAGCATCTTTACAGCGAGCCCATCCAGGCACCGTTTGGATAAAGCAATATGTATGTGTCACTTTGTTAGCAATGAAGTAAGATTAACCAAGTGCAGTTGGGAGAAGATGGACTTCAGAGATAAATGAGACGAACTGTAGAGCTAATGTTGTGTAAATCTTGATTCACTGCCATCGTCCTGACCTGTGGTGCCTGCAATAAGCTACTTCTCCTCCCTTTCTGTTGGAGGAGTCGAACCAACGACTGAAGTATTTCTCTTCCTTTACATTTTCTACATTTCTTCCAGCTGAAAAGGGAGGAGCACAAATTTAAATATTAACATTTAGAAGCCACTAAACACATGAATCTTCAGGGTTAGTTGTAGCTGGTTTGGAAAGACCAAAATTAATGAGAAGCATTGAGAAATGAAACACTGCTTACAAAATGGGAGAGAGTGTGCATTTTTTTTTTTTTTCAAATTGACTTTATACAGTGTAAATGCAGCACCAGAGTGGAAAACCTGTAGACTTAAGTCATACTGTAAAAAAGAGAGAAGAACCAGACTGATGTTAGTAGACATATCAGATCAGTTTTTATGAGCGGGAGGGCGAATACGTCTGATCTCGTGTTCCTGTGACAATTCAGGTGGAAAGAAAAGGTCAAATATTAAGATGGGAGATACCACGTAAGTTTTTTTTTTATGTTCTTGTTGATATTTCCTCACTTAATAAAATATTATTTTATATGTTATATTCTGTATGCTGCGTAGATAATAAAAGGTAATCCAGACTCATGTCACAGTTTTTTCAACCAAACTGCCAGACTCTTTTCTATTTCACTCAAACGTTGAAGCCCTGAAACAGACAAAATGTTGTAAAAGTCAAACAACTCAAAAATATGATTATATACACTAATAAATAATATTGATTCATTTAAACTTAGTTGTTTTCTGTTTACCTTGAGTTTATTAACTTCCTTTGTTTTCAACTTTCCTGTTTTCCGTCTTGATATGCAGTCATTTATGTACTCTTTCCACTTTCTATGCCATGTTAGTCCTGTTAAACATGTAAAGAATGTGGAACATGGATGTTACATGTGCTGTGTGGTAGCATGTTGTGCTTCAAAGCGTCACCTGCAGCCACAGGGACGTCTTTTTCACGCTCATCATGTCTTTGACCAATAACCTTGTGCATTATTTTGTCAGTTTCAGAGCTTTTCAGTGTTTGCATTTTAATAAACTGGAAATGTACAAGATGCAGTGAAAGTTTCTATCAAGGAAATGCAGCATATTTTAAGATACCTGGTTTCTGAGGATATTGGATGATTATCGTGTGATAATGTATTAACTTTATCGTAGCAGTTGTTTGCCTTATGATCACCTGGACTCCGCTGCGTCAACTGAATAGATGTTTTTATACACGTTGAAAAATATGGCATATTCTCAAACGCCTGGAGACCTGTTTTTAAACACATTTTTCTAAATTAAATAAGAAAAAAAGCCACAAAATGGTCCAATTTTAAATGTGACATTTTTGTACTAGCCTCTAGCCTGTTTGGTGCATTATTTCAGTAAACTACTAGAGTCAGCCAGTCAGGTCAGTGACATTTCCAACCACAACATGCAGAAATGAGACGGGGGCAGAACTGCAGAAATGAAGGACAATCGTGTTCAGTGCGTTGCTCTGGCTCCGCCCACTTACATTGAACCATATGAAAAGGTGTCTAATGTCTTGAAGACAGAACTGTTTTGTGCGGGGCTGTAAATGGGTGAAGAACATGAGTTGCAACCGTGTCATTGGGGGAAGTGATGGCATTGAAGTTGCTCTTGTGAATTCAGACTGTTTTCAAAGATTGTATATCCTATTTATTGTGTGTGTGTGTGTCTGTGTGTGTGCGTGCATACGACCCAGTTTGGTGTTATCAACACCCAGAAATGAGCACTGATGCCATGTGGTCAACTAACGATGATTCCTGAGGTGGGAAATGTACTCCGGCAGCAAAGGCGTTGGGCCTGTGGCGTGCTGTCTAACGGTTTCTAGGTGTACATCACAGCCTTGTGCACTGAACTCTACCTCCGCATAGTGTTACTTTTTTCTGGATTTTTCTTTCTCCTTACAACAGTCTTTACATTTGACAAATTCAGCTTTGATCATCATGGTTTTACTTGCTAATGTCAGTCAACTGCTGAAGCTGTGACCTTTTGTATCGGTTGTCTTGAATTTATGGACGTTTTCAACAAGTTGTACTGTATTTTATTTCACCAGTGTATTTCCTTTTCAGTGAGTCGATCCCATTGTTCTCAGTTTGCCAAACTGTTCTCTCTGTACGTTTTCAACTATGATTTCCATGCTCCTGTTTTACTTCTAAAGTATTGTTTAGAAAGAAATCTGTGCAGGAATTAAAGTTTAAAACTTTGAAAAATACAAAGCTGTGTATCTTTTATTCTCTTGTGTTTTCCTTCATCTGAAAGATCTCTTCTCCTGAGAAGGAAGAGGTGACCAAACAAACCACAGAGACTTAAAATCATCTCCTGGTGTCAATCTTGCTTTCCATTACAGGCATATTAATTCAGATATGTGCAGTGAAGCTGAACTGGTGGAGTCGAGCCTTCTTACTCTAGAGGAAACCATTTAAATAGTTATAATGGAGTAAATGGCTAACCTAGAAATAACACTGCAACACTGTTGCCACAGGACATATTTAATTCTGCTGTATTAGCCTCATCGTATCCGTTTATTGTGATTTAAAAACTATTTGAGTCAGTTCGGTGCAAATGAAGAGATGCGAGGTCTCATGGAAGTATTTGGCAAATATTTATCACGAGTGACAGCTAAAAACCGTCCTCACTTTCCTACTACACACATGCAAATACCTCACCGTCTACATGACACCTTTTTCACTGACGGACGTGAAGAGTTGGCAACTTCTCTGGGTTATTTGAGTAAAGTTATGGGGTGGTCCGCCCGTGTTCTTGGAGTAATCTGGTCCAGATGATGCTTGAGTTTGCATGACCATGGAATTAAAGTAAAATGTCTTTATTCAACTGCCAAAGTTTTTCTATACCACGGTTCATTGCAGACATATTTATTGACTACAACTTTGAATCTAAAAAAAAAAACATTTTCTTTTGCACCCCTTGTATAACAACCTCAACCTCATGTCTGTCTAAGTCTGGTTCAACTGGCCGCTACATTTTCTCTACATTTTGTGGTCTTCTGATGTACATCAGTCTGGATCATAAAACAGGTTCTCATCAGCAATCGTCTGAGTTAAACAGTAAGTTTAGATCAGGGGTGTCAGACTCATTTTCACTGAGGGCCACATCAGCATCATGGTGGCCCTCGAAGGGCCAGACTGACAGCATGAATGTAACAAAATGCAATGTAAATCCAAATAAATTAAACTACACCTTATTATAATGTTAAATAATGGTTTCTGTACTTATGTATTGAAGTTTCAAATATTTAACTCATTATATTAAATTCGGGGTTTGTGGTAAACATCACTGAGAGTATCTATTACCTTGGTTTCAGAAGCGGAAGTGATTCTTTGTTTTTCTTACAGGCTAAATTTAGCATACTTAGCTCCGTGTTTGCTGTCAAAATGCCGACGTAGATTAAACTCTTTCACGACTGACACCGCCTCATAACACAAAAGACAAACTGTTATTTCACCTTGAGATACAAACTTGTATTGTTTTCTCATCGTTCATGAAACTTTCTTCCTTGTGCATCAATTTCTCTTTTCTTGGACATGTTGAGGTTAGTTTGTAGAGGTTTTTCTTCAGTCCATCAGTTCTGAAAAATCATCTTGCTCATAGCTACCGTTATCGTTGTGGGTAACGACGAAATGCTTGATGGGAGATGTAGTTTATTGTCAATATTAGGGATGGGAATCGAGAACCGGTTCCTGTAGAGTGGCAGTTTATCCAGCGATTCTCTTATCGATTCCAACCAGCACGAATCTCACGTAATTTACGCAAGTTACGCACAGTCAATTCCAGAAAGCACTTACGTGATTAAGTTACAGCAGCGTCTCAATTTGACAGCACAGCGACGGATGTGCTGGTATGGCCATCTCAAAAGACTCCCTCCCGAACATCCCACTCACGCTATCCTCCACTTTGACCCCGAATTTGCCGGCTGGAAACGCCCCCCCATGGTGCTCCCCGCACTATGGATGGACGCTGTTACCAGGGACCTACACCAACTAGGCTTGTCGCTGACTGAAGCCGAGCCTCTAGCACTGGACTGACCCAAATGGAGAAGATTGGAGAAACTGATTAGCTCTACGCATGGTGTCACCCCCGCCACCTAGCAAGAGACCCGATGATGATGATGATTAAGTTACGTCGGTTTAGCACGCGCATTGCAGTTGTAAACAACAATGGTGCCCACCAGGTTCAAACGCTCCAAAGTTTGGCTTCACTTCACCAAAGAAAGATGGCAACAAGGCAACTAGCAGTCATTGTAAAGTGGAGATAACAGCGTCGGGAGGGAACACGGCTAACATGCAGAAACATTTGCGCACACAACATGTGATAACGAGTGTCGTGTTTTTGATGCTTCGGACTGATGGATCTCAACCCAGCGGCAGTAGCCAAGCTAAGATCACCTCTGGTAACTCTGGTAAGTAGCTATCCCGCTGCCTATGTGCTTCTTTGTAAAACACGCTATAACATTAACGCTATGCTATTAAACGAATGCCTTCTGCATTACATTTAGAAGATGACTGTGACGAGAGAGTCTGGCTGGTTCAGAGGCTGGAAGACATGATTATTTTACTGCAAAAGAATTGTTCATTCTTCATAGTATTTGCAGATTTGCACTATGCACTGTTCCATTGTATTTGATAGTATTTATCTTTCTTTATTATTATTTTTGAGTGCTTTGTGAGCTCATATATCCTTTTAAAAGAGAGATTTTTTTTTATTTCTATTAGGAAAAATCTGTTAGTAAAATGTTACACATCCTTGTGTATTTGCACAGTTACATATTACAACAGTTCGTTATCTAGGCCTATGGCACTGAGGATCAAGGAAACACCACCTTTGGGGCCATCCACACTGGGAGGAGCTGCAGGCCTTATCAGGGTGACCAGCACCTGGGCCCCCCGACTCTAACTGACAGGCGGACCCCCAGATCAGAAGGAGGAACCCCCAGCCAGCCAGGCCAGAGGGACCCAAGGACAGCACCCCCAGTCACCTGACACAGCTCCCAGTGTGTCAGGTGACCTCGCTGTTGAGTTTGTAAGGTCGTGACTTCTAAGTAAAAAAAAATTGATGCTAATAAAACTGTTAGTTCTCCTTTTTCCCCAAATTAGAATCCATAAGAGAATCAATAAAGAATCGAATCATTAAACAGTATCAATAATGGAATCAGAATCGGAAAAATCTTATCAATTCCCATCCCTAGTCAATATGTGCTTTAAAGCGGTGTAAGCTTATTTTAAATCTTGAATTATTGGTTTAAAATTTAAGCCAATAATGCCCAAGCTCTCGAGGGCCACATAAAATGACGTGATGGGCCACATTTGGCCCGCGGGCCTTGTGTTTGACACACGTGGTTTAGGGCTTCATTAGCACAGTTAACGATGAGCCTCTGTCCCTGAAGTCACCATGCATCCATCCATCACCTCTGCCCTCTCACTCCTGTTCAGGGTCAGGGGTCAGGGGTCCCACATGGACAGGGTTCCAGTCTGTCACAGGAGCCACATATAGACAGACAAGCCTCACATTCACTCCGGGGCAATTCAGAATCACCAGAACCAGAGTTCCTGAGGCACTTGGAGAACATGCAAGCATTGAGTTTGAAACCTTCTTGCATCTTCACAGCAAGGAGGTTTGAACCGGGAACATTTTCTGCGTGAAAAATCTGAAAATGTCTCTTGTAGCTCAGAATAAACAAGCCATATGTTGAAGCCTTTTATTTTCATGCCATTCATCGTAGCAACTGTGGAAATGATTTCTCTCAGCAGTCTTTTGTTTTGAGAAAAATAATGAACCTGTAAATGTTTGGTTGAAAAATACTGATGGAGTGAAAACACCAAAGAGGATCCCTCGTTTCTCATCCGGTCATGACAACATGAAGGAAATGTCCCAATCTGCTTCAAACAATACTGTGTCTTGCATGACAGTTTGTATAACATTTGTCTCCCTGAGCAGATGGTACATTCCAGCATGAAACCAGTTACTCCTGCTTTATAACTGAAGGCAGCAGTTTGCTGTGAGGCTGTTTCAGATGCCGCTTTTATTCCAACCTTTACTTCAACCCTAACACATTAATTCTAGTTTTTTTAACAAAAACCTCAAATTTCATCTATTTAATGGACTCCTGACTTCCAGACAGCATCAGCTGACTGCTACAGAAGCTCAGCAGCACCCATTTAGATGTGTTTCAGATAAAAAAAAATGCCTTTTATTTTGTTTAATTTAAAACGTTCATTAAAATTGCCAACCTGGGTTGTGTCATTCATTCTTTAAACAAAACTTTAGAATCAGTCTCATTGATTCATCTGAGGCAGTGGTTCTTAACCTGGGTTTAATCGAACCCCAGGGGTTCGGTGGAGGTCAAGTCACCTGACTCATATGATTCATGATGTCACGCCCTGCTTGGCCATCCCTGGCTACAGGTGATCACGTTACATTGCTTTGCCAATCTGTGCTGCAGTGAATTTGGGGCGCTCAGTCAACTTATGGCTGTCGTGATGGTACATCGTGTGTGATTTCTTTAATATTTTAATCCATACGAACTATGTCGAGCAAAAAAAGAAAGTGGTCAGATGACTGTGTACAATATGGATTCACATGTATAACAGAACGTGATGGGAGTCAGCCTCCTATCTGCATGATCTGAAATGCCAAGTTAAGCAATTCTAGTCCAGCACCGTGACCCTAGTGAGGATAAAGCGGGTTCAGAGAATGAATGATAAATAAAATCATAACGTATGTAATTCAAGCAGTTCATGAATTGTATTGTTTTTGTTCTTTGAACGACGGTGATGTTAATGCACAGTTTTTGCGCACCAGTAAAACATACCCATGTCCTGAATTAAACAAAAAGAACATATTTAACTTTTCAATGAAGAAGGGTTTGCTGAATGTGCATATGGAAACTGGTGGGGTTCAGTACCTCCAACAAGGTTAGGAACCACTGATCTAAGGAGAGCATCCATGATCCCAACATAAACTACTTTGTCTGTTTAGATCAACCATTAACTTTAGTTTTATTTCCAAGACATACAAGAATAGTCGTCAGCTGTGGGGAAATACAGTTTACGGCCTTCTTAGGCTTCACCAGGGAAAATCCCCAGTCATGCCTGTGTTTTATCCTGGTCTAAGATGCAGCAGCATGCTCTTGTGTGATTGTGAGGCAGCCGGTTTGAACACGTTTGCTATTGTGCTCAAGAACTGAATACAACAGTTCAGAATGAGTAAGCCAGGAGGCCTGCTCCTCTCCTGGAAAGGACGACCAGCAGCACAAAAATATCTCTGCAATGCCAGGACAGCAACGTGCTTTCAGAAGTGTGTTAAGAATAGACCTACAATAGGACACACTCCCGTCTTCTGTTGTTTGAGGACAGACAGTTGGCTGCAGGGGACAGAGAATGAGGTAAAATGGAGGACTCGCGCCGTTCATGTCATTCAGTCTTTCACACTCCTTGGCTGGGTGATTCAGGCTGGATTTCACCCACAAGGAGCAGGAACATGCTCCATCTAGGAGAGTCTGAATGTCATCCACCTGGAGGTTGTTCCTGGAAGCTGCTGTGACTCTTGGCAGGACGGGGAGAGGTGATAGCTGAGAGGTTGGAGCCTGTGACTGGGAGAAGGTGGAGGGCCTTGAGCGCAGCAAACATGATGGGATCAAGCGCTTCAGAGGTCATCTTTATCTCTGTCAACCACAGCATCACCTTGATGGGTAAGTTGATTTTTCTAAGTGTACGTTTTAAATGTGGGATCAATAGAATGAAATATTGTGGCTTTTCAGAGGATTTTTGGAAACTTATTCTAAAATCTGTGTGTGGGTTTTTTGACAGGGAAGGTGTGGTTCATTGTGATGGTCTTCCTCCGTATCCTGATCCTCCTCTTTGCTGGTTATCCCCTCTACCAGGACGAGCAGGAGAGATTTGTCTGTAACACCATTCAGCCTGGCTGTGCCAACGTCTGCTATGATCTCTTTTCTCCAGTTTCTCTCTTCCGGTTCTGGCTGGTCCAGCTGATCACCTTGTGTCTTCCCTACATCATCTTTGTCATCTACGTGGTCCATAAGGTATCAAACACCCTCTCCATGGCCCTGAACTCCTCACGACACAACGAAGCTTTCCAGCAGCTGAAGATCCACCAGCCATCATTAAACAAGATGGCTGTGAACAAGGAGCCTCTGGTGGTTGGGCAGCGAGGGGGGTGCGCAGTGCTTCACGGGGGCCTACATCCTCCATCTGCTCTTCAGGACGCTGCTGGAAGCAGGGTTTGGAGCTGCTCACTACTATCTCTTTGGTTTCTACATCCCCAGGAGATTTCTGTGTCACCACGCTCCGTGCACCACCCAGGTGGACTGCTACATCTCCAGGCCCACCGAGAAGACGGTGATGCTCAACTTCATGCTCGGCCTGGCTGCCCTGTGCCTCCTCCTCAACGTTCTGGATTTTATCTGTGCCATCAAACGCTCTGTGAAGCAGAAGAGCAAGAGGAAGGTGGCGGTAGGGAAAACACTGTCGGAGGAGCAGTGCTTCCTTTCAGCCCCAGACCCAAACTCCTCTCTTTGCCAACAAGATCCAGAGGCACAAATTGGGAAAATTGGGAGTTTCAGGAACAGGCACAGCAGCAAGAGCTCCTATGGAGGAGAAACAGTTGATTCCAGTCAGGGAACATCCCTCACGGAGCATTGCTCGTACCCTGAACATCCAGACTGCAACACCAACGGAGATAACAGCTGCTTGATTTCCCAGGAGGAACCTCTGGAAAGGAACGGGAGTGAGGTGGCGCTCTGCCCCCAGGAGACCATGGCGACGCCGAGGTCTGTTCGGGTTAACAAACGCAGCAAACTCAAACCTCCACCTCCACCCAGGCGGGACCTTGGACTACCGTCTGGAAGGTCAGCAGCCCCCCATGGGGATGTTTTCACAGAAACAGCGCTTGGTACCAGAAAGGTGGGTGAGTATGCACTGGTTAAACTGGGCAACGGAGATGGAGATGGACAAGAGAAAAGATCAGAGTGGGTGTGAGTCTCCATTAGGTTTCCATTACTTGATCTCCAGGTTGCTTTGGCATAAAAGAATGGGACAAATATGGGAACAACAGGAAAGACAAGCAGCGGCTGCTGGAGCTGACTTTGCTTTTATAAATACCTCATTTTACAGCGACAGCTGCCCTGTATCAAAGCAACGTTGTAAAATAGCAACACAGTTTCCAGACACCTTAGATGCATGAAGCATGATCCTCTTTGTAGCATCTGTCATACCTATCAGGCCACATGTCCTTTGAGGGGAACTTGCCTAGTGATGGAAAGTGACAAGGCACCCCCAAAATTCCCTGAATGAAAGTCAGGAATGACAGGACACGCTAGCCTTGAGCTTTCCTCAGCAGACCTTATCCTTAAAAAAAAAAAGAGTGCAGCCCACCTGTTTCCTCCCATGTTGATTTTACCCCCCCACCTCATTCTGCACCCTGTCCAGAAACAAAGGCAGGCCTTGACCTGCCCCTCAGTACACAACTCCCCCACCACACTGACTTTATACGATACCAGGATGGATACCTCCACATATCCTTTTGTGCGTGGGTCAGTGGGGTCAAAGTGGACACGAGGAGCCTCTGGGCCCGGTGTCAGAGGGTCAGCCCAGAATGAAAGGCAGTAATCTCACTGAGATGGTACCCAGCCCATAGAAGGGAATAAGGTTCCTCCTAGGAAGTGAAGGGCACCGTGAAGGCCCCTGGAGCCGATACAGGATCACAAAGTGATTATGCTCCCTCCCAGGGTCTCTGTATTTATGGAGACAGCTTGTCACTCTATTTCAGGGCTTCGCAGAGCTACGAGCAGTATAAACCTTAACGCGCTACGACACCAGAAATAGAGCACAACACAGAGGAGCGCTGCCTGTCGCCCTGCGAGATATCTGCACTCTGCTCCGCAGCGGCTTTGGTTTCACCTGGATCAAAGCTCAGATGAACAACGTCCCACCGTGACACGTTCGCCATAGACGTGTCACTGAAACGTGTCCACTCAAACCAGTGTAACCAGTAGTCTCTTAAAAATCTGCTGACTAATTGAAACATAACATTTGAGACAGTAAAGAGGGACTGCTCTCGTTTCTGTCTCCGTGTAGCTGAAGGGCTGGTCTCCGTGTAAACAGATAGCTCTTGATCTTCATCCTCTGTGGTCTTTTTGAAGATGACAGCCAAAGCTCCCAGGCTAGTATCTCACCTTGATCCAGATTGCTGCTCCCAGTTTTCATGAAGCCAAAGTCGGGATGGTCTCCTTTTTTTTTTTTTTTTCATTTCCACTAAAAGTTGTTCTGGTTTTTACTAACATTACTGTCATGGGCTGACTTGTGATAATGAAAATCTTTAATTTGATATTCCAATGCTGTTGATGTTGCTGTTGGGCATAAAAGTACCCCAAAATGATCACTGTTCTTTATTCACAGTTTTATTTTAGTAGTGATTACAAGCTGGATTACAATCACTTCAGTTATAATGTCATCAAATCATATCCCAAAACAGTTCCAAGTTATCATCCATTTTCTTATTTTCCTTTGCTCTCTTATATGTTGGATTTTAACTTTTAAAAGCTTTTTTATTTTTAGTTCAGTCCAGTTCATTGTTATAGTCAAGCTGACATTTGCATTTGGGGCCCATCTGAGACTGAAACGTCTGGTGTTTTCATGTGAATGGTTATGCTCACGTAGATGGGTGACAAGTATGGGGCCAAAACGGGTCTTATTCTGGTCCCACTTGGCCCACCTGCACATAAAAACCCACGTGGGCTATTTACAAAGTATGAAACCAGCAGAATACCATATGGGGCCCCATTTTCCAGCCAGTTAATCTCTCAGATGGGCCCCACATCCACATGTTGGAAGTGGATATTGCTGCGACACTAACGTTGGAGGATGTGATCATGCTGCCCCCCAGTGGCAAACACTGCAAAGTGCTTTCATATATTGAATCCAACGGTCTTTGCTGTTGTGATGAGTGATATTGTTGACATGTGATGTGTTTTTTTTTCTAAATTTTCCCGAGCTCATGCTCTAACTCCATTTACTTAAAAAAAAAGCAGGAATTACTACACGTCATTAACTGCCACACCACTGGTATGGTACTGATCCAATGTCAATAAACATTCATATATCCATGTGTTGTATAAATCATGCTCCATGGAAATCACATATTAATATATTGGAGATCTGTTGGAATTGAATTATTAAACTTTCTTGTTGTTTTTTATTTACAGTCATTGTTTAAGTCATTGTTTTTATTGTATTTTATTATTATTAAATACAACATAAGCGGCAGGCCTCTGTACATTTATTTCAGTGAGTTTGTACAGTTAAAAATGAATGACATATTAAACATTCAGTGTATATTATATACTATAACATATTACACTGACTTGAGTCATCTTGACATTTTTTCTAGCAACTTGACTAATTTCTATTCTATGTGGTGTGGGGTTAATATGTGCTGCTGTAGTTGTTGTCTGGATCCAGGTAACTCAGAGCAGATTTAAGAACAAAACTGTTTAGCCAGCGTCCCTAACAAAGAAGGCAAAACTGAGATGAAGTAACAAGTTTGATCATCTGTTTGTTGTGCTGGAAAGTTCTCAGCCACAGCGTTGTGCACCCCTGCACATGTTATTAATGGATCTATCAGATGGCAGCACCAGCTGGGGAGTCTCCTCGCTTTGCTTTGATGACTTGGAGGAATTTTGGTCTGGGGAAGCTGTCTCTGGAGCAGGGCATTCTGGGAGAAAGACAGGAAGACCCTGACAAAGAGCACTGGCATGCCATATGTGACTAAATGCTCTGTAGCTCATGTAGCACAAACATTAGCAGGTTGTTAGTTACATTTTTCAGCCTCAGTGAGATGATCTGAAAACGCTGTGGTTTCGGTCACAGATACAACCACCGGTTCATGAGTATCATTTCAGACTGCAGCATCTGTCTCCATGTGCTAGGCCCATTAAGACTGTGATGAGGATTTCTTTAAGAACGGTACACAGCACCTATTGAAGCTTGGGTTGTTGTGAGCCAGTATGACAGGAGAACTTAGAGTCATATATCCAAGAAATAAGAACACATGCAGATGAGCTTCACGTTTCCTTATTAGCCCTTTAACTGAACTGTTAGCTGGGGTTTATGTCAAAAGAGCTTAAGAAAAGATATTGGCATCCACAAGTAAGTCATGCTGCTCTATTTCTCATCTTAATCATTTGAACTGCTTAATAAGCAAAGCGGTTAAATGTAGAATGATCATCTGGTTCACCTATCAGGCAAATGTGCATTTCTCTCTACACCTCCTTCTCCAATGTTACACTGACCGCAGCTTAAAATCTGGATGAACCGGGTAAGACATGTGTCATGCAAATCCACGTATTACACCTAGAGAAAAAAAAAGAAGAAAAGAAGAAAGAATCCATAATGGAAAGACTTGTTCCTCCTCCTCCACTGAGCCATCGATGGCTGCTGTTTCACAGAAATCTCACCATGTTTTCTCGTCCATCTTCGTCCTCCTCATGGCCTCCTCTACCTCACAGCTCACACTTACATGGTCCATCTTCACGTTTTATTTTTCTTGACATGGACAGCATTAAGCTGCTCTTTTTCTTTCACATGGCATACATACGTTTGAGCAAAAATGTGCATTGACAATTCCTCTGTCTGATAAAACAAAACAAAACAAAACAAAACATAAAGAATCTCTGCTATACCAGGCTGAGATGAATGAAGCCGTAGTGAATGAAACGCACTTCAAATAACATGACGTTTTGGGGATATTCTCTATAATGATTACACAACCCTCCTATTTTGCTCGACAGATCCTTTTATCTTTCTCTATTGGATACATTGATCGTGTCATTAAAAACCTGAACCGGAGTCTGAGGGAGGACGGTGGACGTTCAACAGCAGTTCAACCCTCTATCATTTTTGAAGCAGAGGTTTGTTAACTCCGGAGAAGATCTGCTCTTCAGTGGCTGAGAGCCCAAACCCCTCTGTGGCCCGTTTTATTTGATGAACCTGGACCGGAGCAGCCCGATGAGAATGATGCACCGGGCCCTTGAAGGGTCTCTTACAGACTCTGACTTGTGTGGAGCTGTTTCTAATCATAGCCATTCTGGTTTGGGTGAAGGACACATGATTTACCCATATTAAAAAATACAGATGCTGTTACTGATTTTGTTTTGGTTTCATTAACTTATCATCACTACTTTATTCCTTCCTTTTTTTTTTGTTTATTATATTTTTGACTATTCCTCGTTCTTTGCTCTACCTTGTGTCCTTTGCAATTCATCACACAATTTGACTCAGTTTTCTCTTCATTTCCCTTTTGCCAATGGCTTCCTCAGGTTTTATGGAATAAAATGCATCATTAAAAAAAAAAAAACTTTTTGAACATGAAAAAGATTGACTCTAGCTGCATTACTCACAGACCTCCTTGTTTAATGAGACTGCCTCTAATACACTGACGATTTCAAAATGCATGTGTAGCCAAGATTATTATACCGAGTCTGGAACAAACTGAATTTGCTGGAGATGAACAAACTAACAGACAAAGCTCTCTCTGACTTCTAGTCATATGTGACTGTCGACAAGCTTTTCAGTTTTGAAGGGGATCTCCACTGATTTTACACATTAGAGACATTGTAACAGACGCTATACAAATAGAACTGAATTGAATTAGAGTATGTTTTGAATCACTTGGGAGTGCCGTGGTGTGGTCAGCTGCATGTGAAGAAAACAGGCTTGAAAATGAACAAAAAAACCTGTATGTTGGAAAGAAAGCATCACTAACAATTAATCAGGCTTGATTGTTCTGCTCAATATTCAGCAATTGTCGGACCTGTGGCATCACATCCATCACTGGTGCACAGAGCGGTGCACAGAGCGGTGCACAGCACGCCCATACCAGGGGCGAATCTGGGAAAACAGTTGGCGCTTCAGATGAAAGAAGTTTTCCTTTTGTGTACATGTCAGTCAGTCAGTGAAGGACTGAGGGAACGCTGTGTTCCACTCCTGCTGTGTGTGTGTGGAGGTGGGGTAGAGAGGGGTGGGCTGGGGGGGTCCTCGGGTTGGAAGAGGCAGCAGGGGTGCACTGTAAGGACTACTAAACCGCAGAGGCATTGTTGCTGTGGCATTGGAGAGCCGGCCATTGATGCTGATTTCTTTGTCAAACTAGCGCCAACCTTAAAACGATGCCCGTGCTGTTTTAAAACTGCATGGCTGATGCAGCGTTAGCCGGCCTTTACGTGTTTTCTGACTGACTCAAGAATATCTTCCATTCAGGAGAAGTCACACGGTCCCAGGATTGATGAAAATAACTGACCTAAGCCATCTTTTTAGATTACATTTTCAAATGTGCAGCCCAGACTGCTACACCTCCGATGACTCCCCTGTCCCTTAGAAACCAAAACCACGCACGCTGACAGAACTCAGTCCTTTTATTTTCCAACATCTGCTGTCTAAAATGGCCAGGTGGGAGTAATACGCCTGATCTGGAGGTCGGGGACTTCAGCATTAATCTAAACGGGTCACAGAGGTCAGCGTTATGCTTTATGCACTGAGGAATGCTCCCATGGAAACTCTTACGGTTTTACCATCATTGTTCATCTTCCTCTCATGAATGTAATCTGGAGGAAAAGAGAAAATAATTTGCTCCATAACCATGAAACAAATCACATGTTGCTGCTTTAAAGCACAACTGAAACATAAAGTATAAAAATGTATGAACGGATATGTACCAATTTGTGTGAAAAACAACTGATGTGGTTACAAGAAACCATCCACAGTTGCAGCATCTCCCCTCATACGTTAATAGATAAAGCAAAAAAAACTTTCCCCAGGTGTATCCGCGGGGATCGATATTAAAAAGGCCTGACCTACCCAACACCCCTCCGCCCGGCTCCGTCTGCCTTTCATCAAACGCTAGCATTAATATTTGATAGCCAGCATGTCGAAGCATCCCTCCTGGCTGAAGAGAGTGATCAGGAAACAAGACAATTCAATCACATGGAGAAGCTGAGTGATTAGGTTTCTGCACCGCTGCTTACCGGCTTTAAAACTGTTAGCTCTGTGCTGGAACCTCTTCAAAAGCAAGCAAGCCCACCCTGACAAAATCAGATAAGTAGCGTCTCGCTGAAAACCACTACAATGTAAAAATGAGCACTTAACTCACACCTGACCTGGACTATCACCTGTTCATCTGCTACGTCTGTGGGAAACACACACGCTGAAATTTAAAAAGAAGGAAACAAATGAAACTTGTCTTTATTCTTTGTATCAGAAATGTATTTTTCTTTAGAGGTCTAATGAAAAAAACAAAACAAAAAAAAGTCTTTGGTGTGTTCCTTTAACAGAGTCAACAAGAGTCAACTTGTAGATGTGGAGTCTGGTATTCACCTGCATGTCAGGACGACCTGTCGACTCCTCCTGACCGACTCCAGAGACCCCTGCAGCAGCATTTCCACCTGATTTCTTGATTAGGAGCTAAACGACTGCTGCTGTGGGGGGGTGTGCAGCTACGCAGGGCTGTTCCCGCCACTAGGTGGAGGTGCACATTAGCAACGCTGTTGAGAGCAGCCACACACTGTCTAGGTGAGGTAAACACTAGAGCAAAAACAAGCCACACGGCCAAAAGCAACAGTAAATAATGCTGAGCCAGAACAGTACGTTTTTCTTCTTTTCTTTTTTTTAAACAATAAACTTTAAACTAAGCAAACCCCCCTGTAGGTGATTTCAATGAACTGTTGGGAGCAGACTGCTAAAGAGTTTCACACTTTCTTGTCTGATAGTTTTATGTGTCTGATTTAAAACGGATGTGTGCCTGTGCTGCAGAGAAGTGGTGCTTTTTAGTGAAGAGGTTCACATCTACTGTTAGAGTGAGAGGAAAAAAAGCAGGGACAAAGACCGCAAAGCATTCAGCAGCAAATCAAAGACACGACTACGCTGGGTCACACTGGATCATCTCAGACCGGCGCATCGGGTTAATTGGGACCTAAGCAGAAACATTTGTAGCAAAAATATAAAAAAAATTTAAAAAATGGCTCGATTGAGGGCCTCTAAGATGTGACATCATGTGAACGGACCACCTGTGGGGCTTTCATTGCTGTTTCAACATCATTCACGTCAAGGCCCCTGCACTCGCTGACACAGCCTGAGCCGAGGGGAGATGTTTCAATTCAGGCCCTGTAAGGAGAAAAAAACAAAAAAAACAAACACAAGACGCAGGGGGCTCTGGCAGGTTTCTGCTCTGACACCCCCACTACCTTCCAAGAAGAAACAGAAGAAAAAAAGAAAAGGAGGGCTTCCAAAACACTCTCTCAATTGTAGGATGTCCATCAAAGCACCCAAATGGGGACATTTAGGGGGAACCTTGGCACATCAGACAGACACTCCTAATACACACCACCTTTATTCTGGGCTGTTAAAAAAAAAAAAAAAAAAAGATCAAAGTTACTGCACATGAAAAGGGTCCGTTCCCTGCATTTATACCCCCCATTCACCCACTCCCTCTTTTACTAAATTAAGAAAGCGGGCTTCGGCAAGCATGTGAAGGGGACTTTAACAATTATGGAGATGCTCCAACTCAACCCCTGCCTCTAATTACCGGTCTCTGATGGTTAAAAGGGCTTCCTTTGGACTGGACTCTCCAGAAGCCGCTGCCACCCTCCACTCTGCAACCACAGGGAACCACCAAATATGCCTACAGGGGCGGGGGGAGGGGGGGGGGGGGGGGGGGCAGAGAAGCCTCCCCCTCACATGGGAAACCACTGAACAGTTACTCAGATCTTTAAGATTCATCAAATGTTTTTATTGTCAAAATAAAGGTCATATTTGCTTTCTCACAAAAAAAGAGACATCTACACTTTGTACAAATTTACAATATCTTATAAAGATTTCTTCTTATACACAAAATGTACAAGTTTTTACATAAGTTTTTTATATAAATACATTTGATATTACAAAAAAAGAATGACCCGTAAAACACTTGGGCATTATTAAGGCTTAATTTAAACCACCTTTTCTGTGATTGAATTATACAATGTTATCTGACACAAAGTATAAAAGCGGTAGTAAAGTTGTAAATGCTGTTTGTGACAGGCTGGGGGCTTCTTTTTAAGCAAGTAATGCCCAGTTTTTCAGTCAGTAACTCTACTAACAGGAGGGAGTTCACCTGTGTGAACGCCAGGTGCTTTGTTCTGACCGGTTCCACGTGCACAGGTGTGAAACCTCAGCAGCGCGGCCATTACAATACAAACTGCTTCAGTGTTGATGGGTTATCTCCGAAACAATTAGCAGTCCTCATAAGCTGCTTTCACCCCCCCCCCCATTCAAACCTGGGACAATGGCATCTGCTTGGGGCACGACACGGAGCTGGCCGTGCCCGACCTCCACGTCAGCCCCGTGCTCGCGTCACTGTACATGGACCCCCCGGTGCCCTTGCTGCCCCAGCAGCACCTGGTGCAGAAAGTCCTCCAGGAGTCCAGAGTCTTCCCGGACCAGATCCACACCCCGGACGTGATGCCCACCAGAAGGCACATGAAGTACTTGAGCATGAACACGGCGTAGTCCGGGCTGCTGCGCTCGCGCTCCAGCAGGCAGCTGGAGCAGTTGTGCGTCATCTCCCAGCTCTGCCTGTTGTGCTGCTCGTAAAAGTAACACGCCACTATGATAGTTGCTGGCACCGTGTAAAGCACAGTAAAGATGCCTATCCTGATCATCAGCTTCTCCAGCTTGTCCGTTTTGGTGCCGCCTTGCTTTATGACGCTGCGAATCCGGAACAGAGACACAAATCCGGCCAGCAGGAACATGGTGCCGATGAATAAATAAATCACCAGAGGCGCGAGGACGAAGCCCCGGAGGTTGTCCAGGTTCTGGTTCCCCACGTAGCAGATGCCGGCCACCGAGTCTCCGTCCACGGAGCTGAGCGCCAGCACCGCGATGGACTTCATGCTGGGGATGAGCCAGGCGGCCAGGTGGAAGTACTGGGAGTAACTGGCGATGGCCTCGTTGCCCCACTTCATCCCGGCCGCGAGGAACCAGGTGAGCGACAGGATGACCCACCAGATGGAGCTGGCCATGCCGAAGAAGTAGATGAGCAGGAAGACCACGGTGCAGAGCGCGGGCCCGGTGGTCTCGTAGTGGATGTGCTCCACGTCGAACTCCCGGTTACACGCCACCTTCTCGTGTCCGGCGATCAGCCGGACGATGTAGCCGACCGAGACGAACATGTAGCAGGCTGAGAGGAAGATGATGGGCCGCTCCGGGTACTTGAAGCGCTCCATGTCGATGAGGAAAGTGGCGACGGTGGCGAAAGTTGACACGAAGCACAGCACGGACCAGAGCCCGATCCAGAACGCCGTGAACGCTCTCTCGTCGTGCGTAAAGTAGGGGTTGTGGCACGGCATGGCGCAGTTGGTGATCTGCCCGGTTTTGACGCGGTTGTAAAGCGGGTGGCGCTCCGTGTTCACGGGCACCATGGGCTCCAGACACTTACAGCCCGGCTCGCACGGAGCGGCGGGCGGCTTGTACTTCCCGGGCGCGCCGGGTCGGCCCGGCTTACTCTTAGGGGGGTTGTAGTCTCTGCCGGGGTGGTTGGTGGGCTTGGAGAGCACCGGGGACGCCGTGGTGGAGTCCGTCCGGTTGTAGTCCATGCACAGAGTGTCCGGGTTGCCCTGCACCGGCAGCAGGTCGCACCTCATCCTGTCCGGCCAGGGGAAGCCGTACTGCCGCATGAGCGGCGCGCAGCCGGCCCGCGCTCTCTCACACACGCTCCGGCACGGCGGCAGCGGCTTCTTATAGTCCTCCAGGCAGATCGGGGTGTACATGCTGCAGAGGAAGAACTTCAGGTCCGGCGAGCACTGGATCTCGACCAGAGGCCAGAACTGGTGCACCTCCAGTCCCGCCTCGTCCTGCGTGTCGTGGTTGAACTGGTTGGGCATGTAGGTGTAGTTGTAGCCGATGCCTTTGCACAGCGGCACGGCTATCTCCTGGCAGGTGATCTCCTTGGCCGTGGTGCAGCTGGATCGGGGAAGGAGAGCGAGCGAGAGGAGCAGGTAAATCCCAAACAGGTCCATGTCTCCGGCGCGTCGTGTCCCTCCCCCCCTCCCCGCTTCTGCTCTGCTGCACACAAACAGAAATCCTCCGGTCCGGTCAGATGCTGCGCTCCGAGCCCATCTCGCCTCTCTCGGGATCTCTCACGGAGTTGCACGCAACGTGCAAGCCGTGTTTACTTTGTGCTGAGGAGGAAGAGGAGGAGGAGGAGGAGGAGGAGGAGGAGGAGGAGGAGAGAAAACAGCCTTCTGAACGGCGAGCGGCAGGCAAGATGGCTGAGAGGAGGATTCAGCCTCTGGTAGAAGGCGCTCCTAAAAGCTTCTCCTCAGACCGTCTGCTGGCCACGAACCCGAGCTCTGCTGTCCGACCGATGCAAACAGAAAAACGGGGGCCTCCTTTCTTCCCATCAAAACAGAGACTACATTCAGCCCGCACGTCCCACTCGAGTCCTTGTTCCCATACAAATCACCAGCTCCGTGCTGAATGGTGCGTATATATAGGGGAGTCTGGTTGGCGACACCCCCGGAGCCTCTCCTCCAATCACAGAGCAGCAGAGAGGGGCGCTCTTCCCCCCAGTCAATCACTGTTTCCTTATATTCCACATAATTGTTCAGTTTCTGTCAGTTTTTGTGGCTCTGGTGTCCAGGATGCTGAAGAGAAATAGCAGAAAATAGAATATACCGACCCCTGTCCACGTGGTGAAATAACACTGAATTTTGAATACACAAATAGCCAGAATGTGTTTATGAATGTACTGATTGTATTTAAGAAAACTACCAGATGCAAACATGAGCATTAACCTGCTTTTTCCTGATCATTTTATTAACATGCAGCAGGAACAGGCAGAGCAGGACCAGTCATGTTTCTGTCAGAGAGGGGCCAGTTTGGTAAATTGGCTAATTTGCGCATGATAAGACTACCCGGGGAGCTGTCTGTCCTCCTGAAACGCTGTTTTATATTTCAAATGAGGTGCTAATGTTTCGTTTAACGCCTGCATAGAGCTCGGCGGGAGGCGTAATTGCGCACAGCGCGCGGAGACAGAGGCAGCAGCCCTCATATCAGCGCTCACATGCCGCCGGAGTCCGACTGGGATCTCAGCAGTGAGGTGACAGTAATCCCACTGTGGTAGGTTATTATTTTTAAACTCCTAACAGTTTCTGTTCTGGGAGTCCTGTAACTTCTACTTTAGTTCTTGCTGTGCCCGCGTGCATCACCACTTACTCCAAACTACTTATTAAACACTTAAAAAAAAATGTACCAGACACCTGAAATGACTGCTGGCACTTCTGTGCACACCTCATCAAACTTTATTGATTCTTATTGGACCCTGCTGTGGCCAAATAGATTCACTCAAGTACCAATATGAAGTACTTTTTATTTTTTTTCACTCTGCACTTCTTTGCACCTACATTTCAGAAAACAATCTATCTGCTCAACCTCATTACCTGGACAAACATTCACTTTTGCACACATGAAATCACTTATAAGCACAATCCAATAAGAGAATACACATAAAATGTTGCATAAACCATTAAATGTTGTTTCTGGATATTTTGCTAATGATACCTGCTTATTGATCATCCTCTGCCTCTCCACACAAACATAAACATTATTTTCCAGACAAGAGCAGAATTTGCTGCAAGGGCTAAGATATTTAAAAACATTGCACGTAATATATTTATTTAAAAACAACTACTTAATAACTGTTGTGCAGAAGTTTGACCATGAATGTTACTGAGGCATCATTCCAGTATGCTGACAAGAATATTTGTTCATTTCAGCTATTTTTTACACTCCAATAAACTCAGCAGATGTGTAATTGATATGTGATTGCTGTGTCATTATTATCATTATAACAGAGGATGGAAGGATGGTGGAACGGCGAAGCCAGACATGCGATCAGCACATCTGTTTGAAATCCCATCGACATTTCAGCAAGGACGGAAATACTTTATACCTGTATACTCACACAGCTCCTTTAAAGTTTGAAAAAGGCCGACCTGTGACCTCACAATCACACAGAGGGCAGACAAAAAACAAAAAACATCTTCCTCCTTTTTTACCCATAGAAACGTAACACAACATTACGTACTGGGGTCTGAAGTTTAGTGATACTGTGTTTGGAGTGGAGCCAGCGTTTTTATCATGCAAGGCAGCTTTTTTTTTTTCTTTTACAAGACAACACAGATTGATAAGTTACTCGCTGGCATAAGATAACAAGGAAGGAGCCCTGGTAATGGCTGTTTGCTTTTGATTAGGAAACAAGAGCAGCGCCGTTGAGGTATGTGAGTGTGTGTTTGTACACACGGTGAATAGTGGGATACCGTCCCAATAATAAACTGCAGAATTAGAGACGTGTGAAAAAGGACACGGAGCAGGAAGGGAGTGAGGGTACGGTGCTGATGACAGTGTGGGAGAGTGGAAGAGGAGGATGGATGAGGCCAAGAAAGGTTTTTTTTTTTTTTTGTTCAGAGATAATGATTTACTCTGAGGAAGAGCGCTCATCTCCTGTTTGCGAGGCATCACTGCCTGCTGTGGGAAACTGTCTCCCCAAGACTGAGGCCTTGAAGAAATACTCCGGGACCAATGAATAAAATGTACAATCATGTCAAGATCCAAAGTTAATGTGCTCGCTTTAAAGCCCCTCGCTGTCTGTCAGAATCAAGTGCTGCCACTGAAGAAAGGAAGCCCACAAGTGTGACTGCCTGCCAGATCCTGGACTTACCTCAAAGATGGTGAGACAGACATATGCTAATTCAACTTTATCTTGTAAAGGAAAGCTTCGAGGAGATTTAGCCAATCTGCTGGACACAATTCTAAGAGCCTCAGTGGCATTTAGCGGGCTCACGCTAACCCGGGGCTGCTTGTTAAGACTTCATTAGCTGTGTTTGCTCAGGCCTCTTCTCTCCAAAGAGGCGGAGGAGGGCTCCCCAGCCTCCAGCCCCGGCTCCACTACAGGCCCTCCATATGGGGCTTGTTTGCTCATGCCTGGCCTGGTAATCACTTTCAGGTGGAGCTGGAGGAGACGGAGCAAGGCTGGGGGGATTTTGGTGAGAGCTGAACAACCAGCCCAAAGTCCCAGCCCCCCGCCGGCAGCTCCTCTCTCCACAGGGGTGCTCCCGAGGTGACGGGGTGTACGGCATGTTCCCTGTGAAGTGACCTACCTAGGGCCCATTACCTTAACAAACACAGCCGGCCCTTCCAATCAGGCGACTGCTGGGAGGACGGGTGGCCCCAGTAAACCCCCCCCTCATAGCCACGATCCCTCTCTGTGGGTGCCGACAAGAAAGACTATAAACTCATGAAGAGAATCAAGTATTCTCTTAATGAAATCTGATTGAGAAAACTGAGTTTCATCTCCAGGAGGACATGAAGAACTTTAAAAACTTAGTATCCACACCTAAAACAGGTATTCATCTGAATAAAGAGAAAAACAATTCCAGTTTAGAAGTTTTACTAACACAAACTACATGTTTAGGTTAACTTTAATTTATATTTCATTCCAAACTTGGAACCAATCACTTGACTTTAACAGTTAATACTAGACTGAGATGCCAGGAGTGGTGGATGAAAATGTGAACATCTACATCTACAGAAGGCTGTAAAGTTTTGCTTCTAATAAAGCAAAGCTGCCTCCCTGAAGAGGTCCGGTACCATTCTGCTGCTGACAAAGACCCAACTGTTGGCTGCTGTCCCCGAGCCAAGTGTGTGAAGCAGACTATGTGTATTATTGTGATTGTTTGGAGTTTTCAGCCATCTGATGCGACAAGAATCTGGCCAGGTCTGCTCCTGGCTGCTACAGCTCCTGATATTTGACACGGCAGGCAGATTTATCTCCCCTCTTGTAAAACAGCATACAACTTGTTCTCTCTGTCCAGAGAGGCGAGTGTGTCTTTAGAGAGTTCCTCTGCTCAGGAAACACACACACACACACACACACACACACACACACACTTGCCCATATAATAGCAGGAGCTGAATCTGTTTTAGACCCATGCGTGTAACCAGAGACAAGGCATGTGTGCCTGAAAAAACACTCCAACAGCTTCATGGCAGGTAGACCTGCCATCTGGTTCCAACACATGGAGTCGGACACTTTATTTTTGGATCCTAACAATGGTAATTTCATTTTTTTTTTTTTAAATCTCTGTAGTCCATCATCATTGTTGTTACATTTAGAAATAACAATCCTTTACTGCATCCCTTGGCACTCCAGTGATGCAATGACAAAACATAGTAAACAGACAGAGGGGACTCCAGAGTAATGTCCAGGTCAAGAAGAGCCCGTGTGATTAGAGACGACACGGATTCATAAACAAGTTATTCCTCGTGTGGTGCCTTAAATGAGGAGATTCTTGGATTTGTTGGCTATAAGAATGAATCACATTAATTGCCCAATCATATGCTGGGTCATGTGCTTAGATCATTTTGCCGTGTCAGAAAAGTGACAGCCTTGCTGTGTCAGAGTCTACGTGCCATTTCACTTTTAGTTAAGAAAATGAGTTGAAACAGTTCTTCACTTGAATCAAGTTCCTTTAAAAGATGTCTAGAAAAGCGAATGCACTTATCCTTCTTGGCATAAATGTGGGGTTTGTGAGGCTGTAATGGCAGCTTTTAGCTCTTTGTTGCGCTGTGTTCCCAGAACAGCCCCTTTGCAGTTTTACCAGTGTGATACTGGGGAAGATTGGTTGGTCTGTTTTAACGTTTAGGTGGTAACTCTGTGTCTCCGTAATCATTACATGAATACAAATGATATTAGACTGTAATGAGACGTTAGTCTTTTTTGGCTGAATGGAAACAAACACGTAGCTGGTAGCGCCATGCTGGCAGATGACTCTGGATGTAGTTTTATCTTTTAAAATAACATCACAGATCTTAAAATTCATAAAATTTCCACATGCGTATGAAAACGTTTCACATTGCAAGGATTTCCTGCTGGAATGAGCTGAGCTCTGTGTCTTGCCAAGAGTCAGATGAAGAGATAAATTCTTCTCTCATATCTGATGCTGCAGCTAACAGCTAACAGCCAACAGCTAACACACATAGCTAACATGTTTCTTTGTCCAAAAAGTCTTTGCAAGTAAGTGGAAAGTAAGTAAATACAGTCTAGAATGATGTTTTTGCTGTAGCTGATCTTATCCTTGTTCAGAAGATGACGTCCTCGGGGTCTAAAAATGTCTACAGAAGCACGTAGAGCGCTCATCCTGTCTGTAGCAGCATCTCCCTGATTCCACCTCCCTCTGTCTCTGTGAGCGGCGTACTGTGAAACAGATGGTGAGGGCAAGGATGACCGCCAGACAGAAGGAAGGAGAGAGTGAGCGGCAGAAAGCGTTAAGGTAGGGAGGTGGGAAACCATACCCAGAAGGTGAGAGACAGAGAAGCAGAGAGATAGCAGATGTGTACAACACAAACGACCTTGTGGCGACTCGTTCTTGGCGAGCTCCGATCAAACTCCCGATCTTTCTCAGTGTGCACATCAGAGGCTGAGTGATGCCCCTAGTGAGCTACACCGAGCACTCCATACTGCTCATTAGCAGTTGGATTAAGACGTGTTTATTTATGTAAACACTGTCTGTATTTACAATATTCATTTAGCCTTCACACTGGGTTTACTTAGGATTCTGTCAGACAAAGTTGATTAGGGGAACGGTCCCTGGCACAAAGAAAATATTCAGAGCTCTCTGGCAAACATCTGCGACGAGCTGGGGGCATTACTCCACTCCTGGGTGGGTGGTGTTTGTGTAAATGTGTGTCATTGAGGAAAAAATATCCCGCTCCACGAAGCCAGATAGTGAGAAACTGATGACCTTATCTCCTACAAGCCCCCCCCCCCCCCCCCCCCCCCCCCCCCCCCCCCACCCCCCCCCCCCCCCCCCCCCCCCCCCCCCCCCCCCCCCATCTCCCCATAGAGAGGATCATTTTAACAAGCTTCAATCTCTCCCTTCATATAAACACTCAGGGATATCATCTCTATATGAATAATTCATTTGAATTGGTAATTGACAACACATATCAGAAAAAGATGGGATGGTATGGAAAAATTATAGAATTAAAATTTTATAATTAATTAATTTCATATAATTCAGGTTTTCACAATTAAAACATGTCTCACTGCTGGTTTGAGGATTAGAAAATAATACATGTTCAATGCAGTTTGCCTTACATAAGTGAATAATCGATACCCAAATGTACTGACGTTTTACACACTTCTAACACAGTTATAACACACTTATAACACAATCATGGTAGTTTGTGGGTATAATTTTAATGCTTTGTTCTCTTTAGCTGACATGTTTTCAGAATTCCACAAAAAAAATCTACTTTAATACAACAAATTTATAAAGCACCTTTCTAGTGGAGAACTGGTCTCTTAATCCCATTAGAGGATCAGTTAGATCCAGATTAGATCATGATATCCATTAGTTTAGTAACTAAGTTTACTGTTCTAGGACCTTTCTCTTTTCAATTAAGACAATGTGCTTTTCTTTTTTAAATTTGTGCTCCTGTAAGTTTTGCTGTTGTGCCAAGCAGAGCTTTGCACTGCAAACATGCAAATATTACAGTTCAAAAGCTGTTGCTTTCAGCATGAAATACTCCCACTTTCCTGATTACTGATGATGAACTTTGGTTGAAATAGTTTCATGCTTTGATAAATGTGCACCTGGTGAGAGCAGGTTTAAATACATGACAATTACATCTTTTTGGGCAATAATATGTGATGTGATGTCAGATATCTCAGATTACACTGCCTTCAGAACTGTCATTCATCAGCTATTGAAATAATCACATAGGAAGAGGATTAAAGTTATTCACAAATGCCACGTAAATGTTTTGTTAAAAAGTTGTTTTGTCGTCCGACATATCAGCATTCCAGATCTTGACTTCGTATGTAGGATATATATATGTATTCTTGTCCACCTAAAGCCCAGCCCTGTCCCTGTGTCCTTGTGTCCTTGTGTCCTTGTGTCCTCATGTCCTCGTGTCCTCGGTAGAGAAGTGTGTTGGGAACTTTCAAGTGCAACAGCAACAATCCCGTACGTGTGTGCAGGAAAGATGGGACAGTATAACTGTTATACTATATATACTATAATACTATAACACTCAACATGGTTCATTGCTTGGGACCCTCAGTGCCTCAATCTCAAATTTAGCTGAAGTCTTACTGTATTTCGTTGTTTACAAGTCTGGACCTACAGTACCAATCATGTTCACAAGAGATGCAGAGATTTTAGTTTAATATTTTATATGTTTATGTTACATCAGTGCAACAGTTGTCATTCAGCTTACAACATATTGCACTTGATTGCCATTTTCAAATGATATTTTGCCCACTTTTCCCCTTTGAACTGTTATCTAACAGTCAGTTGTTATCTAACCGAGTGTGGACATCACCTTGACAAATGCTGCTGATGATAACTGAGAGGTGAAGAACCAAAGGTCAAAAAAGGATGTGATATGTCTTCACATTAAGGTAAAAATTAACAGAGCATTATTTGTGCCATAAGCTTAGGTGTGTGACTTTCTTGTATCTGTCATGTTTTTGCAGTTCCAATCTACTGGACGAGACATGGACGAGAATCAAGCTCCTCTGAGTACACTTTGTTTCATGTTCACTGATTGCATCAGAAAGGTGAGATACACCGCTATAATGGTTTGACTCTGCAGCCAGTGATGTTATCTCCCCTAACGTTGACTGAAGACATCTTTATCAGCCTGTGACACCATTAGGTTTGGTATCTCCAGACAGTGTAAGTCCGCCTCTGGGCTAATTGTTCAGTCAGAGAAGAAAAACAAGATTATTTTAGTCACATTCTTATTGAGCTTTTACACATATTATGGCGTGGCTTTAAATCTTGGTTTGTATGACTTACACAGAAAGATCTATGGTTTCACATATCAGGACATTTAATAGCTTTGACAATTTAGCAGCAAATACATAAAAATAACAGAAATTCATCTTTTTCTGTATGATGAAATAAATCTCTTGAAACATCTCTTTACAGTTTTGCTCCAGTTAACTGAATTGCTGACTTTTTATTTATTTATTTTTTTTTTTTTTACAATTTTTGAACATTGACCTGTTAATTGAATTTGAGTCAAGCTTTAGCTGTTGGACAGATGGCTTCACATTTGACCCTAAAATACTTTGGTGTACACACAAGTTCATGGTCGATCAATCATTCCAAAGTGATTGCAGCTCTTGCAGCTGTAATAGAAGCACTAGGCACTCCTCC
This sequence comes from Hirundichthys speculiger, assembly GCA_018398805.1. Lineage (NCBI taxonomy): Eukaryota > Metazoa > Chordata > Actinopteri > Beloniformes > Exocoetidae > Hirundichthys > Hirundichthys speculiger. The sequence goes on from JAGFBZ010000430.1 coordinate 1,508,399, forward strand.
ACCTCTGGTCTTGGCAGTTGATAGCAGATGACATGCTGTGTTTGGTTTTTGCCAAATGTGGCGTTGTGCACGATGGCCAAATGTCTCCGCTTTGGTCGAGTACATTTGACCAGGCCTGCATTGTTCCAGAAGTCTCGTGGTTTGTTCAGTTACTACTTTCCAATCGTAAACCACGCTGTAGCGTACTTATTAGAGAGAAGAGGGTTTGTTCTGCCAGCCGTTCCAATCAAAACATACTTGTGCAGACTTTGTCTAATTGTGCTGTCATGAACCTCAGTATTTAACATACGAACTGAGGCATGTAAAAAAAATAAATTTAGCTCTTTGGCTTTTTGCAATTTCTCTGAAGATTGCGTTAAACTTTGGGTGAACTTGCTGGGATGTTCACTAGAATGGCCACTGTCTTGAATATTTCCAACTTGTGTATAAGAGTCCAAATTGGTTGAGAATAAACTAATAACCCCTTTGAAACTGACGAATTGAATCAGTCTGAAATGGAAGCAACAAATGCTTCTTTAAGGTAACTGCTGATAAACATACACCTGAATGCTCCAGAGCAAGCTGCCAAAGCTTCTGCTCTTATGGAGGTACATACACCTACTGATGATTAAGGGCTCATAAACACTGCATGATTTTTGACTGTTGCAGAAAAATCAATGTGATTAAAGAATTGTGGGGATATGGTTGGTCAAAATCTGCTCTCCTACATCCTACAGTGTGAGCGGTTTGACAACAGCCATCACATTGCTTTTGTGACCAAAGACTACCTCATATAGATAGTGTCAGAAATCCTACGATTCTGTCTTTTTTATCAGCCAGTTAAAATGCAACTTGGAATGACATATTGATTATCGCAACCTAGTGGTATTCCACTAGCTCGTCAGTGTCCAGTCTGGACAAACCATTCTGAATATCGTTCCCAAGACTAAGCAAATGTGAATCATACAGTTTGAGATGTTAAGATCTTATACACTATATTGCCAAAAGTATCACCCATCCAAATTATTGGAATCAGGTGTTCCCATCACTTCCATGGCAACAGGTGTATAAAATTAATCACCTAGACATGCAGACTGTTTCTAGAAACATCTGTGAAAGAATGGGTCTCTCTCAGCTCAGTGAATTCCAGGTGGAGCTGTGATAGGATGACACCTGTACAACAAATCCAGTTGTGAAACTTCCTCGTTCCTAAATGTTCCACAGTCAACTGTCAGCTGTATTATAAGGAAATGGAAGTGTTTGGGAACAACAGCAACTCAGCCATGAAGTGGTAGGACAGGTAAACTGAGGGGGCGGGGCCAGAGGATGATGATGAAGAACATAGTGCGAAGAGGTCACCAACTTTCTGCAGAGTCAATCACTACAGACCTCCAAACTTCATGTGTCCTTCAGATCAGCTCAACAACAGAGCAGAGAGCTTCATGAATGGGTTTCCATGGTGACGCAGCTGCATCCATCCAGACATCACCAAGAACAATGGAAAGAGTCAGATGCAGTGGAGTAAAGCAGCCACCACTGGACTCTAGAGCAGTGGAGGAACGTTCACACTTCTCCATCTGGTGATCTGATGGAAGAGTCTGGGTTTGGTGGTTTCCAGGAGAACGGTACTGGTCTGACTGCATTGATCCAAGTGTAAAGTTTGGTGGAGGGGGGGTTATGGTGTGGGGGTGTTTTTCAGGAGCTGGGCTTGGACCCTTAGTTCCAGTGAAAGGAACTCTGAATGCTTCAGCAGACCAAGACATTCTGGACAATTCCATGCTCCCAACTTTGTGGGACCAGTTTGGAGCTGGACCCTTCCTCTTCAACATGACTGGGCACCAGTGCACAAAGAAAGGACCATAAAGACATGGATGGAAGAGTCTGGTGTGGATGAACTTGACTGGCGTCCACAGAGTCCTGACCTCAACCTGATAGAAGAATTAGAGCAGAGACTGAGAACCAGACCTTCTGGTCCAACATCAGTATTTGACCTCACAGATGCACTTCTAGAAAGATGGTCAAAAATCCTCATAAACACACTCCTAAACCTGGTGGACAGCCTTCCCAGAAGAGTTGAAGCTGTTCTAGCTGCAAAGGGTGGAGCCACGTCACATTGATTAGTAATGGGATGAACTAAAGCTCATTTGTGAGTCAAGGCAGGTGAGTGAATACTTTTGGCAATATAGTGTATGACTCTCGTACGGTGTGTAGGCCTAGTGCAAATGTTAAATGTGATGAAAAGCAATCTTGGATAAACCTGAATACATTTTAATATGTATATATACATTTAAAGACATGGAGCTGAATCCAGCACCAGAGGTTGAGAAGAGCAGCCAGTGAACCTGAAGGCAGAGCCTCTCCTGAGCTACAACGGATGATGTATGACTGACAGGTTACACACAACACTCACCTGAGCCTCTGACCTTCCTGTATTATATGTCACGGTGGCTCTTCTCCCGCCATCTTTTTTTTTCCTCCCCTATTTTTCTGAAAGGAAACCTGAGGAGGGTGGAATAGCTTCAGGCTGATACCTGCTCAAAGGGGGAAGGGGCGAGGGGTCACAGGGAAACAAAGGCCATTCAGGTAAGCCGCTCTGAGCTGGCTTGAGACAGCCAGGCTCCCACTGCAGATAACACAGAGGCTAATGTACGAGTTTGCACAGTCAATGGCACCGGAGTCAGCCATAGCAGTTGGGGGGTGAGGTCTATGCTTGTTGCTTTATCAGTGAAAGAGAAGGAAAAAACAGTCTGACAGCCAGGTCAGTGCTGCACCCCAATAGAGCCACTGTGTACATAATAATAAATATGCTCAATTATTCTACACAATAGTAGTAATCCTCTATATGCAGGTTAATATTTCACAAATTCAGAACTTATAAACAATAATAAAAGCTTTACCCACATTTGTCCATTCCAAATAGCATTTATAGACCATACAAATATTTCCAGGGAATTTCATATGAGCTGTAATTGTTTAGTTAAGTGCTGCAGGCAGAACATGGATGAGTAAAATGTTCAAGTTAATTTCCGCAGGAAAATTTTGACCTTATCTCATCTACCGAACTCGTCCTCTCCTCTCAGAAACAAAAAAAAAAGGCAAAGTAAAACAGAAACGTTAATGTACAAGGAACCCAGCTGAAAGCTGAAAATGCTTAGTCTCTCCAAGTAGCGGTGACTGTTGCTAACTTTGTGCCAAACTGTCTTAGAATCATTGAGCAGTTTTGTAAAAATATTTCTCACGGCAAAATAGAAAAGAACTTAGGTCTTTTAACAGCTGCCGTATATATTAAAGCACGGTGAAGGTTTCAGGGAGTCGGGGGAGTTTCAGTGCTTGAAGGCCAAGGCTGGAAATGATTGTCTGACGCATGTGACTTTTGAGCTCTGAGGCAGCACTGAAGGACAAACCATCGGGCCAACGTGATCAGTAAAGCCTCGTGGGCTCAGGAGCACCGTGGAAACCTTTGTCACACAGCAGTCCGGTGCTGCATCCAGAAACATGACCTGACGCTGTACTTTCACAAGCTTCATATCAGTCCTGCACAGAAACTGACCTGCCAAAAAGTTTTCTCTGATCAGTTTGAAGGACATTTGTTGACTTGCATTTCAGCAAATTTGATTCTGTACCTTAACCTTGGAGTTCAGTTTGTACGTCCTTCGAATGTTTTATTTGGCTATTTGTTCACCATCTGCATCCCAGAGTGAAGGATTTTCATTTTCAGCCAATACAGATGGGTTTTTGTAAGCCTGCAGTGATGGTACGCTACGTAAGTCTTATGCTGATTAGTTGACAGTCAGCAAGGTGGTGACAACCACACATTTCACCTGGAAGCATGAGCCATGAAGGATGATAGAAGCACATACAACAGATGCTCCTTGGACATTGTTAATTAAGTTTAAAACAGTAAATGGGACTGCATCCCTCTTGGGCAGCCTGGTGGCTTGTTGGTTGGCACTGTTGACTCACAATAAGAAGCTTCCTAGTTCAAGTGTTTCTGTGTGGGTTTTCTCTGGCATCCTTCCACAGCCCCAAAACATGTGTGTCAAGTTAATTGGTAACTCTAAGTTAATTGGTAACTCTAAGTTGCCTGTAGGAACGAGTGGGTGTGGTTGTTTGTCTGTGTGGCCCAGCTCGCCCTTGTAAAAGAGATCTTGATCTCAGTGGGACTAACCTGGTTAAAATAAAACCTAATAACGTAAGTCTTATGCTGATTAGTTGACAGTCAGCAAGGTGGTGTCTTGTTGACATTTCAGAGTATAAATACACAGTAAGCTCTGGCTCTATAATTAAACCTTTATAGTCTATGCAGTGATTTTAACTCTGTCCCCAGTGAACATCCGGAGCAACGTGGGGTTTGTAGTCCAAGGACATGTGGACTGGGGGTCCAGGGATCCAATAACCAGCTTCTACCACAAAATAGTTTTACAAGTAGGACTTGTGTCTTTTCCACAGAAGAGAAAAACTAAAGCACCAACAACTGCAGCGACAGAAGCGTACGATAATTTAGGCGCTTAAGACACTTGCTTCTAAAAACGTTTGATCAGTTCATCATGTGAGCCAAAGTCTGAACCACAATTTACAAGGCTTGCTTGAGGAAATGGTACCAAGTCCATACTAGACCTGTGAATTAGTTGTCTTTCCCCATAACGTGGTACAACGGGCAGACTTTGTGTGTGAATGGAAGCAGAGCAGACACAGGACCATGCCAGAACTGAAAGGGACGTCACAGCCTGCTGTCACAAAGGCTGCTGTGTCGCTGTGGACCGTCAGCGTCGGCCAGACTGCCCTCCACAACCTCATCATATTAAAATCTTATCTGTAGCTAAACTGTTAGATTTTAATCTGCGTATATCTCCTCCTCTCCCCTCCCCCCCTCATCCATCTTTTCCAATCTCCCTCCTCCTCATTTCTCTGTGCAGGTTTCACTCTAGAGCCTGTCATTCTTCTGCCTTTTGTATCAGCGGGGCTCTTTGCTATTGAATGCTGCTTCCACCCCCACACCCCTCTCTCCTCTCTCCTCTCTCCTCTCCTTCTCCTATCTCCTCTCCCGGTTGTCCTCACTCACTCATTCACTCTAGGCCTTAATTATGACATAGCTTAAAAAAAAATACATGTGTTTCTTCTCCTACAAGGAGAAGGGTTGGGGTGAGTTTTTTGACAAGAGGCTCAAGGGGGGGGGTTTATCCACTGAGGTGTACCTGCTGATCGAAGCGGGCGCTGGGAAGGGAGATTTTCTGGGTGCAATAATTGTGTCTCATTAATTCTCACTGTAATGCTGGGTAACTAAACGGACTATGCAATTAGGAGGCTGAGCCCTGAATAGGCCGGCTAATCAGGGGACAAAAGCTCCGGCTCAGAGGCCATTAGGCCCAGAGGAAGTGCTTCTTTTGTAAGGAGTGGTCTGTGATGCCTTCATCTCCATCCAAATGCAGCGGAGAAGAAAACCTTTGGGTGGTTCTTCCGTCCTGAAATCTTTACTGCTTAACATATACAGCATATAAAGCTTTTAGCACAAACAAAGGCTGAATAATGACGTGATATAAACAAAATCTACCTGCAGTGCAAAGCTTTATTCATATTTTCCCCATAACTTGTTGGATGGAGTATTGCTGTTTATTGTTGATTTTTTTTCAAATGAAATACCCCAGTTAGATTCTCAAATAGATGTCAAGTGCATCCGGAGCCCCCCCCCACCCCCCCGCGGTCCCTCCTCCTCTCCGGTATGTGCCCCGACATCCCACACCATCATCCAAAGTGCCGACTCAGGAGTGTGCGAGACCTTTCAGCCATCTGGGAAAGGTGGAGGACGAAAGAGAATAGGAGATCCTTACATTATCTATCCCCTTACCTCGCTCCTTCTCCTCTCCCACCTTCCACTCTGGAACCTTTATCTTTTATCTCTATTACTCTCACCGACAGGCAGCCGAGATGGAGAGTAAATTAATTCTCCTGGTCATTAAAATTAAGCATTGAATTATTGACATGAAGTTAGCTTTTTTTGTGGAGAATCACTGATAATCTCTTCCCCAGAAGGAGAGAAATAATGTGACTGCTGTAGTCATCAGGTCTCAAAAGAAAAGAAAAGTTTAGAGTAGACACAACGTGTCAGAAAATTCTGACAAAAGTCCTATTAATCCCACAATAAGAGCATGAAGCCTGGTTCTAATGTAGCAGGAGTTTTATTCCCATAAGGAGCAGTGTGTTGCCCCCGCTATCTGCTGGGCCGCCACCTCTGGATTATACTGTGGATTATGTTAATGTCGTCGAGCCCCACGGACACGTGACCCCCCCCAGCTGTTCTTCCTATATACTGAAGCCGTATGTTTTCATTTAGCATTAATCAAATTCTATTATTATACGAAGTGAACAGATTGATGCCCAGCTCCATTTGTTGTAATCCCTCATCGCTCGAAACAACAAACAGACTGAAAAAAAAAAAGATAAAATAAATAATGCAAGCAATATTTTTGGGGAGATGCGCCTACACATTCTCCTTTCACACTCAACTCCAATTACTGTGACAGTTGCTTTGGTAATTTTATGAATAGAAAAAAAAACACTTAGTGTGCTCGTTAGTCAAATACACATTTGCAGCCTTTTCATAGCTGCAGAGCAGGAGTTTGACAAGCTGTTTACGCTAAGCCCGAGTAAATCAAATTCAGCGTTTGCCTTCCTTCCTCAGTAATCTCATTTTGTTTACCGCTAACGCTAAGTACATTAACATCTGCAAGGCCTGTCTGTATTTACTCTATTTGCCCCTACTGTACTGGCTCTAAGCCAGGCATTGACTCATGTTAGGAATTGAAGGAAACCAGCTGAATATTCACGAGCAACTGGCTCCTAAATCTGACACCGAGGCAGGGGTCCGGAGTAAGCAGAGCTGCAGATGGCGTATGAACCGATACAAGATGTGTGTTTTTTTTTCTTTATACCCCAAGTGATTGGAGATACTAAATGATTTTAAACAGAAATATTTTATTAGTCTACTTGTAAGTGTTTATGTGGGAAAGTGAAGTTTGACAGGAGGGGAAACAGCAAACCTCCTCTCAGGAAACCAAAAGATACACAGTAGGATGTAATGGTTTGGGTTAGATCATTCCAGAGCAGTTGAGCTACTCAAACGTCATATAGGAGGTAAGGACGATTAAAACTTTAAGTAAGGAACGGGGTGATATCAAGGATGAAGAATGTCAAGATTCCATGTCCCTGTAAGGTCTTTTTTTTGAGCGCATCCAGAGTGAAAGCAGCACTAAATCAGGTCTCACCTGCGTCCTCCTGTTTGTCCACATAGCTCCCTCCACTGCTCTGGGTCCTGTTTCAACACAGCTTTTTATTTCAATCTGAGTCAAAAAAATGACTAACTCAGAGTCAACAAACTCAGAATTTAGAAACTCAAGATGACGGTTTAGAGTTGGTTCTGTTACTTCTGAGTTACACCATGTACTCTTCTTTTCTTGCAGTCTTGTGTCTTTCTGCAGAAATGTAAGATGGCCACAGCGGTGAAGGAAAGACAGTTGATGTGGAGAAATTACAGGACGAGTGAATGCGTGATTTACATATTTAATGGCAGATAAAATCTTGTCTGAAAAAAACAACTGAGAAAAAAACAAAACATTTGAAAGATGAAGTATACAACATACAGTGATCCCTCGCCAATTCGCGCTCTAAGTTCCACGGTTTTAGTTATTTGCGGATTTTTCAGAAATGAATGAAATGAAATGAAATGAAATGAAAAGAAAAGAAAATGAAATGAAATGAATGAATGAAATGAAAATGAAATGAAATGAAAAATACTTAATTTATCCCATAAAGGGAAATTCAACACTGTACCAAGGGCTCTTTTTTTTATTTTAATTTTTTTAAACAACAGACAAACGACAGCAATAAATATATATAATAAGAAATATATAATATAATAAAAAATCAAGAAAAAAATTGCGGAAACATCACAGGATGTTGTGTGCGTTCTCTCACAGTGAAGAAATGTGAGCCAGCCTGGGCCCTTTAAGAAGGTGGCCTTATGGGTAATGGTGTGGCCTTATGGGTAATGTAGTGTGTGTGTCGTGGGACGGCAGAACAAAAACGGGGTTAGATGAAAAGTGTAGTGAGCATCAACAGCAGCCCAGCGTGTATAGATTTACATTCTCTGTTAACCGACAGGAGCCCAACAATACAACCTGTGTGATGTTACAAGTTCCTGCAGTGACACAATAAAGTTCCCGTTCCATGCAGAGAAAACCAGACTTTTTGTTTTGTTGTTGTTAGCGTGTTAGCCGCTAATTATGAGCCAAAAATAACAGTTTGTTTACTACGGTTCAGAGACCAGAGGCCGTGAAGGTAACAGAAAGACCACAGTTGAGCCTTTGTCTTGTTTTGCTGCAGTGTCTCACTACTTTTTTGCAGGTTTTAAACATATTTTAAACACATTATTTAGGCTCGGTGGGGGTGGGGGTGGGCTCCAGCAACAGTTCGTGGATTTTTATTTTAGCGGAGGGGCGCCAGCCGGAAAAGGGTGGAATGCCCTCTCCAGGTTGGGGATGAGGTCCTTCCCCAAGTGGAGGAGTTTAAGTATCTCGGGATCTTGTTCACGAGTGAGGGAAGGATGGAGCGGGAGATCGACAGACGGATCGGTGCGGCATCTGCAGTGATGCGGGTGCTGCGCCGGTCTGTTGTGGTGAAGAAGGAGCTGAGTCGGAAGGCGAAGCTCTCGATTTACTGGTCGATCTACGTTCCCACCCTCACCTATGGTCATGAGCTTTGGGTAGTGACCGAAAGAACAAGATCGCGGATACAAGCGGCTGAAATGAGCTTCCTTCGCAGGGTGGCCGGGCTCTCCTTAGAGATAGGGTGAGAAGCTCGGTCATCCGGGAGGGGCTCAGAGTAGAACCGCTGCTCCTCCGCATCGAGAGGAGCCAGATGAGGTGGCTCATCTGGTTAGGATGCCTCCTGGGCGCCTCCCTGGTGAGGTGTTCCGGGCACGGCCCACTGGGAGGAGACCCCGGGGAAGACCCAGGACACGCTGGAGGGACTATGGGCCCGATCTTGCGCCAAACCTCCAAAACCTGCTATTAAGGGATAAAAGGTATTGGGAGGGGCGTTCCCCCACGAAGAACGCAATCTTCCACCTCCCAAAACCCACGATCTCACCTGCGAAATCCACGATGTCATGCACACATTATGCATGGGAGTGGTTAGGGCGTTCCACCTGTTTAACCAATCAGTGCGTCAGTAGCCATTGCCTTTAAGAGCAGGTTGCAGTACCTGCAAACTGCCATGGAACGTCTTTTCACCCAGATCAGAGCAGCTCTCATGGACAGCTGGTCTGGGACTGTGCTGTAGAGCTTCCTCCTCTTTTTTCCTCCTCCTCCTCTGCACTGATATATACATAACTAGCTCTAACTAATGTGGAGCAAATGATTTAATCATTTCTTTTGTACTCCAAGAAGTTCCAACAAACTGCTCAGAAAATAGAGCCGGTGAGCTTCCAGGAAAGCATTTATTAACTAGAAAAGCAATCGGAGATCGCAGACCTCCGCCAAGCACAGCAGTTTGTGGTTGCTTTAGGGTTCAAGAAACAACTAAACAGCGCAATGTTATCGAAAATTTGAAAGTGATCCAGAATCCAGGATTTCTTCCGGATCACACCCAAAATAAAATCAGTTCTTCCTTTTCACATTTCTGACAACTCCTGAAAATGTCATCAAAATCCATCCATAACTTTTTGAGTTATCTTGAACATATCCCCTGCGCAAAGACGCACAGCTGCGCCAAGACGCATAGTTGCTGGGAGCGGTGCTTTTTTCACAACAGAGTTCTGTGATCTCCTCGTTTCCTCCACAGCAAACATCTGAATGAGATCATGTCACAGCTGTACAGACATCATCTGCCCTTAAGAGAATAATGTATGAAAGTAATACAGTGATGCATAATCGAGAGGTAGAGCCGGTTGTGCAGTCCACATGTGACTGGGTGGACGCGCAATGACAGGATTTGGACGCGCTCTTTACGCGCCGACATGCCAGTTGCGCTTTCCACAAACTCGGTATCTTGCGGTACTGGTGTCTCGCAGATTTTGGGTATTGGGTAATGGGTGGTCACACCACCCATTACCCAATACCCAAAATCTGCGAAGTACAGGTACCGCAAGATACCGAATTCGTGGAAAGCGCTAGTGACACGCCCATTGCCGCGCCCACAATGTGCTTAAGGGAGACGGCAAAATGGGTTTTGGGTATTGGGAGGTGGAAGATTGCATTTCGGCTCCTAAATCTGTGATTTGCAGGTAATGGGTTTTGGGTATTGGGTAATGGGAGGTGCAAGATCGGGCCCTATGTCTCTCGGCTGGCCTGGGAACGCCTTGGGATCCCCCCAGAGGAGCTGGAGGAAGTGGCCGGGGAGAGGGGGGTCTGGGCTTCCTTACTCCGGCTGATGCCCCCGCGACCCGACCTCGGATAAGCAGAAGAAGACGGTACGGTACGGTACGGAGGGGCGCCAGTCCCCATTAACTGTGAAAAATTGGGGATCACTGTAATTCAGGAAGGTAACTTGAACATAACAGGCTGGTTAGTCCTGCCTGAGCCTGAACAGATCACCTAAGATGGACCCCCAACCTGCACGTTCTGACAGTTGGAAACAAATGAACATTTGTTCATTTCTCTGGCATAAAGCTTTCTGTATTATATATTGGACATTTTCGTCCCACCTGTGGAATTAAGTGGACTAGTTGACTTCTCTGCTTCATAGGGGAACAGCAGGCATGGTAGACAAATGAGCTGCTGGACACTATCCAGCCCTATCCATTTTTTTCTTCTGTCCATTGTGGGATGTGGAGTAGGTCTAGTGAAATACTTTTTTTTTGATACCCTGCCCTCTGTACCTGCAGGCAATTCCTTTTCCCTCTCTGAAAAAGGTGTTTGTTTTCAGTCACCGTTGTAGCCGGCCACAATGCAGCATGGCTGAAATGGAGTGTGTGATCAGTCTCTGATCCATCCTGGTGTGAAAGGGCAGCGAGCCCCTCCTGCATCACCCTCATCTGAAGAGCTGATTAGTCCTCCTCCTCTCTCTCTGTCATGACGACCGTTACCTGAGCAACAGTCCTGCTCTGCCGTCACCTATCTGCTCTCCTCTCTGTGTCCTCCTCGCTGTCGGATGAAATGAAAACTCAACTGTTTCATTTTACAGAGAATGCGTTGTGTTTTTTTATACAAACTAACCAGTTAGGTGACGTTACACGGCTGGTCTGTTTCTTAATTTGCTCAGATTGACTTCACAGCCTGGAGCTTCTTCACTGCTGCACTTGTTCCAGCCTCATCATCATCTTTTCTATTTTTTTTTTCCTCAATATTTTTGTCATGAAATCCCTCAAGCCTCTACTCTTCTCTTCTCTTTTCTGGGCAACAGATTTCTGCTGACCGGACATTCTGGCATTTTACTGGAGCGGCTAAAAGAACTCATTAATGGTCAGTGGTCAAACCACTATTGTGTTGGAGATGGGGGCGTGGAGGGGGGGTGGGTGGTGGAGGGTGTTCTTGATCACTGTTACTGTAATTAGGAAGAAAGGAAAAAAAAGGCTTTATGTAACTCAAATATTACTCATTTCTTCCACAAAAAGGCCTGTTTTTGAAAAATGATTACTGCAAATAATGTGATGTTTGAAGGGTCCAGTTCTGGGCTCCTCTGGGGCCCCAGGCAGACAAACAAAGACAAAAGCAGCTTCCATGGGAATATCTGTGTCATCAATGCTTCCAGTCAAATTGAGTAATGCTAAAAGAATGTTTCTTTAATCACACAAATGGAACCAGGATGATATCTAAAAATTTTATCATTTTCTAAGTCATGTAGGTTTCTGCTTATGGTGACTTCTAAGAAGGCTACTGAAAAAAAGGGAAGAAACTTGATTTATTTCTCAAAAAATAATGGTTGAAAAAAGATGTTACAAAATAAACCAAGGTATTTCATGTGCAGTTTTGATATACGACAGGTGACGTTATTGATGCACGGAAAGGTTAAGATCACGTATATAAGTTATGTTACTGTCTAAAAAACAAAACAAAACAAAACAAACAAACAAAAAAAACCCGTAGCCCTGACGCTATCACAAAATCCATTTGAGTATCCTAAAAACAAATGATGGCTGGCTTGATGACAGTAAATTATCTATTGGGATCTATAACATCAGCCAACTTTGTCAACACAAATGCGACATGATCATTCAGATATCTTCAAAATGCCCATTTTCTGCTTCTCCGAGCATCAGTTACCTCGGGTTCTGAAACAGGATTAACTGAAACCTCTTGCTCCGGGTTAAGTTGCGTTGCTTTTCGAAACTGAATCCTCAGAGATTTCCTGAGTTCAGGTTCAACATACTCAGAGTTTACACAGAACTAGAGGTCTTCACGGGTCCACGTTCATGGACCTGAACCCGAATGGACCCGTTAAAATTCGACCCGAAAGTTGTCTAGTGTTGAATAAAACGTGATTTTCTTACCTAAAGTTGTCTTCTTCTACCGGTTCAGTTGCTACATAGGCTACGTGATGTAAACAACAATAAATCCACGTCGTTATTTTCTTTGTGGATACAGATGCTATTGGTAGCAGCTGCTAACACTAATAGCCTACACCGGTCAGGACGTGTCGTGAATATGTTCTCATGCAGTGTTGTCATGTTGGTGATCCGTTGTGCTTTACAGCTGCCGGGCAAACCGCTAATAACACGCTACGGCAACACGATTGTTTCATGACAAACACGCCACGTTAATGAATAATCATTTAACTGCCCCGAGTCACCGCCAATATCTTTACCTCTCTCGAGTAAACGTGTCAGCCTGTCAAAGAGCACCGACCGGACCAGAGACTAACTGTACCGATTCCAACCCGAACCCGGAGTCACGTCTTTTGAATGGACCCGAGACCCGATTCAAGTCGGGTCGGAACCTTGGGTTTTTTGGGTTGTTCCGAAGACCTCTACGCTGAACCTGTTTTCTGAAACGGACCGCTGGTTTTCCTAATCTGTGGCTTTTAGACGTACCTGCATCACACACGAGCATGGTCCTAACACTAACCCCGTGAAATGCCAAATGATAAATCTAGAGATCCCACATTCAGTCTTCCAACCACAAACATGCCAAACACTGAAAAATATTTGTACAGGGAACAAATAATTTAAAAAGTTGAGGACACAGCTGTGGACATTAGAAGGAAAACTCCAATGTGTTTATTTGGAAACATAATGTAAACAAGGTGCTCTTGAAAAAGGATTTTTAAAATCATTCTATGATTTTGGTGTCTGTAGGATTCCTCCTGCACACACAAAAGCTCATAAATGACCAGTCTTACACGTATTTGTTTAATTGGACAGACGAAGCAGGAAACCTCTCTCTTTTCAGGTTGTTTATTTCTACATTACACCAGGAAGAAAGCAAGTTAGGGAGTTTCCCCTAACCAATAACAGAGACTGTGGGACCAAGTCTGACTGACTGGCTCTTCCTTACCCACTCCTTGTATGCTATTACGTGCAGAAGATGTGAAAGTTGGGTGGAGTTTATGATGATTGGTTCACGTCCTCCACTGCTCGGCCGGAAACTTTCTTTGGTTGGCTCGTTCTCCACATTTCACGTGCTCCTGTAACATGTTTTGCAACCTGCAAACAAAACATGTTTTGTTTGCATCTCTGTCCCCCTTTTACAGTCCCGTCTGCTCCATCCCAAACATAACCTTTTGACCCAGTTCACACCTTTCTCAGTCGCTTCTGCTCGAGCACACACACACACACACCCACACACACACACACACACCACACACACACACAGAGTTCACACCTTCTGCATCCAACCGCCTCCTCATCCAGCAGCTCACAGTTTCATCCAGCAGCTCACAGTTTCATCCATGCTCTTTTGCAAAGCTGCTCTAATGTCTTGACTATACCTTTATGCCATATAAAAAATACATTTTTCGAAGCATATATATATAAAAAAAACCATATTGTCTAAACTGTACACTTAAATTAAGGATCTGTCAGGATACAATATCTCTACATGTCCCAGATATTTTCACTTCTTGCAGTGTTAAAAAATATAATAAAATAATAACAGTTATATCTAAGGATTCCACAGTAGCTCTCCTCGGGCCTCCATGTTGCACTGCCATGTTGTCCTGCATTACATAAGGTTTTAGTTTCTCACTGTTTCTCATCTTAATGCTGAGAATAAATAGAGCAAAACTTGTGTGGTTACACGAGTGTCTCTAAATCAGAAGCGCATTTGTCACCTTTTAACCCCCATGTATTTTTTTTTTTTTGTTGGCTGCTTGAGTAACAAATGATCAGTGTTTTATTTTGCTCTGCAGACATGACCTGTTCTTTAGGTGATGTTGCTCCTCTGCATGAACTGATTACGCTATAAAAGTAACAAATTTAAACAGTTTTTTAAAAATTTAACTCTGTTTTCTCTGCTATGACTGATGAATGCATGAAGAAATGGTTTTATACTTTCTTCTGCAGGTTCAATTCACCTACAACGTGTCATAGGTATCACTTTTTGACACGTTGGGGCGAGTTTATTATTTTTGACTGGGCCGTGGATGCTTGTCCACACTATGGCGCTGAGAAGGGGCTGACAGATGTCTGGCAGGCAGGTAGTTCAATAAATCTTGCCTTTTTTTCTCTCTTTATGTTCATGCTGAGCGTCTCAGATCCACCTTGTGAGATGTTACATAAACATATGTTTTGGTAGAGAAGAAGTGGCCATTAATCATTGAAACAGTAGCATGTGCAAACAGGTGTGATTTGTCTTAAATGATGTTTGGAGCTTAAACTGGTAAAATCCTGTTATCTAACACTGAAAATGCTGATCAAATGCTTTCTTATTCAGCTCACTGCAAACAGATGTTATGAAGTGTTGATGTTTTTTTTTTTTGTTGGACGAGTATAAAAAGGCTATAACTAACAGAGGGCTCAGATAATCCAGTACTACTAAACTGGAGCCTCTATATTTGCTAGAAAGTGCCAGACCTACTACAATTTGAACCACACTTTTGTGTGTGTGTTATTAGGGATAACTGTTCAGAAATATTTTTACATTTATAAAAGCAACACAGTTCTAATTCTAATTCAGAATGGGCTGCTATTCAAGTGGCATTGCAACACCTTTTACTGTCGTTAAACTACAGCAGGTTCTTCCTATGCACAGGCATGTACACAAGCTCATCCAGCTCACCAGTGATGAAAGCTTATAAGATTTTGGTACGTCATGCCTGAGCTTGATTTTCTCCTATTTTACAGGGATCAAACACAGTTTGACTGTGAGTGCTTTGCCATGCTCTTCCAGCCTGCCGCAGCTCTGAAAGGTTTTAGCGACGGGAGAATTTTAGCCCTGTAGCAATGCAATCTCTATATCCCGATGTAATTATCAGGATAAGACATTTTCCTTCTGTGATGGAGGCCAAAGTTTGCTGCCACGGTGTGTGGAGATTTGATTTGACTGAAGAGCCCGTGCTTGCATGGCATGTCCTCGAGGACTCTGGGGTTCTGCAGCTCATGCATTAAGCCTCCGTGTCCTTGTACAATATTTGTTAAACACATTACAATTTTCTCTTCCTCTGAATTATAGCTTGATGGAATTTTGAGTGAATTGGAGAGAGACTTTCACGCAGCGGCTGCAGAAATGTTCGGAAAAATCTATCCAGTGCCAATGAAGCAGAGAGGCAAGGTGCATACTGGACAGGTCTCCAGTCCATCACAGGACTAAACTCAGCCACCACTTTATTAGGTCCACCTTGCTAGTACTGGGTTGGACCCCATTTTTGCCTTCAGAACTGTCTTAATCCTTTGTGGCATAGATTCAACAAGGTTCTGGAAACATTCCTCAGAGAGTTTGGTCCATATTGACCTGACAGCATCACTCAGTTGCTGTAGATTCGTCAGCTACACATCCATGATGTGAATCTCCTGTTCCACCACATCCCAAAGGTGCTCTATTGGACTGAGATCTGGTTACTGTAGAGGTTATTAGACTACCGTGAACTCATTGTCATGTTCAAGAAACCAGTCTGAGATGATTTGTGCTTATGACATGGAGCGTTATCCTGCTGGAAGTAGCCATCAGCACACTGTGGTAATAAAGGGATGGACATGGTCAGCAACAATACTCAGGTAGGCTGTGGTGTTGACACAATGCTCAGTTGGTACTAATGGACCCAAAGTGTGTCAGGAAAATATCACCCACACCATTACACCACCACCAGCAGCCTGAACCGTTGATACAAGGCAGGATTGATCAATGCTTTTGATCAATGCTTTCATTGATTTTGACACCAAATTCTGGCCCTACCATCTGAATGTTGAAGCAGAAATCCAGACTTGTCAGACCAGGCAACATTTTTCAAATCTTCTATTGTCCAGTCTTGGTGAGTCTGTATGAAATGTAGTCTCAGTTTCCTGTTCTTAGCTGACAGCAGTGACACCTGCTGTGGTCTCAAGGTTGGACATGTTGTGCCTTCAGAGATGCTCTTCTTCATACCTTGGTTGTAACGAGTGGTTATTTGAGTTACAGTTGCCTTTCTATCAGCTCCAACCGGTCTGGTCATTCTCTTCTGACCTCTGGCATCAACAAGGCATTTGTGCCCACAGAACTGCTGCTTACTGGATATTTTCTCTTTTTCAGACCATTCTCTGTAAACGCTAGAGATAGTTGAAAATCCCAGTAGATCAGCAGTTTCTGAAAATACTGTCCACCAACAACCATGCCAAGTTCAAAGTAACTTAAATCACCTTTCTTCCTCATTCTGATGCTGGCTTTTAAACTGCAGCAGATCATCTTGACCATGTCTGCATGTCTAAATGCATTGAGTTGCTGCCATGTGATTGGCTGATTAGAAATTTGCGTTAACGAGCAGTTGGACAGGTGGACCTAATGAAGTAGCCGGAGAGTGTAGATAAGGCACCATAAATCAGGAATTTCATAGTTTCTGCATGAGGTGTTTTCTGTGACATTGGTGGCCGCCTTACGCTAATTTTCTAAAGACTTACCCTCATCTTGACCACAATTACGATTTGCTTAACCCTCAGCTTTGCCCTAACTTTTTTTTTCTCAGCTTCACCTTTCTGAACCATAAAACATCATCTTGACCCTCAATTTTAAATTTCAACGATTAAAGCAGAATTTGTTTTTTCTATTGGTTGATAAACGCAGCATACTCATGTAGCCATACAGCATCATTCATTTCTTTAATTTCCTGCATTTATGTTGTATCCTCTTTCTTAAAGCAAATCTATTTACTGAGTCAACAGCACTGGAAACATTGCTTTGCTGGTTAAAATTTAACAGGAATGTCGATCCCTGAGACTGTTACTTTTTAACCATATACTTGGTTAAATATTCAACAAATGTTACATTCCTTTACCTTGACTTATCTGTTGTTGATTCCAGGCTTTCTATCTTTCTTTCCTGTTAACTTTGATACTTGAATTTAATTGGTATTGCTGCTGAGCTTGTTCAAGTATGAAACAACAGAGCTTTACACCTAGACTACAGTATTTAATCATTATTTTGCATGCAGTTGCCTGACAGCAAGAAACCTTATTAGGCAAGCTCATTTATAGGGGGACTAGCAATCCAATTAGACCTAATTGGAGGCTGTTAGAAAAGCCTTCAGAGGTAACCCGCACTGACTCCGACCACCGCTGCATCCTCCCAGGTCTGGACTCCTTTCTCCTCCCAGCATGAACGTCGCAGCCGCCTTGCTGAGATATTTTTAATGAGTCAAAAGTCCATAAGAAGGTAATGATGAGATTGTTGCTTTACGCAGTGCAACAATGAAGATGTATTTATGGTGCTGTGAAAAGGCTAATTTAGGGAGGCGTTCTTGTAAAACTGGGGGAATAGGCCTGGAAACAAAGACCACCCCCGTAAACCTTTATTCAGCCACTGCATTAACTCTTGACTGACATTTTAAAAACACAACCTATAGAAGGTAAATCGCATTTTAAAAGGTGCTTAATCTGTCATTTCCAATTACACTCTTCATATCCAAATGATCTGTGACAACTTTTGCTTTTTTTTACACTGTCATCATCGTGAGGATCTTCAGCTCTCACTGGAGCGGTTTACAGCGAGTCCGAAGGAGCAGGCTCCAGAATCAGCACCTCAGAATACGAGACCGTGTTTCTCAGGTGGAAAAATGTGGAATGTCCTTTAAAGCTAGGCAATGGGATGTTGCATCAAATGAAGGAATTTAAGAATCACAGGGTGTTTTTCATTGGTGCAGAGTCTGCAATAGTGCCAGTTGATAGTATTCATGCCGTGTATTGATGCCAAACATTTGGGTTCTTTGACCCAGTGTCTCTATTTTGTGGAGCACGGTGCCGGTTTATCATTCATGCTAGTGCAGTCATGTTTACAAGTTGCAGTCATCATAAACAGACAAAAATCAGAGAACAACACCAAAACCACACCTGGAGACAAAAGTAACAAAACGGCAGTACGTGGAAACACTCGATGCCCTAAATCTAGATCTCCTCATGCAGAGAAAATAGCACCAATCAGAAGAAAAGCTGTATGTTCAGTTGCAGTAACACAGCCCTGGAAACAGTCCTGGCAACTATACACAATTTATGTCTGCTAATAACATTCCTGTCATCCTTCTTCTCGACAAAATCAAGATAACGACCTGGTTTTTCCAACCGTGAGAGATTCCATCGCTATCTTCCAAACTAGCTTCTGCTCTGTGCGCCTGCAGACTTTGTTGCACATTGCGAGCCATTTTGCAATTATTTGATTTTGTAGTTACAGTAACCCACTCAAATACTGTTTTTAAATATCAACACTACTTGTTACAGTTAATATCACGGTAACACTTTTTACTATCCAACACTGCCATCTAGTCACAATGCCTACTTTGTTTCAGACTGATTACGCTATGAAGGATCACCGTTTCATCATATTGGGGGTGCTCTGGGTTATTTAGCTATTTCAACATCTTGGATTGATTCAAATAGACCACAGGAGTGCTATTTAGTAGCTTCCACCGTCTGCCTGAAAGGCTTACTTATCACTAAACCATCACATTCACCAAACGCAGAGTTGCCAGACTGGTGTAATCTGTTGACAAGTCCCCACTTTAATAATCCAACAGTGATCACTGACATGCTGGTCCGGTCAATCAACCGGCATGTACAGCTGGAACAAATGCAGATGAACTGGGCTCCCAGTCTGCACAGACCAGCGGCTGGTACCCAGAGAAATCACTGTTTCCCACTTGAGGGAAATCCAGTGTGTGTCCAGTAAGTATGTGAGATCAAGCAGAGGAGTGGGATATCCCCATACCTGATTGGCCACTGGTGTACTTTGGAGCATGATGTAAGTAATCACAGGTTCCTTTTGAAACAAGCGAATGCACCATTTGCAGTTCCAAGCATCTTGGACTGAGTTCACTCGTTCCAACCTGCAAATGCTTGTGTGTGAGGATTTTCTGTGCAGTCAAGTCAAGCGCTTAAAGGGACCACTCATGCATAGGAAAATGATAATGTATGGCAGAAGACAGCCAGACGCAGGGTCTTTGCTGTTTCAGGAGCCGACATCGTATTTCATGAAAAGATCTGAATTGACAGAGAGCTGTAAAGCGTTGTTTAAAGTCTCTGAGCAGAACCATTAATCATGACAGCTGTTGCGTGATCTTGCAGAAACACTGAGGGAGGACACATGTCATTCTCAAGTACACTGTAACATATTTTACCTGTGGCAGTTCACTGACAGAATTAGGCCTGACATAGTAAGAAGGAATGTGAGTAGCTTTTATTGTTTTTCACCCATATTAATTTTTTTAACGCTACATTCCTATTTTTTATGATTATTTTTTAAGAAAATGATATAACTGCTATTATCTGAGTTAAAAAAAAACATCAACATGTTTGAATATAATGAAGCAGTGACCAGATACATCAGCTTTGTGGAACAGGGAAGGAGATTTTACTTATTTAAATTAATTAAAATGGCTTCTGGGACTACAATTACAAATGCAAACAGTCCCCTGGCCGGACTCATTGGAATTCCTGCTGTATAGATGCGAGCAGCTCAGTCTTACCTCGGCAAAGGCGCATAGCAGACAGACAGGCTGTCAGAATCGTTATCGTCGGGACTTTATCTTGTTAATTTGGTAGACGGGAGTGTGGGGTATTTGCCCTGTGGAAAACTAAACACACTCACAGGGCTTCTCTCAGCGCTCCCCTCTCCCCTCACATGCACAGCGCAACTGGCGAGTCAGCCAGGGTCCACACATAGCCTGCGGTCATATCACACCAAACAGCCTGGCTGGAGTCAATATGGCCGCGGGCGGAAAAATGGTGCTGGGAGCCGGTCCCCCCCTCTGTCCAAGAGCTGGCACGGGTGCTGGTTCGATATGAGCGTGCCTCCCGTTAGTGCACACGCACGCACCAACACACATAAACCAAAACTAGAACCACTAATTTCCACCAGCAACAACTCTCAGGCTCCCACTCAACTACTTATCATCTTTTTTTTTTTTACTATCTCATAAAGGCAATAACATTGTGCTTATAAATCTCCTTTCTAGTCCAGAGACCACTCAATGAATTTTTACAACACAAGCAGCTTTCTCTCACTGCCACCCACTTATTAATTAGATCCATTTATTTAACAGACTAAATTATCCCTATAATTACTCCTATTATTCCTGTAATTATTCCTGTAATCAAGCTACACTATGGTATATGCATATGAAACCTAGGAGGAATCTATTGTTACCAATTAGCCTAAACAGTGTGTTTTGGTGTGGGAGGAAACCAGAGTACCCGGACCAACAACACTCTGAAGAGTCAGTGCCGACCACTGCTCCCATCATGAGGAGTCGAGGAGAAGGAACCGAGCAGCAGCTGCAGTAGGAACCATCACCACCATGGTAGGGCCTGCAGAAGATAGAGAGAATACAGAAGACAGACAGTGTTGAAGATGTGAAATGAAAGAGAAAAGGGTGAAGGTGAATGTGTGTGCTTTTGGGACACAATGGATCAGCAACCAGAACTGATTTGAGATCAGATTTTCCCTTCTCTGCTGACCCTGCAGACTGGGATGAGGAACGGACTGAAAAAGGGGTAAAGTCCAGCAGCTGCCCGTCAAAGAGAAAACCGTACTTGTCATTTACTTGTCACATTTTTTTCCTGAGCTGATAAAAGTTAATTTGTGGGAATATTGGACAGGAAAAAGGAGAGGAAGTACCGTGCATCAAAGCTTAGCATCCAACCCTTCATTATTCAAACACACCCTTCCTTTGCTCAGTGTCATAGTCTTGTAGCAGATAAGTCACAGGTGAATAATAAGATACCACATTATATGACAGGAAATTAAACAGAGAAAAAGGAGACACTTCATTACTCACAACCTGCGTATGACTCAATTATGAAGTTGTATCAGCCATTATTTTGAAAGGGTCATATACCTGGTCAAACTGAATTCAGCCCTGTTTTGGATCCCTTCCCCTTTTACTATTCATTTTGTTAACTGAATATTTATGCCTAAAACATACATGCCAAGCAAAGCTGTAAAAATAAAAAAACAGAAAAGAAAAAGGATTTCCTCGTCTCACCGTGCTCAGCAGACATCTCAAAGAGAATATTCAAACACAAAGTGCTTTATTGTGTGAGAGGAGTTCTGTCAAACGTCTGTTTACCATCTGACATTCCCAGAGGCACAAATCTCTCAACATCTTTTTTACCTGCTGAACAATGCCTCTAAAACACCCGTGTTTTGCAGTACCTGCTTTAAAGGCAGGAATGATCACGGTGTTACAACCTCAAAGGACAAATTACGGTGAAAGAAAACTTGGCTTGTAAAAGACTGCATTTGATTTTCTGTTTAGGTTTCAGTTGTTTCAGTTTGTTTCAGATCGTTAAGTTTCAGATAAGGTTGATATACTGTTTTGTCATAAAATGGTCTTAAAATGACTTATTGACTTATGAATTTGATGGCAGATTTCAAAGTCTCATCAGTTTCCCCTTCATCCAGTCCATCACAGGACAAAGCGGACAAACCACGAAGCCTCAATCACTGATCAAGCTAATGGATGTTTTCAGACTGTGACACCTACCCAAAACACTTCAAACCCTCACACATTTTTAATTTCTTCTAAAAAAAGACACAGAAATCGGATTTTCCTGACCACAACAGACATTTCTGCTGTGTGAATGTCCATCCTGGATGTCTCTGAGCCTGGAGACGTCACAGAAACCTCTGGACAAGGTTTACGTGAGAATCCCTAGTTTCACAGTAACATTTTAAATTACATTTGTGAATGATCAATGTAGTCCTTGGCAGGGGTCTCCTAAAGAAGTCATTAGCCCAAGAGATTTTACCAGATAATGCTTCTTGATGCCCCCATTGGTAAATTTTTTGGATCCATATATTAACATGTGCATGTGGAGGAATATTCAGAAATTAAAATGGAATTTATGACTTAAAAAAAGCTTGGGTTCGTGCTGTTTACAATAGCATAAAAGTCAAAAAACAAATATAAGAATTACTGAGCTTTTTCTGACAATAACACTAATCCCCTTTTGTTAGACATTGCATGAGAAAGCAAAGGAGGGGGAACCTTCCTTGACTCTTTGGTAAATTAAAAGCTCTGTATACTGTGTCAACAAAGAAATGTGTCACTTCTTAGCAATGGGATGCAGATGTGGACTTAGAATTTAAACAATACTGAGAATATGAACATCTTACAACTTCTCCAGGATAATAGACTGCTGTGAAACACCAGTAAAGCATTTTGTGGGGATGTGTCAGGGTTTTTTTCTCTTATTAATGCAGTTGGTGTGACAAAAAAAGAGAAAGATGCGGTAGACAGGTTTGCTGTGGAATTCCCTATACGGAAAAGCCAAAAAAAGGAGACTCAGAGTGTAAAATCTATCCTGAATTCATGGACAAACAACGAGGAAGAGAAACTGCCTCAGCTGTTTTTGCCCAGAACTAATGTTTACCAGCCTGACATGTTAGATAAGCACTAATGAGAGGCTCCGGCAACTTTAGGCCCCCAACTCCAGGAGAAGAGAGACAATCATTTAAATAGCGTTTCTCATTTTACTATTCAAACAAACAGATTCATGCTTCAGCGCTTAGATTACTGAGCACATCGGGGAACAATGTGGGGTTACGTGTGCTGCCCGACACTTCAACACCTGATGGAGCTGGGGACGGATCCAACAACCTTCTGGTTAGATGACCAACTCCACCCCAACAGGAAACTCTTAGGACCAACAGAACCAGACTAACTGCTTTTAAAGACCTGGTTGAACTATCTCTAGGGATGTCACCCATTTCATTATTCTGTTAAAACAAACTGTCCTTTATTTTATATTTGGGCCAGTCTGGACACCAGTTCCAAGCTTTTATCATATGAAAAAAATAAAACATGTTTGACCCTTTGTAACGTTGCCATCACAGGACAGTGAGAAACATAAGGTTACTCAAGGGTTGTCCTTTCCTTCAGATTTTTAAAGAAATAAGTGTATCTGCCAAAGTGTCCTGTGCATTGATAAGTATGACAAATACATGAATCATGATTGAAATTGCACTAAAAAAATAGCGCGTTCTTGGCTTCGATCAAGGACTCATTTGATGCATTTACTCACATGATGTATGAAACAGCGGATCACAGCAGCACAAATATAGATTTCACTGTCGTCTCTGAGTGTGCAAAAGATCTGTCCGTCTCTGTAGATGGGCGTCTTCTGGCTGCACTCCACGTTTTCTCAGTTTAATATCCAAACTGACGTTGCACTCTTCCGTCCCTTTGTTACCGTGCCACGCTGAGCCCCTCGCCAGCCGAGGAAACAAAAAAGTCAGTTATTCAGCGGCAATTAATGCGACAGGCATTTAGTAAGGCGATTTCTATGGTAACACTCCTTAGGAACATTTTCATTTCCAGCATCAAATGGGTGAAAATGCAGCCGTGATAATTAGTTCTGTTTGCTTAGTGGAACCTGCTTCACAGGACTTCAAAAAACCTGAAGGAAAAGCACCGTATAGTGGTTTATGACATCTTTCCACTCGCTCTGCTGTCACTCAGCATTAAGGCCTGTTTTTGCCTGTTGTATTTTTCTTTTGTAATCTAAAGCACTTTTCTTCTAAAACGACTCTCCTAATTACTTTATTTAATCAGGCGCCAGCCAAGGAATTATTTTTGGAGCCTGAAGTTAATTTTGAACCTGTAAGAGTAGCTTTTGGAATATCTCTTTAAGATGAAAAAAACAAAACAAACCTTTTATAGTTAATTCTATATCTACACAGTTTGAGTTGTACTTTCATGTGAACCTGTCAGGATCATTAGGACTGTGATATAGCTGTTATTGCACCTGAGGGTAAGATGGAGAAGAAAAAAACAAATGCAATCACTGTGACTGAGCAGAGATGAGGGACGAGTATATTTAAAGAAAAAAAGTCACTGTGTTCACAATATATCGTAAAACTGAAAGACATTGTTTTCTCCTTCTCTGACCACACCTGTTTCTTCTACTGTCACCCCCCCCCCCCCCACACACACACACACACTTCACACACACACTCACTCTTCTTTTTCCATTTTGAATTGGACAACCAAAGTTGGAGCAGCAAATGCTGTTTGAAAGACTCAGGAAAGACAGGCTTGGGGATTTGGTAATGGTGGGGGGGTGGGGGGGTTGGAGTCGGGGAGAGAAGAAAAAAATCAAAGCAAAATCGGCAGAATGCGAACTTTAAGAAGAAGCTGCGGCACAGTTGAACTGAGCAGGCCCAAGTCCTGTGAAAAGAAATGGAGACAGCCTGAATGCAAATTAAATCCCCCTCATTCCTGCAAATATTGTCTTAGCCATTAGTGCGGGCTTGACTAGAAAGGAGTGGTCCCACTCATTGTCGCTCGGCCAGGGAGAAGTCAGGGGAAGAATTCTATTCAGCAGCCGTCTTGGGGGCTCGGTGCACTTGGGGCGCTTGTTTGGTACCATTCAAACGCCACAGACCGTAGCAACAAAGAGAGCTTTCAGCGTACCTCACTGTAAAAGCATGTGAAAAAGAAGAAAGGAGGTGGATGGGACGAGGGGAAAAAAGGGGCTGGTGGTGGTGGTGGGGGGGGGGGGAGTGGAGTACTGGAAAAGTTTAGGTGTAGGTCATGAGTGGAACTGGGTCTGTGTGTTGTTTTTTAATGGTCTGGTTTATTTTGCTAGGTGGGATACTGGAACTCTTCATGCAGCTTGCGCAGTTTGCTCCGTCGGGTGAGGAGCTCGCTCACAAACACACATACATGCACAACACACATACATGCACAACACACATACATGCACAACACACATACATGCACAGCCTCTGGGTAGCGGGCTCGGCCCGCGAGAGGACACAAAGAACCGGTCCGGCCTGAAGTCATGCCTGTCATGTCTCCGCTAGAACCATTTGTGTATTTTTATTTGCTGCATTTACCGTATTTTCCGGACTATAAGCCGCTACTTTTGTCCCACGCTTTTAACCATGAGGTTTATACAGAGATGCAGCTTTTCTATGAATTTTTCTTCAGCCCTCAGGGGGCGCTCTAGCAGGAAGTGCAAAAACCAAAAACAAACCAAGTAGTTAAAGGCTATTCTGTTTTTGTTCAGTAGCCTATGTTGGCTATGCTACTCTACATTCATTTATCAATACCTGTTATTATTGGACAAACTGATTAATACATTTGTTGGTTCCTCAGCAGATTTCCAGGTTCTGAGTGGACCCGCCGCTGAGGTAAGGTTGTGGACCGGCAGCGCGGAGCCAGCAGGTCTGCGATCCGACTCCAAAGCGGATCCGGCACTGAGTGCAAGTGGACACTGATATGGGTCCGTTTCGTGGGTCCGTTCAGAATGTCTTTGCTGTGTGGGGGGGTTTCAGTACACAGGAGGAGAAATAAAGCAACTTGGTTTTAGTGTACAGGAGGAAAATGAATAAAACCATCAATGACTTTTCTGTTTTGTTTGATCAGAACTTTTACTGCCGTGTTACAGGTTCTGTTCAGAAACAATCAGTTCAGGTATGTGAATAAACACTTATGGTACAAAATCTTTTGATGTAAATATCTTATTTCTCAGCCTGGATACTGGCGGCTTATAGTCCGGTGCTGCGTATATGTGACAAAATATATATTTCGTTTATATTTTAGTGGGTGTGGCTTATATTTAGGTGCGCTTTATAGTCCAGAAAATACAGTATATATATTTCTTTTCCACATTGACCAGCATGGATCCTCTTGAGTTACTCTTTTTGCTCAAATATTTAATCATCTGGCAGGTTAGAAATGTGGTACTGACCCAAAGTACCTTTCATGCTCACAGAAGGTATGCTATTAATATGGCAGTGTGCCTATATGCCTATATTTATGAATGGAAGCCCCGCTTTCTGTTAAAATTCCAGAGCCTTCTGTTAAATCCATCGTCCCTTAAACCCAACAAGACTATTATTATTTGTTCGAATCCAGGAAGGTTCAGTCTTCAGTGCACAAGTAGATGAACGTTCACTGAGCCAGCTAGACTGGACCTTGCCCCGGGCCTCACTCACCACTGAACAGCAAGAAGGACGATAACTTACAAAGAGCATACACAGGAGTAAAGACATCACTAAAGAAATGCCACGCAGGTTTGTGTGTGTGTGCACAGGTGGAGTTAAGGTGTGTGCAGAGAGCAGAATAGCCCTTGGCATCCCAGATTTGTTTTGACTGGTGCGTTTACAGCTGCTGCATAGCATGGGCGAGGACGGGCCAGGCCAGAGTAAAACAACCAGATTCTTACTTTTCATGCTCCTCTTTTCTTTCACTTTTCCTCCTCTCCTGTCTTTGGAGGGATGGCTCCGGGCCAGCCAGCTGTATAATCAAGCCCTTCATTTATACTTTATTGACAGATGCTACTTCGAGCCTTGGTTGGAGGAATACAGTTTGTTTTTTGAACCTCTGGGAAAGATTGAATTACATGGCAGGATGATATATGCCTCAGAGAGCTTTGTTAATGTTGGATTCCAGCTGTGCTGCAGAGGTGGTGGAATGCTTCCCTCCATTTTCTCAAGAAGAAAAATAAAAAATAAAACCTGCGCTACGTTGAGAGGAAAAAACTGTACAAATGAAGAAAGTTATATTCAGCAGTAACTTCATACTGTGACAATAATCTGTCTTCCCTGTTGGGAAACATGGTGAACTGATGTTTGCGTGTTCACCTGCTTTTGTGTATACACACATTATAATTTAAGTGCACTTTGTTATTCAAATTGGTATAACTGGTCTTGTGAGGATGATTACAGCCTAGCTTCCATTAGCTGGAGGCTGCAAGAAGAACTACAATATTAACTCTGTTGTTTATTTCTGTCTGATCTATATCGAATATAAAGTCATATACAAATACAGAGTGGTTAAACCAATCAAACAGCTATGGGTGTCCGTGTCTTTATTAAATACACCCATTAAAAATATTCCCTGTGCTGGTGGAAACAGTGAGTGAACCCCTGGAGTCATTAGCTGGTCAAACATCCTTCATGGACTTCAGGCAAGAACTTTCAGCAGAAAGAGAAAAGTTTGACCCCTCCTCTTTACCGAACTGCTTCAGCTCAGACATACCTGTAGGATGTCTACCTCTCTTGACAATCCTATGTGGATTTACTTCAGTATGAAGCTTTTGTAAACTTGGAAACAATTGCTTCCATTTGCCTTGATGAAAGCGATTCATCTAGGCCCTGAAGCAGCGAAGCAGCTAACCCTACCCTAACCCTCACCCCTCACCCTGATGTTCCCTCCTCTGTGCGCCACCATGCTGGCCAACTGCGTCATTTTTGCATTTTGCATTGTTCTGAGTAACAGGAAGGGTGTTTCAATGACGTGCACGTGGTAGGCTCATGGGCGGAGATGTTTGCCAGTTCCAGTGCTGTTTTCAAGGCTTGAGCTGTTACTTGTGCATTCTTCTTCACCTCACTAAGGATTCTGCATCATGCCTTAGGAGGCGTGTTGGTTGGACGCTCACGTCCAGACAGGGGCGGACTGGTAATCTGTGGTTCTGGAAAAGTCCAGAACGGCTATCTGGTCTACGGCCGTCGGCCCTGTTCAATAACCAAAGTTTTTAGTCTTTCAACTAACAGCAGGGGGCGCTAAGACGATCATTTATCATTTATAGGCCTAAAAACCAACAAAGCAGACTAACGTTAGTGTCTGTCAACAGAAAGATGGAAGCAGAAAACACAAGGAGAAGGTGGATGGGAAAAAATAAAACTAAAGAAAGCCAAGTAAGTTTGAGGGGGATGTTGACCAAATGTTGTTTGAAGGATTATTGGTTGAATGGTACCCAACTAATCACAGCAGCATTGCATAGGGCAGTTTAATTTTAAAAATCAGTATAATATTGGGGTGCTACAATAGTATTTATTAGGTAGTCTAGTGGTTCAGTGGGTGAACTCTCATTTGTGGGTTTCATTTCCAGTGTTGTAATATGTTGTTTTGTCCCTTTTTAGCCATTGCTTTCTCTATATCCAATAAAGGCCATTAGTAGAAAATACTTTAAAAAGATGCTGATATGACATATAAAACATAAAACGTAACCTGCTAACTACTGCTGACCAGATGGTGACTAATCTACTCTGCTGAGTTCATAAATGTGTAAATCTGATTCTGATGGAGTCAGTGTCTCACCAGCCAAGAATCTCACCACATGTCACTGGTTATGAGGTATTATTTATGTTTACACATCAGAAAATGTTAATTTCAAACAGAAAAGGGATGTTTTAAATAAATGTATAGTTTATAAAGCTACTTTGTCACCTTTGACTATCTTTGAGTATTATTGCAGTATCAACAAGAGGCCAGTAGGGTGTCGTCTTTTTGGGTTTTTGGGTCACCCTAGCAGAATATTAAAACTATAAAATGTGTCAAGCAGGCTAATTCTGACACAGAATAGACCCAAAAGACTAAAAATGTAATGGGATTTAGAAAAACCAAATCTGTTTTATTCTTCTCGTCTGTAGTCTTGATATCAAATAATATGTTTATCCAAAGCGTTTGAATTTTGGAGGTATAAGTACAGGTTTAATGGCTGTCATTCTGAGTAATGCTAATAAACAAATGTTAATCAAGCATATGTGATATAGATATAAAGATTTTTTTTCTTTTTAATATATAAGTGACTGTAAAATAGCAGTATAAAAGACAATGTTTATGTTGATTTTTGTTTTGGAGATGCAAGTGATGTTTGGTCATTCTTTAATATTAGTGTTTTTGAATAAACAGTCATAAATAGTCGTATGT
Source organism: Hirundichthys speculiger (assembly GCA_018398805.1). Taxonomy (NCBI): domain Eukaryota; kingdom Metazoa; phylum Chordata; class Actinopteri; order Beloniformes; family Exocoetidae; genus Hirundichthys; species Hirundichthys speculiger. The sequence goes on from JAGFBZ010000430.1 coordinate 1,537,649, forward strand.
GTTGGTATTGTAATGACAATGACAATATATCACTATAGCAACCCCCCCCAGTTATTGGTGGGCCTACTTAGGGGGGGAAAGTCCAGGGCCGTTTTTTAGTCCCAGTCCGTCCCTGCTTCCAGAGAGCATAACCACAGCACAAAAGTCCCTTCATTTGTAGATGATTTATATTACTGTGGACTGATGGACAATTTGAGACAATTTGAGATGACTTTGCATCCCTTTCCAGCCTTTTGTACATCGACTACTCTTGTATTGCATGTCTTTTTTGTTAAATATGGTTCACATCAGCTGATGCTTCTTATAAACGGAAACTTAAAATGTCTGAGTGTCTTTTATCAATCAAAGCAGCTCTAAACTGGACTTTGATCTATGGCTTCACTTACCTTTTCCTCTAGCATTATGAATGTTTAATGGGTGTGTTAAAAAACCATGAGAAATTATAACTGTTTATGTGCTATCAGCTTAAGCACATTGTGTTTGTTTGTTAGTGTGACTTAAAGGAAGATCAGATCACATTTTATGGGAAATAAATGCAGCAAACCAGTAAAGTGCAACAAGGTCACACTGAATTGCCACTGTAGTTATCCCACATTTATAGTGGATATCAGCAAACAGGCAGCGTTAAAGGTCCCATAATAAGGCGCGTGTCTTGCAAAGAACTGGATACCTACTTTCAGAGTTTGTGCTAGAATCTTTACGGTCCTGTCCCAAAAAATTGTAAAAATCCAGTTGGTATTTTTTATAATCAGACTCAAGCACAGGCTTTGGAGTTTGGAAACCACTGTTTAAAGCTTATCTTGACTTGCTCATTCCTGCATGTGCAAAATGTAAGACTGAATGCAAAATTCAACAATCAGCCACGTTACTTTCCAATTTATTCTCTTCTAAAGTCACCGTCTCAAAAGACGATATGTAAGAAAATAAGACATCCAATCTTCACATGCCTCTTTCAACAAAAACAAAACATTTTACCTTTTTAACTCGCGGTCTTCAGATTCTGCTCGGCGGTGTCGGCGCAGAAATCCTCTGTCTCACAAACAGAGGAAGGCAAAGCATGCCAAAATAATCTGAGACGGAGGAGATGGCAGGTTGGTGTCGGTGACAGATGGAACGAAGGCTGACTTCTTTATTTTAAGGACAGTATCTTCTATCTCTTCCTGCCAGCCTGTCGGTTCCCCTCTTTTATCGGTGCCTCCGCGTTGTTCGGGAAGGGTCGATCCTTCCTATCTTACCGTTGCTGAAGAGAGCGACACGGGTTTACAGCACAAACTAAGGATAACAGACAAGAAAACAAAGATGGAGAAGGAAAAAAAAGGATTCAGGCTATTTAACTGATGGACAAATAGAGTCGCAGGTAGAGTTGGACGCCTCATGCTGATGCTTTGACGTTAGAGGTTTGATGTGATAGTCAGAAAAAAAGAAGACAAATTAACAACAGTGAAGCTGTTTTATACCATCAGCCATGCAGGGAAGGTGAAAATAGGTGGAAATGCAGTATAACAGGTATGCTGACTGAGGGTGATGGTGCCAACGCTGATATCACTTGTAAACCGATGCTTGAAAAAGCTGTAGTCGCCTGTTAGCTCATACTCATGCTGCCTGTAATCTAATGCTGGAAGATGTCAATGTAACTTGTAAACTGAGGCCTGAGCAGGCTAATGTTAGCTGTCAACAAGCAATTTTGGGCTCTAATGGTACAGCTGGAGGTGATCCCTGATCCCTGTAAACATGCTGGAGCTGCATTTCCTGAGCAGTGACAAATTGCTTGACATATCCAGTGCCCTTCCTGATGATTTACTCCCAGATGGGCCTGAAACTGCTGAAATGTTTTTCGATTGGCCGGACATTGTTGTCGCTGAATGAACCAGCATTATTCTTTTCATTATGCACACTTCCAAAGTAATTATGCTTGAGTGTAGCGCTGCAGTGTTTCCCCCACCACGAATGGGAAAAAGAAGCTGGATGTAAGATTCCAGGAAAGGCTTGTTGACATCTGTGGTTTTCCACTTAGAGCAGAGTTCTGCCAAAAGACAGGAACACCTCAAACCCACATCCACCATCCACAGCTACTTTGGCCTTGTACTTAAAAAAAAAAAAAAAAGAAAAAACTATAACTGTGCCAGAAAAAATGCTTGCAGCCACGGGGTTCGGAGGGGATAATTTTACTTGTTTGGCTTTATATAGGTGTGTGGCGAAGACAACCACACCTGGACACATAACCTTATATATTTATCTGGCTCCTCGCTCTCTCTTTCTCTCTCTCCACCTCCCTTACCTGCCGGCCTCCACTGCTTCCCCGTCAGGAGTGACAGGATAATGTCTGACATGTTTAAGGAAGTGGCTTTGGCAGGCAATGAGACACACGCATGCAGGTGCACACGCATTCCTGGTGCCGGCTTTGACTCATTAACCTCGTGTACCAGACGACGTGTCTGTCAAGCTAAAATTATTCGCTGTTTAAAGGGAACGAGGGCGATGAGGCATGGAGCTTTAGCGTAAAATGACTTATCATTACAGATCCCAGGCAGGGTGATGGGGGAGGGGATATGGGGGGGTCATGTTGTCGGTAAACCGATAGTTGCTGCTTAATCAGAGCAGGGATTGTAAAGTGGAAGTGTTGGAACAGCTGTGCTGTTTATTTACCCTGCTGCTACAACTGCTGGGGATGAGTGCGGTTTTATATTAAGCGGGGCTTCGTTTGTTTCTTCTGCAGCTCCACGTCTCTGCCAAGAACACGACAAATGACACTTTGGGAGTAAAAAGAGAGTAAGTGCACTCTGGGTCTCTGGCTTTACAGGGTCCAATCAGACTGGCTCCAGCTAGCATTTCACTACCACTAAGCCAAATTCCTGAAAAATGACTTAATTATGGGGTAGATTTCCAAATGGTGATTTGAGGCAAAAAAGAAGCCAGAGTGCGTGGGAGCCTCGCATGGCTGTGCTTGTTTTTCTCAACAGGTGAAATCCTGAGGACACAGGTTGTTAAGAGAGGTAAAGCTAAAGAAACACACTTGAAAAGAAGGCTGCCAGGAAGCAGGGATACCTTCACAGGTTTCCACAGCAAGAACTCAGACGGTAATTGCAGACAAATGTGTCCAAAATAAGGTGAGTTGTCTAGATCCAACTTCCTGTGCTTTTAGCCGGGTTTTTATCCCAGAGACGGAGAACAAATGGCAGGAACCGGAGTGCCAGGATGTGCTGAGGGGCTCCTTATACCTGCTTTTAAGTCGGCATGCCCAAACATGTTGTCCCTTCGTCAACCCCTGGGATCGTTTTTTCCATTCTTGATGCAGACAAGACGCACGCTTTCACTCTATAGCCAGAAACTGTCTATTTATCAAGTTTTATATGAAGTCGCAGGCCATAAATCAGCCCTGTAAAAAGAGAAGACGAAGGTAGGAGGAAGGTGTTCAAAGAAGGGCAGCACCTTTGAAAAGTTTGCTTTGTCACTAACAGGTGTTTCAATTGAAACAGTTTCTGTTACAGTGGTGAGATTGTTTTTTGATTAACAGAATTAAAGGGGAGCTGATGTTTTTCAGAATGCAAGTAGCTCATTTCATGCCCACATTTGAGAATAATAAAGTTAATTATACAGTCCAAACAAAGACTTAAGCAATACATTTGAAAAGAGCGACATCACTCTTGTTTATCTGTTCCTCCTCATGCGTCACTATTAAACTATGAAACTAGCTTGCACTACACGCCGTGCACTATTTGCACAACTCACAGTAACTGCACTTTGAAATGCATGCTGGTTATTTGTTCAGGGAGTGTGAAGGATGAGTGAGTTTACACTGCTGGAGATGCAGATGAGTGTTCATGAGACTCAAACATTTGGGCCATGAAATAAGACCCGACCCATCTCTACAGACCCCAGAAACAGAACCAGGACGATTTTAACTTTCCCTTGCACTATAGCTGGATATCCACGTTTAACGTGCACAAGATGGCCACTCAGGTATTAAAGGAAACAGAGCTGGGGGCGGGCTCTGTCCCATATTACACAATATAACAACATGAAGTTAAACGTTAATCAGCGTAGGAACTTCATCATTTACCTTTATTTGGCATCACTTATTTCTCTAGTTTAACTTTTGAGATGTTTCCTCTTTGGTTTGGGTGTATGAGCAACACACCATGTAAACTAAAAACTAATTGCATACACTCAAAGCAAACTATGGTTTAATGGGTAATCTTTTTATATTTTACAGCTGTTGTACTTGGCACTGTCTCCTGTTTTTGATTTACTATCAAATGGTAATGGATTGTGGTTCTGGTAAGTACCGCAGTGGTCCGCTCAGAAGTGTGTCTCCTCTGGACCGTTCACCAGCGGGACTAAAATAAGTCTTGGTTTGCTCTGCTTGTTTGAACAGAAGCTGTGGCCTCTTCATTTTGTGGTTTTCAGCAGAGCTCCTGTGTTTTTTGTTTTTTTCCCTCTCTAAATATAATCCTGAACACCACTACCTCATCTCACTCTCTGTGTGCCATTGTAAGAACCGACCGACTCAAACGCATGCATTTTTACATTTTTACTTACTAGAGGGAAGAAAAAAAAACATGCTGGAAACTTGTACGGGACATTAGTAATTGGCTGATTTTATTTTCCCGAAGCCAGACGCCACAGAGCAAGTGGTGCAATTCATCATCAAAATCCACCGCTGCCAGCGTTTCCTCAGCTCAGACAAATGCAGGAATTGTTCGGTGTGTCAGCAGCGCCGTTGCTGAAGTTGAAGTTGTTAAAACTGAGTAAACCTGCAGAAATGCCCCCCCCCCCCCCAAAGAAAAAACCAAAAAAACCAAAACATGTACGTTTCATTCCACTGACATGCTGAATATCTGAACTCTCAAATGTTGAAATAAGCTTCACAAAACCACGTGTAATTGATGGAAATGCCCAATAATGAATGTGAAAAGTCAAATAAGACCTCAGGCTCTCAACCTTCTTAAAAATACTGCTCTAAGTTAGATGCTTTAGAGCAGTATTTTTATTTAACCCAAGCCGTACTGCACTACTTAGCGTGGTGCAGTACGGCTTGGGTTGTTTGAGCTCTCCTATTTTAGGTAGCACCCCATAAATGATACCGACTTCCTTTGCTGCCACCGGTCAGGCTTCAGCGCAGCTGAACTAATCCTAAATGGAGATATACTGTAAATATACGGTGTGCTGCTGAATATGTAGGAAACTGTACCAGGATGTAATAAACATGACTGGATGAGCATGGTTTTAAAAAAAAACGGGTTTATTTAACTTAAAGGTTTGACAAATGGTTGTGTCAGGATGATTTAAAAAAAAAAATCCTTTCAGTATTTGATATCTAAGCACCTTAAAGGTGTAGACACACGGCATCATTCATGAAACGTGAGCGGCGACAGGGTCATGAAGCCGTGGTGGCTTCCTTGACGGAGGTTTCTCAGATAACAGAGGAAATGCAGTCGAGAATTTTACTGAATTCTTTTAATTAGTAGCTACATGAATTGATTAATTAATTTTTGTATCCAAATCAAATCAAACAAGACATTCAAACTCCTGTCTCAGGTCTCACCGGGAGCGACCAGGAAGCAGAGCACTTGCCAGTGGGATAAATAAGATTATCCAAAGGTTTTGAGATCGCTTCAGTCACGCGATTCGTCTTGGGTAGTCTGCATCTTTACACCCCCTAATATGGTGGTCCATGAGTGACGTTTATGGACATTAATATGTTTGGTGAGCACTGTCCCTACCTGAGATTCAACTGGAATTCACTACTGTACACACATTCTTTAAAAAAAAAAAAAAAAAAATGCAGCGTTCCTGAATCTGGAGCAGATTTTTAGTCAGGGGGTCATTTCATGAATGAGGCCCATTGATCTTTGCATGTATGTTGCATGTGTATTTAGTAGAGTTTTCCATTTCAGCACAAAATCTAGGAAGGAGAGCATTTAAGATAATTTCACACAGAGATGCTCCATTCATGTCAAATTACAATGAAAGTTAGAAGAAACTATGATCAGAATATGTAATTAGTTACATTATTATTAACTGAATGGAGAAAATTTAATCCCTAACTAGGGGTCATGCATCCTTTTTTTAATTTACAAATAGCAGTGTTTGTACTTGCAAACCAGCTTAGTTTAGAAACTTCACCTCAAAACTGGACGCTTCCACTGGCTTTCTTCAATCACACCCTTATTTTTCCAGTTTAGCAAATCTGTAACAAAGTTTTTCTCTCGCTGTGACATACAGCCACATACGGTGATCCCTTGCCAATTCGGTTTTAATTATTCGTGAAGGCTACCTTTAAGAAGGTAGCCTTCCCAGCCCAGCGTGTATAGATTTACATTCTCTGTTAACCGACAGGAGCCCAACAATACAACCTGTGTGATGTTACAAGTTCCTGCAGCGCCAGAATAAAGTGCTCGTTCCATGCAGAGAAAACCAGACTTTTTCTTTTCTTGTTGTTAGCGTGTTAGCCGCTAATTACGAGGCAAAAATAGCACAATACCAGCAGTTTGTTTTCTACGGTTCAGAGGCCAGAGGCTGTGAAGGAAACAGAAAGACCACAGTTGAGCCTTTGTCTTGTTTCGCTGCAGTGCCTCGCTACTTTTTTGTGGTTTTTAAACATATTTTTAAACACGTTATTTAGGCTCGGGGGGGCTCCAGTTCGCAGATTTTGATTTTCGTGGGGGGGCACCAGTCCTTATTAACCGCGGAAATTAAGGGATCACTGTACTCAGGATCAAGTATAGCATACCCTGACCGACATTTAGATGGTGCTACCAGTGATTGAAAACCAGGTACATACTAACCTTACTGGGAGGGGCCGTGTCGTTCAGTGTAATGGAAGGACTTGAAGCGTGTTCAGCAGCAACACCTCACCTGTTGTCCACTAACATGCCCGCAGAGAAATCACAAGTTCACCTGTCTGATGCAGCAGATTGAACTTGGTGGATGTGTGTAAAACGTCGGGGCCCCCAGGAGTACATAATAACGCCTCCCAGTTGCCCTTTGCTTACACACTTGGTGGTGCAGGCTAGGAAAAGTCTGAATGTGGAAAAAAAAAAAAAGAAGAAAAAAAAAATCTTCTGTCCAAACAACATCCTGCTGCTGTCTCCACCGCGCAGCCTGAGCGTCTGTCATCAGCCGTCCTCATTGTTTTTGAACAATTGGCACTAATTTGCCATCTGGTTGAGGGATCTTTTGTTGTGCGGGAAGGGAAGCATGATGTCGTTATCAATGGTGAGTCCACTCAGGGAGCCACCAGTGGACAGAGACAAATAGGGAGACAATGCTCTTTATCTTGGCTCTGCTCTGGTTAACTTCACTGACCTGACTGTTTATTGGACTAGCTTGAAAAGTAGGGTAAGTGCATTTTACTTTTAGTGCAGGCTGACATAATGGGTTTGTTACTTTTGGGAATATGTGTCCAAAACGTAAGATAAGCTTCAAACCATGCATGTATGGTACTCATGAGTGCTCACAAACCAAAGGAATATTGCAAAAGATATAAATACGAACAAAGAAAAACTCCCTGCATGTGCAGAGAAAACAAACAGAAACGCCAAAGTTCTAGTTGACACTTGTAACTTTAGCCATCAGCATGACTGAAAGGAGTACAGGGTTGTGTGTTTAAATGTGTGGCAGCCAAAACTGTATTGGTTTCCTTCTTCTTAAAAATGCCCAGTGGTGACCTCTCAGGAACAGTGTCTCATCATTAGACGAAGCAGGGAAAATGTTCTGTTACACTGATTTATAATCCTGCACACTCTGGGGCTCACTGAGTTATCCGAGAACGAGAAGTTACAAGTTTTTGCACTTGCATTAAACTCATGAGGTTGTGAGGACAACAGAAGTCACGTCTACCTCCAACTCCCACCTCCCTCAACAGTGGTGCCACCACGACTGAAAGACTAACAAAGGCCAATGCCTCTCTTCTTTATACAGTTAGTTTTTCTCCCTTTCTCTGCCTCCGTTGAGCCCCCCCCACCCCTCTCCTTTTGTTGTGTATTACTCCCAGCACCACCTGCACCATCATCTTCACCCCAATCCATTTTGCAGTCAGGCAAAGGGAAGATGAGAAGTGTTGCTGTGTCCGCAAATCAATAGGCCTTACTCACCTTTGAGTCAGAGGCAACATCATCGCTGTATGGGGCTGTACAATACGTGCAAGGGGAGGGAGAGAGCCGGGGGGGGGGGGAGGGGGGGAGGGGAGGCCCAAGGCTGGTTGCTTGGCTGTCTAATGCATTATTGAGGAGTGCATCGCAGCCAACAGTGGTAGGTAGAAGGCTGAAATAGTCTTTACTGCTGCTGCAGACTGAAGCACAGCTGACCGCAGCTGAAATCCAGCATCTGTGGGGTCCGAAGCTTACGCCGCTGTCTGGGGGGGTTCCTGGGGGGGTTCCTGGGGGGGTTCCTGGGGGGCTAGTGGCTTGACTTGCATTGAGATATGGCATATGAGTTCTTTCATCAAGTAATAATTATTATTAAAACATCACGGGAGGAGATGCACAGGTGTTTTGTGGCACTTTTGAAATGTCCTTGAGGAAAATAGATTTTTCTTTTTAAAAATTCAAACTTTACTCTATATTTCTGCTTTATGAAACCTCTTATGACAGCAGATGTATATCATAGATGTAGGCTTATATCAGTATTTGCTTAATTTGTAATGAGTTGGGGGTTGTTTTGACACCATGGCCCATTTCATTTAATTTTTAACAAACATCTCACCATGAGGTTGCGCTCATGAAAAATAATCTCTTTAGGCCCTGTCAGTATGGAGATCCAACAGCATACTTAATATGTTACATACAATATTTGCAACCAAAATCCAAGAAAGCAAGTTTAAATTGGACAGTTAATCTGCACCCAAGTGGCTTTGTTAATGGTATAAAAAAACTAATGAGTGCTGACATGTTATTTAAAATGTATGGGCCCAGTAGGACCACTTCATTCAGTCATTTATGAACCAAAAACAGACACTGTACTAAATGTCTGACATGTTACTTATTCATGTAATGCTTTCACATTGACTTGAATTTCATCATGCTAAGATGAGTGAAAACATTGCAGTGCCACTGTTAAAAAAGACATGAAAGCGTATAGATTCCAGTCAGACATACTGCTGTGTTCTTCCATCCTCTGTTGTTCTTGTTGCAAACAGTGAACAAACCACAGTTAAGCTCTACAAATACACCCTTCTTCTGCCATTGTTAATATTAATAGCTTACAGACAAAAAGCAAACACACACTTTATGAAAGATCTAAACAATGACAGTGTTGCTTGTAAAATAGTCCTCTGGTCTATTTTACCTGTTAACTTAGTTTAATTGGTTTGTGAGATGCTTTGGGGCTTCTGACAGCAGCCTTTCACACATCTACCTGCTGAAAATCCTTAACTGATAATGAACAAAACTGCATCTGTTGACATGGAATTGTGTCATTTTATTTTAAATCTGTTTAAATGTGCAACTTTGTTCCATTAGAAATGCACATGTTGCACTGTCAACTTCCTCTATGACAAGTATGTCAAGTAAACAGTAATCTGAACGATCTTAACCAACAAGCTTTATCTCTCCATTTAAAACCTCAGTTGAAACCTTAAAGGTGTCAGGCTACCATGTTTTACAGTGGACGACGGAGCTGTTTTTTAGTTTTTAATTAGGCAGAGAAAATGAAGAACTTAAACTGGGGCAAATAAAAACCAGGACAAACCCTATTACATTTGAAATATCTGATGTTGTGAGATAGCAATGTAATTACACCTGCTAGCCAGCCTCAGGATGTGCTGCACAAACGCACTTATTGTACAATGACCCATCTAGGTTTGGAAAAAACACAATGTTCATTATTTCAGCTGTTGTTCTCTGCCTCTAATACTTGAAGTTCAGGTCCAAAAGCTCATGAGCCAAATACAGAAGGATAAAGTTTAGGTGGAGTATCTTTAGGAGATTTTTCAATGTTGTTGCTGATACTTATCAATACATATTCTTATCGAGAAGGAGGTCATTATAAGCATATAACACATAAATATAAAGGAGCATTCATAGATTAGGAACATTAATATTTGTCTTATCTGGTTAAAAGTTCATGCTTCTATTTGGTCATTATTACATTAGGACAGAAAATAAGTGAAACACCTTCCTGTCTTCTTGTATAAATTCAGATGCAATTGCTGCTCTATTTGATTATTTTGGCTTCATTTGTTTTTAATTTACTTGCCTCACATCTGTAATGTATTGCTCTTTGTTTAGCTCTGAACGTTGTCCGTTCATATGAACTGATGATAAACTATTATTTGAGCAGCGAGCTGTCACCATGAAAACCTCCTAATGCCAGCTTGTTGTCTTTGGTTGCAGGTGAAAGTCGTTGTCATAAATGATGTAAAATCAGTGATCTGTTGCTTATGGGACAGCTGTCTCTCCAGGTCCAGAGATGCACCGGTTCAGCAGTGAATCATCTTTTATTAGCGGCTGGCTACACCCCAATCTGAGTCTGCTCGAGTGAAGAGCTGCAAATCTGGGCGACAACTCATAATACTTTCCTTTGTGTGGTGATAAAGAATGGGTTGGATTACAAAATATTTGACTGCTCCTATCTACAAACAAAGTTAATAGTTGTCAGAAGGGACATTGCTGAATTTAGGAACTTGGGTACCTGCTGTAAAGACTTGTAAGAGACATCTGCTGCCCACAACTTTGTCATCATTTCTGTACAGCAGTAATTTTTTGGAGGTTGATATGTAGGAGACTAGAACAGTAACAGGGACGACCTCCTCCTCTGTCCACTCAGTGGTTATGTCTCTGTTATAGTGACAGACCAGGTAGGGTCCACTGGCTTAGAAACTACCACTTCATACCAACTGGGACAGCAGTTCTAAAACTTTCTCTGTTTGCCAATCCTCTGAACATATAAAAGAGAGACAGCAAAGAAGGAACTGTAATGACAACATAGATGGAGCTGAGATGGTTGCTGGGTTTCTGTTGCTGTTTCTGTGCCCTCCGATGGTGGTGATGAATGAGAAGAGACAACTCATACTCAAAGGACTCATCGAGACTGCTAAATAATGTCATTTTCCACCTACAATGTATCCCGTCAGTACCGATTCACCCCCCCCCCCCACCCAGCAGCTTTTAGAGCTGCATTTAATTACCTTACCAGACAAGGACGTGCTTCGGCCCTGTATCAGTTTCTGAAAATTCTCATTACTGGGCCATTCCTGATAGTGGAGACAGACACCATGTTTGAAGCTCCTTAAAATGTTGCCAGACCTCCACTAATGGAAACCTGCCTATAGGGCAAGAGATAAGGACATGGACAAGTCACCAGTCTATCTAAGCGCTAACACGAGACGTGCAACCATGCATGCTCGTCTACAGTCGGTTTAGAGTCACTAATTAGTTTAATCATGAAATCTTTGTGTTCTTAGATTATAAGAAGATACTGGAGTATCCAGAAAAAAAAAAAATCAAAACCACATACATAGAAAGACTGAAATTTGTAGAAAAATGAAATGATTTTTTTTTTTACTCTGGTGACTGGGTCCTGCAACCGACTGGTAGAAAATAAGTCACATAACAATCAAAATAGTTTGGCTGAACGAGCCAACTTGAGGTACTCTGAATCCTTTTTAGGCGGGGTGACCCACGTACGGAAGCACCATTTACTTTCAGAAATGGTTTTGTTGAGTTTTGTCGGCTTATTGATGCTTGACATGAAAAAGGTTTGGAGCAACAGATGTAAACTGCAGTTCAACAGGAATATTCACAGGCTGTGACAAGACTCAGTTGTACTGTACCAGCCGGTGCTGACAAGTCAGGCTGCATTGTTGCTTGTATTAGTTTGTCTACCCATCATTAGCCTTGTGGACGTGTCACATTCAATTGCTCAAAATGTGAACTCAACTAATATGCATCTGGAGCAACTGCCATCCTACAACTAGACTGCGTCGAAGTACATAAATTGATTCACTGGCCCGTAACACAATCTGTTATTCATGTGTTCAGACACTGGAAGACGCATCTAACACTCCCTTTCAAGCGCACTCACACACACACAAATACAAATACTGCTGCTTCGCTGAACTGTGCATCTTAACAGGTTCAAGTGGGGACTCCTGCTTAACACTCCTGCCGGGGCGCAACATTGCGTAACAGAATACAAAGGAGCTTCTGTTGGCATCTATACCAAAACTAAAACTGCTTTTGTTATTCATTCTGTAAATTGGAGAAATTGATAAAGTCAGTGGGTGAAAAGGTTTTTCTTAAACTTTGATAACTTTGAAAGGGTGACATACTCTTACTACATCCCAACATCGTTGTTGTATGTACTTCCTGCTCATGGCTGCTGTTGGCCAGGAAGCAGTGACGAGTAGTGAGGTTAACAGCTGGTGAGGCTCTTTTAGAGTCAGATTTATAAATACAAATGAAACCCAAAGAGTATCTTATTCATCATTTGACTGACAACAGACAATGGGTTCTGTTTTATATCTCATATCAGCATTCTTTACACAAACATGTGACACAGATTTCATTTGACGTCTAAATTAATTTAGCAAACCTTTCAGCTCCAGAGTTGCTCTTCCTTTAGTTATTACCTCCTGCTTTGAATTGAAAGTCCAGATTTGATAAATTTCTCAGCTGGGAATTAGTCTGCCATTTTGATGAGGAGGTTTGTAAAGGAAAAATAGACAAGAACGAAGAAGGTGGTTGGTAGCAAGAATCTGTGGGCTCACTAGCGCCCTCTGCCAGGAGGCAGGAGAACTGTTCACCTCACAGAGTGACTTTTTTAATGCAGTTTTATGATTAATCTCTGTGCCTAAAGACATTACAGAAATATATTTTATACATTATTCAGATTATGGAAAAACAGAGCATAAAGTCAGAGTGTTAACTTTTATTTCTTTTCAAGATTGACAGGTGAGGCTCTGCCTTCCCTGAATGCTCATCACTGACTAGAAGTCTGCAACTCAACTTTTAACACGAACATACAAGCTTTTCTCCCCAGTACTTGCATTCTGTGCATCTTAGAATTAGATCTGAGGTGTGATTGAGGCCTGGTTCATAATGGGAAACAGCATGTGAGACAGACTGGACTGGTTAGTTGCATTTTTCCCTTTGGTAGATAAAGGTTGACCTCAAGAACACAAAACTAAAGCAAGCACATCCATTTTGTTTTTGAAAATAATCTTCTATAACGGACAAGTGCAGACATGGCCTAAGTTAATATTATTGGTGGTTATTCCTTACTCCCTCCTCCTCTGAGCTTGACATGTGCCTGACAGACAGCCTGATGTCTTGACAGTTATTCAATTCAGTTCCATTCAATTTTATTTGTATAGGGTTAGGGTTAGTCTAATACTATGCAAATTGTCTCTAGGTTCTTTACGGAGATCCAGCGCAAGACCCCTGAGCAAATATCAATAACTAAAATTATATTATTAAATACTAATCAAAGAAAAACTCCTGTAGCGAGAGAAAAAAACACCTTTCAGCCAAACAGTGGCAATGAGGGAAAATTCCACTTTAAGAGGAACAAATCTTGAGCAGGACCTGGATCATAAGGGGGGACCTTCCTGCCAAAGGCCAGTTGGGAAAAGAAAGAAAAGAGGAGGGAGATAGAACAGAGAGAGGACAGAGGACAGAGAGAGGAGAGCACATACATCCTGGCAATACTATAATAAAAAAAAATGTATAAATAATACTTATCCATTAACTGGAAAACTAAGAATTCCATGTGCTTATATCCTGACATTATTAGTACATTGCCACTACAGAGATGACTACATAAACAGATGTAGGCAGCAACACTGAGGTGGTCTGAGGATCAGACTGCTGATTAGCATGTAGGACAGCACAAAGTCATCACTCTCAGAGATCAGCCAGTGTCTGGTTAACAAACTAGAAGGCTGTAAGAGCGTCCATCTTCTCTTCGACCCGCAAAATATCAACACAAAGATATGGAAAAGACGTGTAAATTAGCAGTTTAGCTAAATGTATTTGAGACTTGAAACATGGGCGTCCCCCTGGGTGGCTGCCCATGTTTCCTATACTTAAATCTGCCCCAAGGCCTAATAAATTAAACTTGACAGGTAGGAAGCAAATTTAAGTTTTGCTCCTCAGACTGGCGAGCTCATTTATGTTCCCAGTCTCTGCAGCAGAGAGCACCAGTTCGACAAGGACTGTCAGTGTTCCCGCCTCCGCAGCCACTAAAACCGAACACTGCGTCTGGATTCAGCCGATTTGTGCTGCAGAAAACAAACTTCTCGCACTCATCAAAGCCTCTCTTCTCCTGATAATCAGATCAACTGAAGTGGTCGCTGCAGACTGCTCGTCCCAGTCCCTCAGGTGGTTTGTGGCATATCAGCACCACAAGCCAGCAGTAAAGCAACTCAGGTGTACTCAGAGAAAGGACATAATAGAAGATGTAGTAATAGGTATGCTCTGGTCCTTTGTTCAGATTCTTATTTGAGCATCCAGGGGCAGTACAAAATGATCCACTCATCTTTTCCTCTGTTCTTCCTTTCTATCTATACTAGCATTAAAGACAAACCAACTAAGAACAGTGTGGGCTTTGCCCCTGTGATGTCACATTTGGCTTTCTTCAATGATGACTGAGACCTTGTGGCGAAATACAACATCATTTTTCAGCAAAACCACTTGAATTTCAAGTTTGATAGTACAACCATATATCACCATACATCAAAAGCAACTGAAAAACACTCACATTATTCAGTCCCTCACCTCTGCTTTAAGGACCAACATCCTCCACAGTGTGTATAAGACAGAAGCAATTTGATTTAGGAAAGCAAATGTAAAGATCTTTCCATCTCTGCATGGTGGTCTCCTGTCTGAACACTAAGCAGGCCTGTGGAGGTACTATCCCCACAAGGGGCCCATTCAATCAATCTAAGAAGCGCAAATGTAAATAAACGTGTGTGATGGCGGTAGTGGGTGGCAGGGTGGCGTTCTCAGCGTGGGGAGTCACAAGCCTTGAGGAAATAGAGCAAGAAAAGCAAGCAAACCATGACCTGGAGTGATTTGTACCTCTAGAGTAACTTCATTTGGACCCTTGGGGTGCCATACAATGCAGTGTATATTGGATTTGTTTACACCTCACTTGGCCTTAAAGGCTCCACATCGGGTGGTGGCGGAGGGGGGGGTCAAAGATGGGGATCGTGGCTCCATTTGCAGAGTGAGGGCTCAGAGGGAGAGCCGCATCCTTCTTGTGTGCGTTTACAAGGTCAGCGGACTTTGATTCTGATTCTGTACGCTCCTGATGGGAAGACAGGCTAATAACTGTTTTGGGATCAGAGGAAGATAAATACTCGTCTCCAGGCAGACGGGACACATGCGGTGGCTGCAGACAAGACTTGACTCGTGGATCACATTAATCCCATCGGTGCGGCTTAACTCCTAAATTGGTGTCAATCTTCAAAACCGCAATCTTTATGTAAATGGAGGACATCCAGACACCCAGGGAGGTGATGTTGAGAAAAGTGACAGGAGTGTGGTGATATTCTGTAATAAGAGACTAAAAGATTAGACATGCAGAGGTTTACCAGGGAGCTTAACTGTGCTGGCCAGTGACACAGACACAGCCAACCGCTTGCTTATTTGTTATGCAAATTGGCTCTTCAAATTCTTGAGGATATAAAAATGGAAACTTTCTCACAAATTCAGAAAAGCTGGCCTCTGACCGGCAGTTTACAGTGCAAAATGACCAAAGTGTCTGACAATGTGAGCAGGGTAGAGTTGTGGACCCGAGGCTGTTGCGGTACTGAGGGGATCTCTGTGCGAGCTAGCAGGCCAGGGAGGCAGTGAACTGCCTGCCAGCACATATGCAGCTGCAGGGCTTAAGGAGCCAGAGGCCCGGCTGTATGAATGCATCAAGTCCATGTTAATTGGCGGCCCCCGCTTTCTGCCACTAGTTGAACTCCTCCTCCTCTCCTCCCTCCTTCCCCCTTTTCCTCCATCTCTCCCTTTCTTCAACAACAAATGCCACATTCCTGCCATCAGTTATCTGCTTTGCTGACAGCCTCAGTGGCCCGTGGAGGACTCCCCTCCCCTGCAACCTGTCCACTCCAGGAGGAGGCCTGTTTACACAGCACTGATTGGGAGCGCCCTGCACTGCCCTTGTGACCTCTGCCCCCCCCCATTCTTTTGCTCTCTTTTCTCTCCTCCCATTCTGCCTTCACCTCTCTCTCCTTCGTTCTCTGCTCCCCCTCCTGTGGTCCCTAGACCCTCACAACCTCAGTCACCTCACAACTCCGTGGCTCTCTGAAGCCCCGACGGCTGGAACGGGGGGCGGCGCTAATCTGCGGAAGCCCCGGCAGTGGGGATGGAAATCAGTCACGCTTTTGATAGGCCTTCCTTAAGTGAGCCCACGGGCCACGGTGGGTCTCAGCAGTGGCTGGCCCAGATTTGCTGCTTATTCACAGGGAAAAGAAATGACTTTTGTGCTGCCTCGTATACGACACTCCACATGACCTTAAGTAAAAGGGACTGTGAGCCCGTGTAATGTTTCCATTTCTTTATATCAAAAATAAGATGCCCCTTCACGGGAAAGAATATCTTAACTGGAGATTAGATGAATGCATGCTTTTTATGTTGGCAACACATGGAAAAGAAAATCAACACAAGCTCATGTTTTCATTTGTCTGAGTTGATTTAAGCGGTAGCACCTTATATCTCATGGATTGTTATATGCCAAACTCTGGACCTGGAGCTGAAGCTCAACAAACCAACAGGCGTTGAGATTTCAGCTAACTGTGCTACAAACTGTGCAACAAAGTGTAAAAGAAAGGAGGTGGGGGGTAGAAGTAAAAGAAGAGAGAGTGGAGCACAGTGACAAAACTGTACTTTGGCATTGGTTTGTGTCAAAGGGCCCAGCGCACGCTTCTAAAGTCTGGGGCCCCTCGGCCTCCAGCTGTGTGAAGGCTTTCTTTGGAGCTTGTCATCACATTGGGAGGAGGGTGCTCGTAGGAGACAAATGTCCTGCAACAGCAACTGTTAATTGGGAGACTACACAACCTTCTAATAGATATAGATGGGGAGAGAACGGTGCCAGCGTTTGCTCAAATGCATGAAAGGACAGGGGGACCTATTTTTCTGAGCCAGCAAACGTACATGAAAATTCTAGTTCCACTCTGATAGTATTGTCTTCAACACACTCAACAGCAACTCACAATTGAGAGCATTCAACAATTTGATTTTATGAAATTTGGCAGAAATTGAAAGAATGTCAGAACGATCTACGAAAGTTGAGTTTCTTGAAACTCGAACTTTTACGCAAGAAAATATTCACCCTTAAGCAGCCATTTTGAAATGTCAGCCAACTGGCAGCTCAGGTGCTGCCTAACTGAAGCCTTATACCAAATTTCAGATTTTCTTTTCCTCAACTATAGGGCTGGGCGATTTAATCGATTCTGCGATATATATCAATATTTTATTTCCCAAGGGAGTATCGATATTTCAGCCGCGGGTATCGATATTCTAATCTCCCTTCAAAAACCCTGTGCTAGTGCAGGAAGAGCCATTAAGTCCTCCAGCCACTAGCGTCGCTGTAGAGCGTTTCTAACAGGTTATCCAGAAGCTTCTTTCTCTTCCAGCTAGAGCTGAGCCAGTCAGGAGGAATGGCGGCGAGTATAAACCCAGCGCCTGCGTGCTTAAAAGCAGATGTGTGGGAGCAGTTCGGGTTTAAAAAGAAAAAGGAAAGCGAAGATTTAGACAAAAGTATGGCGGTTTGCAAGCTGTGTCACACAAACGTGAAGTACTCTGGAAATAGCATCAACCTGCGAGGCCACCTGAAACGTCACCACCCGGACAAGCTAATGCTAACTGAGAGCTAGCCCAAGAAGTTGCGGCGCGATCCGAAACAAACCACGCTGGACAGTGACGGCGGTTGTTGCCACCAGTTTCCATCTACTTCACCGAGGTCGCAGAAAATGACGGAGTCCATTGCTACTTTATTTGTCAGGATTTGAGACCGTATTCAGTGGTGGAAAACGCCGGCTTTAGGCGCATGGAGAACGTGATGGAGCCCCGCTATCCTGTTGTCTTTTATTCATTTTGTCCAGCATTTGCAAGCTGCCTGTCAGCCATATAATGTGTAATTGATGATTTCAGTTCAATTAATTCAAACAAAGTCATTGGAACACTCACAAGATGTCACCAAAATCATTTTGTCCCGTTAAAATCTTTCGGAAAATGATGTAAATGTATTGTAAGATGAATATCGATATATATCGTATTGTAAGCCAAATATATCGTATCGTATCATATCGCGAGATTAGTGTATCGCTACAGCCCTACTCAACTAGTTATAAGATATTGATATGTCTGTATTTTATAGATATTGAATCGTCATGCCCTGTATGGATACAGTTTTATGAAATGTGGTGTTTCAATGCCTGCTGGTGGTGCTTGATTTCATTCATATTTCTGACTTCCTGCCAGCTCAGTCAGCTGAATGTAAACTGATGCAGTCCAGTGGAGCAGAGGGTTGCTTCTGTGATGCTTCTAAATTACTCTGCGACGCCGCTGGTGAGACCACTCCCTTTCACAAGAATAGCTGTGATTCACAGCAGCTGGCTGTTTCTCATTAATATTGAATTATATCATCAAAAGATAAAGCTCAGAGAGTGCATTTGGGCCACACCCACAACTCTGATTGGTGGATTGGGAATAATTTGATATGGGACCTTGGAAGGAATAAAAACAAAACGTAAATCTTAATGTAAATCTTCTTATATCACCTCATAGAGACCTGTCAGTGTAATTGTCAGCGATCGTTAGATTGTCCTGATTCTGAATTATATGCCACATCGGAGGTCTGCACTATGTTTGCTGACCAGACACTTTTAGAAAAATGTACAGAATAATGACAATCCTTTTTAGTTCCAGCAACTTCTGAACCCCTACGAACTTTCTTTACCCGGCTGGTCTTCGGCAGGAACGTCCCACCATATGATCCAGGTTCTGCTCAAGGTTTGTTCCTCTTAAAGTGGAGTTTTTCCTTGCCACTGTTTGGCTGAAAGTTTTTTTTTTTTTTTACCTGCCATTATCCTTGATCTGGATTTAATATTATAATTTTAGTTAATGATATTTGCTCGGGGGTCATGCTCTGGGTCTCTGTAAAACACCTAGAGACATTTGACATTGTAACAGACGCTATACAAATAAAATTGAACTGAACTG
Organism: Hirundichthys speculiger; assembly: GCA_018398805.1. NCBI lineage: Eukaryota > Metazoa > Chordata > Actinopteri > Beloniformes > Exocoetidae > Hirundichthys > Hirundichthys speculiger. Next base: position 1,556,821 of record JAGFBZ010000430.1, read on the forward strand.
GTAGTGTTATGAAGTAGCATTTTGGTTTAGCACTAACAAGCTAAATTTAGCCATTTATGGCTGTCATGCTGTTTCAGATCACACCTGTGATCATGAAATGATGTCAACAGAGCCGTGTCCAGTTCTTGCTCCGGGACACTGAATGCTTTTATGTTTTTTCAGACCTGTGATGTCCATGTGTGGTTTGTGTGTGTTCACACCCAGCGGTCACAGTCATACTTTTAGCCTCTGTTAACAGTTGACAAGCGGCTGCTGATAGCTTTTTAATTTTTTTCACGGGACTCTCTTCTTCTTGTTTGAGAGTTCCCCCATTCCCCGCTCTTAAGGTGACTTATTAAATTCGAGGTGTTGGAGTGATTGACTCCTACTTGTATGATGCTGAGTATTTATTGTAAACAGCAGGTTTGTTATCAGTGCCTGACATTTTGAAAAATCCCCACACAGTAGACACATCTTTGGTTTGTCCTTTTCCACTTGTCAGTGAAATGACATCTCTCTTTTTCTTTTTTATTTAACGTTGCTGTGCTGGTGTGCATATGGCACTCTGAGTTTTATGCAGATGTTATGCTGATGCAGTAATTCTGTTGCACTGTCTGTGTGGACCAAAATGGATCAACAGATGTCTGCTCTCATACCTTTGATTCTTCCAGGTGATGGACGGAGTAAAGTGGGTCGTTGACTAAACAACTCAGATTTGGACTTGGATGAAAAGTATTATGAAGAAAGAATATATAAAATAATAATTAATAAACATTAAAGCAGAGATGAAACATCAGATTAAGTTTTTAAATTTGTAAGGTGTGAAGAGTCTCATAAAAAAGTTTTCTTATTGATTTATTTAAATGTTGGGCATTAATGGGCTTTATTTTCAGTGAAGAGGAGACAGGAAACCAGGGCCAGAGAGTGAGGAAGACATGCAGCAAAGGGTCACAGGTCGGGAGTTGAACCTGGAGGACTGCAGCCTCTGTGCACGGACCACCTGCTTCAACCAGCAGAAGCCCTTTAATTTAATTTAAAAAAAGGTTTAGATCTTGTTCTGTGTGATGTGTTGCAGTTTGTTGGCTTCAGACATCCTACATTGGCTTACATTAGTTTACTCATGACAGCAGCTGTAATCGCTGAACTAAGGAAGAAGGATCCACCTGTGTGTAGCTCATGATGTAGCTGTACTCCAACAGTCAGTCACATGTCAGCTTTCTGTAAACAGCAACTATGTCGGGGAGAGGCTTTTTGAGTCAGGCGTACTCGTGGTTGCTAGAGAACGTCAAACTGCATTAAAGTTTGAATTGTGTGCTTTTTTTAATGTTTTTATAAGAATCCTGCTTTCAATGCGGCTGTCTTTTTTATGCAGAGATCTTGCGTACTAACCTTCAGGATAACATTTCTCCTCTAAAATCAGCAGCTATTATTGGCTTATTTCATCAAAAGTGGGAAACAAAAAGCAGAATTGGATTTAACAGGAAATCAGATTTTGGCACTACAGTGATTAGAAGTTTCTAATTAGCAGAAACACAAAATCAAAACTCATGTGTAATCATGGTGAAACCATTTGTGAGTTTTAAACTCACAACAACTTAAACACTTACAACTTAAACACAAAAAGGATCCACTCAGTCTGAAATTGTAGTTTGCAGTATGAAGGAAACTGAATGGAAGTCAAGCACATTGACTGTTTCTGTCTTACGTCATGACTGTACGAACATTAAGTGCTGTACATGCTGTACATACACTTGTTTTATTGCTCTTGTGTGTTTTATATGTGTCTTATAATTATATTGTAAATAGGAATACTTTGTTTTTTATATTGCTATTTAATATTGTGTTTTTCATGTCTTGCTGCTGCTACACTGCAATTTCCCAGTTTGGGATCAATAAAGTACATCTATCTATCCATCTATGACAGAGGCATGTGCACAGCAAGGGGGCAACATGCACTGCTCATCCAGATTATTAGTAGTATTGTGAAAATTAAAAAAAATCCCCTTTTTTCAGACGTTGCTTCTCTGAGGTGTTATCTCTCTGGACATGTTTTATTCTTCAAAAATGTAAAAACCTTAGAACTAAAAGAGGGTGCACTTTCTTTTCACAACACATCAAATCTTGGAAGTGACACATATTTTGTTCCAACAGCAGGTCACATGACTTACTGAGTCTCCTCATTTGCATGTTTCAGTAATGCTGATTGTTATGTTGAAGGCTGAGTGGGGACACAGAGGGACGGTGGTGGTGGGGGCTTTGGGGGGGCGATAGGGGGTAGTGAGGGGTGTGGAGGGGCAGCGCATAGGCAGTGACCCACAACTCCCATGTCCCAGCCTCAAATTCCTGAATGTCTCTGGCCATTGGACAGCCTTTTCAAGAGACAAACAGCAGGATCCACTTTCCAGTCAGTGAGCCTTGTTGAAAAAAATAAAAATAAAATCACACCTTTATGCAATTACCCATATGAATTCAGATGTACGTGCATGTGTGCAAACACGTCAGCCTTGTATGCTGACATCCTGGAATATTTACGGAATGATGCGCCCCCAGTTTTACCCTGTTGGCTTTTACATACTGGACCAAGCAGGGCTGAAAAACTCAGCAAACACAACTTAACATACATAAAATCAACATTAAACCAAAGTGTGACTAGACATCGTCTGAGTGATATGCGATGTAACCTGTGATCTTCTTCTGTAATTTGCTTGTAACCTCACCTGAATGAATGCAGCTCGAGCGCATCCACATTCATTCAACTGTTTCAACAGTCGTTTTAAAATCAGACTGTGATGCAGGGCATGATTTCATCTTCTGAAGTTCGTCTGAAGTTCTCTTTTTCCTCTTTCTCTCCAGTTTACATTGTTCAGTTGTTAGTATTTGCAGATAAACGTGCCTGCTCTCTTTTCTCCTGAGGACCTATGATGGCGTCATTCATGTAAGAGAGATTCTCTGACGTCTCTGTCGGTAAGAGGATGGGAGGATGTCCCTTTTTCAACCCTTTTGGTCTGCCCTGGGGAGTGAGGGGAAAAAAAGAGCTATCTGAATTATTTCCTTCTCTGAAACGTGGCAGTTACATACACACAGTGAGACTGGAAATATTCTGGAAAAAAAATTTTGTGTGAAAGAGGCAATAGATTTAAAACTGATTCAGAAATGTTTTTTTTTTCTGAAGTGGTCAGTACCACTACTTTTTAAGACATTTTTAAAGGGATCAGATCGAATTTAATTTGCAGTGTTTTGTGTTTTGAATAGGGCTGGGCAAGTTAACGCGTTATTATCGCATTAATTTATTAACGCCGACATTTATTTTATTGCACGTGTTAACGCATGTTGCTCACGTGCTTTTGTTTTGAAAAGTCTGTTACTGGCTGCTGCGGAGCCGGAAAACAGTAAACATAAGGAAAAGCTAAAACAGATATGGAGAATGGTAAAAATCCGTGTACTTTACAGTTCAGGTAGCAACTCAGGTAGCAATATTAACAATTCTGTCTAAAAAAGAAAATTCTGGACTGCAACAAAACTTTGGCGTCATTCCTCCATGTTCCATCAGATCTGCTCCATGTGTTCACTGTCCTGCTGTTCTCTAGCTGGTTACTGCAGTGCGGCTCCATCTAGTGGCACAGATGTGTAACGACAACAGAAAGTCCAGTCCTCGATTATAAAACAAATTCAGTTCTGTGGCCCATTTTTTAATTTCGTATTTTTGATCCAAGTCTAAAATTGAAATAAAAAAAAAAAAAGGCATTTTTTTTCCCCCGCTTTTTTGTGTTAGATTAAAAAATGAAAACGTAAGAAAATGTCACTTTTTAATTTTTTAAATTTTTGATTGACAATTGAAAATGGAAAGAATGAATGATACACGGATTGATAAAGTTACTGAACTTTAACATGGACATTTTCATTTTAAAGTTCTCCCAGATGGAGGATTCAACAGAAACAAGGTTATTTGTAACAACTGACAAGTTGAACTCCCCGTTAAAAGTTTCTGCTGTTACCTCAGAAATTACCTGTTTTAATGTTCTGATTGTGCTGAGACACAATCATTTTGTTGGATTTCGTTTGTAGACTTTTTTTTTTTTTAATAAAAACAGGATGACATTAATGCCCTGGCAGTGGCAATAAGCTTTATTTTATTTTACATTTTTGAAGATGAGATTTACCCTAAATATGTGTTACTGACAAGTGCTGATGTTAAAAGTGTTTGAACAACAAATGTTATGACACTTTAGTTCATATGGCAGCAGAACATTTAAATAAAAGTGCATTTTACACTACTTTTGAATTCATTATTTGATTTTCCGTATACAATGCGATTAATCGTGATTAATCAGGGAAATCATGCGATTAATCGCGATTAGAAATTTTAATTGTTGCCCAGTCCTAGTTTTGAATAAATAAAAAAAGAATGAACACAGTTATTGGAATAAAGCAGACATTGCTTTCATGTAGTTGTGCTCCTGAAAACCTATTTAAACCACAGAGACATGTTTTCTTCTTGCAGTGACCTACACTGACAGTGCCTCAAGTGTTCAGATACATGTATCCATCTAATGTTTAGATACAAGGTCAACATAAATAAAAGCTTAGACTAATTTGCCACGTTTCATTAGATGGTCTTCAGCACAGCTGGAGGTGAAACCAAACTGTTTACTGTCTAAGAATGACAAACCAGCAAAGTTTCATGGAAGAGCTGCAACTTTTACCTTTAAATCTTTAGTAGTCAAACAAACGTTAAAAATAGTCAACACAAGTTAAACTTGGAAATGAGAAATTATAAGAAAAACTCCTGCTGACAGTCTACAAACTGTCCACGATTCACAGATATTTTGTCACCAGTTCCCTGGATGCATCCAGCAGCAGCCCTGACAGGCTTCACAGGTAACAAGCACGATTCAACTGAAATGTAGATGACATTCATTAAAAACTCATTTAACTCAAGGTTTGAGAACATCTACATGGAAGTCAAAAGGAGGTCAGAGACATACCCTTGAGGCACTCAGCAGTAAAACTGTTTGATTGACAAATACGATAAATTTTTATACTGTAAGGCGGAGACAAGTTATGAAGTTCTGAAAGGAGTCAAAACAACATCTAATAAAGATTTCTGACAAAATCAAACTGCAGTTGAACAGAGCCAGAGCAGGTACTAAAGCGGACCAGGAGTAATTTGCCCTGTAGCGGGGGGGCAAACGCCAATGTCATGGTGTGAAATGCAGAAAAAAAAGGACATGCGATCGGGGATGAGGGCTCTGGCTGTGCCTGTTGTTGTCTGGGTAATGCTTAAAGGTCAGAGAGAGAGAGATAAAGAGGCGTGACTAAGAGTAAGGACAGGCCTGGTGTTGCAGAGGTCAGGGGTCACGGCTGCACTGAAACTCCCCGATTTATGGCTCCTCAGACCGCTGGGTCAGGAACTCTGCATTGTTAGGGGATGTGATCATTTCCATAACACTCTGTCTCTGTGCATGCGTGTGTTTGTGTGTGTGTGTGTGCTTTTATAGCTGTGTGTGGGGGGGGGACTCTCTCCGAGCAGCTTTAGAGTTTGTGTAATCCTTAGGAGATCTAGATGGCTGCGAGAGAAAGAGGCTTGAGACGGCGATGCAGCGTCTGGAAATAGCAGCGAGGAGGCTCGCTCTGCTGTTTGCCTTCCCAAGTTTGATTTGACATCCTAATTGCCACATGGAGGAACAAAATACTCTGAGGTTCCCCTAATTGAAGCTGATGTTGAACCAACCAAGCTATGTTTAGCGGCACGGGCTATCTGTGGAGGGCCTACATTTACTGTCACTCACTCTTCCTTTGTCTGCCTCTGTTTTCTTTTTCTCTCCTTCTCCCGAGTCTCTTCGCGAGGAAGGAAATATAGAGACAGAAACAGAGAGGGAAGATTGACTGGAGGGTGCTGGCAACAGAGAAAAGTAGGCAGAAAGAGAGTTAAAGATAGAGGGAGCGAGAGGACGAGCAGCAAAGACAAATTGGAAGATCACTGCTTTCTATTCACCCCTCCAGTGAAACTCCCCTGCCAGGCTACGCACAAACACACTCACCTACACTCACGCACGTGCATGTGCACACTCACACACACACACACACACACCCACACTCAGACTATCTTTCTCGCCTCTTTCTCTGCCCCCCCTCCCTCGCTCTCTGTCTCTGTGCATCCTGGAGCAGCAGCAGTCAGGTAGCTGACAGGCAAACTGAAGCCTGGCAGACTGGAATAATTACATGTGGCTGTCTGTGTGCAACATGACAGCTCTACTTTCAATTAAGCCAGCAGAAAGCATTTTCATCATCTGCCGAGAGCTCCTGGCCTCACCGCCCAACAGCCCGCCAGTCCCTCGGTCCACCAACAGGGCACGTAGTCGCAGAGGAGGCTGTCGTATCGACGGCAAATTATGATTATTAATGAGCGGTAAACCCGTGCGCTGAGACGCCTCGCACTGCGCTAGAGAGGATTTCAAACGTGGTGTACCGGATGAGACCAGTGGTGGTTCTCCACCGGGGCTGCCTTGCCCCGTACCAGCCTGCACTGTAAAAAAAAAAAAAAAAAAAAAAAAGTAAAAAAACGGTAATTTTCCTGGCAGCTGGGGCGCCAGAAAAATACCGTTGAATAACAGAAAATTACTTTCTCATAAAAATACAGTTTTTTTCCATAATTAATATACAGTTTGTAGTTGTAATTTTAACAAGATTTTGCCTTATTTTCAGGTTGTTTTTAACATTCAATTAGAAACATTTTCACATTTTAAAACAATTAAATTACCTAGAAATATGGTAAGTAAATGCTGTATTATGAATAATAATGCTTAAATTTACAGAAATGTGCTGTTATTAATTGGTTTCAATGACATTTTAAGTAGAGAAGTTGTATAATAACTAGTGTTTAATGTAATATAACAGTATATGACACAAAAAAATAATGTGATTTCATCTTTCAAAACATGTCAAAATAACTGTTGAAAAACTAGATATTAGGTTTAAAATTGCTACAATTTTAAGGACTGTAGCCTTTGTATTGTAGTGGATCCTGGTCTGCAACACTTGACAGAGCCATGGCGCTAGCAAAAGGAGTATATTACCAACTTCCTGTTTTGTACAGCATAAGTTTTGTTTTACGCCTTTTTTTTTTAAACAAACTCACGGGTACTGATTCGAACACAGACAGACTTAACTCAGGGTGACACAAATTAACATGTTAAATGTAAGGGTTATGAATCAACAGGGGGTCAAACCAGCAACAGACTTTACATGGCAGCATTAAATCAAATAGCTAACAAACAAACACAGATAAGCACCTAAACAACCAAGGCTGCAAAGGATGCTGGGAAATGACCCAAAAGGACCTGCCAGATCACTAGCAGCATATCTATCAGAGAAATGCTTTATTGAAAGCATTTAATTGCAACTCCCTTGGTAGAGCTGATGCTCCATAAGCAGAGACAGCAGCCCTAAGTTCAAGTCCAACTCTTTATTATTCACCCTCTCAAGCTTTCCCCTTTCCCTATGTCTCTTTAGATGGCCTTTTCAAAATAAATATAATTAATATTAATTTATTAATATAATGTTAATAAATGTTACCATCTAGAAATGAGAGTAATTGTAGTTATTTTCAATGAAAATACTAGTCAATTAACAAAGAAATTGTAGTAAAATTACAAATTTTTTACTATTAATTCCTCAGTAATTTTAAATGACTTTTTTCCTTTTTTTTGAGTTTTAAAGTTGAATTTTACAATTTAAAAATACAGAAAAAAATCTGTAAAATAGACAGTAAAATTCTGTTATATTACAATTTTTTTTTTACAGTGTGGTAGGAAATCAAAGTGAGGGGAAGCTACATGTGGTGTAACAAACCAAAATACTGATAATTAACCTGAGAGCCCTGCTTAACGCTGTACCCCAGTCCCACAAATACACCCCCCCCCCCCCCCCCCACTCCGCCCCACTAAAACGAAGCCATCAAAACGGTGACATTCCTGTGATGCTGATGAGCGGTAATAACGCAAGCAAAACATTGGGACAGTAGGTGGTGCTCACTAATAGCGGGCTTTTCTGCACTTTTTTTCTTTTGCAGAACTCAGAATCATTATACTGTGACAAATTGAAGCAGACTAAGATGAGCAGGTTTGAGAGTTTCGATGCAGTTTGAATCATTCTTCCCAAGTACGAAAAGTCAGGAGAAAAATATTCTCCCTGCAGTAAGTTATATTTGGATTTGTCGTCCCTGTCTAGCCGTCCCCTCTTAAAACAGGCAAGGGGTTAATTATGAAATTGACCTCCACATTCCAGCCTACTGCTGTGTATGGATACTGTGTATGGATCCCGGGCAATTTCTTTTTCCCTCAAAGGATGAGGAAGAGAACATGGCTTAGAATAAACTAATCTTAATTTGCATCAAGGGTGATTATTACCCCCTCTCCCAAAAGCATTCCAAAATTAAAATATACTGGAGAGTTGCCAGATTTGCTGTGGTTTAACAACTACTTGATGTAGTTGATAAGTGCCAGAGAATCATTGTGGAGCCCAAGGGAGCAGGCAGACCCAAGAGCCAAGACAAGGAAAGAAATGAAAGAGGAAAAACTCACAGTGAGGCTGTGTGTCATGCATCAGCCTGGGATGAGGATGTATGAGCCTGACTGCCTCTGCTCGGCCACCTGGGACTCGTACTGAGCTATAGATTGAGCAGCAAGGTCAAGGAGGTGTGAATTAATGATACAGATAATCAGTGGGTTTACTGAGGAGGCCCTTCACAGGCTTTCACCCCTGCTGAGTAACCTCAGCAGCCCCTGGTGTCCTCTAGAGTCCCATGGCAGCATGGGTAAACATGTGTGTTTGCTTTTCACTCACACACACACACACACGTATGAACGCACCTATGCACCAATACAGGGATAATGGCTAAAAGGATAAAAACAGAATCTGAGTATGTGCAGCTTGGGTATATACTCATGCAGAATGGAAGAATCTTGGGATGAACGTTGACAAAAGCGCCTGAGGTAAAATGAATTGAAATCAATGAGATGTATTGGGAGGATAGATATGTAAAGGGCTGCTGCTGACAGCTGCTATTGCTCTGCCGGTGGCTGGTGCCAAATGACAGGTCTGCAGAGAGAGGTGCATTTGATATCCAGCACATCCTCATCCTCATCCTTTTCTGCATCGTTACCTTACCTTGAGTCAAAGCATCTTGGGGTGTTTTACATGGTTGCATGTGAAACACACTTTGTTTCTTTTTGTGGCTTACATGAGCTGTTGTCATCAGAAATTGCACATCATCAACCTTTGACACAAATACAGACAAGCAAATGCACCAATCTTTCTTCCTTTTTTTTAATTTCATAGATTCCTCTTCCATATGGAGCAGATAAATAATCAGGCAGTAAGGAGTGGAGGGGCATTTGTAGCTCGATGAGGCTAACATGTTGCATTGGGCTCCTTGAGTAGAGAGGACAATGACGAGGTCCACAGTGCCCCTATTAAAGCAGCAGCCTCCAGGCTAGTGGATTAGCCTGAATAGGCTCTGCTCCCCAGGTACAGGATTTGGCTTACATTAGCCAGCTTTGCCCTTGGCTGCCACTGCTAACTCCTGTTCAGGTCACTTAGCCCCGGCTCGCTACACAGGGTGCCGCCTTTTGCAGAATAATTAGAAAGAAGAGCTTAAGTGTCACTACTTTGTAGCACAAATATGCTTGCTGTTGTTTCAGGAAGAACTGGCCGTGCAACTGTTTACTGCAGAAGCTCAGAGAGAGCAGTGTGAGAGAAGGAAAATGTTTCACTTTTGAACAGTCTTGTGTGCGTGACAGTGAGGAGGGCATGTAGCTTGGGGCAATGGGACCACTTTAAATTTTAAACACAATTTCAGCTTTGCCTCATTTAAATGCCGTACGACTGGAGGTGGAATCGGAATGCATAAAATTGACTGAAAGAAAAGATAATGTATAATAAATGTATTCCACATTGGGCGCTGGTGGATCGAAACATTGATTAGCTCTGGACCCACTGCTGCTAAACATTCGTGTTTCATACATATTTCATTACAGCTCTGACAGTGGCAGGATTTGCTGTCAGGGGACTTTGACAGATGTCCGTTACGTGAACCTGTAACCATCAGAAGGGAGGTCCAACTAACCTGTACTGGCCAAGATCTGGAGTCCCCATCTGGATGGCTGCACGATGACTGGGTGGTCCTGGAGATTATGCTTTCAGTCCAGGGTTAGGGTTACCCCTAACTCTAACTCTAACCCAGTACCTGTACCCCCTTCTTTCTCAGCCTTGCCTTTTGATATGGACAAAATGTGATTTTGGATGGTCTTGTTCAAGAATACATGGAGGGTTTTTAAGGCAGCATTTGTTGCTTTTAAATCTCAATGTACTTTTGTGGAAAAACATGCTGAAAAGCTAAAAACAGACACGGAGAGCGATAAAGTTACAGATCTTTTACATTGATATTTTTTATTTTAAAGTTTCCCCAGATGGAGGATTCAACAGAAACAAGGTTATTTGTGACCACTACCAAGTTGAATTCCCCGTTAAAAGTTTCTGCTGTTACCTCAGAAATTGCCTTTTTTAACCTCCTAAACTCTGCGAGGACGCGGGGTCCTCAGTGTGTAGTAACATTATCTAAAATGACTCATACAGAACAATTACATCATCTGTCATAGCTGTACATGGTATTCGCTGGACTCTGTAGAGCCACAGGTGTCAAACTGATCCATGAAAGGGCCGTGTGGCTGCAGGTTTTTGTTCCAACCATGCAGAAACACAGCTGACTTGTTTTAGTCATCAACTAGTTGTCTTCACTAAAGGTCTGAACCAGTTCAGTTGGCCCACACGGCTCTTTCATGGATCAGTTTGACCTACCTGCTGTAGAGTCTCCTCTTTGCAAAAATGATACCATTTTCCTTTGATCTCTTATATATTTCGCACAAGAGGTGTCTAAACACACAAAGTCGAAAATCGTGATGTCTACAAGTTGAGATCAAAAGCTTGGCTCTTCATGTACGGCTGGATTCTGGTGAAGATTTATTGTGTTTTTGTGTCAAGAAATGTCACCAGTTATAACTAAAGCAGCTGTTTTCGTACCATATTGGAAGTGTAAAAAAGTTTAGTTTGATCTCCGATCTTAGTTTTTCCAAGTGAAGTGATCATCATCCAGGAACGAACTTCCGGTGCCCGTTGTTTTTTTACATCTCCTGGATAGATCTCAAAGCTCAGCTGGGATTTATCATATCTGGCTTGTAGAGGAGGGACCAAGCTTTCCAAAGATGCATCACACATGTCTGAGCGTGCCGGGGGCCATTATAGCCCATCATGGTGCGTCCCTGCGGATGCAGATGTGCACTGACACATTGATGTTAAAGCGGGAGAATTGAAAACTTGAAAATGGTGAATTTGTGACTATTTTAACTCAAACTAATGAAAAAATACCAAAATATAAAGGAAAAAAATACCTTTATTGTCTCAGAATATCATTTGATTACCATGTGTTCATTTGGAGCTGCGCCTGGATTTATTCATGAAAAGACTGAAGGATGGTCATACTTTCTTCTTCAAATCTGAAACACATGTTCAGTTATAGTGTGCCTGCAGCCTCAAACTGTCATTTACCATTTACCATGAATATGCAGACTGTTATTAATCCTGAAAGTCATTTTTTTCAAATTTCACGCGGAACAAAATTTTAAATTTTTTTTTACTGACTTCAGAGTTCCATTACTCTGTGTTCCTGACAGTTTCACAGGAAACTACAGAGTGTTTTATTTCTGGAACACTTTTATGCATCCATGTAGTCAGAACTGTTCAGAAGTTACAATCATTTCAATCTGGGTATGTCATTTTAGGCATTTTGCTAAAAAAAAAAAAAGGGGGGGGTGGAGTGAAAGAGCTTAATGTTATGATTGTGGCTCAGGATTTTGTTGGTTGAGTTTTTTTTTTTTTTTTTTTTCATAAAAACAGGATGACATTAATGCCCTGGCAGTGGCAATAAGCTTTATTTTATTTTACATTTTCTAAGATGAGATTTACACTAAATATGTGTTACTGACAAGTGCTGATGTTAAAAGTGTTTAAACAACAAATGTTATGCTACTTTAGTTCATATGGCAGCAGAACATTTCAATGAAAGTGACCTTTACACTAATTTTGAATTCATTGTTTGATTTTGCGTATACAGTGCGATTAATCGTGATTAATCAGGGAAATCATGTGATTAATCATGAGTAAAAATCTTAATAGTTGCCCAGCCCTAGGTTTTATCCAAAAACGCCTGGATAAGATGAGTCTGATCACAGTCCACATTTCCACAGTGCTGTGGACCATCTGAGCCCAGAGATGGTGGGACTGCCTCTGCAAGTTAAGATGAGGCTCTTTTCTAAGGCAGGTAGCCTTTTTGAATGTAACTCTAGAGTGTAATACATCACAAAGGTTTCCCCAAGTAATCCCTTGCCTGTGTGGCTGTATCAGCTGTGTTTCCCAGACAGTTCTTGGAGCAAAGCTGCTGGAGATAGATTTTTCTGGTGCACAGGCCCTTTATGCACTTGGAGAGAAAAATACCCAAACTTTTTCCAATTTTTTTATGCATCTTAGTGATTTCGTAATGGGTTTTTAGATAAACTAGATATTCTCTTTGCTGCTCAGCCTTTCATGAATACTGCTTTTGTACAAAATCATTACAGCCTTCACACTCAAATGCTGTTTATTTGTCAGTTTGCAACACAGCAGGAGAGATAAATGTGACCTCTCAGACAGACCTTTAAATACCATTAAAATAACTCTGGCCACCATTAAGACTCATTTGCTCTAACTGGATACTTCAGAACCTCTCGCTTCTTCATTCTCAGCTGAACATGGCTCACTGCCACTTGTGATTTGCATTCCTGATTCACAATGAATTTCTGTCAGTGATGCACAGCGCCTATGCTGTCATTTATGTAATCGCACCACCTGGTTACAAACGCACGTAAGAACAAATACCTTAAGTTTTTGGAGACGTGTCCTGTGGTCTGATGAAACAAAAACTGAACTGTTTGGCCATAATGATCATTGTTATATTTGGAAGAAAAAGGGGGAAGCTTGCTAGCCTGAAGCACCATCCCTACTGTCAAGTTCCAGGGGTGGCAGCATCATGTTGTGGGGGCATTTTGCTTGAGGGAGGACTGGTAATGTTTCATTTCGGCTGCTCCCTGTTTCGCGTTGCCACAGGGGAGTGATCTGCATTAGAAGCAGATAATTTGGATACTCTTCCTGACGCAACCAGGATTCAAACCTGGGACTTCCCAAATAATGGGTGGCAACACTGGCACTCAGCCACTGGGGAGGCCTGCAGGACGGACTGATGCACTTCACAAAACAGATGGCATTATGAGGAAAGAGCAATATGTCTAAATATTGAAGCAACATCTGAAGACATAAGCCAGGAAGTTAAAGCTTGGGTATAAAAAGGTCTTTCAGTGGACAACGATCCTAAATATACCGCCAAATTAGTTACAAAGTGCCGTCATAAGGACAACAAAGTCCATGTTCTGGAGTGGGCATCACAAAGACCTGATCTCAATCCTGTAGAAAATGAGTGGATTCTTTGTTAATTAAATTAAAAGTTAGTGTGTAAAGAGTTCACAGATTTTTTCCCAAAACCGTACTATTCGCTGTAAATTCTCAGTGATCATCAAAATTTTATTTTTAATTTCACTGCTTTAATGCAGTAACCAGGGGCCAAAATCCCATGTAATTTGGGGGGTGGGGGGGGGGGGGGGTGGGACCAATAAACAGTAAAATTTCAGAGAGTAATTCCTGGGGGGGGACATGAAAAAAAAATGCTCTCTCCTCCCCTTTTCCTCTCTGTCCGCAGTGTCCCCTCTCTTTTCCCTAATCGCTTATCCCTCATCACTATTCTACATACTGGTTTGAGCCTGTTAGCCATCATAAGCTAGGCTATTTGCTTACTGGCGTGCTGATTAAAAAAACAAAAAGAGAGAGTTTCTGACCAAGCAAGAGAAATGTCACTTTCATTTTACAACCTTGAACTTGTTAAACAAGCGGTGTGATAAATGACTTACTGGTTTTCATAGATCACTCAGTAGAGTCTGCTCTCCTGTACGACACCATCGTTTGCTCGCTGACACACGGAGCTGCCGGTAGCCCCGCCCGTTAGAAACAGCATGTGGACTAAACCACTTTGAGAAATAGGGGGGTCACAATGTTTCAACAATTAAAAAAAAAAAAGGTTTTTACGTTTATAATTTGCAGCGCTTGTGTTGTACTTTTATAGAACATGACTATATTATAATTCAATTGTTTTTGTGTGCTTACAATGATTTTTTTGGGGGGACAACTTTATGGAGGGGGGGGACACATCCCCTGTGTCCCCCCCGGGATTTCCGCCTATGGCAGTAACTTTGTAGGTTGTATATCTATACTTTTACAATTCTGGCGATGGTAAAAAAGCTGTATGAAACAATGCAATGTCAATTGCGTAGCTGTTAGCTCGCACTTAAATGTGTCATACTATACATTTTTTACCCAAACTAATTGAGGAATAGATCAACAATGGGCTAGTGTTTTTTATTTTGTTCATATGTACTTCTGTTGAAGGTCTAAATCATGCTATTGATATTGTATCACTACTTTAAGTAGTAATGCAGCAGTTGAATACAAAATTATAAAGTGAAGCATTACTTTAAATGGTAATTCAGTATTTCAAATGAATTTCATCATTAGTCTTCTCAAAATATTAGGATAACTCATAATGAATTTGATCAAATAATCTTTACCTAAAACCTAAAAGTGTTCCACAGAGAAGCTTATTTCATTGAGGTCTCGGCTCATTCGGTGCCGTCTGACCGACAGAAAAGGAGTCACCATTTGAGCCTCCCCAGATGAAAGAACTGATTGGTGAAATTTCCCAGGGGAAGGAACTTTCCATGGTGGTCCTGACACTGAGGGCAACAATGAGAAAACAACACGGCCCACAAACACAAATATCCTGAAATCACAGACTCCTGTGGGAGCAGATATCATTTACTCAAGACCCCACTAGTATACCACAGCAGGCTTTGTAAACACTCTATTTATTTATTCATTTCAAGTATGGCTGCATAATATTTGTATGGTTGTCATTATAACTGTAACCAACTTTTCTTTGCAGACAGTAAAGTGAGTTCAGCCCGTTCTGCTGCGCTGGGACTGCAGGATGTGTTCTTGTGATTCTGGGAGGTGTGTGCACAGCAGACCACAGTTCACCATGAATGGATCCACACGCCAATATGTATCTTCCAAATGCTATAATGTCAACAATCACTGAAATGTTGTCATTCAGTGTTTCATAGGGTTGGGAATTGAGAACCGATTCCTGTAGAGAACCGGTTCTCTACAGGAACCGGTTCCTGTAGAGAACCAGTTCCGTGTGTTTCAATTCCATGGAATCGTTTGGCAGTTTTTCCAGCGATTCTCTTATCGATTCCAACCAGCATGAATCTCACATAATTTACGCAAGTTACGCACAGTCAATTCCAGAAAGCTCTTACGTGATTAAGTTACATCGGTTTAGCACGCGCATTGCAGTTGTAAACAACAATGTTGCCCACCAGGTTCAAACGCTCCAAAGTTTGGCTTCACTTCATCAAAGAAAGATGGCAACTAGCAGTCATTGTAAAGTGGAGATAACAGCGTCGGGAGGGAACACGGCTAACATGCAGAAACATTTGAACACACAACATGTGATAACGAGTGTCGTGTTTCTGACGCTTCGGACTGATGGATCTCAACCCAGCAGCAGTAGCCAAGCTAAGATCACCTCTGGTAACTCTGGTTAGTAGCTATCCCGCTGCCTATGTGCTTCTTTGTAGAAGATGCATTTAGAAGATGACCGTGACGAGAGAGAGAGTCTGGCTGGTTCAGAGGCTGGAAGACATGATTATTTTACTGCAAAAGAATTGTTAATTCTTCATAGTATTTGCAGATTTGTACTATGCTCTGTTCCGTTGTATTTGATACTATTTATCTTTCTTTATTAATATTATTTTTGAGTGCTTAGTGAGCTCATATATCCTTTTAAAAGGGATATTTTTTCATTTCTATTAGGAAAAAACTGTTAGGAAAATGTTACACTTTTTTGTGTATTTGCACAGTTACATATTACAACAGTTTAACACGTTATCCAGGCTTTGGGCCTCTTTTGACCTCGCTGTTGAGTTTGTAAGGTCGTGACTTCTAAGTAAAGATAAATTGATGCTAATAAAACTGTTAGTTCTCCTTTTTCCTCAAATTAGAATCGATAAGAGAATGAATCGTTAAACAGTATCGATAATGGAATCGGAAAAATCTTATCAATTCCCATTCCTAGTGTTTGGACTGATTCACCAAGTTCCTCGATCATCACATTCATGACCTGTAATTTTGGTTGTCTTGTGACATTTATCCATTTCACAGACGTACGTGTGTCTGTTTGCAACGGTATCCATTTAGGCATAATGCACATGTAAGATCTATGTGTTGGACTGGATACCAAAGACAAGCACAATGTCTCAACAACAAACTTTATAAACTGTACATTTGGCTCTGTCATTATTATGTGATGGAATCTGCAGCATTTTAATTTGCATTTAATTTGCAGCACTCCAGTTGAACATGTTTCATATCAGAAAACAATTCTGTATTTCTAATGATCCTCTCAGCATTTTTAGTTCAAAGGGAAGCTTTAGACACATGTATTCCCTCTTCAGGGTCTGTGTTTTTTTTGCAGTGTGAATGCAATTTGTCAGGTGAAGATGAGGAAAAAATGAGGCCAGTGTAAGGGCCCCCTGAGTGTGTATGTCTGAGAGAGAGACAGTGAGTTTTCCCTCTCTTTATTTGGGGGAACTAGAGCGCCGTCTCAGCGCTTCGCTATTCCCTACTAATCAGGTGCTGCCAACCTGCCAGCCTAGGCGGGACGCAAGGCCTTTCAAAACCCTCTGCTAATTAACAAGCCCCCAATGCACCCCTCAGCTTTTACAGAGCTAGCACATCTGCCATAGCAACTCCGGAGAAGGAAACTACATTATCGTCAGCCTCACTGGAACCTTGCACTTTCTGGCTGTGTGTCTATGTGAGTTCAGTGGCATAAAAAAAAAAAAAAATCTGTAAAATGTTGACGCCTTTACATTGGTGTGCCGCTTGTGTAGACATTGGCAGTCCATCCTCCGTCTAGCAAGCAGCTGAAAAGCATGAATGGGGTTCCCACTGTCTTAATGACTGTTTACACGTACCCAGAGCAGATTAAAAGATGTTTCCCCAGTTGCCCCGGGGGTCCTGCAACAATACATCTCTGACAGCCTTTTCTCCAGATTCACTGAAAGAGTGATTTTATTTTCTTCCCTTCATCAGTTCCTGATTCGTTCAGATTCACCAAAGTATTTCAGTGTTTTTCACACCTTCGTTCGTTTTTCTCTGGTTTTAGTCGCCTGATGAGTTTAGTTTGTTTTCACGCAGAGAAAAATCTGAGTGTATCTTTTCAACCCTTGCGAGAAAGTTCTCACCAGTTATTGGTCAGACATGTTTTTATACATTCAGGAAGAAGATCCTTTGTTTGTGGGTTGTACGAGAACGTGGATTTTATTGCAATCTGTAAATGGCTATATGGTGGAACTGTTGCGCTTGGCGGAGGTCTGCGCTCTCTATTTTTGAGTGCTTTTCTAGTTTAGTTTGCCTTATTAACCAGGAGGACTGTGCCAGAGTAGATGATTTGGATCCAGACCTCCTCTTGTTTGGTGTCTCAGTGCAGTTACATTGCAGAGGGCTATTAGTATGTTTACTCTGGAAGAAATGAACCACAGTCAGTTGAAAAGTTCATTTTAAACAAACCGAAGCTTGTAGGTGTTGAAGCAGAACTTGATGCTGCTTGTAACAAAAACAACTGGTTTTGGGGGATGGGGGCAATGCGAACTTTACACTAACTCAAGACTGCTTTGAGTTGATGCCTCGATTGTTTTGGTGCCTAACAAAAAGATTTACACTTATAACCATCCTATTTTATTTTATTTTTTTTATTTATTTATTTATTTAGATGGGACAATGCATATTAATGGACACCACATGAAGCAGTGTAAATACACCGGATTTAGCAAGGATGCTAATTTCCATCCGCAGTCCCCACATGATACACAAGGTTAAAATAAACAATAATGACAAATAAACCAGCATAGCCGGTCATAAAAATATACACAAAAAGACAATGAGCCTTGTTGCTCATGACAGACCAGGATGTGATCATTGAGTGTTTAAAGTGCAAAAATGCTAAAGTGCTTCAGTGCTAAAGTTTTAAGGTGCTGAAGTGCATATTGCACACTGCCCAATTGCACATGATTTTGCACACACAGACTTGTGTGTGCAGGTGATATTGCACAAATTAGCATACATAGATATAATTATGTACGCACAAAAAACACAGAAAATTGCATACATAACAAGTGTATGTAAGCATACAAAGGTCACTGGACTGGTCTATCACTAGCAACATACCCAACAAACGACTATACAGAAGACATTACGAATACAGGTACATATGACAAATACAGACTAGAAATTCAAGATTCAATGGGTGCAGTTTTGAGTTTCCAGTAGCCATGTTTTTAGGTACTTTGAGAAAGTAGTAAGTGTTGGTGAGTCCCGTATGTCACTTGGTATTGTATTCCAGAAGTGAGATGCTTGATATGAAAAAACTGACTGACCAGACACACTTTTCCTAAAAGGGACCCGACAATCTCCTCTAGACCCTGCTCGAGTTGACCTGTTTGTGTTAATCTCTACAAACTCATTCAATGGTGGTGGTGCTAGTCCATGGAGGATCTTGTAGATTAAAATAGAATCCGCATAAGTTATTATATTTTCCCAACTCAACAATTCATATTTTTTAAGATTTTACAATGGTGGTGTGAGTTGGGCTTTCTGTCTAGGACTTTTAGGGCCTGCTTATAGGCTATTTCTATGGGCCTTAGTGTGGATTTGCATGCCCGTGCCCACGTTGTTACGCAATACGTCATGTGTGGCATGATCATCGAACCTAGATATAGTTTTGCAGAATCAGTAGTTAAGTTATTTCGAATGTATCTAAAATTTGACAGGTTGAATTTTATTTTATTCACAGTTTTTTTTACTTGCTGTTTGAAGCTTAGTTGTGAGTCAATAATAATTCCTAAATATTTAAATTCCTGTACGACTTCAAGTTTTGTTCCATGGACAAGCACATCAAACACACCATCTGAATCTGAATTTGCTTTTTTAGAGAAAAACATGCAAACAGTTTTTGATACATTGAGATGTAACTGGGAATCTTTCAACCAGTTAGACACATTAGTCATTGCTATGGACAAATCTTTTGCGGCTTGACATTTTGTTTTTGCATGCACATACACGACTGCGTCGTCAGCATACATCTGGAAAGCTACATTTGATGGGCAGCAGTTGGGTAGGTCATTGATGTACAAGCTAAACAGAATTGGTCCAAGGACTGAGCCTTGAGGTACACCCAGATTATTTTCAGAAGTTGAGGATACTGTATTGTGAACTCTAACACACTGTTTCCGCTGCTCAACATATGATTCAAACCATTGCAATGCTCTTTCAGAAAAGTTAAAATATGACATCTTAGTTAAAAGTATCTGATGATTTACTGTATCGAATGCCTTTCTTAAATCAAGAAAAACAGCTCCTATGACACCCCCAGAATCGATTTTAGACTTCAGTTTCTCCATAAAATAACAAATGGCTGTCTCAGTGGAGTGGTACTTTCTAAAGCCAAACTGCATTGGATTCAGGTTGTACGGACTGTCATTCAAATGATTAATGATTTGCTCTGCCACCAGTTTTTCTGCTACTTTGGAAACTGCAGGGAGAATGCTTATCGGTCTATAGTTACTGATTATTGCAGGGTCTCCTGATTTAAAAATTGGAGTGATGACTGCAGTTTCCATGGATTTGGAAATGTACCTTGGGTTATAGATTTATTGATTATGCTGGTCAAAGAGGTAATAAGTGATTGTTTATGTGTCTTAAGAAACAAAGTGTCCATATAAAATGCATCCTTGGCTTTAGAGTTTTTCAAACCACAAACCACTCGATCTACATCCGCTTGAGAGACTTCCTTTAGATTAAAAATTGGAGGAGTAGCAGTGCTAAGAGGCATTGTAGGACGGATTTGTACACAAGGATCGTTTGCAAGATTTTTTACTGAATTAATAAAGTAAGAGTTCAGGGCTGTTGCCATGGCTTTTGAGTCATGCACTAGGTTTCCATTTATTTGTAGCTCCCTGATATTTTTGTTTAAAGTATTATGACCTGTTAATTTCTTTATGTTTGACCAAATCTCCTTGGCATTGCCTCTTGCATTGCTGATGACATTAATAAAGAAATTTGCCTTTGCGGTCCTGATTTCTTTGGTTACCTTGTTCCTGAGTGAAGTAAACAAGTGTCTGTTATGTGTTGATCTTGTCTTAAGAGCTATCTTAAGCACATGGTCCCGTTGTTTCATCAATGACCATATTGCACTGTTCAACCAGGGGAGGTGATTTATTTTCCTCGGTTTATGTTTTTATATTTTTCATAAAGCTGGACATGGTTGTTTGTATTACTGTCATAAAGACACTGCATTCATCGTTAACCTGTTCACAGGTGAGGTGCTCGGACCAGTTTATTTCACTCAGAGCAGTTTCTAGGTTCTCAATTTCACATTTTGGTATTCTCAACTGTTCTAGTTTCTTACTGGGGGGAGAGATAAGTCTATGTTTCGTTAATTTTCTTGAGAACAGGATCATGTTGTGGTCTGACAGACCTGTAATCATATTAAACATTTTTTTAATTCTTTCATGCTTGTTACTAAAGACCAGATCTATACAAGTTTCAGACAGAGATGTTATTCTAGTGGGTTCTTTTATCATTTGAACCATATCAAAGCTGCTTGTTAGTGCTTTAAGGCGTCTACGATTTGTTTTATCATTCCAATTTACATTAAAATCTCCCACTAATATAACTTCGTTTTTAAAATTACATTCTTTAAGAATATCTTTTAATTCCTCATAAAAGCCATTAGAGGCTGATGGCGGTCTGTATATACCAATTATAGTGACAGACATTTGTGGGGAAATAGTGATGTCGAGCCCAATACATTCAAGATTATTCACACATTGCCATTGTATTTGTCTACACTTTAATTGTTCTTTAACATAAAATATCACTCCCCCACCTCTTCCTACGGGCCTGTCTTTCCTGAAGATATTATACCCCATCACATTTAGCCCAGCCGTTGGTGAATTAGAATGAAGCCATGTCTCTGTGATACATAGAAAATCTAGGTTTGATTCATATAATAAGTGTTGCACTTGCTCACATTTAGGTGTTATACTACGTATATTCAGGTGGCCGCCAAGTAGGCCCCTTGGTTTGGCTTTTAAGTCCCAAATAACACGAGAATGGTTTAATGTCTTGAGGAGCTTGTACTTACGATGTTTCATGGTCGCTTTATTTTAATTATAATTAGGGTGGATTTGATTCTGGAATATTCCTTTGGCTGGCATCGTTGGAAATAAACCCTTTTCACGTACAGTATATATAGAGCATAATAGCCACATATGGTTTACATATGTCTTTTAAACCTTCCCAGAAAATGTGACGGAGCAGTCACAGTCCTTGTTTACTTGTTTACAGATCTAGTGTCGTACATACAACATACGTAACATGTTGCAATGTTTGCACTCATCTCAAGCCTCAATCACATCCCAGTGATACATATGTGAAAGCCTTTAAATGGACTGGTGTTCTGCAATAATATGCCAATCTCAAATTGGAAAATTATCTAATAATCCAGCCATTGTTTGTACCCTCTTATTCCATTTTAGGGTCACAGGGATCAGCTGGAGCTTATCCCAGCTCTCTTCAGGTAAAAGCAGGGTCCACTCCGGACAGGTTGGCAGTTTATTGTCGGGCCACACATATGGACAAACAACCACACAATTAATCGTATGTGCAGTTCAGAATCGACTATCAACTTGACATACTTGCTTTTGGACATGGATTGTAGGAGAAAACCCCCAAACGTGCACAGAAAGGTTCCTGCTGGGGAATGCTACAGTGCTGCCCTGTTGTTTGATCAGGTGAACAGAAATATAAAAATAATTTAACCAAATAAACTAAGAGTATCTCTAAAAAGTGGCAGCAAAAAAGGCAGCAAAATGCAGAAGCATTTTGTTATGAAGGAGGTCAGAGCTTCTCACAGCAGTTGCAAGACATTTTGCCAAATGTGTTTTGAATCCTGGGCCTGAACGTTGTTGACAGACATGTATTTTTTGGGAGGAGTGTGGGAAGGGGGTGGATATTCCCCAAACTACTCCAAGGGTGCCCTGGCAGAAAAATGACAGTTAGGAAGTAAGTGAGAATCTCATCACGCCTTTCCCACCTAGAACACATTCACTTTCTATTTGCTTCAATATGCAAACCGGGCTGTTTGGGGATGAGGAAGGAGGCAGCTAATGAGCTGCCTGCATTGAGCCTGAAGAAACAGGAGGACCCCTTTTCTTTACTGCTGAAGAGAACACCTCCTCTGGGCATGCCCATAAACAACAAAATAACAACTATGCAGCCACAGCAAAACAAACTGATATGATTAACCAGCGGGAATGGCAGTTGTTGTGAGAGAGGCTGGATGCAGACCAAGCATGTGGGGAATTCATGAGCGTGCAGGCTTATAGAGTGTGCAGCTGCAGCCTTGCAATGTACAAAAGTCTAAAAGGTGAAAGGATAAATTATGCCTCTGCTATATTTTTTTTCCTCTTTCTTATTTGGCATTTCATTTTAAGTTCTTGAAAAAGGAAGGAAGAACTTTTATTTATGTGACCTGACAGATATATATTATATTTCTGGGTATAAATGGCTCACATCTCTCAGAGTTCCTCAGTTGTGACTAACTGAAGGTTCCTTGCATCCATGCATGCAAATATCAGTGTACTGAGATCCAGCTGAATCCAGTGTACAGTTTTGTGACCTTTTCCCTTCCCCTCTGTCCTTCTCGAGTTTCACCCCGCCACAAACCATCACAAACAAAACACAAGGCCAGCCTCGTTGCACATAATTGCTAAGGCAGGAAAAAAGTCCATTACGCTTTTATTTTGCTTGGCGGACAGACTTAAACTTAAGACCATGAAAAGAAAGCAGTGTGGGAAGTTCAAATGTTATTGTCATTAACGCTTCACCACAGTGATCATTCACAAGGGCCTTGCAATGTACAGACAATGTGGGCCTTTCCTGCTTTGGTGCAGATGGTGCGGTTAAAAAAAAAAAAAGAAAGAAAAAAGAAAAGTGGTCTTTTCTGCAAACACTAGAAGCAAACACACAAAAAGTGGTGGCACTCTCGTCCCCAATCCATTTTTTTCTTCTATTGGCTGCTTGTTGTCTCAGGACAGTCAAGGCTTTATCAATGACCTGGCGTTGCCATGTTGTTATGTATGCTCATTTTTTCATCTACTGCTCAAATGTATATGATTTGCAAATGTAACTTTATCAAGCTTCAGTTGTCTTATAGTTGTGAATCAGGCTCTCTCAAAACACTCAAGAGTAACAAATTGCTGCTCATCAGTTTCTGCCAGTGCTTCATAGACCTATCAATAACAAGTCCTGCGTAATTTGCATGCATTTTGTCAGTTTCTGTCAGCACAATTTGGTGGGTAGACTGTGTTTGGTGACTTTTAACTGTACCATCAGGCTGTCAGCTCCACTTGGTTTCAGGCTATTTGGCTAACCTTTTGAAATGGCCGGTGCTGGACCTCCTATCTCCTCCAAAATGACTGGGTATCTTGTGTATTGCCCTTCAGTAACACAGATGTTCCACCTCCTAAATGCGATGCAGTCTTCCTCAGCCATAATCCCTGGATACTGGCGTAGCTGCTGCAGAGATATTTCCAAACAGAGCTGCAGCACTTCTCTGAGCAGCTGTGCCTTAACATTTGTCAAATCTTGTCATCAAGTAGCGGAAACAAGGCTAAAGAATTTGCTCATGATTACATCACACACAGAGACTCAAATGCACATGCACTCATACGTGCGCATGTCTACACACATGCTGTGCTCACTAGCAAAAAGTTTGTGTTTGACAAGTAAACACAATGCCATTAAAAAAACAAAACAAAACAAAACAAAACACGACTTTCCATTGGACGTGGCTGTGACATTCCCTGGATCTGAACCAGCAGATGCACTGGGTTTCAGAGAGGCGGCATGGCGTTATGCTCTGCTAAAACAAAGCGTCATCACAGACTGAACTAGTCAGACAAGAAGTGAGCTACTGGAACACCAAAGAGAATTTAGGAGTGCTGAAGTCAAACAGTCTGTGCAGACTCCCATTTGTGTGACATGTTGCTACAATGAAATAACCAGTGGTATGAGGCCAGAAGTAGAGGTCTTTGGAACAACCTGACAACCTGAAAACCTGAGGTTCCAACCCGACAAGAGTTGGGTCTCGGGTCCATTCACTAGACGTGACTCCTGGTTCGGGTCGGAATCTCTAGTTAGTCTCGGGTCCGGTCGGTGCTCTCTGACAGGCTGGGTCTGCGCATTTACCTGAGAGAGGTAAAGATTACAGAGCTCCCCCCCCCCCCCGTCCCCTTCCATCCAATAGGCTGTGAAATGTAAGGTAACAGGTCAAGCAAAAGTAGACAAACAAACAAACAAACAGTTTGGTTTAGCCAATGTCAGGACTCGGGGCAGTTAAATGATTATTCATTAAAGTGGCGTGTTTGTAATAAAACAATCGTGTTGCTGTAGCGTGTTATTAGCGGTTTGCCCAGCAGCTGTAAAGCACAACGGTTCGCCAACATGACAACGTTGGATGAGAGAATATATTCACGACACGTCCTGACCGGTGTAGGCTATTAGCGTTAGCAGTTGCTACAAATAGCATCTGTATCCACAAAGAAAATAACGAAGTGGATTTATTGTTGTTTACATCACGTAGCCTATGTAGCAACTGAACCGGTAGAAGAAGACAACTTTAGGTAAGAAAATCAAGTTTTATTCAACGCTAGACAACTTTAACATGAGCAACTATGGGCTGTATTGTCTCGGTTCTATTCGGGTATTTCGGTTGGAAAATAAAGTCTTCGAGTCGGGTCAGTTCCGGATCCAAATATTGCAGGTCCAGAACCTGGACTTATGATAATAGCTTGTGTCTGGTCGGTTTCGGGTCGAATTTTCACAGGTCTATTTGGGTTCGGGACATAGTGCGAATTACGGGGGGGTTTGGGGGCGGTTTGGACCCCCCCAATTACAACTTCGACCCCCCTAAAGAAGGGACAAATTGTCATTTTTGTCATCTCTAGAAAATGTTGACCCCCCCAATTATCATTGTATAATTCGCACTCTGGGTTCGGGTCCGTAAAGACCTCTAGCCAGAAGTAATCCATCAGTAGATTTTAACCAGGAACAGTGGTTCAGCAGTTAGGAAGCACAACGTGTCATTTGACAAGGCTGTCAAGTCTTATTAGAAAAGACCATACCAGTGATGACATGAACATAAACAGGTGGCTTCAGTGAAATGGACTTGTACACACATACAGATGATACGCTCTCCCACAAGGCTTCTGGTTTGAGACGAATGGAGGGACAGAACAAAATCAGCTGTGAGTGATCGAAACATTGGGTCGACATGTTTTGTTATTAATGTCTACTCAAGGTTTTGGCATTTTCTCATTGGTCTAGGCCTCTCAGACCAAAGAGGTGCAATTCTTGGAAAAATATCGGTCATCATAGCTCAAAACCAGTGGCCATATATCTTACAGTGAGACAGGAACAAAGAAAAACGATAGAGCTGTCTTGTGAGAAAAGACAGGCTGTGACAGATATCAAGCAGTGTCAGAAATTTGGTGTGTTTGCCTCTATGATCTATGTCAGCTAACCAACCAATATCAGCTATTCTTTCCTCTTTCCTTTATGCATACTGTGGTGTCACATGAACATTTACCACACACACCAGTGTGATATTCTAGAAAATATCAAAATAGTTATTGATCCTGACCACTCAGTGGAGCAATTTTATTTTGGGAGATTGTATCCATGATGCTATTTTGATCACTTTTGCAAACTGCATGTGAAGACGAGACTCCAGATGACTGGTACATCAAATGTTTTGCTTTGCAACTCAGCTCTGTCTTCAAAATGGTCCAATGACACAGCAACTGTTTTTTTCTGCCCTCTTTCTTTTCTTTCTCTTTCTTTCTTTCTTTCTCTCTTTCTTACCCTTTTATAGATTTTGGAGTCCTGATGAGGTCATACATAGGATAAAACAAAAAGAAAAAGTCTTGATCAGGTTGCAGCAGCTTAAAAGGATTTGATGCTGATCTATTATTCAGCTTTGAGATAAGTGACCACCAGTGACGTGCTTTCAGGGGAAAAGGTAAAATAGTTAATCATATCATCAAATCTAATAAACAATGATATTTGTCAGTTGGTATGTATTATAAACCCCTTTCCTGTTCAATTCCTATAATACATTTTTTTTTTTTCATTAGGAAATAGCCGAATTTCCTCATGTCCCGTTCAATTCCAGGGACGAGATGCTCCATGAGGCAGCTCTTTGCTGGGCTGCTCAGTGGATGCTGGACGCTGTCCCTCTGTATATCGCAAATAAAATGTTTTAAAACACTCTGATAATATGTTCTGTCTTTCCATAATCTAAATAATGTATGAAATTTATTTATGTAACATGTTTAGGCTCAGAGATTAATCATAAGATTTAGGAGTACAGACCCAAATGCAGGACAGTAGGAGGCAGGAATGTCCAACCAAAAGTCTTTTATTTAACGAAAACAGAAACAAACTTAGGTGAAGTGAACCCACATAACAGGGCACGTACACAGGAGTCCACCTGGAACCAGAACCAGAACCAGAACTGGAGCTAACAGGAAGTCAAACAGCAGGTGAACAGTACAATCCAGCAAACAGAAAGGGAAAGAAGACTTAAGTACACAAAGGGACAAATGAGAGTCAGGTGCAAACAATCAGGGAAATGAAAGGAAGGAAGTGAAGGACAACACTGCGAAGACAAGACAGACCTTCAAAGTAAAACAGGAAACAAGGTAGACTACAACAGGGGAGACCAGAACATTAACTAAACCCAGAAAACAAAGAAGAAAACAAAGAGGCGTGTCATGCCCAACCCACACCATCACACTCGGTGAGGTGAACAGTACTCCTGCCTCCTGGCAGAGGGCGCTAGTGAGCCCACAGATTCTTGCTACCAACCACCTTCTTCGTTTTTGTCTATATTTCCTTTATAGTCCTCCTCATCAAGATGGAAAAAGACATTACTAAGTCGAGAAAATTCTCATATCTGGACATTCAGTCAAAGTAGGAGGTAATAATTAAAGGAGGAGCAACGCCGGAGATGAAAGGTTTGCTAAATTAACTTAGATGTCAGATGAAATGTTTGTGTGAAGAATGCTGAAATGAGATATAAAGCAGAACCCATTCTCTGTTGTGAGTCAAATGACGAATAAGATACTCTTTGGGGTTCATTTGTATTTATAAATCTGCCTCTAAAAGACTCAGAGCCTCACCAGCTGTCAACCCACTATATATCACTGATGATTACAGACGTTTTTAACATTAAATAAAGATGAAAATAGTGTTTATAATCTCCTCACCTACACGTTCACTGAGCTACCATTGCTTTTATTGCAGAACAGCCCAAACGGGAGGAACGTGAGTTCAGAGAAAGTTGATTCCCGTCCAAACACTGACATGAGCTTTTTGTAAAAAAGGTGATTTATGAAGTGTTGTCTAGCATCCTAATAGATCATAAACTAACAAAGATTATGATCTTGAGAGTTCAAATTGACCCAGAAGAGCTTAGCCGACCTCCCCACGCACACATGAATAGACGCACACGCTCTCACACGTGCACGCGCATCTCTACCTCCCCACCAAAACATCCATTAGCCGAAAAAAAAAAAAAAAAAAAAAAATTCCACAGTGACCTGCTCACTGTTTCCTTCTCTTTTGTAAGTTTCCAAACGTGGTTCCAGACACCTGCACATAGGTCAAGGAAATTAACTCAACAAAACAAAGCCCACTTTATTTCCCGCTAATCAAGTTAATATTTGCTCCCTTCATCTTTAACTATCTGACTGATTTGGTCAGCAGCGAACATGTCAACAATTTTAATCTGAACTTTTAAACTCTCTGATTTACAACTGCAACTTCTTTTTTTCCGGTCTGTTCTAGGAAATATTTGAATTTGGTCGGGTCCCCCCTCGTCATTTATTTTCACATACCGGTGAGAGTGGAGTCTGGGGGACAGACTGCTGCTGCAGCGGGTATCAGGAGATGGCAGAATCTCAGCTCCGTCAGAGGCTGGTTGTGTTTTTTAATGCGGTCCTCACAACGTGAAGGCAACATGCCGAATGGATTCACAATTAGAGGTTGAATTCTTAGACTTAGAGGATATCTGAAACTGGTAATTCGTTACCAATCATTTTAAAGTCTGAATAACGGGGGCAAAAACAAAACAAAACAGAACAAAAACAGAAAAAATGCAAAGGACAAAGAACCTTAATGATGCCAATGGATTTTCTATTTCTAGATTCCTCCTGTGCTGTCACTCTATTTTCTGCTTCCATTCTTTGGGAAAATGGGTTTTTCACCACTTTTGGTTGGAACCAGGATCTAGTATTGTGCTGACTTCTTTTGTGATCCATCGAAGTTTCATGAATGATTAAAAACACTGGGCCTTCGGCTGCTCATACATAAACAGTAGGCAACAGGACTGAACAGCCTTCTCATGGACGGGGAGAACTGACAGACTGTCTGTCAAAATTTACCATTCAGTAGTGGTTAATCACATGTATAGTATTTTTGTGCAAGAACAGGGTCGTTAGGAATCGTGCATATGCACTACTGATTGGAGAAAGTGGATGAAAAGCACTTATCATGGGAGGGGCACCTTCTTTTTTATACAACTTCCTGCTTTGGGTTTTTTTTTTTCTCCTTTCTTTTTCAAACCCGTAAAAAAATGGGGAATACAAATGAGCGTGTGCCTGAAACCATTAAACCTTTTCCAGTAAATGAAATGTCATCCACATGTGGTGTTGACAGAGAACCAGAGCACAACAGCAAAATGCTCCTGGTTCTCTCATTAACCTGCGGCTGTATTATGATTTCAAGTCTTCGCTCGGCCCCCAGGCGGGTTGAGGGGTCAGAGCGTCCAGATGCAGAGCAGCTCTCCTCCAAACGAGGGCCAAGGTGCAACGGGACGACCCTCCATCTCAATCTTGCAGCATAATGAATAGTCAGAGGCCAATCGGCCTGCACATGCTGAACTTTTGGCTTCGCAATCACATCTCGGCCAATTTCCTCCCCCGCCGGTACTCTCCTCTGCACCCCTACCCCCGAGGTCAGGGGTTTGGAAGCTGTTTGCCGCTTCACACTAGATCACTAATGGTTAGAAATAACTGGGATGTTTTCCATAAGAGTTGCGTGTTTGCTGTTCATTTAAGTCTGAGAGCTGAGAGCTGATTCATTTTTGAAAAACCAGCTTATCATTTTAAACTTTAATTTACATCTAATATAAAGAAATGAAGCCGATCGAGCTGTGAGGTGTTATTCTTGTCATGTTTGGGTTATATGTAATTAGACAAAATATACAACACCAGGGGTTAAGAAGTTTCCCCCTGATATAAAATGGTTCTTGGTAGTTGAAGATAATTGGTGTGTTTAACAGGCTGATGAATCTGTTGGCTCAGTGTCATGTAAAAATAATGAGGTAGTTCCTGGAAGCTCAGGTGTGATGGGTGAAGAGGCTGAGATTTCAGACGTCCTCTTCTTTGTCAGAGGCTGCTGTCACCTGACATTCTCCTTTTCTCTTACTGATTTACCGTATCAGTCTAACCAGGCTTGTGACACAAATTGGAATATTATGACAATGACCACCAGGGTTAAATGTTGTGTTCTCCAAACAGTGCTTGATTCCCCTGCTTTTCCGTCCTCCGCCTCCTCCGCTCTTTTCTTTTTTTTTTGGCCCATTATGTCAGAGCCCCAAACCTGCTAACACACTTCTAAATGACACTTACTGCGTCTGTCTTCAAAGAAACCCTGAGCTGTGGGTTTTCCTTGCCTAATGTGGCATCTCTGGTGGAGCAATAGAGTGGAGGGAAGAAGGTGGGGTCCAAGTGGGACAATGGTGGTTTGTCTTGGAGACGGCAGACAAGGGGTCAAGAATCAGAATGTGGAGGACATTAGCAGTCAGCGGATTGATACAGGACCATTGATTCCTGGCTTCTCTTTTCTTTCCTCCTGGACATGATCTGCATTGCAAATGGCAGCTCCGTTGCTTCGGCCCTTTTTTGGAGTCAAAAAAAAAAGATTGGAGGGGGAGGTTTGGGCGGAGAGGATCAGGGGTTCCCACAACACACAGACCCTCTACACTCTATAACCTCATACCCCCTCCCTAATAAAAAGCCTTTGCTGCGCTCCTCCTTCCCGAGTCCTAGCCCTTGTCTCAGGATCCCACCACAGCTGCCTCTGCGGTCTCCCAGGACTTCTCCTCAATACTGAGGAAAGCACAACAGACTCATTATTCTGTGGGGAGGAGGCTGGACAACTCTGCTGCTCCTAGGTGTATTGTCTCCTCTAATAAGCCCCAGAAGAGCTAAAAAGGGTACTGCAAAAAACAGAGAGGGGAAAGTTTGTCTTTGGCTTTTTAAAAGCCAAGTAATGAGGCGACTCCTTTTGGCTCGTGGTGAGCATCATGCACATTAGCGTTAAAGTCACACTCACACATCGTCACATAGATTTTCCAACGACAAACATTTTTTTTTCTACCACTTAAATATCTGCTGAAATTAAAAAAGTTTATTTCAGCCAGATTCGCTCATCGTGTTGAATTATGACTTAATAAATAAAACTCTGAGGTTGTATGGTGATGCTGAAACATGGACTGCTTCTAGACAGCCTCAACAGAAAGATTTCAGTCTCTTTCAGTTATTCACATTTTAGGTTCAGGATAAATCTATAAACATAATGATTCTCTCATCAACTAATATGTGTAACTACAATTGTATGGCAAGTGTGTGATTTTAGAATATTTGTAAATGCATTGGTTTCAGTATCTTACAAAAACGATTAGTATTGGTTCCATTCTGAATGAACAGATAAGCGAAGCCAGCAACAGTGCACAAACAATTTCAGGTCTCTCAGCAGTGACACTAGTGCTGGTCCAGAGTGGCCGTCTCATTCCAGGAGTCTCGCAAGGATTATTTTTAGGGCTGGGCAATGATTAAAATTTTTAATCGCGATTAATCGCATGATTTCCCTGATTAATCACGATTAATCACATTATATATGGAAAATCAAATAATGAATTCAAAAGTAGTGTAAAATGCCCTTTTATTTAAATGTTCTGCTGCCATATGAACTAAAGTCTCATAACATTTGTTGTTCAAACACTTTTAACATCAGCACTTGTCAGTAACACATATTTACTGTAAATCTCATCTTAAAAAATGTCAAACAAAATAAAGCTTGTTGCCACTGCCAGAGCAATAATGTCATCTTGTTTTTTTTTTTTTTTTTTTAATGAAAAATTAAAAAAAGTCTACCAACAAAATCCTGAGCCACAATCAGAACATTAAAACAGGGAGTTCAACTTTTTAAATTAAAAAGTGACATTTTATTTTGTTTTTCATTTTTTAATCTAACAAAAAACACACAAAAATGCTTGTTGTTTTTTTTTATATTTCAATTTAAGACTTGGATCAAAAATACAAAATGAAAAATCGGGCCAGGAGACTGAATTTGTTTTTAATATTTAATTGTCCGGTTTATGTGACCCGGAAATGTCTTTGTGCGGCAGTTCAGGTAGCATGGCAGCGCTGGAATCACATACTATAATATTTGCAATATTGTGAAAATCTAAATGAAAACTGAGCTCATACATAGATCGAACCAAAATGCTCTCCAGCTCTGTGTCTTCTCAGATCATGACGAGCGCAGAATCTTCTGATGCTTATTTCAGGACACCCATCCGTTGCTGAATAAGTCCTTGATCAAACTACCGTATTGGCCCAAATATAGGACGATATTTTAATCTAGAAGTCATATTCTCAAAAATATTTTTTTTTATAATTGAGGACGAGACTTTCTGTTGTCATTACACATCTGCGCCACTAGATGGAGCTGCACTGAAGTAACCAGCTAAAGCAGCCATTCCCAAACTTCAGAATACCAAGGCCCAATTTAAAATGTGAAAAATCTCTGCGGCCCATGCAAACCTTTAAACACAAGTGTGATCAACATACAAGAATAAAAGCTACATTCCAGTATTAATGTAAGGTGTCAACAATCATGTTAAGATGACAGTAGAATAACACTTAATTGATTTGTTTTATGATTTCTAAATATTTTTAAATTATGTAATAAATATTTTACAGTAATTAAAAACATATTTTCAAAAAAATCGAGGATTTAAAACATTTGTTTATTTTTAATGACCTCTCACGGCCCACCTGCAGTACCATGATAGCCCACCAGGGGGCCGCGGCCCACACTTTGGGAATCACTGAGCTAGAGAACAGCAGGACAGTGAACACATGGAGCAGATCTGATGTAAAATGGACGAATGACCCCATCGTCTTGAACAAAGGGGTTTAAAAGTTTTGTCCAGAATTTTTTTTCAGACAGAATTGTTAATATTGTTACCTGAGTTGCTATTCGAACTGTAAAGTACACGGATTTTTACCGCTCTCCATGTCCGTTTTAGCTTTTCCGCATGCTTACCTGCCAATGCTCTTCCGGCTCTGCAGCAGCCAGTAACAGTCTTTCAAAACAAAAGCATGTGAGCAACATGCGTTAACGCGCGATACAATAAATGTCGGCGTTAATAAATTAATGTGTTAACACGATAATAACACGTTAACTTGCCCAGCCCTAATTATTTTTGATTTTTTTTCCCAGGATTTTATTTTGCTGAGATGTAAACCTTGCATCCTTGTCTGTGGTCCTGATTATAAACCGCGGATAGATTTTTAGATTTGTTTCTTTCAGGTGGGCAGCAAATTCTGATGTTGGATGTTTAAGTGTGAAGTTTAAGGGTTCAATTAAGGAAATTAGGGACTTTTCATTCTTCCTTACCTTATGGTAATATTCTCTGACTGTACAAGTTTTAGCTTAGACTTGAATGAAAATCGGTTCTGCTTTATGATAATACTTGGCTCCATTTTTATTCCTGCATTTGTATTTGAGGACAAAAATAGATTGCAAGTGTCAATATGTATTTTTCTTGAACTGTGCAAATCCAGAGAGAGAACCCTGCAAAGATTTTCACAGTGTGATCTGGACAGGAAAAAAGTGGATGTGCAAATGGTCCATCACACACACTGAGCGTGTCCTCCAATTAAAAGCTCCTCATGTTGCTACTGGTCATCTCTGCACAATTAACCCCCTCCATATGTGACTGCTGAGCTATGCTAGCGTGGTCTGGATGGAGGTTAGACGTGGAAATGAACCAGTAAGAAGCATTTCCAGGGGTGTCGTTTTGAATTTGTGTTGCATGATAGGAAGAATTTGCCAGTCTTGCTCAAATAAGAGTTGGTTTATTCCCCAGGATACGCTAGTTATTCTAGCTTAAATGCAGTATGAGTCTGCTCTGAGTTGGATAAACCTTTAAACACAGGGAAGCTACGAAGGTAGCCGATGTGAGTGGGAAGGAAAATGTTGGAGTGGAATTGTACTTTAGATAAATCATATTTATTTTTTTCTTGCATACGTCACCCTTAGTCAGCACCCTGATATCTTGGACTGGACCTTCAGCTGTAAAATATAACATTAAAGCAATGTTTTCAACCCTTTACATGACTGGTGCTACTAGGTGAGATACATATACATATAATTTATATATAAATGGTCACTTTTGGTGGAGGTGGTAAAAACTTAAACTTCCACATAAGTATGATTATATAAAGAAGTAATTCTGAATTTAAATATATTTAAATAAATATGAATATCCTCTCTGTATAAATTCTGCTTCTAAGAGACTCTTAAGTCCATTTTCATTAATTTTCTCAGAGAGATAAATGAGATAGCTTTTCACACTGCACCTCTTTAGGTCGACCCAAAGGGGTTTCGGTCATGACTGCAGTTTGGAGTGTGGTTCGTACTCCGGTACGTACCACGACTGCCGTACCGAGAGCAGTCAGAAGAGGTACGTCTGAGTACAGGTCTCGTCGAACTCTGGTATGGTTTATTTGTGGTGTGAAAGCTCTGGACCTTGGACCGACCCAACTACAGCCTGTGCAGCACATGTGTGAGCGACAGCAGCTTCCGTAGTCTGCTGGACTGCTCATTGTTGTGAAGGAGAAGTTAAAGAAAGTAACACTATCAATCGTGGACAAACAACTTCCGGCCGCTTCATTTACAAGCTGTTTAGCTCGTTTAGAGTGGCACAAACAAATAGTATAGAGAAAAATGGCCAAAACTCCTGGTCAGCAGCACATTGTTGTGTTGCGTAAAAACGGCCTAAAGTTTTTATCCTCCATTTTACCAGCATTTAGCTGTGGGACATGACTCCACGGTGTCTGGTGTTTTCTACCCTAATCAGCAGCTCGGTCAATGCTAACCAAGGGACTGATGATCTCAAGGCCACTGCAATAGATGGTGAGGGCCTGTTTACTGCGAACACTGATCGAAATTCATTAACCCTCCCACAAACACTCCCAAGGTTTGTTTTTAGGGCCATGCACACATCTGAGACAAACAGTCTCAAAACACATCATGGAAATCCTTGTAGTTATTTGGAGCCTCGGTGCTGAGGGAGAGAAGACTCACCTTAAAAGGATAAGAGCGGGAAAAACTGCTGAGAGCCCAAGGCAACAGCTTGACCTGTCACGTCTCTGCTCATACTGCTGCTGTTCATCTAAAATCAAAGATAATACTTATAAATAAAACACAGAAATTTATCTTTTAAATTTACATAAAAACAAATAACATTTTTGTTCGACTTTCTTATTTATTTTCAATAACAGTGTCTTTGTAGTGCTTTCAAACAGTGAGAATTTCTAGTTCTGACAGTATCAGTACTGGTAGCATTTAGTACAAAAGTTGATGTTATTAATCTCACGTTAAGATGTATGCATGGATAAAACTAATTTTTCCACAGACTGGTTTGGTCAGCCTGCTCAGGCTGTGATGGTGACTGGGATGTGGTCAGAGCTCCTGGTATCACAGAATAATACAAAACGTAGCCTTTTCGCATCAATTCTGAATATGGAAGTTCAACATTATGAAGCTTTGTGTTAAAGCATCGTTATCTGATGCACATAAAACCACAGGGGAATTGAGTTGTTTAAAGTTGACCAGCTAGCTGGTGGTTGTGAGAGTCATGCATGCAGATGACTTTCCTTGCTTTAGTAGGACCTTATTCCTGAGGTAACAGTCTATAATTAAGTTTTCTGTATTTGCATAATAATGTAATTCATTTGTATTTTCATGTCAATAGCATGATGGGATAAATGTTGTCTATGTATCAAGACTAAGTCACAGCCTTTTGAGTACCATATTGGCCCGAATATAGGAATATAGGACTCCTATTTTTCAAATATCATTTTGGGAAAATAATAATATTATGAAGACAATAAGATTATTCATAAAACAACTTTTTATTGTACTATTGTTATTAAAAAAAATCACATAAAAATAACATTCCCTTGTATTGTTAAACAGTTTAATGATTTCATTTTTTAATTTTTTTTTATAAACTATGGTACCATACTTAAGGTAAGTTACCTGTCAGGTTCCATGTTATCTAAGATAAAGGTACAGTACTATTTAATAAACTGAATTTTCTTATAAATCTGAGACTATTGACTCAGTAAAGAAGCAACAACCATGTAGTTTAATAATTGCATTGATGATGTCAATAATTGCATAACCATCAAAGTCAAGTTATATTCAATTTGAAAAACAATATTAACAATTCAGTCTGTAAAAATCAAATTCTGGACTGCAACAAAACTTTCAATCCCCTTTGTTCAACACAGTTGCGTTGTTCCTCCATTTTACATCAGATCCTGCTTGCATGCTGAGGTAACGCTCCGTTCTTACTGGTTACATCGGTGCAGCTCCATCTAGTGGCACAGATGCGTAACGACAATAGAAAAGTCTAGACCTTGATTATAAGACGATCCCCATTTTTGAGAATATGAAATATCGTCCTATAGTCAGGCCAATACGGTATCTTAATGAGGGCGGATTGGTCTGACAACGTAACTACAAGAAGATCAATAAAGAAGAGATTCAACTAGTTAGTTTGTTGGAAACACTAGCTGTGATTGCTTATGGCCACCAACAGTATATGGATGTTTATGGGTGTGTTCGACCATGTGAGCTGGAGCCTAGAAGTGATATGTTCACAGGATCACAGCAGATCATGAAATGCTCACAAAATATTATCCACTGATTTGAGTTCTTGAACAAGAATTTGGTTTTACTTTTTTTCCATCTACATGGATACAAAAAAGCTTTAAATATGGTGTTTTTCCACTTTTAACAATGAAAAATGTAGTGATGAAACTAATATTTGGATGTTAATATATAACTGTCACTTTAGTTTTTATTTGCTATTCATTTGTGCTTTGATTAGATTAGATTTATGCTCCTAAATCCCCTGGTCATGTTTTAGTCTAAGGCCATATACGTTAACACAGGTACATTTTAACCAGTGCCATCCAGAATTTGCTTAACTGCAAAGATATTTCAGTCCTGTTTTCAATTAATTAATTTACTTTTTTAATTTCCACTGATTGATTTGACTGCTTCCTTGTCCCTTATGAGCCCTTTCCCTTTATTCAGTCTGGAACTTCCAGCACCCCTAGAGTTTCTGTGTCTGTATCTTCTCATCTGAAAATCCTGAATGTCTGAGTTTAAATTTTGAGTTTATAAACTGTATCATCTATTCCTGTGGCACAACTTAAAGTTGCCTGGTTTTTGGAGTTAGTGTGAATATTAAACCTGAGATGACTGAGAGGAGGAAGTAAAATGTTAGAATACTCAACCAATCACAAATATTTAGCCCTGAATTCCCTACCTGGACGTTCTGGGTAATCTAAAAGCACTACGTCCCTGCCAGGGATTTTACTGGTGGTGAAATTTTTCCCCTTAACAAATGCTCCCAAATTTAAAAATGGACCCAGGGAAGAAACTAGTGGCGCAAACTACTTACATGATGATTGTTGTCATGTTGCGGCTTCTTCTTGTTCATTGGCGTCTCTTTGTTGACCCCTTCCCTTGCTTTGCAGGTTTCCCTTCCTCGTAATGACCTCATCACACACCTTGCCATGTGGAGTTGCTGACAGCTCCAGATCATTAGCATGCCTGATACCTGTCTGGCATTAGACGGTGCTCGATAATGTGCCGGAAAGTCTATTTACCCGTCTTTACTTTAATTACAAGTAACTACAGCTTAGCTCTGCATCAGAGTTAAGCTGTAGTTAAACCGTCAGTGTGAGCTGTACGCTGTACGGTACGCTGGGCCCTGATGTGCACCTCTCCACAAACGTAATTGGCACGTCATGTCGAAGCAGACTGCCGAGAAATCTGATTGGTCCGCTCTGTAGATTTGTTCTTCTTTGTCTTTGTGTTTCCTGCTGCTGCTTCTTCTTCATCATCTTCAAGTCAGGTAGAACAATAGTTTGCTGCAGTGTCTGTAACAATTACTAATGTTCAACATTTATCATCTCCAACTCAGATGAAATATACTTTCTTTGCATAAATCAGCCTAAAGATGTGCAATGTTGTCCGATATCCTGATTCTATAAACGCAGCTTGTGCAACAAGTTTCTTTCTCCAGTCAGCTCAACAGCAGAGAGCCTGCCTTCCACATTAGGAGATTCTATTTCTTTGAGTCTGTGTCTCTTATGCTGGATGACATGACTCATACAGTTTCTCCTTATGAAGCAGTTATATAATGTGCTGAGTCAAAACATTGTGCCATGCATAAGAAACCTGAGATTAAAATTGCATATGTAAGCAGAATCATGAATTAAGTACTGAGTAAAAGTGAAGAAACTTGTGCCCCTGAAGGACTGGTTTAAATACGTTTTACTTAAAAAGCATGAGACAAATGAAAATGCAGGAGTGTTCTTTGTTTCCTCACAAAGGGAAAATTCTTTTTTCTCAAGTCAGTAACATACTGACTGAGAAACCATAACAAAAACGCAAAGGAGACGGACTGAGAGGCCGATGTGGGGAGATGGACTGAAGCTAATAGAGAAACCAGGCAGAATAACCACAAGGGTGGCAACATGCTTGAATGACACGGCTAAGGGAGAAAGAAAAGACGTGATGAAGGGAGACATAGTGAATAGTGGCAAGCGTGGCTTCCAAGGCCAGAGTCACATTATGCCAGCTCGCTGGGGCACCACTTGCTCCTCAGCTGCCAATGAAAAAGCCCCGTCCAGGGAACGATATCTAGGGGAGCTGGAGGAGAGCTGCTCTCCCTTTAAGGCCTGACAGAGACTTTGATGGCAGGCGTGAATTTAATCCGCGGACCTGCTGGGATGCAGAGGAGGAAAGCAGCAGGAAAGCTTTTCCTACTTCAAGGACCTTGGCTGACTCAAGGATCGCCTGCCAAAAAAGCTTTAAACCTGATGACAAATTCATTTACACAGCTGCAGGCCCATATGCCCCAGTCCACCACGGAAATTTGGGCTAAATCTTACCTTTGCAAACAAGTATCAAGTACATGAATTGTGTTATTTAACTTGAGAAAGAACGGGAGACAGTGTCTTTGTGCTTTGCCCATATTCTTTCTCAGTAGATGAACATTTAATATATTCAGTTTTAGATTACTCCTATCTCGCCAGAGGGGATGGTCATTTTTGTTTTGTCCATAGCATGTCACAATCCTCTACTCGACTATGTCGCCTCTGGCGCTGCGGGAGTGCGTCTGTCTGCTG
Source organism: Hirundichthys speculiger (assembly GCA_018398805.1). Lineage (NCBI taxonomy): Eukaryota > Metazoa > Chordata > Actinopteri > Beloniformes > Exocoetidae > Hirundichthys > Hirundichthys speculiger. The sequence continues at coordinate 1,595,754 of JAGFBZ010000430.1, forward strand.
AAGCATATTGATACGAGTTTATTATGTGTAGAAACAGTCACTTAGATGGCACCGAGGCAGAGGAAACTGATTTTAGAGCCGTGCGAAGAGCAGATTGCAGCAGCAACAGCGGGGTGGCCAGAAGCCTGCTGGGAAAAAGGTTTATGAATATGTTTGTCTCAGAGCTTTTTCCTCCTCCTAATGCTGAGGCCATGCTCAACACTTGGTACTCTGACATCTGGAAGCTTCCTGGAGGAGGGCAAACTGCACAAGTTTTCCATGCCAAGATTTCCAAAATATTTGAAGTGGACACACCTAATCTATAAAGATGAAACCCATTAAAAACAAGGAGGGATGTTTCTGTTCTGCTGTAACAGGGTGAGTTTGTCAGAGGTGCGTTATACCATCTTTGGTCAAAGAAGAGATGCCATAGCTTTGCCAGATCAGTCCCTCTGACTTTCATCTCCTTGAAGTTGATGAATTTGACATTGATTTGCTCAAGATTACACCTGAAATGATTGAATGACAACTTCTCCTCAGATCATGTATGTGTTTTCTAATTGCTTTCTCACAAAGACACCTGTTCCTTCCTTCTCAACTTTCAGACCCTGACGTTTTGTGGATACCTGCTCTTTGAAGCACTCAGAAATAAAACATGGAGAAAGCAGGGCAGAGTCAGGCTGTGGGAATAACTGTCCTCCAACTCCAGCATGTGCCACTGAAAACAGGTGACTATAAAAGATGACGTGTGTTCAGGTGTAGTAACCAGATACAAGCGGCCTGGAGCCAGTATACTTACGCCAGTCTCAACACCGGATAACTAAAAAAACAAGCAGAAAGACAGCGCAAATTAATTTCAAGTCAAATTTGAACGTATGTTTTAATATTTTACATGTTCTGCTTTCTGATTCAAATTTTATCTTGATAGATTGAGACCTCTTTTATCCCATTCAAGACTTTTCTTTTCCAGGTTGATATTTTTTTTCTCACTTTCAGATTTTTTTTTTTTTTTAATTTTTAAACTCCTGTCAATCTTTGGGTGTGAGCGGTGGGGCATTTGAGGTGTGGAATAATACCCAACTACAAGACATAAGAAACCCCCTCACACACACGCACACACACACACGCACACATGCATGCACACCATGTTACACAAAAGTTTCATTATTTAAGCTGTTTCAGTCAACAGAAAGGACAAATGTTAGAGTAATTAAATGGCACTTTAGTTCATATGACAGCAGAACATTTAAATAAAAGTGACCTTTACACTACTTTCAAATTACTTTTCATTATTTGATTTTCCGAGTCAAATTGATTTGTATTCTCCGTGCACTTCAGGCATGGACACGTCTCACATTGACAAAATAACAACAAAGTATCAGTTCACTTCAAGTCGTGATGCAGTAACAAGTTAAACATTGAGAGGTTTTCAACTTCGTATAAACAGACAGGTGCAGAAACACAGTTGATGCAGATCTGAGGGCAGGCCATTAAAAACAAGTGAAGACACTGAGCAGGGAGCAGCCCCTTGTGTTTTGGGTCACGCAAATAAGTTTAAATGTATATAAAGAGTATGAAATACTTCAGTAATGCTGCCCACTTTGCTGTCATTTCAAATCAAACCTATATTCAGCTTGATTTTTCAAGGGGAAAAAAGAAGTCTCATTCTTGTGTTCAGAGGTGATGTTTCTCAGGCAGTCATCTTTGGGCCGGATCAGGACGCCTCAGAACAGGAGATAAACAGCCACCTTGGTCTGATGGGACCAACAGCTCCCCTCCACCCAGAACACCTTTCACCAGCAGGAACATTTCCTAATTTTCAATGTGGAAAAACTTTTGTAATTTGAAGCAACATATTCAAGAAAGATTTTATCATAACTCAGTATGAAATTGACCTATTATTGCACTGAATACTCCACTAGCCACCTTTATGCATTGAAGAATGTTGTGAAGGCTCTATGTCAATGTGGACCCTAAAGGTCATTAGTCAAAAATACCTGCAAGGCTTTCCCAGTGGCACGTTAAAGCCAGATTAAAGCTTGCCTGTGAACGTGGAGATGAGTTTTGGAAGTTTGTCCTTTTGCTGGATGAGACATAATTGGGGCCATTTGGGCACATGGATTCAGTTCAGGTCAATTCAACTTTATTCATATAGTGTCTATTACAGTACAAATTGTCTCTACATTTTCAGACTCCCAGAGCGTGACCCCCACATAAATATTATTAAATATTTGTAATATTATTAAATATTAAGTGAAGAAACAATGACAAGTAAAAAATAAACCAAAAGCCAAACAGCAGCAAGGAAAAACTCCCCTTTAAGAAGAAGAAACCTTGAGCAGGATCTTCCTCTCGAAGGCCAGCCAGGTAAAGGAAGAAAAGAAGAGGGACAGAGGACAGAGTGGATGGAGGACAGAGAGAGGAGAGGCAAGAAAGGGGTCATGGGGGCACATACATATGTATGTGAGCATGGGTGTCTGAATGTGTGTCTATGTGTGTACACATGTGACTAAATAAATAAATATACACACACACACACACACACACCCATACACACACACACATATATATATATATATATATATAGATATACATATATACATATATATATATATATATATATATATATATATATATATATATATATATATATATATATATATATATATATATATATATATATATACTGTCCTCCAAATCTACTTTTGGATATTCTAGGAACTACAAGTAAACCTGCACTCAGAGCTTTATTAGGAGCATCAGGAGTTATCAGGTCTGGTAGATAACAAGGAGCTTGGTTGTTCAGGGCCTCATATGCGAGTAACAGAATTCTGAATTTGATTCAAAATTTTATGGAGAGCCAATGGAGGGAGGCTTACCAAAACAAACTTTTTGTTGGAGAAGGATTGGAGAGACCTTCAATCCAAAAAACACAGGTCCCCATAGTGGAGCATGGTGGTGGGAGTATAATGCTGTTGGGCTGTTTTACTTTTTCATGCATAGGGGACCTTGTTTCAGTATATGGGATCATGACAAATTAGGATTATGTTGTTATTCCCAGGAAGAATGTAAAGAAATCTGCTGCCAGTCCAGTTTTAGGTCACTACTGGGTATTCCAACAAGAGAATGACCCAAAACATAGATCCTAATCTGTCCAAAATATGTTTAAAGGCACCAAACACAAGGTCTTGGAGTGGCTCAGAGCCCAGATCTCAGCTTCACTGTGAATCTGTGTCGGGATTTCAAGGTTGATGTCCATATAGTTGGAAACTACCATAAGAGATTGTTCTCAGTTGTAAGTCACAATACTGTTTTTAAATCAGGGTTAAGCACAATTGTATTTTATTTCACACATTGCACATAAATTGCCTTTGTTTGAAGCATTTTTAACGTAAGTTTGTCTTTCAGATCCTGTTAAGGAGAAGCATGGAAGTTAATGGTTTCAGATTATGTAATTATGGGAAGCATGAGTACCCACCTAGCCAGTGTCCTCTTCAGGAGTGTTCGGGCAAATACCTCCCCAGAAACCAGGAGTATATTTAAAGGTTCCTGGGAGAGGCCACTGGCTTGGTGTGAGTGAGTAAGGGCTGCAATTGATTGTCCTTTGGTTTAAGGTGTTAGAGTCATTTTAAAACATTTGTTAAATTCTGTTGTAAATGATTGTTGGTATGTACATATATTTAGATTTAAGACTTTTGGAATTTATTTTTGTAGTGAGATGGGAGGCACCCCTGGTCTTGGGAATGGTTCAGACCCATCAACGGTGAGCATATAAATGAGGCCAGTTGGCTCATTTAGCTGAGGCTGAGCAGTTTGACACTCAGAGGGGTGTGTGTCTCCTAATCTGTTTTATGCATTAGAGAATAAAATATTTTTGTATTGAATTCTCCCTGGTTGAGTCAGTGTTTCCGGCCGGTCACAGCAGCCATTTTCCACAATGCTATTGCTGCTGCCATTACCTTTGCGTTTTTTTTTCTCTTTTCCTTGGTCTTCGTAAGGTTTCCTGGTCTTATGTCTTCATGTTTGTTGGTGTCTCTTTTCTGTACATTTCACATTCTCTTTTTGCATCAGCATATTTTCCTGAAAAGTTGATAGTCATTGATCCGAACATACAAGGGACTCCCTGCAATGCTGTAAAACTTCAAACAGCAACACCCAAGTTCGAAAAGCTCAGGTGTTACTTTTTATTCCTTTTATTCCTCCTGCAAACACATACTCGATCAAACATCAAACTCTTCAAACGTGGTGTCATCTGCTGCTGTCCAGTTGGGTTTGATGTGAAGAGGTATAACAATAAAAAGGATGTGCTGAAGCTGTGATTGCCCACTGCCCCCCCCAGATATCTTGTAATGCCAAAATCCAATGAAAATTGACATCGGACACCATCCGGTTCTGCCTTTTCATTCACATTTTATAATTTGCAAACCTGTCCAACCCAAAGCTACAGACCATAGTCAGAAACCAGTGCTTAAGATCATAATTTGTCTGGTATACCTGTGGTCCACAGTGAAGGAAACCACTAATGCAGCTGTAGACCGGTCACAAATCAAACCCAGCTCTCTAATGACCTGCCTGTTTACACAGGAAATCTCTTCATTTGAACTATGTTCAATTTGCTATACCACTTTACCTGTGGCTTGCTTCTATTTTTTTTAAACAAAAATGGATTTTGGTTTCACTACGGGGCCCACGAGTGGGAGCCTGCCGCCTCACACAGGTCGAGCAACAGAAAGCCCGCTCCAGTCCAATTTACTGCAGGTTTCCCCCGAGGAGAGAAGCGGTGTTGATTTTGGCACACGCTCCCAGACCCAACCAACAAATCCTGCCTTTTTTCCAGACGTGTTGGCTCAGGATCTCACTGGAGAACAGAGGAAGAAGGGGAGAAAAGAAAAAGGAGAGTTGAGGGGGGGAACAGCCCCGGGGCTGGAGGGAGATATTGTATGCATGTGCACTTCGGGTCCAAGGTTTGTGGCCAGCTGCTTAAGGATTTTTCTGGGGAGTCAAGATTATCCACAGAGTCAATAGAGTGAGGGAGGAAGAGAGAGAGTGTGCAACTCAATTCTGCCGGGGTAACGGAGAGACACTGTCAGCACTGTTTTTTCTTCACTTCTTTATTCAGACAGAAGCACACAACCATTCATACCAAAGATCTGTGAGAATACTGGCTTCAAGTGAGGTCATTTTAAATCCAATCCACCTTGATAAATCTCTACAGAGGGTTTGACAGAAATGGCTGCAGGAGTTCAGGACAAATTTTTTACATTCAGCAATACAACCCTGTCAAAACTCACAATCATTCTCGTGCATCATTTCCTTGTATTTAACTCAAAGAATAATGATGTCTTAAGGGATGCTGTTATCTTTTTATCTCTTATAATTTTAAGCTTTCAGTTGATGTATTAAAGTGCGAGCGAGACCCACACAGTGAGAGTGTTGATCAGGCACACAGCATCCCCTCCTCCTGGTTTGAAATGGAGTGGGATAAGAGCGGTTGCCAAGGTCACAGCTCTGCATTTAGACAGCCATGGTTGTCAAAGACTGAAAGGACTCAAGCCCTTGAAACACCTTCTGGCGAGCTTCTCCATTCTGTATGTGGTGAAACCGCTAAAGGTAACAGAAAGGGGGAGAAAGAGAGAGAGAGAGAGAGAGAGAGAGAGAGAGAGAGAGAGAGAGAGAGAGCATGGCTTGGAAGATGTGAAAGGGACAAGACCAGAAGGGAGTCTGCATTTCACTGATACCAAACCCTAGCACGCTGTCACACTTTGAATAATTGCGAGGGACAGGCTGTGGACACCCCTGAGCCAGAGTGTAACCCTGAATAATACCCTACCTTGGGGCTCTCTCTGGCAGCCCTGCACTGAGGCCTTGACGGCAGCGGCATGCAAAGCCAGTTAGTAAAGCCAGTTAGCTACCTACTGTAGTTTGAGACTGCAGTTAGATTTGAAACTTTAACCTACTTCAGCTCCACCTTTTTGCAAAGAATGAGACATTCCAGATGTCCCAGTTGAAGCTTGTTGAAGCTACTTTTTCGTTGCAGCACATTGTGCAGAGGCAGCCCATTTAGGCAGCCTTTTAACGGTTTGTCAGACAGGAATTTAGATTGGAGTCTTACATGACCTCTCCCAGGGGTCACTGGTTGGATCTATTGGAGCTTTTGTTGGCACACCTGGGTGATGGAGCCTTGACAGAGTAACAAGCTCCTGTTTAAGGGTTTGTGTCGGGCCTACAGCAAGAACAAACTAAAATAAAATAAATGTGAAAAACACCAATAAGGAGAAGAGGATCAGAAAAGCAGATGATTGTTTTTTTTCCCCAGATATTTGTAATGACTGAAGATCTGTTTGATATCAACAGTTAAATTATCAAACATCAAATTTTGAAATATGTATTTATTCTTATTAACTGAATACACCCAGACAAATTAAATCTATTTTTTTCCACTGGACAAGTTTTTGAATTGGATAAAAGGAGTAAGCTACTAACAGTGAATTTTATAAAATTGTGAAATGTAGTCAAACATGCTTGATCAATGCCACAAATACACACACTCTCCTGTCTAACCTCATCTGTCAGTCTGTCCACCACCATAGCAACAAGGAGCTCAGAGCCGATCCTTGATGCAGTTCAACCTCCACCTTGAACTCCTCTGTCACACCTGCAGCATACTTCAATGTCTTACAGCTCTCAAAAATGTCTTGCAGCACTTTAACATACTCCTCTGCTGCTCCACATTTCCCTAGCAATACCATAGTTCCTCTCTCGATACAATGCAGCTCCCTATGACCTTCTCTCTACTTCTTAATCAGCATCCTCAAAGCAAACATTGTGTATATATATATTAGTGCTGTCAAAGTTAACACGTTAAACAGAATTTGCTTTAACGCCACTATTTTTTTAACGCGAGATTAACGCACACATGTTTCTGTAAATATGACCCTCAGCCAATAAGTGTATTTACAGTGAACGTGTGAGACAGACATGGCGACAGAAAAGGGTCTTATGAACAACAAGTTAAGCTTTAAAGTGCTGCCAGATGGGTCTGTTGAGAAGAAAAAGGTTATTTGTATTTACTGTTGCTGTGAATTGAGTTACCACCGCAGGATGCTGTAAAGATAGTTTCACATCTGACATTCGCTTGTTTTTTTTTTCCTCTTTAAATTTTATTAGCGTCATGAAAACAGCACTGATTTCATCCAGGTTGGTATCATTACCTCCGCCAAGGAGGTTATGTTTTTGCCGGCGTTTATCTGTCTGTCTGTTTGTCTGTGTACAAGATAAATTAAAAAAGTTATGGATGGATTTTGATGAAATTTTCCAGGAGTTGTCAGAAATGTGAAAAGGAAGAACTGATTTCATTTTGGGTGTGATCCGGAAGAAATCCTGGATTCTGAATCACTTTCAAATTTTCAGTAACATTGCGGTCAATGGGGCCGAAAATTTTGTTTCTCAATATCTCCGTTAATTATTGCCCAAAACTCATGAAATTTTATTCAGAGATTGACAATAGGAACCTCTATCAAATTTCACAGGCTGATTCGGATCTGATCCAGAAGGCGGATTTTATTGATATCTATAAATCGCTATATGGGGAAACTGTTGTACTTGGCGGAGGTCTGCGCTCTCTGAGTGCTTTACTAGTTTTGTAAATATAAGTATGCCAGACATTTCACAAGTGTCATCAACCCTCCAAGCTCAGTGAGTGTGAAAAAACTCTAAGGAACAGCGCTGAATGTCCTTCTGAGTACCTCGCTGCTGCTGTGGAGTTTAGGGACCGTCAGCAAATTATTGCGGTCAAGCAGCAGTCCCGACAAAATACACTAAGAAGCTGATGAATTAAGCAAAAAAAAAAAACAAAAAAACAAAGCAGATCCCCGTGACCCTGTATAGGACAGAATGGTTATAGATGATGAAAATGAAAATGAAAAATACTTTATTTATCCGATAAAGGGAAATTCAACACTGTAGCAAGGGCTCTCTTTTTTTTTTCTCAACAACAGACAAACAACAGCAATAATAATAATATTACAGCAATAATAATAATATTAATTGATAATAATAGTAGGTTTTTTGTCTTGTTGTGGAGGCTGCTGGCAGGAATGAGCTTCTGTATCTTTCTGTCTTGCAACGGACCTGAAGAAGCCTCTCACTGAACACACTGTTGTTTGATCACTGTGTTGTGGAGAGGGTATGAAGAAAGAACATACACACACACACACATATATATATATATATATATATATATATATATATATCTATATATATATCTATCTATATCTATATATATATATATATATATATATATATATATATATAATGTATGGATAAACAGAACATTATAAAAAAAATTTGATAAATGTGCGGTTAATCGTGAGTTAACTATGAAAATCTTGTGATTAATCACAATTAAAACATTTAATCGACTGACAGCTCCTAGTATATAGTATTCTTTTTCCAGGATAAATAAATATTGCTGTTCATGAATGCTTACTTCTGCCCTTAGTTTAGCTTCCACTGCACTTTCCCATAACTTCCTTGTGTGGTTAGCTCTTTTCCACTTCTACCTTCACCTTCCACTGTGTCTACTTGTACAGTCATGGCCAAAAGTTTTGAGAATGACACAAATATTACATTTTCACAAAGTCTGCTCTTTCAGTTTCTATAATGGCAATTTGCATATACTCCAGAATGATATGAGGAGTGATCAGCTCAACTGCAATTAATTGCAAAGTCCGTCTTTGCCTTGAAAATAAACTTCATCACCAAAAACACATTTCCACTGCATTTCAGCCCTGCCACAAAAGGACCAGCTAACATGGATACAACGACACACAGGTGTCACACACATTAACACAGGTGTGGATGATGATGAGGACAAAGCTGAAGATCAATCTGAAGATTAAGTGTCCAGCCAAGGAAGATGGTGCATGACACCATTGTTTCTCGTCTTTTAGCCACGGTTACCTGCAAGGAAACACGTGCAGCCATCATTGCATTGCACAAAAAGGGCCTAACAGGGAAGTTTATAGCACTGAGTAAAATTGCACCTCAGTCAACCGTCTATCGAATTATCAAGAACTTCAAGGAGAGAAGTTCAATTGTTGCCAAACAGGCTCCAGGGAGCCCAAGAAAGTCCAGCAAGCACCAGGACCATCTCCTGAAGGGGTTTCAGCTGCAGGATCGGGCCGCCACCAGTGCAGAACTTGCTCAGGAATGGCAGCAGGCAGGTGTGAGGGCATCTCCACGCACAGTGAGGTGAAGACTTTTGGAGGAAGACCTGGTGTCAAGGAGGGCAGCAAAGAAGCCACTTCTCCCCAGTAAAACCATCAGGGACAGACTGGTATTCTGCAGAAGGTACAGGGACTGGACTGCTGAGGACTGGGGTAAGATTTTTTCTCTGATCAATCCCCTTTGTGATTGTTTGGGGCATCTGGAAGAAGGCTTGTTGGGAGAAGACGAGGTGAGCGCTACCTATCGGTCCTGTCTCATGCCAACAGTGAAGCATCCAGAAACCATTCATGTGTGGGGTTGCTTTTCGGTCAAGGGAGTGGGATCTCTCACAATCTTGTCTAAAAGCAAAGCCATGAATAAAGAATGGTACCAGAACCTCCAAGAGCAACTTCTCCCAACCATCCAAGAGCAGTTTGGTGATGAAGAATGCCTTTTCCAGCATGATGGAGCACCTTGCCATGAAGTAAAAGTCATAACGAAATGGCTCGGGGAACAAAACATGGCCAGGAAACTTCCTGGATCTTAATCCCATTGAGAACTTGTGGTCAATCCTCAAGAGGCGGGTGGACAATCAAAAACCCACAAATTCTGACAAACTCCAAGCATTGATTATGCAAGAATGGACTGGAATCAATCAGGATTTGGTCCAGAAGTTGATTAACAGCATGCCAGGAAGAATTGCAGAGGTCCTGAAAAAGAAGGGTCAGCACTGCAAATATTGACTTATTGCATGAATTGTCCAGTCACCTTGAAGGCTTGGTAGTGCAAAATAAGACAGATTCACTAAACTTGTGTGTGGTCACAAATCATAAACCGTTCCAACTGTACTGTTCAGTTCTGCAGATAATATATTAAAACTGCAGTGTTTTATGACCAAAGGTGAAACCAGATCATTTCACTGTAACCAAATGAGTCTAGTGCTAAACAGAATTTGTGGCAAAGTGAAAGCAAATTTTCACCTACATGTTAATATCTTTTTTTTTAAATCCATAAACACATCCAGTACTTGTCCAGTGGATTGCATGCGCACACACCCACATTCTGGTTTAAGTTGTACTGCAGCTGAGTGAAAGTAGCTCATGAGCCCTGACTTACATATCCTGATCAATACATGTTAGGAACCTCACTGAGAAGAAGATATATGAAACTAATGAGACTGGATAAAATGAAAATTATCAGGATTTCTTCCATCATATTCATATCTCCACCACAAAGAAAGCAATGTTGTTATGAATCATCTGTAGAGATATATACAATCTTAAGTCAGTTGACACTCATCATCTTGGACAATATGAAGTTTTTTTCCCCATTAAAAAAACAAAACAATACAAAAAAACAAAAACACAGAAATTCTACATTACTCTGTGCTCTTTATCTAATCTTAGATATCAGACATTAAAACCCTGGTGCTGAGTGAGGTAGACTGTTCTCAACCACTAAGCGCTGTATCCCTTCAAGGAAATCTGGGAAATCTGAAAATAGCCCCAAGGCTCCTGTTGTTATTGGAGGGATCGAGGGGGATGATGGGGAGTCCATTCAGAAGCCACAGTGGGAGGGTGTTGGACCGAGCTTTGTTTGAATAAATACATTCAGAGATTACATGGTTTGCCAGAGTACAGCCACTTGTTTTTGCTTGTTCAAACACAGGGGCTGTGTTTTTCTTTGAAGCCTCATAGGAATGAAAAAAGGAGGCAAACCAAACTAGGCCTCCGTATGCTTAAAACGTCCACAACAGTGATGAAACTGAAAACCGAGTCTCCTGAAAATATATTAAAGCAACTGTAAGTTACTTTCTAATGCTGTTGTTTTTCTAACAGCCTCATGGAGCACACGCAGACACCACACTTAAGTGCATGCCTCAGCAAAACTGTTTGTTGCAGCAACCTCTCAATATGGTCTGTGCTTTGAATTTGAAAAATTATTAATAAGGTGCCTTTGCAAACTTCAGAATACAGCAGACTGGCAGGGCCTTCAAAGAACTCGCCAGAGTCGCCTCTCTCTGAGCGTAAGCTTTCCTATGGCTTTTCATAAAGACAGAGTTCAGCGGGGTCAACTCCAGAGCATCACGCATGTATTGCTCTGGCTTTCTGAACACCTGGCACCTGCTGTTTTCCTTGCAAGCGGAAGCCGGGTCTGAAAAGGCGATAAAGTGCTGATTGTCTCTTTCCTGCCGTCTTTCTAGGAAGTTGGAAGTTCTGAAGTGAAACCACTAGCCTTTCAAGATTCCTCAGTGGGAACTTTTTTTACTGCCAGGGACTCTCCCCACCTGTCTCGGCAGATTAATCAAAGTGCTCCATCATCAAACGCTGACGCTCACTCGACTTGACGGTGCCTCAGCGGAGCATGTAACGTCAAGATATCACCATGCCCTCACAATAGTAATTGAGCGGCAACTATGCGTTCCGTGTAGAGATATGACATCAATATGTAAGACATAAGCAATAGCCTAAGTTCCAAATCATTATGTACGGCAGTCAACCACACACTGAGGTGAAAAAAAAAAAAAAAAAAAAGGCAATAGTTCAAAGCTGCTCAGACCCACATCTGACAAAGCTGCTCTGACATGTTATGAAATACATAATGAATAAGCTTGTATGTGCCTGCATAGGACCCTTGTGTTTGTTCAGTGCAGGACTTAGTTTTAATGGTAGGAATTTTGAATATTTTGTGCTACATAATGCTTTGTTGTTTTTTGCCAAAAAAGAAGGGCAACATGTTGGGTCAGTGAGCAGAGAAAGAGGTCATCAGAGAGCCAGTAACATCTACATTCAAGTAAATGGCAGTCAGATTAGAAATCACAGCAGAGTGCTGAGGTGTCCAGTTTGCTCACCTCTCAGGTGGCCAACATGAGCAGGGAAAGTGTCTGAAACCCCAAATGTTTCAAAGGATGTGGAGGCTGCAAGAATGGATGGTTGTGATTGCCTTACACTGCACACCCTATCAGCGAGCAGTATAAATAAACGGAATCTTTTACTATCTCACGATTCAATTATTTTCCAGTTTATGGGGCCACAATTCGATTTAAAATTCGATTTGATACAAAACAATTTTATTCATAATGATTTCTGATCATGATCTATTACCCATCTGCTTTGCAAGATAGAATGACAAATGGAGACATCAAAGTGTCTTTTTCCACATTTATTAAGATCTAATCATTTATCCATGCTTAGATGGAATTGTTGCAACTGTTACATAAAAGCAATATCACTTACTGCTTCAGTAACAAAAATAAAAGTGCCTCTTTATTAAAAATAATAGTGCAGTTAAACATGCTGCCTTTTAAATTCTGAGGACAGTGCCTTTACCAAAACAGTTTGTGGTCCTCAACTGCTACTCTAAGTAACTAGCTATGAAATAGGTTTGCAAAACATGGGATTCGAGCAGCCACATATCAGTTGTGTAGTGAACGGTGAAGGTCACAAAAGACTGGGTTGCTCTTGATGTCCATGCATCACATGTTAGTGCCACTGGTTGTTTTGGTTTGGGCGTTGGCGACCAGTCTTTTAGTCTCTTGGTAAAGCTGTGGCATAGCTGTATCAGTATCAGTGCGTTCCAGAACCGGCTGCGTGGTGGCGTCAGGACGTCCCGCGTAGTTACAAAATGGAGGTGGACTGCCAGCTAAATTTTTTTTTTTTTTTTTTAAATTATAATTTTTTTAAATCAATTCTGAGACATTTTATTTCGAATCTGAATCTTAGCAAGTGAGAATCGCGATTCTTATGAGACTCAATTTTTTGGCACATCCCTATAAACGGAGTCCAGTTAATTATCCTAAACAGTAAATAGTTGTATACGGCGCAGCCGACATTTGAATTATTGCATTCAGGAAGGAGACAGATACATTTGTACACAGGGTTTCTCAACAGGGGCGGTACCCCGAGTCTGCTGCTTCCATGACCTGGTAAAATCTCCTTTTTTCTCTACGTCACTATCAGACGAGCCGAGGGGGATCGTCGCCATAGTAACGCCCATAGGCACACAGCAGTGGAGAGAAACCCTCTGAGAAACCCCTTTCACGGGCTTTCATTCAACAACCAATGAAAACATACACAATCAAGACTACGTAATCACGTTTAATTACAAACATTTACAGTACAATCAAAAATGGTGGAAAACAAGAAAAAGTGCCAGCAGTACAATGAAGTTCTCCAAAGAAGCCATGAAGCCGTCACGATTACAGGAGCATCTTTAAAAAAAACACAAAGCTGTGCATGCAGGACATGAAGATTGGGTTCAGGAACATGGAGCAGTTGGATGTGCCTGACTGGGTGATGGAGCAGGTGGATGTTCCCAGCTGTGAGGCAGAAATCCAGGAGAGCCTCACTGATCTCCAGAATGACGTAAACAACATTCTGCACCTCTGGTTGGCGCACGATGTGGGTGACACAAGGTCAGCGTTTCCCCCCGTTGTGGGAAAGGATCCCTCTCCTGCTCCCCGCTTTCCCCTCGTCATATCATGTAGGTCAGGGATTCAGCCAAGTCTTTACATGCAGACAAAATACCGAAATTGTCTGAACCTCGTGAGCTCTGGTCCACTCAAGCTGAAGCTCACGGTGATGTGACCAGATGTGAAAAAGCTGGCAGCAGCCACCAGGCACAGGGCTGGCACTAAAAATGAAGAGCAACAGTCGTTCCCTTTTGTATATAATTGTTTTTTCTTCTTTTCTTGTTGCCAGGCCGGGCCTTGTCAGTAGTCTACTGCTAAAATGACTGTTTGAAATGTTTAAGGCGCCTTATTTGACACACGAGTGGTTCCAGGTTTTGATTAGGGATGCACCGAAATGAAAATTCTTGGCCGAAACCGAAAACCGAAAATGAAGAAACCAAGGCCGAAAGCCGAAAACCGAAACGCCGAAATAAATTATTATGCCAATTATTAGTACCATTGCATTCATGGCTATGACTGTGTACTAACCTCACTAAAATCAAGGCATTACCATTGCATAAATTAATATTGATGCTACAAAGAATAAATTAATTGCAAAATTATGAAAATATTTATTAGCACTGACATTACAACAATGCACAATATAAAACAAAATTCAAAATAAAATGTTTAACTTGACCCCACTCAGGTGTACATTAAATAATAATACAGGCTGACTGGCCTGCTGAAAGATTGTAAAAATGTTCTCTCATAAAAACACAGTGCATTTAAGTCAAGTGCATTTAAAAAAAATTCTCTGTAGGACTACAACAAAAATATCTGCAGCTATAAGCTCATGGACGTGAGCTGCAACAACATTAAACAGCTCAGGTCAGGGGCGAAAATACCATTTCATTTGGGGGGGGACAATAAACAGTAAAATTTCAGAGAGTAATTCCTGGGGGGGACATGAAAATAAATGCTCTCTCTCTCTCTCTCTCCTGCTCCTTTGGAACTTGCCTTGCAGGGTTGAGCCCACAGCCTGTTGAATGTTAGAAAAAGTAATAATAGTAGTTGTAGCATTGTTGTGTATCAGTGCATATTCTACCCGTATACAGGTTTTTCAATGTTCAAACTGAAAAATCAACAATGGTATTAGGTGGTATTATTATATTGTAGTGTTGTATTTTTGACAAACAAAATACAACAACATATTACAACTACGCCATTAAATATGGCAACTTAAAATGCAAAAATAAAATACAATTAAAAATCCCTTCCACGTTTAAATGACACACTCGCTGACACATGGAGCTGCTGGTAGCCCGGCCCGTTAGAAACAGCACGTGGACTAAACCACTTTGAGAATTAGGGGGGTCGCAATGTTTCAACAATTTTTAAAAAAAAGGCTTTTTACGTTTATAATTTGCAGCGCTTGTGTTGTACTTTTATTGAACATGACTATATTATTATTCAATTGTTTTTGTGTGCTTACAACGATTTTTTGGGGGGGACAACTATGTGGAAGGGGGGGACACGTCCCCTGTGTCCCCCCCGGGATTTCCGACTACGGCTCAGGTAAACACACGTCTGCTCGGTATGGAATAACGGGGCTCAATGTGCTCGATCAGCCTACGAAATCCCACATCCTCTACAACAGAGAACGGCTGATCATCTAAGGCAATGAATTCCATTATTTTTTGTGTAATGCTCTTTGCCTTGGCCACCATCACTGGAAAACTTTCTTGCCTTTTCAAATACGTCCACCACAGACGGAGTGTGGTGCGCTCGGAGGGATTTTCCTTTTCTGTGCCGCCGCCTTCTCATATTCAGAATGGCGATCGGGATGTTTGGATTTCAGGTGATAAATCAAACCCGACGTGGAGAAACTCGTTGCAGATTCACCCCCTCTTGAAATTTCAGCGTTACATGTTTTACAAATCGCTATCAGTGGGTCGTTCTCAGATATATTGAAATACGTCCACACCACAGACATGTTGGCCCCAGACAAGCGTGCTGGCTACGGTTTTTGTTCGTCATCACAACATCCTGTTTCGGCCGTGTTTTTTCGGTGATAAAAGTCTTTCGGCCGAAAACCGAAAATGCACTTTTGGGCCATTTTCGGCCGAAAATTTTCGGTGGCCGAATTTTCGGTGCATCCCTAGTTTTGATTGGTTAATTCACTGCTGTTCACGTGAAGTGTGCATGATGTTGCTGGCATCTTCAATTAGCCTACCCATAAAACAGGTTTACAACTAATTCTGCTGTGGTGCTATTTTTTTCTTAGTTCCAAGAATTTATTTACATATGTGATGAATTCAAAAACAATAAAAGGCGGTCTGGCCTTTCTCTCTGTAGAAAGATCAGTTTGATTTAAATTCAATCTCACAGTTCAATCTCAGAAATTACAGTCCAGAAGATCAACTGAAGAGGTTTCAGTCCCAGTGCAACTAAAGTATTATAGTATGAGTTCCCCGTTCTTTCCATCATTTCCACAAACTAAAATCCATACTTATACACATGCAAATATTTATTTTTTTTCCCTCTCTCTTTTTTCTTTTTTTCAAAAAAGGTTAAGCCACTGATTTAAACTAACACTTCACAGTATGAACATTTGTTCACTCTCCATCCTTTTTTAAACAGACTATATTTAAAGATTACCATCTTGCTGGTAACTTTTGTTATGGTTGACTATGATGACCTTTGAAACATTAATTCAATTCAACTTTATTTGTATAGTTTCTATTATACTACAAACTGTCTCTAGGCGCTTTTAAGAGGCCTCGAACATGAACCCCCAAGCAAACATTATTAACCATAGTAATATCAAATCGTAATTAAAGAAACAATGGCAAGTAAGAAACTCCCCTAGTGGGAGAAAAACCTTTAAGCTAAACAATGGCTCAAACGTTGATGTAGCTCCTTAAAGAGAACATATTAAAGGTGGGGTAGTGTTTTTTTGCAAGACTTTTTACAATATTGCCTGAAAACCTTTTCACATTCCCATTGCACCCACTGAAATAAAATGTTTGCAAAAAAAACTAAACGTTTTGGTCCAGTCTAGAGGGTATAATCAGAGAAAAACTCTGACCAATCAAAATAGTGATCATCACCATTTTGATTGGCTGCCTAATACGTCCATCAAATATCAATGCATTCCCACCCACCCTCCCTCCCTCCCTGCGGTTCATGTAGTGGTGAATCATGTGAAGGCGTGGTTTCGAAGGGTGAGCTGAAGAGGAGGAGGTGGAGCCTTTGGGAGGAGGGAGGGAGAGTATATTTTCAAAATCTCACTTGAGTTGGATTGCTGGAACCATTTTTCAAACAACACCTACCCCACCTTTAAGGAGAAAAAAAATTAGACCATATGTTTGAGTGTCTGAAATGACAACCAGCTTCAAAAACTCTTAAATAACACAAACCTGTCACGTGTCACATCTAGGTGGCCCTAAGATCTAAAAATGTGTCAGTGAGGCCTTCAGATTTGCGCAGGACTGTGACATCACAGATCCAAATTAGAAAAGACTTATACAGCTTTCCTATTTCTGTTTCAGCCCATACAGGGAAAGCTGTATTTTCTGTACTTCAGAAGTTGATGGTGCAAAATTGTAGGAGAGATCTGAAAAGATGCACATGCTGTAGAAGAGAGGGGTGGCGTTAAGTGGAGTGGCCATCTCCTCCATAAAACTGGTTTCCTTGAAGGAGGTATAATAGGAGCCTTTGCACTCTGTCTGAGGTAAAATGACCAAAATACAAAGGGGAAATAATAGCCTATGTCTTCTTCAACAGATATCTTGTTGTGGTAGGTACTGAAATTCAGCTGGGAGCGCTCCATATTCTGTATTCAATTAGACGGATGGTGACAGAGAAAAACACCCGCTATTTAAAAAGAAAAGTTCCCGGCCACTTTGTTGTGTTTCACCTAACCACCACTAGCCTGATGAAACCCAAGGGAAAGACTGACAGAAAAAAAGTTTCATACTTTATATGGAAAACAAAATAGACATTTTAGGAAAAAAAAAAAATTAAAAGTTGGCTTCCAGTTAATACTCCTCAACTGCAGTTGATATTTATCCATATGCTGACATCTTTTAATCATAAAGCTCAACTTTATTTTGGCACTATATGTGATGCTTCACTGTATTTTGCAAATCTTCACATTTTCTTTTGTTGATCCTCACCACCTTTGATTTTGATTTTTTTTTTTTACTACAGTGGTACCTCTACTTACGAAATTAATTGGTTATGGAAGTAGTTTCGTAACCTGAAAATTTTGTAAGTAGACGTGTTTTCCATGTAAATGCCCTAATCCTGTTCCAAGCCCCCCATAACTTCGGACATAATTTTTTTTAATGAAATCATAAACATGCATCAAAACAGGTAACAAATACATGTTACAATTAGATTACTGCACAATTAACGTAAATGAGAGTTGTACATAATAAAAAAAAATAGAATTAAGTAAAGAATAAAACTTATGTTCATGTACCTTTTAACTGCTATTGTTGTCACCTTTTGCCTTCTTTGGTTCATGTTCTCTCTCAGCAGTGGTTTTTGCCGGACGTTTTGTAAAGAACCGATCCAAGGATGTTTGCTTTTGTCGGCTTTTAACAATCCTTCGAAAATGTGCAAGGCAAACATCAACATAGTGAGCGATAGCCCGACTAGTGAACACTTTTTCTGGGTGATTCTTTTGAACAAATTCAGAGATTCAGAGAGGAAGAAGTCAGGAAGATGCTAGGTGATGCTAGCCAGTGTCAGAGCAGCTACAAGTATGTTTACGTTCGGTAAACTCTGGGAGCTGCAAGTAGCAGCGGGTACTGTATTTTTGCCTTTCGTATCCTAAAATTTATTTCGTAATAGGAGGCAATATTTTCCAGTCTAGGCGTTTCGTAACCTCTAAATTTCGTTTGTAGAGATATTCGTAAGTAAGAGGTACCACTGTATTCTTTCTTCTTTTAAGTCCTTCAGCTTGTTCAACACCAGAACACTGGCATCACTTGAGCTCAAGTGTTTGGAGCTCCATCCTCCTTCTAATTTTAAAGTTTATGAAAATAAAAGAAAAATAGATGGGCCAAACTGAGGACAACAATGTGAACACTTATTTCTAGTTTTTCCTACATGGCATTTTCATGCCCTTCAATTTATTAAAGGTAATTTGACTGTGAGATATGTACTACAATCTACGTATCATTGCTGTCCAAGAAGAGTTGGATGCTCAGATGTCAAGTGCAAAGACTAAGTGCAACAGAGTTCAACAGTGAGGAGGGAAGAATCTAAGAAAGAAAGAAGATGTGGGGGTTGGGGGAAGAAACATCCAGCTCCTATGAATTGTATGAGCTCCCGTGTAGCTGAATTATAGATCTGCTCTGCTGTTTTTTGCCAGGATGATTGACAGAAGTTGTAGGCACATCTTCAGACCTCATGCCCCAGCCATGAAAGTGAAATGAAATCTCAAAATGTACCGCAAGAGCTCAGCAATCCTCAGTATCTCCATTTCTGACTCAATGTCTGTGGTAGGCAATGAAATCTCCTTTATTCGACCACTCTGGCAGTAATCATCCTTTTTCTTTATAAACCTAGTGCTTGTGGGAAGAGGTCTTGACATTTCTCCTTGTCTTAACTGTGGTTCACTGTATCTGTGCATGCTTTCCCGTGTTTTTCCTTTAGTTTTTCGTGCACTCTCAAATCTTTCTGAGGACAGGTGAACACATCCACAGACCCTCCATGTTACATGTCATACCTGGAGCTTTGCTTTCTTTCTTTGACAGTGACATTTCTCATTTTTGACACAATGGAACAGGAGGACTATCTCATCAAATACCATCAAACCCATTGGCTTAAACAACTTCACTATGTGATGCAGTCTTCATCGCTACAAAAAGTTCTAATGCCAACATTACACCAGTATTTCTTGATAGCATTTGTTCAAAGGCTGGAAACTAGAATCATCTGTAGTAGGGGTGTAAAGATAAACCTGATTTGAATCGGTTATCGGTCTGTGACGTATGAGATCCGAGTGCATCAGTTAATGGAGAACTGGATCGGTAAAAATGCACTACGAACGGTCCGATGGCTCATATTTACATCCAAGAATCGGTTTTCCTGAGGTCCAGCGACCCAGACCTGCCATTGTTGTGCCAACGGGCGCGTGAACTGTCACGCACCCGTTGTGACTTCAGCTATGTAGCTGAGAGAGCGGCTAGCAACATGTCAGACAACGCGGATGAAATATACAGCGCTCCTCACCACTGGTAAATTTAGGTAGGAAATGTGAACGTACGCTTGTCCTGCCTCGTCCCGGGCGTGGACATCACTAGGTCCTGCTTCTAGTCTCGCTTAGCAACGTAACCTCCGAGTACTCCAAGTACACATGAATGAAGAACGTTGGTCTGACTGGAATTATGGAACAATCTGACCTGATTGGTTCTGGACAGGATTTACTGGACCGTCCAAGTGTCATTTAAAGGGCCGATTTCTGAAGTGCTCAGTTTGCTTATTAGGGCAATTATATGATAATTAAATAAAAAAAAATGTCCCGACTCCGTTTCATAACAACTACTTTTATTTTTGATATCTAACCTCAGCCTTATGCTCAGTGTATTCTCACATTAGCAGGAATAATTAAACTGTGCTATTTTTATCCTTTATTTTCTGTTGAGGGAAAGTAAGAATTGGATTTGAAGTATGAGCAGAGTTTTGCAAACCTGTGAAGTGAGGCACACCAGATTGCGAGTTTTGCGTTTCATTATGTAATGTCAATTATCCCCCCAGGTATATTGTAAAGGTTAATTAACATTAACTTGTTAAGTTAATGTTGTCTGAATTTATGTTCAGTAGGTCTGGTGTACTGTCTCTTGGACATTAAATAAACAAAAGAATACTATTTTGAAATGAAATTTGTGTTTCTCTTTTTCATTTCAGTAATAAAGCAAAATAAGTAGTTGAGGTTAAATTGTCAATTTTTATTGAATTGAATCGTATCGAATCGTTTACTATTTTTTATGAATCGTCCCTGAATCGGATCGTAGCCTGTGAATCGAGATTTGAATCGGGTCATTTTGTGAGTGAAAGATTCACATCTCTATATCTGTAGGCATATGAACTATTTTATGGCTGTGGTTCACCAGCAACAAAAATGTAACTTAAATCCTCAGAAAACTGGAGTCTGTATGTGACGCGTGGGTTATGTCACTACATAATCTATACAATCGATACGCACTTAATTTAAACTTGCATCCCTTTTCACTCAATCAAGTGAAAGTTCCTGGAAGTGTGAACCAGATTATATTAGACCACATACACATGCTCCCTGCTGCTGATGCCACTGTTGCAGCTACCACAAAAAATGACTCGTCAAAAGCTGTATCATAACCCAAACCCGTAACTTTCAAAACAAGTGAGAAAAAAGAAAGAAAGAAAACAAACAGAAACAAAACAAAACATAGAAGGCATGGTCCCACGTGGCCCTTCAACTCAAATATCCTGATGTTTTGTCCCTCGAGCCTTCAAATGCAGATTATATCAGTCTCCAAAAGTCCACACCCAGCAGGATGACAAAGGTAATTACGCAACAATGACCATTATGGCTTTCCAGTATGGAGTAAGAACGTAATGGTAAATTAGCAAGCAGCAATTTTACCACTTGTGTTGATTGTGTGCGTTTATTCTCACACGGACTCTCACCACCGACACTAACAGAAACTGTTGCTTTCAGCTATTTTGATGGCTTTTAAAATCCAAATACACTTCAGTTATGATGTGCATGTGCGCAGTATGTATCTATGTTCCAGAGGACTAGTTCTTTGTGCTCAGTATTCTGGCTACTCAGTGTGTCACACTTCCACAGGGCGTACAGTTTTAATTTAATCCAATCTTTAAAAGTCAGCAAAAACCATTCTTCCTCATAATGGGGAGGGAATGTGCATCTCATGTCAACTAGTGGTTAAGAAGAGAAGTTTTCATAGAGTTAATCTTGGATTAACATCTGAGCTTTTTGATAGAGGAAGCTAATTAAAAATCAGTTAAAGATCTCTGAAACACGCCACATACCATTTCCTTTGTTAAAAAAAGTACCTGAATAGCCTCACTGTTTCCAGCTGAAACCGAAAGACCCGTGGCTGCACCTAATCTGCAAATTATGTAACACACAGGCCATTTCCCTTTGTAATTCTGCAGGAAACAAAAGGACAGTTATTTCAGGGGAGCAGTTATTCTGCACAGTGCTGGCAGGGCCGCGGTGGCTTCTGGAGAACAGCTTCGCTCTCTCCTCTTTCAGGACCATGAAATGAAAATTTACATTCACTTAGTGGAGCCGTGGTGCTCGGTGGTAGACAGCTGTATTTTTAATGAGAGAGGGGAGATTTAATTACCTCTGTTTTAGTGGGCAAGACTTCTGCGGTGTAATGACAAGGGACATAAAGTGCAGGGAAGAGGTGGCAGATGATTTCTCTGCTCGCATCCCAGCAGTCACAAAGCTGAAGCGGAGCGGAGCTCGCTGGCACTGAGGCTGCAATTAATCCAAATTTATTCCACTGCTGCATAAGGAGGATCTGAAGGAGACAGTGGAAGTAGTCAAGGCAGCGAGTCTCCACAGGAAGAAGAAAACAAATAAACACATACTATGAAAACAACTACAACCTCCAGATATTTTGCTGAAGTGTAACACTCATTTTTTAATGTGATTATTAATGCTGTGAATTTTCCCTCAAGGCCTTGTTTTTATAACATCAGCAAAACTACTTCAAGGCTACTGTACATCTGACGTCTTCCTGCTTGTTCTCAGCAGCAGAGCTCAAGCTTCTACAGAGGTGACGGCAGGGTATCTGATGCACTTATCAGCATAACAACACTTCAGTAAATGCCAGATAAACCCATTCCTCTGCAAATTCACGGCTCTTTGAACTCACATGTAGCGCCGGTTCAAACATCATGTGCTCTTGTAAAACGCTCACTTGGTGAGACTGAGAGACTGTCAACATCTTCATTTTGGCATCAATTGGCAGAATAATCAATTTCAGCACTATCTCTTATCGCCACCCACTCACACACACAAACACACAATGTCATGAGGTTTTAGAGTATCTGATAATCGTCTAGGGGAATAATGAGAGACAGCCTGTTTTCTCTGAGCTGGTTTTGAGAATTAATTCTATCTGAAGGCAGATAAACTGGTTCCTTTTGACCATCATGCCAAATTGAATATACACAAAGATATCATTGAAATGTTGATATCCAGCTAAGCTGCTGTATAAAAACAGTAAAGAGTCAAGATCGAAGCATTTAAATTGCAAAACAATTTCAGCTGTTTTATTTGCATATTTTGATCAGCTGCTCAAAAGTAAACCGACAACATCTTGAGAGAAGGAGCGTTCTTCTATCATTGGCATCAATCTCACTAACCGCATTCACTCACTGAGATGGTTTCAAAATTTTTTTAAAGTGACAGTATTTGAGTTTAGTTTATGCAACTCTGAAGCAAGTTTGGGAAACACAAAGCAAGACTCCAGAATTTATGACACAGGTAGCACCTGGTGGACGGTTGGCAGACTGAGTGGCTGGCAGTGTGCTCTTCTCTCTACTCGACATTAATGAAATGCCAGCAGCAACTTTAAAAATCAACTTTAAAAATCTATCCATCTATCTATATATATATATATAATAGTAACACAAGTGAAATTTGAATTTCTGACTCTTCAAGACAGAACCATCGCATGTGAAGTAAACAGGAAGTTCTATAAAGCTGGATCGTGTCACTTCACCAACTCTCAGACTGGCGTTTGTGGCTTTTAGGACAGATCTTCAGTATATTTTTCTGACCTCAGAAAGTTTTGTTGATTGCTCCGATATTGAACTCAGGTATTATGGAATGCACAAGCCAAAGGGCTATTGCATAATTCATATGATGACTCTCAAAAGATGGCTGCACATGGACAACCTCTGCACAAGGGTAGGAGTGGTAGCATCTAATAGTCATGTAGTATTTCACAGGTGCTTGTATATCTGTGCACATTAGAAAACATTCAACTCAACATTAGTTGTATAACATCTATTACACAACAAATAGTCTCTGGGCACTTTTCAGGGGCTCAGAGCAGGACTCCTGAGCAAAAAAAATGAATGGTAAGGGGAATGGGGCTTCCTGCTGACGGGTAGGTGAGGAAGAAACATGAAGAATAATTTTGAAAATGGACTTGTTTTACCTTTTAACTTCTTGTCACCTTGGTCGAGTGGCCATAAGACGTGTATCCCAGTAAGCTTACAGAGGGACGACTCGCAGACGTTCTCAGGTTCGTTCCTTTTCTTTATTTTCAGTCACACTCAACTGGACTCCAGCACCAGCCAACACACTCTCAAAATGGCTGCCACCACACCTAATAGACAGTTCCAGCTAATTGGAACATACCACCTGTGGGGGTGCCTCAAAGTTCACCAGTACACAAACAATATATAAATATCTACCTTAAAATAAATACACTATGTATACATTCAGCCCTTCTAAAACTCCAATCAAGACAAACATGAACTCTTAAGCCCAGACCCCCGGGGTATGTTCGTCTGGTTGGTGGCTCACACTTGGATGCCCCCACCACCTGGAACCTGCTTTAACATAATATAAAACTACTATGTTAACAGTATAACAGCACAACACAATACAAATGAGGTAACGACATTTCGTCTTTACACTTCTGAATAAAAATTTATTGTACTAGTTCCCTCTGTCCCAAACTAATTTTGATTCCATTTGTATTTTATCTATATTTGTTGCATCAACATGTATTATTGTTACTACACGTGGGTGTGGACTGGGATGTCACCACTGTTGCAGCTGGTGAGTGAAATTTATATAGGCAGCAATTACATTTCCACCAAAACCTGTTCTCGAGACAAAAATTAGTAGCCTATCAGTGCATTTTGTAAAAGAAAAGTAGTTCTGTGACACTGAGGAACAAAAACCAATGTCACATATTAGGGGTGCACGATAATTATCGACCCAATAACAGGAAATTATGATGTCATCCCGATAAGTCCGATATCACGACGAATAGCCCCGATAACATATATATTTTTGTCAACACGGCAGTGCCTCGCTCCCTCTGAGTCTTAAATGACCGGCAGTGAATGTTATGTTCAAGTGATGTCGGCATAATCAGAAAAATGATTTCTCACTAAGGAAAATCAAGAATACCCCCTCATGCCAGAAAACAACTTGTTAACTCGGTCATAATTTTGGTAGTTGCTGACTTTAATTGATATTCGCAGTATTTTCCCACATCTTACAGATACAAAATAGAAAAAATAGATAAGGCTGAAAGAACGACTAGCAAACAAGGGAACAGAGGAATTTACGTTACACCTTGAATGCAGCATGCAGCACAGTCCGCTGATAGAAAAAAAAAACATGGCGGCGATATATGGAACTTTGTTAAAGTTTCAGAAGAAGATAGTTCTCTGGTTATTTGTGACAAATGCTCCAAGCGAAGGAGGGAAAAATAGCACAAGCTTTAATATGTCAAACCTGATCAGCCACCTCAAACATAACCATCGCTTCCATGGAGTTTTGAAATCACGCTAACGTGGGCTAACATATTGATATGAGATATCAAGTAGGTTTGTTTGATAGCTTTACAAAAATGTTTGAGAGGCTGCCAATAGTTTTTCATTGGAAAAAATAAATATCTGTTCATTTAAAGCAGGGTTTCTCAACGGGGGCGGTACCGCCCCCCCCAGGGGGCGTTCTGAGCCTTTAGGGAGGCGCTGGAAACATCAGTGCATCATGGTTGCCCAGGGGGGCGTTTGTTCAAAAAAGGTTGAGAACCACTGATTTAAAGAGTCAAAACTGCTTTTGGTTTAGTTCATAGTATTGGTGTAATGATGTAACGTAATCTTAGGTATATGTGTGTGTGTTATCGGTTATCAGAAGGGATGGGCATTTGGTCGAGATTTATTCGTCGATCGTCGGGAGAATTAATGATTAATAATCGATTAATCATTAACATTTTTATATTGAAAACTATCACAAATATTCTCGATATCGACGTGACATTTGTTTTCCTGGTTGCTATGGCCCGCGCATGCCCAGATGTGTTCAGTGGCCCGAATGTTGTGGTCGAGAATAACGTGACATTTCCTGTTTCTTTTCTTTAAAAAAACAACGATAATAAAAGAAGAGATATCGAGGAGACTACTTAACAATGACAATTTATATCAAGGCGCCAGTATTACAGGCTTTTTGTTTCTTAAAAAGATGCGCTTGTTGTGTGCTCGATGTGCACTGCAGCTCCGTCTGGTCCGTGCTAGGCTAGGCTAGGCTAGGCTAGGCTGATGATGAACCGCCTCCACCGTCCTTTACAAGGCTTGGATGCGCGTTGTTCAAGTGATACATCATTGTCGTTGTAGATTAAATGTATTTGTAATTAGCATTGCAGTGATTGCAGTACACTTGGTCATTTTCTAAACGAAAATGGTCCCACGCCACACTTCACCGCGACCGCTTCATGATTCAGGCGATGACCTACAGAAGCTCGCATGTAACAACTGAGGCCAGCCAGGGTAGAGTGATGGTGAAATGTTGGCCCCTGCTGCCAAATTTCTATCGGTGGCACAGCGAAATGCATCGCATTGTTTGAGGACGTGCACTGATAACCTACGTTCGGATTGTTAAAAAAAAAAAAAAAAAAAGTTCGGTTCATCAACGAAAATTAATTTCTTCGAACCAAATTATTAATGATCAATCATTGATTAATCGATTAATTATGCCCATCCCTAGTTATCAGTATTGGTCTTTAGGAGCTGAAAGTTATCGGTTATCGGTATCAGTTTTAAAAAACAGTTATTGTGCATCCCTATCACATATACCAGAGAAAGACACATGCAAATATTGGTGACAAATCACAACTCAGTATTTCAGGACATGTTGTACCTGGTCATCTGCAGCTCCATTAGGTGAGTGGTATTCACCAGCAAAGTTACGGAAGTTAACAATACTAAGGCTCTCCAAGGAAACTGTCCGTATACAATTCTTTATACTCACTTATTTTAATCCAGACGTTCATTATTTATACATTTGCTGGGTCTGGTGTTTCATAATTTAAGCCCCAGAAAGTAAAAACTCAGCAGTGTAGCAATTAAGGGGAATGTTCAGCAACAGAGACCAAATTCACCTCCAGCTAATGTTTATAATATTCAAAAACCGCCATATATTCCACTTCCTGGTATCATTATGAGTCCTCACCGCACAGCAGCTTTGAGTCAATCGTAAGCAAAAGTTGGAGGCAATGTGTTCCTTGGGGTTTAGCGTAAATTAAAGTTTTCGAAATTGCTTTGTGCCAATCAGTGGAGGAGGAGGAAGAGGAGAGAGAGGCGATGTGACGGAGAGATGCTGGAAGAGAAAATAATGAGGGCAAGAGTACGGGCGAGGATGAACCGCCATGATGATTAGAATGACAGTGACTGAGAAGCAGAAGAGGGGGGAGACAATCAGGAAAATCCAAACTTACTGAGTTCATCTTCATTTCAGTGTACCCAAACTCCTCTGCAGCAACTGTCTTTTTATAAAGTGCCAATTCACTCAAAGCATCTCCTCACTCCATCCCTCCCTTCCTCACAGAGTCACTGCCACAGATTTTCCTTTCCTCCCGCCTTCCTCTGTTATATTTCCCTCTCCTTCCTTTCCTCTCTGTTTGGATTTGGGCAGACTTGAACTAGCCCTCCTCTCCCCTCCTTTGTCCCCCAGCCAGCCATGAATCACACAGAGGCCAGGGACCCAGAGGCTGCCAGGGCCCACTGATGACTCCCAGCCCGGCCATAACAAGTGGCTGACAGCTCTATTTACATAAGACAAGCAGGCAGCGCGGAGAAACAGCCCAGACTAAGTTACACACACACACATAAACAGTGCAAGAGGCAGATATGTCATAATAGACGCCATGCTCCAAATAAATACAGGAGATGCTCACTCAGTCAGTGGGATTCTTGGCCTTAGGGCAAAGAGCCAAGCGTTTGTTTTTTAGGAGTTTTTCCACATGAGCACAGAGGTTGATGGGACCCAGGGGATGGGGGGCCTGTAGACCTCTATATCCGCCCCCGTCATCCATCTCTCATCAGTGGATTCAAAGGAAAGCAGGGTGAAGTATAGCCCTGCTGACTGATGTTTAACTGTTATATTAGGGCTAATGTTCCTCTTTGACCTTTCATCTGGGTGTGAGCGCTGACCTCTTTAACTCTAATAACACATCTTTGTCTGCACTGAGATGAGGGAATTATGATTTAAAAGCCATGAAAACACACCTTAGACTCTCAAACAAGCATGAGCTGTTTTCTGTGTCTTACATGAAGTTTTCATTTCAATTTCAAATTGGAACTGCTCGTTATTAGACCGACTTTCCCATCTCATGTGAGGACACTTGTTCTGCAGGTGTGTCCCTGCTTATTTACCCTGGGGGGTAGTGGAGGGGGGGAGACAGAAAGAGTATACGATCTTTCCCAGACTGACAGCTGGGGAGAATGTTTATGAAATAAACATGGGCCTGATGCAACGCTCAGAACTCTGCTCTGCAGTGGCCTTGGAAGCCTCCCGTATCATCTCACCAACCCCCTCCTTCCTCGCTCTCTTTCATTCTTCCTGTCTCCCCTGCAACACATATACACACTGGCATACACATCCCCCAGAGCTGTGGATACAAAGGTGCTCACGGGCCTAATGGGGTCAAACAGACTGTAAATCAATGGGAGAGAGCTGGCTCCGGAGGACGGGCCCTGCTGCTCCACACAAGCCACTGCACAATACTGGACGCGACACAAGTATCACGTTACATCAGTGAAATCAGTGGGAGAATATGAAAGTTCAAATGCTGCAAACAGACGGAAGATGAATGTCACTGAGGGTCCGAAGTCATTACTGAAGACGAGCATGATGGATTGAGCTCATGGCTTCATGGCTCACAGCGTTTTGTGACCTCATTGCACTTTTTTGAATTCTTCTGACACACACACATACTCACACAGAGTCCTACAATGATTCCTCTTAGGTCCAAACAGCATCCTGTCACATAACTCTTTCTCATGACTACAATATTTAAACCAGAGATTTTCATTATATTCATCATATCTGAATTGACTCCACATGTTCAGTTAGCAAATTCAACAATCGGGCAGAATTGGACCCCTGTGTAGAATTTTCCATTGGTCAGAAGGGGAGAATTTTGATCTGCTCTGATTCAATTTACCTGATGAGTTTGTAAATTTGTTGCATTCTTTTTTTTCCATCTTGGTTTGGTTTCTTTTTTTACACACAGAAAAATCCAAACATACTTAAAAGTATCACTTTATGCCCCCAGCCCCCTTCCAGTAACTCAACTACCAACACCATCATGACTTATGCCTACAAATTTAAGCAGACACCCCAAAAACAACGTCTGTAGAAATCAAGCTCAAACTTTTAATATTTTTCCTGAAAACAAAAAAAAAAAAAAAAAAAAAAAAAACAGACAGGCAAATCTTGATACTGGCCAAGTGAGTGAAAAGAGAAAGTCAACTCATATATTTTAAAAAACCTCTTTAACAATAATACAAGGCCACACAAGAAACAGCCTTTGTTAAAGTTTTAAAAGACTGATTCTCGCTGTCAGTAACTTGTTAATGAATGATAATGTTGGCAGGTCTGCTGCTTGGCCGCTTCACTTGATGTGCTGTTGAAAGGATAATGATGCCTCTGCATGTTTTATCAGCAGCCCGCTATTTACCGTATCTGGAAATTTAGAGCTTAATCAAAATATCAGCAATAATGAATGAAACACCTGTTTTTAGGGGTAACAGTAATGCAAGGTCTGATAGCATTTTTCTATATGTGCATAATATACAACATTGGCAGCAATAAAACATAAAAGTAATGTTGCACATACACACACACAAAAAAAATAGCAGCATAGCAAGGGCAACGGCTAATCAATAGGACAAAGCTTATTTTAGTTATGGCCTTGAGATGTTGCTCATTACGAATCAAGCAGTATTGAGTAAATCAATTACTTTATTATGCATCTAATTCCTTAAAGACTGAACCCTCCGCCCCTCTGAACTCAGGGTTCAATGCCTCACAAGAAACTCAGACTAATGTTCTCAGCAGCTCCGGCCGTTGCTAGGAATAACAGGCCCCGGTAACTGTGGAGGATTAGCCTGCGTGTGCAATTATTTCCATAAACGACCGGAAAGAAAAGTCACTCGCTGGAGTAACAGCTCCCTGGATGGGAGGCTGTTGCGCAGACTGTGAAAGGGAGACAGGTCGGGTGTTTGCCCGGGGAAGCAGGAACACCAACAACGTGCTGAGGGCTCATGTGTGTAATAGCTCGGGCTCTCGTTAACAATGGCTCTGTGATGTAAGGTGGCCCCCGCTTGCCCCGGTGACATGTTTCTTTCCACAAGCAGAAAGTTCAAGAGATGAAACTCTCAAATCTTTCCACACCCATTAAAAGTTAGTCTTGTAGTTTAATTGTTTTATAGAAACAGTTGACAAAGGTAAAGGCGCCACTTTGAAAGGAGTCAAGAATCATTCCTCTTTTTATCGCCTTACGATGAAAATGAGCTAGAAATCTGAAAAGTGTGCACATTAACCATCCAGTCTCTCTTATTTTAGTTCAGAGTCAGACTGTCAAAATAAATGACCTCACTGCTGAACACGTCACATCCTGAAAAGTTTGAGTTGTAGCTTAAAAAGTTCTTCTCAGGATTCTGGATTGCTTTGCTGCCATGGCCGATGGCTTTTATTTAGGACTGGGCAAGTTAACGCGTTATCATCGCGTTAACGCATTGATTTATTAACGCCGACATTTATTTTATCGCGCGTTAACGCGTGTTGCTCGCATGCTTTCGTTTTGAAAAGTCTGTTACTGGCTGCTGCGGAACCAGAAGAGAATTGGCAGGTAAACACAAGGGAAAAGCTAAAACAGACATGGAGAACGGTAAAAATCTGTGACCTTTACAGTTCAGGTAGCAACTCAGGTAGCAATATTAACAATTCTGTCTAAAAAAAAAAATAAATCTGGACTGCAACTAAACTTTGTTGTCATTCCTCCATGTTCCATCAGATCTGCTCCATGTGTTCACTGTCCTGCTGTTCTCTAGCTGGTTACTGCAGTGCGGCTCCGTCTAGTGGCACAGATGTGTAATGACAACAGAAAGTCCAGTCCTCCATTATAAAACAAATTCAGTTCTGTGGCCCGTTTTTTCATTTCGTATTTTTGATCCAAGTCTAAAACTTAAATATATATATATATATGTATATATATATACACTACCGGTCAAAAGTTTTAGAACACCTCCAGTTTTCCAGTTTCTATAGTAATTTACAGTACATAGCTTAATGTCTCAATGTAATCTGAAATTAATGTATAGAACAAATAAACAATTAGATATTTGAAAAAAGATATCATGAAATCTCTTTTACAGAAATTTAACCACAATCTTTGAGTCATCAAAGTCGCCACTTTTTGCAGATATAACAGACAAACACACTTGTGTTAGTGGCTTTCTTTCTACAATGGAAATCTAATATTGTTAGGAAGGTTCTTCCCAACACTGTCAGAAGTTTCCAGAAATGTGTTGAACTTGCAGGTTGTTTTGCTTTCATCTTTCTCTCCAGTTCATCCCAAACCAGCTCAATGGGGTTCTGGTCTGGACACAGGGCTGCCATTACATCATTTAAAGCCGACCGTCTTGTTTTTTTCTTTTAAGGTCATTCTGACAGAATGGATGTATGTTTTGGATCATTATCTTGCTGTAAGATGAACCCCTAAGCGACTAGGCGTAGACCAGAGAAGGTACTGGATGGCTCTGTAAAATGCCGTTGTAGCCCTTTTGGTCCAGGGTGTCAGTCGCTCTGTACAAGTCACCAACTCTGGATCCAGCAATCTGTTGATTACTTAAGAGCTTTGTAAGTAATCAACAGAGGTTGGGACATCTGTGGGAATTGTTTGCATCAAATTTCAAGACTTAATTTACATCCATTGTTGCTTGATCACTGAAAAAGACCCCTCTTTTTTTTATAACTCTGAAATTTGTTTTGGCAATCTAAACTTTTTTTCCACCTCTGGCAGTTTACTGCTTACCTTTGTACCATTTAAAGTTATTCACTGGACTTGACCCGCTTTAATTTAAATAAAAACAGGAAAAATAGGGGTGTTCTAAAACTTTTGACCAGTAGTATATATATATATATATATATATATATATATATATATATATATATATATATTATGTTTTTTAGATTAAAAAACATAATAAAATGTCACTTTTTAATTTTTTTTTAAAATTTTTGATTGACAATTAAAAATGGAAAGAATGAACGATACACAGATTGGTAAAGTTACTGAACTTTAACATGGACATTTTCATTTTAAAGTTCTCCCAGACGGAGGAATTCAACAGAAACAAGGTTATTTGTAACAACTGACAAGTTTAACTCCCCGTTAAAAGTTTCTACTGTTACCTCAGAAATTATCTGTTTTAATGTTCTGATTGTGCTGAGCCACAATCATTTTGTTTGATTTTGTTTGTAGACTTTTTTTAAATCATTTTTTTTATAAAAACAGGATGACATCAATGCCCTCGCAGTGGCAATAAACTTTAATTTTATTTTACATTTTTTAAGATGAGATATACACTAAATATGTGTTACTGACAAGTGATGATGTTAAAAGTGTTTGAACAACAAATGTTATTACACTTCAGTTCATATGGCAGCAGAACATTTCAATAAAAGTGCATTTTACACTACTTTTGAATTCATTATTTGATTTTGCGTATACAATGCGATTAATTGTGATTAATCAGAGAAATAATGCAATTAATATCGATTAAAAATTTTAATTGTTGCCCAGCCCTAGTTTTATTAAGTCCATTGTCTCCTTGTTTTAGCGTTGACCTTCTCTTTTGGTTTCTGAGTTCTAGTCTTCATCTGTGCCTTGGATTTCCATGTTTCCAGTTTTTCCAGTGTTTCCGGTGACATGTTGAAGCAGTTTCCCTCTGTGCATCCTCATTAGTTCTGTCTGTGTCTTGCTCGGTTCTGTTACTAATTGCCACACCTGTATCACGTTACTCATTAGACTCCGAGGTTTCTTTTGTTCCTTTCCTTTGTTTGCCAGATCCTCGGCTTGCTATGTGTCTCTGTCGTGAACTTATCTCGTCGCTCTGACTTCCTGCCTTGTAATGACTTATGCTTAGAGCTAGTTGTTATTATAGCTTTTATTTGATGTGCCTTGGCCTGTGAGGCAACATTCTGGGTCCTCTTCACCACAAATTGTAACCATCACTACAACTTCTTGAGAGTTATATCCTCTGAAGGGAAAAAAAATATCAGCATCAGACGACTGACAACAGTTGTTGTTTACACATTGAAGATTTGTTGGTCCAGTCTGAAGTGTGGAAAGACCCATTTTGAAAAATTAACAGCAGTGACTCTAAGGTTTGGGAAGGCTGGTGATTTATTGTTGAAAAAGTCAACAAAGACTTGAGCCAAGAAAAAGTCTATGTTTGGTTTAACAAAAACTATGTTGTCTCCTTTGCCTTTACTAAAATAAATGTTCCTCACATGCTTCATTGACACAGTAAACCAAGTGAGGTGGATCAATAAATTCCTCACAGTCACTGTTCTTTCACAACAATACGTCAAGTTCATATCAGCGTGCCAGTGATGGATGGAAGCAGCGGTTCCAACTCCCATAATCAATTAAAGATCCTGGCAAAAAGAATGAGTGCTTTTCTGGATGGAAATGTTGTAAATATTGCGACACACTTATCAAAATGATGCCACAGCGAATGTGTGCTGTAATTAAAGCTAAAAGTGGTTCCAAGAAAAAAGATAATAGTCACACACATTTTATTAAGACCTCAGGAAATTGTGTCAGTTTTTGAAAATACAGCAAATATATTTTTTTTTTCAATCTTGAAACAGGAGCTATGTGCTGACTACTCATGTCCTGATAAAACCTTACTATTAAAAAGAGACCTTATTTTCTTTTTCACAGAACTGTAAATGATAAGCTTTGCCACCTCGAGTGTCCCAATCATATAAATGATAGCCAGCACTTCCTCCAACACAACAGCTGCAGTTATGGAGATAATTGCAGCTAACTATGTCCTCAAAAAGCAGTAGAGCTACTGGGATGTGTGACATTAAAGCTCCAAAATAGCTGCTTATCTTTCTTTCTTTCTTTCTTTCTTTCTTTCTTTCTTTCTTTCTTTATTCATAGTCATTTTTTCACAGATTTCAGTCAAACCATTGTTGTGTTTGTGAGCTAAATATCAGGCTATAAAGAATACAGTCAGTCCAACTAAAAGACTGTAAACACCAGAATGATCCAGATTTTCCAAAGGAAAAAAAAAAGATAGCAGAGGTTAAAGCTCATTAACACATTCTTGTCTGTTTCTGTCTTGTCAGAGGGGGTCGACAGCGTGGACATAGATTTCCCAGAATTCCTGTAGAAGTTCCATATTAAAACCCTTTGTGAGCAAAATGAATATGAAATTAAAAAAAGAAAACATAAACAAAAGAAGTAAACATAAGTCTTATATGTCCTGAGTATATGTGTTTTAAATGTGAGTGCGTGGCTGTGTAATTCCTGGTTTTAGGCCCGTTAAAAGGGCCTGTTTGAGGTGTTGCTGGTGAGCTAGCGCTGCCCACAGCAAGTGTCTCCCATTTCCGTGGTTGTCTGGAGGAATCAGGCTACTTTTGAAATCGGATCCATATTTATTTATGAACAAATCCCATCCATCATATCGGCAAGGAAACAAGGAAGAATCCACCAGTTCAAAAATGACTTCAATATAGAGAATTTATCATTAACAAGTGAACCAGCAATGCTGAGCAAAAGCAAATGAAATGTGGCCTAAAAATAAAATGACCTACAGCTAGTCCTGATATATCAGTTTCAGATCAGCCTTAAAGTTTTCTTGTTGTCCCTCAGCGTCACAGTTTCACAGAGATGTTGTATAATTAAAGCTGCTTGTCGCATTAGCCACATTAATGCACCGAGGATTTTGACATTTCCCTTAATAATAAAAGTAATTAAATGGGTCTTTAGTTCTGCAGATGCCAGGGGTGTGGGAGATCTTGCTTGTCTTGATGCAAACAAACATCAGAGCCTGTGGCATGTTTCTTTCATAGCTGCATCAGTTTCTGCTTTGAAGAAGCTCCACTTGTGAGGAAATAAAGCAGAAAGACTGCAAGGCAGCTGCTCATTCTAAGGGAGGGTGGAGCTAATGCCTTTTCAATATGCCTTTTTCTGATCCATAAAGCAGAGATTTTACAAAATATTTCCACATTAAAAAGGAAAGAAAATATTTTGAAACATTGTACAGTTGCATTGAATCGTAGAAAACTCTGATTATATGATGTGACATTACAGAAACGTAAATGGAGTTTAAGGTGGCACGAATTTAAAGTTTATCTCATGAAATATTACACATAATTGATTTGTTGGATATTATTTGTGTAAAAATAATATAGTTTATTTTAAAAAACTAACAAACCCTGGAACATGCGTTTTGTGCAATAGTGCATGCATGGTTTTAGTTTGAACAGCTTTTGACTGAAGCTCAGTCCAATTACTGAAGCTTGTGTGTGAGGCTCACAGATGCAGATGTGGCTCCCAGCCTTTAATGCTCCAGGACAGGGGGGAAGTGGGGGTGTCTCGCTCTGGCGCAACTCCAATTACACTGCTTCTAAACTTCTTACTGTAAAATTTTGGATATTTTTCCCACAGGCTCAATGAGAAGCGCAAAGCAATATTTCTGGCAGGAGTAAAGGAACCAACACAAGGGAATCTCCCTTTAAGAAAACCTGAGGGGGCAAAGCAGTAAATTTCAGCTACTTTTACGGTGATGTTTTCAGGATCTGAGGAAATTGAATACAGCCTGATATAGCCTGGACGCTTATTAAAGCCAGCCTTTTGTAATGAGAGAGAAGCTTGTTCTACAGCTGCCACATTTGCCAAGAGAGGGTGATTTTGCTAAACTGGCAACACCAGTCAAGTGAGAGGATTACTCATTACGTGAAACATGTGGACAGGAGAATGGACATAGTCCAGATCTTGTTTCTTGTTCTGACCATTAATGTCTCAGGATTTCACTCATTTACTTTGTTTTTTTTTGTTTAAAACATAGTTGAACTCAACTAACAATGACATCATTGCTGTCATGAACCGGAAATGTTATCATTTTTATGTCTACACTTGAAAATGTTAATGTCTGTAAATCTGTAAAGCTTTCTTTTGCTTCGTGTCAGTTTTAAAGGTTTAAGAGCCACACGTCACACAAGCTGTTTTGTAGACAAGTACTTTTTTCTGGTGTTGTGGAGAGAAAATACGGCAAATGGCCAACCTGGATGGTCTTTGAAGCTCAGAAAGGGATTTACTTCAGACAGTTCAGACACACAGCAAAGACAATCCAGAAAACACTTTAAACATTTCTGAAGTCTTTGACAAAAAATAAAATCTGTTTTTGCTACATTTCATGTGTTGTTCTTCATTCACTTCACCTTATAATAAGACCTGCTAATAACCATGTGTTTATATAAATGTATATATATATTATATATATATATCTGTAGTCCTGTGGCTTTTATTTCATTCCATTATTTACAGAGGTTAAAATGTTTAAAGTTGATAATAAATAACAGTTTATAAGGTGTAACTATGTTTTAAAAATGTTGTATTATAACATGTTAAAAATTCATTCTATTTACAGTTTAAAAGTCAGAGAGTAAAGTTTTGTTAGTTTTACAATTCATAGCGGTTATAGGCACAAAGAGCAGGAGCCAGTGTTAATTTTTGGTACAGTGGAGCATCCTCTCATTTTTTCTCATCTTTGAGCCATCAGCCTTGAGCCAATCCTGTCCTCACCTTGTTCAGGTAGGAGGTGCTTAGCGTCAACTACGGCGTATCAAGGATAATATCGGCAGAGCCGTTTTATCTGCGTCAAGCACAAGAGCTGTATGCTGTAAAATAAAATTAAAGGAAGAACATTCTAAACTCCCAAGACTGACGAAGAGTCGTCGTGTAGTGGATGTGTGTGTACTCTGAGAAGCCGCCAGAGGTAATTTAATGTGTTTTATGTACTTACTGTTTTTGAAATGTGTAAAAACGAGCTTAAAATGCTAATCGCTGCTAGCCGTTAGCTTGCCATGCTCATAGTCTTTTATACTGTTGATTTTGCATTGCGGCTAGCAATTGCTAATGGTGTTTATATACTGAGAGTTTTCACCACGAGTTAGCCTGTGGTGTTAATATTAAAAGGAGTTATTTGGTTCAGGACTGGACATTTGCCGTAATGGGAGAGAGTGAGGACCGGGAGAGCCCTGGACCGTGAGAGATACTGTAGCTGCTGTACTTGAGAGCTGTTTTCCCGCCTTGTGGAGCTGCCTGCTTCATCCTGACCGCCCAAACTACATTGTGCCTTCTGCCCTTTTCCCCCATCCCCCACATCTCTGACTGTTGGAGTCGTGCGTACCTTTGCACGTGCTGTTTTATTTTGTGCTGGTAACCCAGTGAATCGGCCTTTAGTTTTTGGCCTCACCGCTCACGAGCATCGACCGGGCCTGCAACGTTTTATTTTATTTTTCATTTTCTTTAATAGCCCGGTGTTAGTGTGTGTGTGAGTGTGGGCTGTGGACATTTGAACTTAAGGTCATTTTCATTCATTTTCACTGAGTTAATGTGGGTCAAAACTGTGAGATTCTTATGTGGTTTGTGAACTTTGTTACCAGTACACCTTTAAAGGTCAATAGTGAACCGGATTCCTAATTTGAATAAATTTCATAATTGTTTAATAAATAACTGTTTGTTAAAATAAATCTTTGTTTGATTATAAAGTTAATACTTTGTGGTCATTTAAAATATAGGACAAACAAAACACTTAAAAGGGGAAGTACCTAATTTTGTGTCACTTCTTAACTATCATTGGAGGCACCGCCAAATTATTTCATATCCTTATTCAGGTCCTTACCGGTTTGTTGCGCCAAAATTAGATGAACTCAGGCCCCGTTCCAGTGTACTACAACACCCCAATTGATTGCCAATCACTACTAATTATCTACCTGGGGCTGGGTTATATATATATATATATATATATATATATATATATATATATATATATATATATATATATATATATATATATTAGAGGTGTCCCGATCCGATACTAATATCGGATCGGCAAGCCCTAAAAATGCCAATCCAGACTCCCGATCCAGTTTTTTTCCAAAGTCCGTTCCGGGTTTACCAGCCCACCGCGCAGCGCATTATTCAGATAACCCATTCCAGGTCTTGCTCTGTGTTTCCCTAATATCCGGTCCGCATTTTCCAGCACACCTTCAGCACACGAGCTGTTGCCAACTCTCCAATGAGAAAAGTCGCTAGAGGCTGTCCCGGAAGTCGCTAGAAGTCGCTAGATGCGACGGACGGACACAGACGGACGGACGGACGGACGGACTGTCAGACGGGGGGGGGGTGGAGAGGAGCTCGAGTTGTCTCGCGCGGGGGGCGGGGTGTTTGGTTTGTGGCTGTGCACTGTGCCCGACAGAGAGAGAGAGAGAAGCGCGGCTCGCGAGGCAGACAGCAGCCATCAGCGGCCAAGTGATGGCTTTAAACCTAGCGGTTTGAGTGCGCATGAGTCGCAAAATCACCAGAAAAAGTCGCTAGATTTGTCGCTAGTCGCTTTTTACAAACTAAGTCGCTAGGGGGGTCTGGAAAGTCGCTAGATATAGCGACAAAGTCGCTAAGTTGGCAACACTGCACTCTCTCTTTGTCGGGCACAGTGCACAGCCACAAACACCCGCCCCCCGCGCGAGACAACTCGCGCTCCTCTAAACCCCCCCACCCCCCAACCCCCCCGTTTGGGACGTTTGGGAATCGTGACAAACTGCCACTGAACAGTGTCAAAGCACAGGTACTAATGCTGTTAATAGACGGTTAAACTCAGGTTGTGTTTGCTTAATACAATTAACAATATTATCTGCACTTATGGCTTGTAAAGCCGAGGTTTACTGATGCCATTTCTGTTTGTTATTTATCATTTTGTCTATTTTGTGTTGATTTGTTAAATAAATAGGTCCGTTTCTCGTTACCAACCAATGTGTATTATTCAAATGCACGTAATTCAGCTGGCTAGTTATTATCAGGAGTAAAACCCTATTCAGCATGAGTCTGACAACAAAGTTAGTTGGTTAAATGACTTAAAACTTTAATACATGCTCAGATAGGCCGGTATCGGTATCGGCAGATATCGGTATCGGATCGGAAGTACAAATAAATATCGGTATCGGATCGGAAGTTCAAAATGCTGGATCGGGACATCTCTATATATATATATATATATATATATATATATATATATATATATATGTATGTATATATATATATATATATATATATATATATATATATATATATGTATGTATATGTATGTATATGTATGTATGTATGTATGTATGTATATAAAAGTAGGGCTGGGCCAAAAAAATCGATTTTTATATTAATCGCGATTTTTTTCCTTGAGATTTTGAAAAATCGATTCTTATACACGAATCGATTTTTGGCTCCGTGGAAATACTCTGCTCGCCGTCTCTTTTGTTATCTACACTTCCGGAAATAGAAGCACGTGTGTCACCATAGTAACCAGAATGCCGGCAAATTCACGCGACAAAATGGCGGAGTGCAGCGAGCGGAGTACTTTCACAGAGTCTGAACTCT
Source organism: Hirundichthys speculiger (assembly GCA_018398805.1). Lineage (NCBI taxonomy): Eukaryota > Metazoa > Chordata > Actinopteri > Beloniformes > Exocoetidae > Hirundichthys > Hirundichthys speculiger. The sequence goes on from JAGFBZ010000430.1 coordinate 1,635,069, forward strand.
TTCCCACACCGCCCCACTTCAAATCAAACGTATGGACTTTATTTAGTTTTTATAAAAAGCACGGGGCAGGAGAGCTCGATATGAGGAAAGCCATATGTAAGCGTTGTCGCAGTCAAATCTCTTACTGTGGTAACACCACGAACATGACGGCGCACATCCTTCGCCACCACCCAGAGAGGGCTGAGCTCTCTGACAGGCTGGGTCCGCGTTTACTCGAGAGTTAAAGATACTGGCGGTGGCAGCTAATGTCAGGGCTCGGGCAGTTAAATGATTATTCATTATCGTGGCGTGTTTGTCATGAAACAATCGTGTTGCCGTAGCGTGTTATTACCGGTTTGTTTACCGGCAGCTGTAAAGCACAACGGATCGCCAACATGACAACACTGCATGAGAGAACATATTCACGACACGTCCTGACCGGTGTAGGCTATTAGTGTTAGCAGTTGCTACCATTAGCATCTGTATCCGCAAAGAAAATAACGACGTGGATTTATTGTCGTTTCCATCACGTAGCCTATGCAGCAACTGAGCCGGGTAGAGGAAGACAACTTTAGGTAAGAAAATGCAAAGAAAAGTAAGAAAAGTTTTATTCAACGCTAGACAACTTTTAAAATTAGCAACTATAGGCTGGATTGTCTCGGTTCTATTCGGGTAACTCAGTTCAGTTCGTGGTCGGAAACTAAGGACTCGGGTCGGGTCGTTTACGGGTCCAAAAATTGCGGGTCCATTCAGATTTGGACTCCCGAACTTATGATAATAGCTCGGGTCGGTTTCGGGTCGAATTTTCACGGCTTATTCGGGGTCGGGTCCATGAAAGTGGACCCGTGAAGATCTCTAAACCAGAGGTCTTCAACCCTGGTCCTCGAGGCACCTATCCAGCAGGTTTTAAAGGTTTCCCAGCTTCAACACACCTGATTTTAATTAATGGTCATTATCAGGTTGTCCTCAAAGTCTGCACAAGTCTGTTGATGACACAGCCACTTGTATCACGGTGTGAAGAAGAAGGGGAAACATCTAAAACCTGCTGGATAGGGTGCCTGGAGGACCAGGGTTGAAGACCTCTGCTCTAAACTACAGAAATTGCGCATTTAAAAAAAAAAAATTAAAACTTATTTAATCTTTATATTTTTATTATGTTATAGTTTGTCTCTTTCAGTTTAACTCATCCAGAGACTAAATTCTTGTCCATTCTTCCTGTAAAACAGCTGGAGCTCATTGTAGATTTGTCTTCATGTTTTGGATCATTGTCCTGTTGGAAGATAAATCTCCGTCCCAGTCTCAGGTCTTTAACAGACTCCAACAGGTTTTCCCCCAGAATGCTCCTGTATTTGGCTCCATCCATCTTCCATCAGTTTTAACCATCTTCCCTGTCCCTGCTGAAGAAAAGCAGGCCCAGACCATGATGCTGCCACCACCATGTTTGACAGTGGGGATGGTGTGTTCAGGGTGATGAGCTGTGTTGCTTTTACTCCAAATATATTGTTTTGTATTGTGGCCAGAAAGTCCGATCTTGGTTTCATCTGACCAGAGCTCCTTCTTCCACATGTTTAGTGAGTCTCCAGGTGGCTTGTGTCAAACTTTAAACCAGACTTTTATGGATATCTTTGAGAAATGTCTTTCTTCTTGCCACTCTTCCATAAAGGCCAGATTTGTCCAGTGTAGGACTGATTGTTGTCCTCTGGACAGACTGTCCCACCTCAGCTGTAGATCAGTTCATCCGGAGTGATCATGGGCCTCTTGGCTGCATCTCTGATCAGTCTTCTCCTTGTTCTAGATGAAAGTTTAGAGGGATGACCGGGTCTTGGTAGATCTGCAGTGGTCTGGTACTCCTTCCATTTCAGTCTGATTGCTTGCTCAGAGCTCCTTGAGATGTTTAAAGCTTGGGAAATCTTTTTGTATCCACATCCAGCTTTAAACTTCTCCACAACAGTATCTGGGACCCGATTGGTGTGTTCCTTGGTCTTCATGATGCTCTCTGAGCTTTAACCAGAACCCTGAGACTATCACAGGTGCATTTATACGGAGACTTGATTCCACACAGGTGGATTCTATTGATCATCATCAGTCATTCAGGACAACATTGGATCATTCAGAGATCCTCACTGATCTTCTGGAGTGAGCAGGACTTAGAAGTTCTGTAGAATTCTGGTCCCATATTTGTAAAAATATAGTTTATTCAGTTGCTAATGCAAATTACAACTCATACAATATAAAATTATCCACAGAGTGCATTTACTGGAGAAAATGTTTTATATGGGCTTTACACATACACATAATGCAGTTGACTCCTACTTTCATGCCATGTGGGAATGTATACCAGTTAAAACATTTTAGCTCATTATTATCAAAACTCTCTCTTAACTTCTGGACTATAGCATCCCAGTATTACTTTCCCTCTGTTTACTGGGGGACTCGTCCAGGACCACCCTGGATAATAACTCCAAGAACACTCTCTTTATCGTCTTAATCATTGGCAAAAAAAACAATCCTTATAAATTGGAAAACAAAAACTTCAATTAATATCACTCTCTGGAAAAATTTGTTAATTGACTTCATTGCAATGATAAAACTGTCAGCCACAATAAAAAAAATCAAAATGACAGTTTTGATCCAATTGGGGACAAAATGAATCGATCTTTGCATCTATAACATAAATCGTCCCCAAATGATCTGTGACTGCGCATTATCTAATTCTTTGACTGTGAGGAGGATAAAAAAACACACAACTTAAACACAGACTTCTCAGATCTACTCACGCTACAACTGTCCACAATTAGCTCGATCTCCTTCAGCCTGAAAATCCGTTGATATAAACTTAGTGATCCTGCTGTCTACCTGTGCTGCCAGATGGCGGTGGAGCTTGCCACGCCCCTGCTGACCACTGATGGTGGGATGGGGTGAGGGGGTGGGGGCGGGGTTTGGGTTTGGGTTTGGGTCGGGGATGGGGGGGTGGTGGGGTTTTCCCTGGAGGGATTGCTGCATCCTGTGTGCTGCATCCCTGCGGGACGGCGCCGGTGGTCGTCGACGGGGAGGTGGCCTGTGCCTGGGGGTGGTGTGGGGGCAGCGGTGGGGTACCTCCCTCGCTGCAGTGAGTCGTGGCGGCTGCCGCGTCTCTCTGCCTGGGGTCTCCTCCTGTGGTCGCGCTGGGGGGCCTCGGGGTTGGTGGGATGCAGGGGTGCGCCCCGTGGTGGTCCCCAGGCCTTTGACCTCCATCCTTCCCCCCCTCACAAACACATAACATACAAATCAGGAAAGAAGAAGCTGGGGTGCAGGGGGACCATCCACCCTCTGCACCCCAACCAGCGTGTCCTAGTCAGCCCCGTGGTCTTCAAACGAGGATCATTTAATGAGTGAAAAGCACAAACGTAAAAATGCAAGACTGACTCACTGAGCTAAACACAAAAAGGCTGACAATAATTTATTTAAACGGTGATGTCTGTAATAGCTGGAACACCTAAAGAAATAAAAACACACACGGACACACACTCATACACACAACCAGTGTTCAGTGCTTTGGATTTCATAGTATCCACTTAAGCTGTAGTAAATATAGTTTTTTCTGTTATCAGACACCCAGTTAGTCATGACATACCTGAAAAATATCAGGTACGTTATGACAAACTATGTGTCCGATAACAGAAGAAATTAAACAAGCTAAAACGATCAGTTTACTGCTTTTGCAATTTCTTTCCTTTTTGCACTTCAAATGGATTTTACCATCCATCCATCCATCCATTTTCTATACCCGTTTCATCCTTGAAGGGTCACGGGGATCTGCTGGAGTCTATCCCAGCCGTCTACGGGCGAAAGGCAGGGGTCCACCTGGACAGGTCACCAGTCCATCGCAGGGTGGATTTTACCAATGAGTTATTTTTTTCTTTTTTATTTCATAAGAACTTTTGATTCTTGTTTGTTTGTCAACAAAATGAATGTTTTGTTGGACACAATATGTTTAAAAGTATAAAAACATTAAAGTTTACAGTTATAAATGCATAAATTGTCTATATTTCATTACTTTATATACTGTCTTGGGGTTAAATTTGCATAAAATGCTTGAAACGGAATTCTCAAAAACTAAAAACGCGAAAAACACAGAAAATGAAAAAAATTAAAACGGAATTTGAGAAAAAATAAAACGGATTTTATAGGGCCTTACATGTCAGCTCCGAGGGCTTGTGATCCCCCAAGCCATCCAGGGACAACAAACGATCAGCCTGCTCAGCGTCTGAAAGTTGTTAGAGCAGCAGGAGGTTTTCCTTGAGCGCGCCATATTTGATAGTGGTCGCGGGCTTCGTAGTACTTGGTCTCGTCTGCAGTTATGCCCCGTAGATGAAACTGGGCCTCCACATGCTGGAACCACGGCTCCGGGTCGTGTTGCCAGAACTCAAGAAGCTTAATCACGGCCGCAAACACGGCGGACAAAGAGGTGGCAGGGGGTGAAACCACAGCTGGCAGAGAATCAGCATCCCGGGAAGAGGCAGGGGCAAAAACCGTGACCGGTGGAGAAACAGCGGCAGCATCTGGTGAGTCCTCAGATGATGACATGTTCAGATGTTCGGGGTCACCAATGTGGAAGTCAGCAGAAAGAGACGGAGAGTATTTTGAGTCTCGTTTTATTCTCAATGGGTTACAACAAGAAAAACTATCCAGAATAGAATGGGGGCCAAGTTCAGGTCTCTCCTCCTCTCCAGCTCTTCTTTTCCCTCTCACACCTTCACAATAAGAGCCTACATTCTGGTGTGAAAAATAGTTAGGTTAGTGTCCGCCACAATCCATCCACTATCTATACCCGCTTAATCCTCTGCAGGGTTACAGGAATCTGCTGGAGCCTATCCCAGCTCACTTCAAGTAAAAGTCAGGGGTCCACCCTGGACAGGTCACCAGTCCATCGCAGGGCCACATATAGACAAACAACCACGCAGATTCACAATCACTCCTATGGGCAATTTAGAACCACCAGTTAACCTAACATGCATGTCTTTGGACTGTGGGAGGAAGCCAGAGTACCAGGAGGAAACCCACACAAGCACAGGGAGAACATGGAAACTCCACACAGAAAGACCTGCTGAGGTTCAAACCAGGAACCTTCTTGCTGTGAAGCAACAGTCCTGACCACTAAACCTGCCATATAATATAATATTATATTATATTACATTATCGCTGCCATGATGCTTCTTACTTTTGATAATGTTTCACCAAGCTTTGGTGAATTGATAATTGTCGGTATGGTTGTTTTTTCCATTTGTCTCTGTTTGGCCCTATGATGGCCTGTCCAAGGTAGAAATTACAGAGTTAACTTTGACATCTTCTTTTAACAATTTCAATTCTGAAAAAGTTGGTGTTCTGTGTAAAATAGAAATAGAATGCAATGATTTCCAGATTTCACTGACCTTTATTCCACTCACAGTTGAACCTTGAGAAAACATGAGGTAAGACATTTTCCATATAAAGTAATTCATTTTCTGAATTAGCTCATTTTTAATGAGCAGCAACATGTCTTTAAAAAAACTGGGAAGAACAAAAGGCTTTAAAAGGCTCTAAAAGGCGAGATGCTCTCTTGACTCAATTTAACTGGCAGCAGGTCAGAAAAAGAGCATCTCAGAGAGGCGGAGTCTCTCAGAAGTAACGAGGAGGTTCACCACTGTCATGGTCTGGGGGCAGCCATTTTGGTTTTGTCCTTCTTGTTCTGTGTTAAGTTGGTGTCAAACTCTGTCTCTAGTGTTTCCTGCTTTACTTTGAAAGCCTGTCTTGTCTTTCGTTGCATTCAGCTTTTCTTCCTTCCCCCTTGTCATCCAACTGGTCAGCTCTCAGTTAAAAAGCCTGAATCTCTGAAATGGGGAATGGGGCAGCTTATACATCTACAAAAGAAACATCAGTGTTGAAAAGTATATATTTTGGTTTTGGATCAACATGTGCTCTAATTCAGACACCGTATTTTTCCGGCAGGGTCTTCCATCTTTCAGTAAAACAACGTTAACTATAATCTGCATCCATTACAAAAGCATGGCATCAAAGCAGAGGAGTCCAGGTGCCGAACTGGCCTGTCTGCAGTCCAGCCCTTTCAGCAACTGAAAATATTTGGCACATCATGAATCAACCAATATGACAAAGAAGGCCCAGGATTTTGGAGCAGCTTGAATCCTGTATAAGACAACAGGACAATATACAGCCCTCCAAAACTCCGAATGGTCTCCTCAGTTCCCAGATGACATGTGTATTCCACACAGGTTCTTGGACAGTGTGCTGCTGCCATCAAAGTCAAAATTACCTCATGTTTTTTTCCCCCTTAATTTTGTACATCTTCTCAGTTTAAACATATTTTTTTTCTATGGTCTTTATTCTTACCTGGTGCTGTACCTGCTGGAAACAGATTTACTTAAAGAAATCCAAAACTACAGTGACCGATGAAAATCTCTGCGAAACGACATTACATTTCAAAACCCTTGAAATACGTCCATTTGCTGACCGATGAATCAAATAAGCCTTACATTTTTCACTTGGATTAAAAGGATAGTTAAAAACGTTACACTAAACCGAGTTGTAAAAAAAAAAATTAGTCACTGCCAGATTTTTATGCTTCAAAGTGTGGTTTTAATGCCAGTGTTGCAGAAATATCAGCCTTGATATAACAGCTTGGCATTTACGGTGCACCAGGAAAGGTTTCATCAAAGTCTGCAGAGGGAACTGAGTTGTCCATGTTTTCCTGAAGGTTCCATAATGCATCCTACAGGCTCAAACATAAACCGTCCAGCTCACGTTGCAGAGCCCCGGAGGAAATGTACAGATTGAGATAAGAGTCTGAACAAACATTTCAGAGTGTCTTGTGTCTCACATGAAGATCTATTTTGAGCCATTTGTATGTATGTTGGGGAGAAAGACTCTTTATGTTGGAGGATGTTGTGTCTCTGACTTCTTCCCATGCTTATTTCCGCTTATGTGAAAAAGGACAACAGCAAAACATGCTGACATAACAGCAGCAGCACATTTCCTTTACCTTCACCTACCCTGGTTAAGCAAGCCAGCTTAACCTCCTTCTAAGAGTTATAATTAAAATTTACTTTAATGTTGATTTGTAGAAAACAACATTTAATAGTAAGAATACAATTGTTCTTACTGTAACATTAACGAACCTTTTCTATACACCCAATAATCCTTTAGGCTTGAAAACTGAACCTCATTTGGCTTTACAAAAGACTTGAAATGGAGATTTCCTCACCTGATACCTTTTACAGGAAGCGATCAGATATTTCCCTCCTAGAGCTCAAGGTGGAAACATGAGAAACCTCCCCCTAATCATTCTGTTCATATATTGTGATGTTCTCAAAGGAAACGGTTAAGTGAGAGTGAAAACAGCAAAGCCGATCCAGCAGTGTGACTGATGTGACTTTTAAGGTGATGTTCGCTCTGCTGTTTAGTCCTGGCATTCGTAGCACTTTCAATGACAGCGAGGGTCTTTGAGAAAGAGGAAGAACTCAGTGGATTCACTTTCATTTAACTCCTGAGAAGCTCTTGGCTCAGGCACCAGAATTGTCAGCTGGGAGGTGTACAGGAAAAGGAGGTGAGAAAAAAAAAATCCAAACCTCTGAAACTGTATCTGAGACACACCTGCTCTCAGCAGGTCGGCTGGCCAATGAAAATCAAGCCTCCTTTCACTGGCAGGGTTAAGAAAATCACACCATGCTTCGCACAACTTAACAATAAAGACAGCCAGAACAGAAGGCCACATTTGCTCTCTTGACCCTGTTTTGTTTTCACTCCTTTAAGTTTGCAACATTCCAAGCCCCATGTCTGTTTCCATCAAAGGAACACTGTTCTGCGTTGGTGACGCCCTTCCGTGGGAAGAGTTATGGCGAGACGGAGCTGCAACCTGATCCACTCGGGATCCATCAACCACTGCATCATGACCCCCTAACCACTTATCCTAAAGGAATTAGGATTCTAAAAAGATTTTTATTTACTTATTCATTTTTTCATCCAGCCATTCTGATGAGAAAAATAATCAAAGAAAATTCTGTAGGAAGTTCTTGAAACGTTGCATTTAGCTCAAGTACTGGGTCAAATCGCCGCGAGCATGGCTGAGGCAGCGGCCACACCATCCTGGTTTCATTTTAAAAATGTGAAACTTTCGCTATGGTTATGACTTTAACTGGTGGCATGAACAGGAGGAAAGCTGCTACATGAGCAGTTTGAAAGAAGGGTTATTTCCAGCTGTGTTTTCAGGCATACATGGAAAGATGGTTTTGGGTAAGACCAGGAAGAGCCAGTGCCTCGTGGGATATGTTTGTTAATAAAGTTGTTCCAAACTTTGAGATGTCCAGATGGACCCTGAGCCGGTTCAGTGGAAAAACTACATCTGTATGTGGAAGGGGAAGCTTCAGACATCACGATACAGCACAAAGAATGAACTGGACGACGGTCCCGCGCATTTAACGATATCAAAAACCCATCTGAAATACAATTTTGAGTCAGTTCCATTCAGCAGATGGTGATTGATTTTTAGATAATGTCACATGTTGATTGAACAGAATCACTTCCATTTACATCAAATCACAGTGTCAATCACATTTTTATCTCTGTATTAAATTACAACAGTTCAATGATAAATGATTTGTTCCTTTTAATAAAAATCCGCTAAAAAAAGATCCCACCTGATAACATGTATACACTGATCCCTCGCCAATTCACGCTTTAAGTTCCGCGGTTTTAGTTATTCGCGGATTTTTTTCAGAAATATATAATATAATAAAAAAATCAAGAAAAAATTGTGGAAACATCACAGGATGTTGTGCGCGTTCTCTCACAGCGAAGAAATGTTGTGAGCCAGCCTGGCCCCTTTAAGAAGGTGGCCTTATGGGTAATGGAGTGGCCTTATGGGTAATGTAGTGTGTGTGTCGTGGGACGGCAGAATGAAAACGGGGTTAGATGAAAAGTGTAGTGAGCATCAACAGCAGCCCAGCGTGTATAGATTTACATTCTCTGTTAACCGACAGGAGCCCAACAATACAACCTGTGTGATGTTACAAGTTCCTGCAGTGACACAATAAAGTGCTCGTTCCATGCAGAAAAAACCCAAACTGTTTCTTTTGTTGTTATTAGCATGTTAGCCACTAATTACGAGCCAAAAATAGCACAATAACAGAGGTTTCTTTACTACAGTTCAGAAACCAGGGGCTGTGAAGGTAACAGAAAGACCACAGTTGAGCCTTTGTCTTGTTTCACTACAGTGTTCGCTACTTTTTTGAGGTTTTTAAACATATTTTAAACACATTATTTAGGCTAGGGGGGCTCCGGCTCCTGTTCGTGGATTTTGATTTACCCGGGGGGGACGCCGGCCCCTTTTAACCGCGAAAAATAAGGGATCACATTTATATCTACTGATACCTGGTCGATATTTTCATTTTGCGTCGATGCTATTGGATCATTCATCATTAAATCGATGTAAATAAATGGATCATTACACCCCTAATGATCATGTGATATGTGTCGTGTTGACAGCTGTCCTGTCAGTCTTGGTGGTGAAACACTAGTTTGGACGTGGATCGTTTTTTTTTTTTTTTTTTTAAAGAAACTACTGGCGCGGACGCAATAATATGTGTCGTGTAAGACTATGGACCATATTTACTTTTAAACAATTTTACTCAAGCAAGAAAACCTCAGTGCAGTCACACAATACATGATTACACCCAATGAGAAACCTGCAGTGATGAAGCCTCCGATAAACCCATCAAGCCCAGATTTCCCGGTGCCATGGGAACACTGTTGAGCAGGTCCAGACCAGTATACAGTACGTTTCATCATCCGGCCCAGCGGCAAGGCCACACTGATGATAATGAGTCTCTGTCAGTGGCAAACAGAAGTATTGAACCACATACTAGCCATCAGGGGACCAGCTGAGGTAGAGGTACATCCTTTATACCTCCAAGCCCTGTCACCAGCTTGAATTCAGGCTCTGTTGATTAAAACTGATGGGATGACATGACTCTGACCTGTATAGATTTCTGATGCTCACAGCTGCACAGCCCAGCTACACATGTCTCTCTCCTCTGGCAAACTCACCTGGGAACCTTGCAAACTGAACTCCAGAATGCCTAATTTAAGAGGCAGCAAGCAATCATTGACAAAAACAACGACAGGGAGGAGAGACGAGGGAGAAGGAGAGGCAGAAAGGAGAGGACACTGAAACTTCCTGCTGTCCATCAGCTGCAGCTGTCATAAGTATTAACTTTTAATCCTGGTGTGAATTTCTCATCTTCACATGAGACTTCAGCAAGGCACAATAATCCCCTTCAGGGGTCTGTTGAAAAGGTTAACACATCCCAGTCCCAATCACTGCTATGTCTGACTTTAGATTCCAGTGTATATTCACTTTGTACTGCATAGAGACAAACACATTTTAAAACAACACCTTGCAAGTGGCACTTTTTGGATATATTCTGAGTTCTCAAATTTTTTGAGTTGTTTCAGAAATGACGCAGCTTAATTCCCTGTGTTTAATGATTAAGGGACATTTATCCCAAAAAGCAAACTTGGAATTAAGGAGCCACTTTAAATTCAGAGGAAACGTACTGTAAGTATTTACAAAAGAGGCACAGTAGTTACTTCCAGCTGAAACAGGGAGGCTTGTGTCTGGCCCTGCTGCATGGTGATTATTAAAACGATTCATGCACTTTGGATTTGTGCTTGCAGCTCTTTAGAGATGCAATAAAAAAAAATCTGTATTACAAATTCAAGATGAAATACAGGTGTCTAATTAGGTTCAAGCTTTCATGGTCTGTGTTGTTACAGAAAAAACTGCTTTTGTTGATGCTAAATTACAGGATCTTGAATATTAGCAGGGCTGCTTGTATGCAGCATTATGCTCATGAACTGGTTTAGCCTGTGTTTGTATATCAGTGCAGGTTTATGAGCTTGTTAATGACATGTTTATTTGCCATGTTTAGTAAATCTGGGCTGTAAACACATGTGCTATTTCTTCTAAAAGACAGCTTGATGTCCACACAGACCATAATAAGCATTGCACAAGACTCCATAACTCCACATGGAGCAATCTGAGCACCATAAAACAATTAAGTTTTTATGAGCTTGATTTCAACTCAACAGTATTTAAACTGCTGATTCTGTGATTCGAGGGCCATTAAATGTCTAAAGTTTTTAGTAACTAATGTGTGCTGTTTTAGAAGGTCCTGCAACTACACTTGTCACTGTCACTAAAAAATGCACCTAATACATGCGCTATAGGGAAAATGCCATGATCTGTACTGCAGGGCCCTCTCTGCCAGTGTCTTTGTCCGTGTAAGCACCTCTCAACCAGTCCGCTGGGTTCCTCAAAGGCCAGGAGTGTCAGTGTTAGATGAGCCCTGACAGCCTCCAGCTGGAGAGGGACCTGCTGCCTCTGGAGTCGACACCTGGCTGCAGTAACTCACTGAGTTACCCTTACAGAGAAGGAGGTGTGTTATTCTACTGAAGGTGTAGACAGTAAATAAGACAAAACTGTTTCATTCGCCACTTCCTCTGTGAGGTAAATCAGTGGTTCCCAAACTTTTTGTGCCCAAGGCGCACCAAAGGACAAGTAAAAATCTCAAGGCACACCTATTGTGCCAAATAGCCTTTACAACACGTGTTATCACTCATATCATGAAAAATATCTGTAAATGTGGATAATTGTTTACTAATATAAAATAAAATATGACAAAGACAACTCTATTGCTCACGAAATATTTATAAATGAAATATTTCAACAATTAATTTGAAACTTCATCAATTTAGGCTTCATCAAAGCAGCAACACACCCATTTAAACCAGACTTGTCACAAAATCGAATACTAGGCAAAGAAAACGCAGCAGAAATTAAGCACAAAGAACTGTCAATGCAAGGAAGCTGCACTGTCCATTGTCCTGAACTACAAATTATTAATGTAACATTTTGTATCAGCACTGAAACGTGTGCTATTGTAAATATTTTGCCTACTTACAAATTAGTGAGACACATGTGCCTGTCGGTGCGCGCAGATTTTTTTAATCCTTGGTGGCACTGAGGAGAGGGCCACTCGCAAGTCCTGTTCAACAGACAGCCGTGACCTCCTGTTGTTCTTCATGTAAACCAGAGTGGAGAACGCCAACTCACACAGGTAGGTGGGGAAGAGAAGAAGTTGCTCAATCACGTGATGGGAGATGTTTGGGTACTCTGATGCAGAAGCCAACCAAAACTGATCCAGTGGGAGCTCACTAAATTTGAGTTTCAGTGTGGGATCCGCACGGAGCTCTGCGCACTCCTCTCTCTCTCTTTCATAGTGAGCTTTTTTGTTGAAGATTCCTGGTTGAATGGGTCTCGGATCCAGTCATAGTCCTCGATGTCAGCCACACGTGGAAAATAGCGCTCAAACCGCTCTTTTAAGGCCTGAAGGTGTTCGGCATATACGGCGCGCTCCCCAGGTGTCTGTGACACAGCCGATGCCAGCGGGAACATGTCCATGGAGCCCTGTTCCAAAGCCTCGCGCCACAGGATAAGTTTGCCCATAAACCCGCGAATCTTGTCCGTGGATGAGGAAAATGTTTTCATTCCTGCCCTGAAGCTTGGCGTTTAACTCATTGAGATGCTCAAATATGTCGGCAAGGTAAGCCAGCCTGGCGCACCACCTCTCATCCGCGAGCTTGTCCTTATGTGTGACAGCGTGTTCACATCAAAATTCCAAAAGCTCTTCCCGAAGCTCATAAAGACGGGACAGGACTTTTCCCCGAGACAGCCAGCGTACCTCTGTGTGAAGGAACAGGCTTTGGTGGTCGGCTACCATCTCGGCGCACAGCTGGGAGAAGAGGCGAGATTTCAGGGGCCTTGATTTGATGTAATTCACCATCTGCACAGCCTGATCCAGCACCTCATTCAACTCCGGGGGTATGGTTTTGGCAACTAATGCCTCTCGATGCAAAATGCAGTGGTTTGTCACAATTTGTGGGTTTTGTGCTTTCACCTTGGCAATAAATCCTTTCACTCTCCCCGTCATGCCTGCCGCACCATCTGTGCAAAGACTGACGCACATATCTCAGGTCAGATTGTTCTCTTTTAAATAGTCATTAGTTACTCTGAATATTTCTTCTCCCATAGTATGGCTTTCCATTTCTTTGCAGAAGAAAAAAGTATCTTTGATAGAGTCTCCATCAACATATCTGACGTTTGCCAGGAGTTGGGCAGCCCCACTAATGTCACTAATGCCCACTCATCTATTTGGAGAGAAAATCTGCCGCCCGCCTGCAGTTTCTCTGTCAAATGTTGCTCAATGTCGTCCATTCTTCTTTTGATTGTATTATCAGACGACGGCACTTTGGATAGCTCATTTGCGGCATCTGGAACCAGCATGACACCTGCAATTTTTTTGCAAGCGGGGAGGATGAGTGTCTCCGCTATTGTGTGAAGCTTCTTCTGCTTTGCAATAAGCTCTGCTAGCATGTAACTAGCTTCCATCGCCTTTTCAGATACTTTCACACAATCCAACAAACGGTCTTGCTGCCTCTGGTTCAGATCCCGTGCTCTTTTGAAGTAGGCCAAGTTTCTGTCAACATGGGAGGGATGTTTGGTTTCCAGGTGCCTCTTCAGCTTGCTGGGAACCATGTTAGCATTAGCTAACTTCTCCCGACAGAGGACGCACTCGGGCTGAGGAGTGTTGACATTCCCGGTTCAACTGAAGCCATACGACAGGTAACATTCATTCATTCTTTCCATTTTCAATTGTCAATCAAAAATAAAAAAAATAAATGAAAAGTGACATTTTATTATGTTTTTTGTTCTTTAATCTTTTTTTTTAATCTAAAAAAAAAAAAACATAATAAAATGTCTGTTTTTTAAATTTCAATTTTAGACTTGGATCAAAAATACAAAATAAAAAAAACGGGCCGCAGAACTGAATTTGTTTTATAATCGAGGACTGGAATTTATGTTGTCATTACACATCTGTGCCACTAGATGGAGCCGCACTGCAGTAACCAGCTAGAGAACAGCAGGACAGTGAACACATGGAGCAGATCTGATGGAACATGGAGGAATGACGCCAAAGTTTTGTTGCAGAATTTTCTTTTTCAGACAGAATTGTTAATATTGCTACCTGAGTTGCTACCAGAACTGTTAAGTATACAGATTTTTACCGTTCTCCATGTCTGTTTTAGTTTTTCTGCATGTTTACCAAATAAATGTCGGCGTTAATAAATTAATGAGTTATATATAGATATATATATATATATAGATATATATATATATATATATATATATATATATATATATATATACATATATATATATATATATATATATATATATATATATATATATATACATATATATATATATATATATATATATGGGCTGGGAAATATAACACATTATTATTGCATTAACTGATTTAACACCGACATTTATTTTACCACGCATTAACGCATGTTAAACACATGCTTTTGTTTTGAAAAGTCTGTTTACTGGCTGCTGCGAAACCGGGAGAAAATTGGCGGTAGAAGAACCTGGCGGTAAAGTTACAGAACTTTCTCATGGACATTTTGATTTTAAACTTCTCCCAGATTTGGATTCAACAGAAACAAGGTTATTTGTAACCACTACCAAGGCGATTCAGGACTTTGTTGGTAGACTTTTCTTATTTTTCATTAAAAAAAACAGGATGACATTAATGCCCTGGCAGTGGCATTAAGCTTTATTGTATTTTACATTTTTTAAGATGGGATTTACACTAAATATGTGTTGTGACTTGTTGCAGTACCAACTGCTGTAAATTTGAAAAAGAAAATGTTTCAAAATGTTCAAATAGACTGGGTAATACATCATTGTTAATGTTTTTATTATTGGGGCCCGATTAATTTCCTTTTCATTTCATGGCTCATTATTTTCGGCCATGTGTTCACCAGTTTGCATCTCACCTCTAATGCCTTGTGCGGGGAGGTAGAAGCAGGCTCAGCGTGGCTGGATTTAATCCAAAATACACTTAAGGCACCTTAGTTTCAGATGCTGTGATGGAAAGAGTATGACGGACTCAATTTCGAATTGTTTTTGGCAGCTACCTACTAGTTGAACTGAGCAAATGGGGTGTAAACACATGGATGAATATCTATGTAGCACATTATTACGATGCTAAATCATACTTAATGTACCACAGGAGGGCAGGGGAGGATATTAGCAAGCCTCGCTCCTCTATTTCTGTTTAATGCAAATACAAGGCACTTTGGGATAATTGGAACTATACAGACGGTCTAGATAAAGGGCTTATGGGAGTGAATAGATTGAATCGTAAAGGCTGTCTGAATGACTGACACTCTGAATACAGTCATGACGGGGGAGCTGAAGCTCCTGCTTAGGGAAAGCTTCCGCCTGGGGTTTTTGAGCTCCCTTGTTTTTAATTAACCATGCTGAAACCTGTAACTCGAGCTGGGGCTTAAACAAATTTAATTGCTACATAATAGCTAGTTTAATACAATTGCGCAGCAATTAGGATGGATATTTGTTGCCGGCTGGCATAATAATGCTTGCAGTGTTTTACTTCCTCTCCCTTCCCTCCCAGCAATATTGAAGTGCTTTCTGCCAAGGGATTTCTCCATGGGCACGGGGCACAGATGTGCTCCCCAGTACAGCATATGGGGCTCTGGCTCCATCAAAAACATTGCTCCAGAGCAGCAATACCCAATAACTCTCAGTCCTGCAGAAATATCCCAATTAGAACTAATTACTCTGTCCTTCTTCAGGCTGTAGCCTGACTTTCACGGATGTCCAATATAAACTTAGCAATATAAACTTATGGACTGTAATGATGAAATGTTGCATCCTCATTTGTAGAATCTTGATTGCATAGCATACTGTACCAGACAGCAGTACCATCAGCTCCATGACTGTCACAGCTGTCAATTGTCTCATTACACCATGTCAAGTCAAAGGTGTGTTCATATTTATGTCATGAGGCTGTGCTGTATGGGAAGAACGGTGCTACAGTCCATTATTTATTTAAGGGATGATGACAGACAGTGTACCTGTGAAAGTTTGAAAAGTGAAAACTAACTTTCCTCTCCCTTAACAAGGCTTTCTTGTCAAACATTTAGAGAACAGAGAGAAAAACAAGGGCAGAGGTGTATGCTTATTGACATCATGAATAGGGAAGACTGTCACAAGATACGGGTATGAGAGAGCACCATGTAAAAAAAAAAATCAGGCCTTTTGTTTGGAGGAAGTGCTTATCACTGAAATGCCCCAAGCTCTTTTCAAAAGTCTGTATATCCTGATTTCCTCTGCATATTTGTTTTTGTAATAGCTATAACCCCTATCTATTACCAGGAAACTGCAGTACAAAAGTGTTGCTTGAATACCAAAGTCCCATTATTTAAAAGAAGAAGAAAAAGGATGCTTTGTCATTCAAAATGCCTCCAGACACATTTGAGATAATGAGCCATGAGTATTGTGTGCGCTAATCTAAGGTGTTTGCATACATTTAAATATCTTTTCTTCCTTTAAATATGTACTTAAGTACAAATATGAGATAAACTTCTTTGACCTCTTAGTGCCAATAGTATTTGTGTCAAATACGATGTCTGCACAAAAATTAATGTTGTTGGTGTATAATTTTGTTTCTCATTCTAATAAATAATGAAGAAAGGTGCAAACCTCAGTCTGTTAATATCAAAAATATTGTTGCATTTTAGCACATAAGGCAAGTAGGGAATAATGCATGTCCCTGTTGCTGCTTCAATTATTGATACAAACTCTAATTACACAATTATCAGGTGAATGGATATGGTTGTTTGAGGAGCATACGGTAGGGTGCTCTGAAAGCCATAATTGGGATCTGATGGTCAGGGGCCGCTCATTAATTGACCCCCACTGATCTGAGCTGAACAGAACCGTCAATAGAAGGTTGTTAACTGTGCAACACTCGCCTGTGCAGAAGCGTTGTGAATGAAGACGGCAGCAGCCATTCTCTGCTGGAGTTGTTGTCAGCTGGATCTGTGAGCGAATGATTGGAAAGAGCTGGTAACACACTTTTCCAGCCCCCCCCCACCACCAAGACATCGGCAAACAATGAGAGGAGACAGCTTGCAACCAGCAAGGCTTTTTGAAACTCAAGATCCAGACAGAAAATGGCATGTCTGTGCCAGAAGTGAGACTGAGTGCTTGCTGGCTCCTGGGGGATTTGGCCAGACAATCACAGTACCCAGAGGTCTTGTCCCATTACTGGTTACCAAACGTTAGGGGAGCACAGTGGAGCTTGTTGTACTTCTTTCTCCTAAATGGAACAGGTTTTTCAATCCACAAGAACAATGACAAACAAGGGGGGACAAATAGGCTTCACACAATATCTAATTGTCAGGATAGATTTGTTACACTACACATAATGGAGGAAGGATGGGGGAAATAGATTCGGGAGAACTTCATGTTAGCTGAGCTTTCATTGAAAAACTGACCCAGTGACCAGGCGTCTGTCCAGTAAGCTGTCCACTCACCCCATCAACTCGACAAATGAACCGAGTGTTTATGAAAAGGCATCAGCAGGGGACACCCTGCACCTGGGGCTCAGTAAACTTTTCAGGCTTTTCAACAACTTATTCTCTCTCTCTTTTTGTGGCACCTTAATTTATCAACAGGGGGTTTAACACAATTTGAAAAAGAAAACATTTCCTACCAGCTTGCTTTGAAACAAGCCTTTCTTTCTTTCTATCACCTCCTGTTGGCAGAACACTGTTTAATAGTCCAATGATGATATTCTGTTCCATTCTTTTCTCTACACCCATTTCCACATTAGACTTAACAGTGGAGCAGTTTTTCTGATAGTGAGCATAAATCACCCATTTGCAACTTAAAATTCCAGTTGGTTGTCAAAAATAGATATATGCTGCAGGCTATATTTAGACATACTATGATTACCAAGTTGGCATGAGAGCTCAGTGGTCTGAATGTTTGTCCCTCATGATTAGACGTCACTGTAGTTCAAGACAGTGGGGAACACTGAGAAGATGCACATGGGTGCTGCTCCATCCTCTACAGATGCTGAGGTCTAAGGAACATGTGAATAAAATGTTGTTTTTTTGTCTGTATATGTTTCCAGAGCTACCTACTAATCTGCAGTTCCACCCTCTGACAATCCCAGTGTTTACCTCCACCTGCCTATAGAAATGTCTCTGGGGGATCAGCTAACATACTGACCTCCAGTCTCACCAGTTTTAACCACCTCAGTGTTGTTGCCTACATCTGTTTTTTTGAAAGAACAACACAACTGCACCTTCTGCACCACACAACTACACAACCACACAACTGTGACACGAAGCTTATCTAAGCCGCCATTAGGTAAGACTCAAGGTAAAACCCAGACAGATCACCAGTCCATTACATGGCCACATGAAGACATGAGTGACAAACAAGAACACTCACTCCTGCTGAATCACCATTCAGCCCAACAAGCCTGTTTTTGAATTCATGGGAAGAAATCAAAGAACACACAGCACATTGAGAACATGTAAACTCCAGAGAGAAGGAACCCTGCCAGGATTCAAACCTGGTACTTTCTTGCTGTAAGGTGATGCTGTTGGTCACCGTACCACTCTGATGTCCATGTTTCCGAAAGAGCAACAGAAAATTGATGTTAAGTGCAAAATGAAATATCGTTTGAAAGTCAGAGGTCTGTGGATAATATATACGTAGCTAAGTAAAACAACAACAACAACAAAAGCTACTGTGTCGTCACTACAAATATTTCCTGAAAGATTCTGAAGGATTTTCTGGAATTTTTTTAATAAATATTCTGAAAGATTAAAATTAGGCCCAACTAATTTTTCTGTATAAATTGAAAAAGACTGATACCGTATCAATCACATGTTACAGCAAAAAGAAAAAGGCTTATTTGTTCATTTAATATTTCCAATTTTAAATGTACACTATCATGAAGATGTGTTCTTTTTTTTTTTTTTTTTTAAATATGTATGTCAGGAGAGAGCGTACTGGGAGAATCTCGTGAAACTCCTTCCTGCAACCAAAGACCAAGCTCTTTAAATATGTATACTAATTCTGGGCTCCTTTGCAGGGGTCAGTAGGGGGATCCCTTTCGCAGTCGTTAACGGAGGTGTAACTGGACTCAAGTGTGCACTGATCCGGTTACCTTGACATTTCTAGAGAGCGGTGGAGCAACCGTGTGGAGAGAGACAGAGGAATACTAGCCTAAAATTCAAATATAGACCTCAAGCAAGTCAGCTCCATTGGCAGCCAAAGAAGAGCTTTAGTGCTTTTTATTTCCTGTCTTTTTAGTAAAGCACGTGGGAGTGATTTTTTTTTTCCTCCTGTACTTAAACCCTCTCCTTACTGCTGTTTACATGACTGAGTCATGCTTTTTATTAGCTTCCTGGTCACTATTAAGCATAATCATCACGGTAAATGTGTAGCTGAAAGACTCATTCTTTATTGTTCCACACTTGTCTTAGTGGGAATGAACTCATTTTTTTTATGTCTGGAAAATTGCTGAATAATTCATCTTTACAGACAGGGGAATAGCTGTCAACTCTTGGAAGGCACTTTTAAAATAAACAACTCTTCTCTGTGTGTCTCCCTTTCGTTTCATATTTTAGCTCTAAGTTTTAACCTTCTCTGCTGGAGTCTTTATGCATAAAACAGTTGTTGCAGATTTGAGGGGAGAAGTAAATCCACGTAATGTCTCCTCAAGGTTGGAGGCAGTCAATTCTGGCCCTGAGAGTGCCATCTTTCAACTCCTCAGCAAAAACATGTGTTCAAGGTACAGTTACAGGAGCTTGTCCAAGTCTGCTGCAGCCGTATTAATTACAGGTCTTTCATCATGTCATTGAAAAGAAAAAAAACAAAAACTTTATTTTTTTTTTTTTTTCTGTTGTCAGAGCACTTCAGTGTGAGCTGTGCATAAACGTTTGAAGTCTCCATGTTGTCTGCATGAGCATTTAGTGCCATGCTGCAGCGACGCAGAAATAACATTTTATTAGGTAATTCACAGTAACTCCGCTGCAGATAACTTATCCCCTCTGCTTGGAGAAGTGGCTGGCTGCTTG
Source organism: Hirundichthys speculiger (assembly GCA_018398805.1). NCBI lineage: Eukaryota > Metazoa > Chordata > Actinopteri > Beloniformes > Exocoetidae > Hirundichthys > Hirundichthys speculiger. Next base: position 1,655,112 of record JAGFBZ010000430.1, read on the forward strand.
CCCTGGTTAAGGTCAATTTAATCAGAATGCAAACTCATTGTATTGTTGTGCAAAATGTTGGGAAAGTACACGGAAAATATGAATGTGTATAGTGGCCCTTCAAGGTTCCAACCATCACAAAAATCTGTTTTCTTAACATTTTTCTTAACATTCTAACTTTCCACGTAGGTTTCTCTTTATTGAAGTAAAATGTGTATTGTCTGCTATTATCCATCCATCTACTTTCCATAATTGTTTAGTCTTATACAGGGTCATGGGGATCTGCTGGAGCCTGTCCCAGCTTTCTCTCGGCGAAAGGCAGGGGTACACCCTGGACACGTTGCCAGTCCATCACAGGACGTCTGCTATTAATTAAGAGAAATTATACCAATATATCATTTAAAATCAGTTGTATAAACATAGGCAAGACGGCAGCAATATACCTGATAATGTCATGTGCTGGATTTGAAATACGACACATCAGAGAAAATATATGACTCACGTAATTCTGGATAGCGCTACGCTAGGTAAACAGATTGTCTCATCATTAGCCACAGATGTGTTACAGATGACAAAACAGCCTCATATGAATCATTCATCATTAGCTGGTGACTAACTCTATCCAGGAGACATCTAGATTCAGTGTGTTGCCAATCCCAGATAACTTTCCTCCAACTATGCTGGGATAACTAGAGGTGGTAAGAGCGCTGTGGGCTGAGCTGGCACCTGTAGCACAGACTGAACACTCTCTGATTTCATTGCCTTGACCCACATGCAGAAGCTGTGTGGCCATTGACTTACAGTATCAGGATCTAGCTGTCATCGGGGAAAATTGCGGTGTGAGTTTGTTATTAGATCCTGGGTGTGGGTGGAAAAGCAGCCAGGTTGTATTTCTAGACTTGTGGTCTTAGTGGCTCTAATATGACCATTTTTCAACTGCCTACCAACCACAGAGTAATAATGGATCTTGGCTTCTGTGATATTATGGCTGAGGACACGAGCCATTGATCAGACACACCCAGTGATTCTGTAATAAGAGGCTAAGATGTGAAGTCAGTAAAGCAGTGTGGGTTTTTGGCCTTCTAAAAATTTTGGAGGGAAATAAAATGACAGACTATAATCTCAATCATCATTATGGCACAATCATGATTTTTAGAATAAGCAGCTCAAAACTCACCATGCCAGTATGGCCAACAACTTAGTAGTATCATGACATACAATGAAAATTATACGCCTTCTTTGTTTGCCTTTCTCAAGACTCAAGTATGCTATGATGGATAAAGTACACCAGGTCATGACAGCTGCTGTTTAAGAAACTTGGTTCTGCTTATGCAAATTTGATAGGTTAAATTACGTGCATTGTGTTTGTTGAGCTTAAAACCACTTTTGGTGTCATAAGAAACTCCATACCTTTCCTACTGAGATGAGTGAAATGATGGCTGTAATAAAAGTTGGTTTGATTAGTAAAGCATTTTTTTAAACATATTCTCCCCTTTTTTTCAAATTTTGGCACAGTTTCGTGAGAACTTCATGACATATCACTGACGTGCTTTATTCAAAATATTCGAAGAGATAAAGTACAACTCAACATGTTTTTATTCATAGCAGCAAATTTTTCAGGGTGGAGTCAACCACTTGACTGGACTCCACCCCTCTTCTCTGCAACATGTGCGTCTTTGAAAATCAGGGTGAGCTTTGTGTTACCCTCCTTAGAGGGTCAGTGAATGGAGCATTATTGGAAGATGAGTGGAGAAAATGAAGGAAAGGCCGGATAATTCTCAGACCCGTACGCTGGTGTAGACGCAGTGATCCAGGTCAGAGTAGCTCTCAGAAGTTTGAATCAAGGCAGCTGGACTTCTTTTTCTTTGTTCTTGAAGACAGTAAAATGTCTTCAAAGCAAAAGAACAAAGACAAAGAAGCCCGGTTGCCTTGATTCAAACCTTTGAGACTTCTCAGGCCTGGGCCTGTGGTATGACAGCAAAACTAAGTGACAGGGTTTTGTTACATCTGAGTTTTTGGCTTGGTGGTAAGCACTTAAATATGTGCTTTCAAGTACAATTTTTTTTTGTCACAATTTGTATCCTTGACTAAAAAATCTTGTACAAAGTCTTTTAATATTTTAGACTCATTTTGACAAAGTCTAATTGTCTGCAGCCATGCTGGCAGTCTTTAGCTAATACTAATGTTGTCTTCTAAATATTCTGTCTGTAGTGACAAAAACACTTGCTGTTCATAACCAAGGGGCTGTCATGGTAATCTGTAGACAGATCTGTTGTCCCAAACCTGCAGGTGTTTCAGTGACCACTCAGGGTCTGCATTTTCTAAAAGTGACTCACTTTTTCTGAAAGTGAAGTCAGTCTTCATCGATCTCGATGATCATATTCTTGACCAAAAAAAAAAAAAAAAAACAACATACACACACATCTGTTTTTAATCAATCATTGTGTTAAACGAAACCCCCTTGCCTACATTCCCTCCCCTTTGTCTCCTCCCCTCTTTAACAGATATGTACGGTATTCACATCTTACTTTAAATAACTTGCAGTATACTTGTGATATATCTCTTAGGAACAGTAGCGAGGGCTGCGTTGTAAATGGGAGATAGATGGAATCTTAAGCCACCTCCTCTGTTTAGAGACGGCTTCTCTATTTTAACGTAGATGGATTCTTTTACTCCTCTCTCAAACCATTTGTCCTCTCTGTCCAAGATTAAACGTTTTTGTCCTCAAAAGAGTGAGCCTTCTCCTTCATATGAACATAAACAGCAGAAACTGGACCTGAGGAGTTTGCCCTTCTGTGTTGAGCCATGCGTTTGTTCAGTGGTTGTTTGGTTTCCTCCAATGTATGAGTCTTTGCATTCCTCACTGCACTGGACAGCATATACCAAATAGTTTTTTTGCGTGTGGGGTACCCTGTCTTTGGGGTGTACCAGTTTTTGCCTGAGAGTGTTACCTGGTTTGAAACACACGGGAATTTGGTGTTGATTGAAAATTCTTCTGAGTTTTTCAGACACCCCGGACACGTAGGGTATGACAATGTTCCTGCGCTTGTTACCTTCCTCAGCCCTCTCTGAGATATTGTTCATGTTGGATCGTTTTGTTCTGTTGAACGTCCAGCTAGGATAGCCGCACGTTTCCAACGCCCTCCTCACATGTTTTTGTTCCTGTTCCTTTGCCTGCGTAGTGGTAGGAACCTTATCAGCCCTGTGCTGTAGGGTTCTGATAACTCCCAAGTTTGTGCTCCAGAGGGTGATGTGAGTCAAACAGAAGATATTGGTCTGTGTGTGGGGGTTTTCTGTAAACCCCAATGTGGAGGCTCCTGTTCTCATCCAAGTTTACATCACAGTCTAAGAAGTCTTAGACTGTGATGTACAATGATGTACATTCATTTACTCTAGATGGCTTGGCTGGTACGTGCAGCTTCAGTTTATTCTGTCGCTCTGTTTCAAGACTTGAAGCCTCATTGAACTTTTCAATTAAAACTTCATCTGTGACTTTCGGGTCACAGGAGATATGGCTTTAATTGAAACTTGACAGCCTCACTTACTAGACCAGTCTCTAATGAGCGCAGGAACTTGCGTTGAATCCGGTTTGAGCTGAACTGTACGCCCTCTTCTTTTTCACCAGACTTACAGAGCAGTTTTTCTCTTAGTTCTATTGCTCTGAACAGGAAGGCTTGGAACGACTCTTTAGGATCTTGTGCGATGTTCATGAATCTGTGGAGTAAGTCAGATGATGAATCAACTTTGTAATGTGCCCTCAGGGTAATTTTTAATGTAGGCAATGTGAGGTCTCTCTTGACTTCAAGTAGGTCTCTGAGGTGAAGGCCTGGGCTGACAGCCTTTATCACTGCCTCAATTATCTCGGTCTCTGAGTAACCTTTCTTGAGGCCAGACTCAATCTGATTAGTCAGACTGGTGAAAGAAAGTTTGTCCTTCTGGCCTGTGTTGGGCCACACTATGTGATTACAGAGAACCGCATGGTTTTCTGAGACAAAGGAAATTATAAAACTCAAATTCCCAGCATGCCTGGCGGTTTCAATTTCACACCTAGGTGTGAAATCGTGAGGTCACCCCCTCTCAATGCCCTTCACTGGCCGCGGACCCCTACTCTAACAGCGGGGTTCCCAAATGGAGGCGGATCACAGACCCGCCGTTTAAGTACCGTGAGCGCGATAAACTCGCAAGAGATCTTTGCTCCCTTTTCCTGCGCCTGGACTCCACGGCTGGACTTTCCTCTACCTGACCCAGGGACACCCCTTCTGGCCACAGCTCCGAGCCAGCAACCACGAGGCCTCCCAGCAACGCGCCAGTCAGCCGCTGGCGAAGGAAGACCGGTTCACGCGCCCCAGGCCAGTACCACAAGTGACCCGCGCATATCGGCGTAAGAGAGGCACGGTACCGCCATGGGAGACGCTACGGCTCCGCACGTGCCTTAAAGTAGGACCGGTTGTGCCGAGAGCCTGCAGCCTGCACCCCCACTGAAGCCGAAAGAGCCAGGACGAAGCAGAGCCGCTCCTGCGACCACCCGCGGAGCGCAACCCAACAGCGCCTTTCTTCTCTTTTCCTTCTCTCTGACCTCCACTACACCCAGGAAAGGTGCCCATCTCTGGCCTGCTCCAGCAAGGTAAATAGCCAAAGGCCTGTTTCCCCCTGGCGACCTGTCTGCAGGAGATCCCTCTGGTTGTCCGACGACAATCACACGCCTGGTCCGATCGTGATGCGCCACATGGAGTGAGCCGCGACGTACGGAAGAAACGACGCGTAGGAATCACCTGCGTGCCTCGGACGCGTAAACGGCCTCAGAGGAACCGGGACGGACGCCTGGCTGCCGTTGCTGCCCAATGTCGCATCCCTACGTTAACCATGGAGGGAGAGAAAGAGGAGGAGAGCTGCTCCTGCGACCACCCGCAGAGCGTAACCCAACAGCGGCTCAGCCATACTCCAAGCGTAATCACCCCCCGGACTCAACAACGCCACCGATCGCTTCCGGAGCGATCAAAGTAAGAGGCCGTTGTGTCTGGGCAGAGCTTAGTTTAGTCGTGTTTGCCAATCTCATTTTCTTGTGTGTTGCATATGCTTAGAACCGGACCATCGGTCCCACCGTAACTGAATTTCACTCATATGTTTTTATTATTACGAACGGCAACTCCGCTCTCCGTTTCTCAGTTCAAAACCAGAGCAGCTCGGTGAAGTGGCTTCACATTGCTGCATCTGTGAAAACGACAGAGTCGCGGTTGCTGGTCGCAGAATTACTTAGCTTAGGTAATATTACTGTGACATTGTTTACGGTTGAGCTCGCCGGCAATCCGCCGCGCGTATTTACCCATTGCAGTGTTTCCTCGCCACCAGCTGATCACGGCGTGATTTCAGACAACAGTCAGGAGGAGAGTGCGGAGTCTACTCCACACTCCCCAACCTGTGTGGAAATCCTCGGAGTGATCACAGCATCGGTGACTAGGAATCACTTTCCACGCTGTGGACTTCATTCTGCCCTTTTCTTTCTTCCTCTGTACTAACACTCTTCTGACGAGTTACACGTGGTCTCGTCCGCCATCTTGTGACGTCCTATCGCATGAGTCGGCGGCCATCTTGATGAGGGGCGAGAGCACCACGTGACCTCACCCACCATCTTGTGACGCCCTATTGCGCGAGTCGGCGGCTATTTGGCGTGGGACGAGAACAGGCGATCTCGGCGGCCATCTTGAACATTCTTCCCCCATTACCGCACAAACACACACACACACACACATATACCTATAGTTACATGTTTACTTCAGACATATGGACACTCTTTTCCCCTTTTAATGTTTGATTGTGTTAGCTTAGTTACCCTTTAGTAGTAGATATCAGGATCTTGATTCAAGTGTTTGTTCCTTTTTAATATTTGTGTTAATAAATCCTGATATATTCTAATGAGAGAAGTTGTTTGTGGTTATTTTGCACAGTTTTGTAACATTTGCTGGTTGAAGAGGTCTGTGCTCGGATTCACACCTTCTCTGTTGTTCTATAGCGCCACACCTGGTCACAGGCTGGCACGCATAGAACAACAGCCATTTTGAGACTGATTGTGCCATTTAGTGCCTTTTCCTGATTTTTCAGGTGGTGTCCCGTTTCATTTTATTAACTTTGTTAATACCCTTCTGGTTATTAGCAGCTGTCCCTGAAGACAGTTGATAATAACCCCTTTTTGACTAAACGAGCACGTTATATGCCTTATTGCACAACACCTGCTTCCCCTATTTGGCACCAAATCTTAAAGTCTTTCTTTAAAGTCACTTCAAATTAAAATAACTTGTGGAGTTCCCCAAGGCTCCATCTTAGGGCCACTGCTGTTCAACATCTACATCAGGGGTCTCAAACTGATCCGTGAAAGGCCCGTGTGGCTGCAGGTTTTTGTTCCAACCATGCAGAAACACAGCTGACTTGTTTCATTCAATCGTTCAATCATTCAACCTTCAGTGGAGACAATTAGTTGATTGACTAAAACAATTCAGCTGTGCTGAATTGTTTTATGAAAAACAACAACAATATGTTACCACAACTATGCTGATGACACACAAATCTACATAACCATCTCACCAGGAGACTACAGTCCAATCCAAACACTGACCAGATGCATTGATCAAATTAGAGACAGGATGTGTCATAACTTCCTTAAGTTAAATTAAGACAAAACTGAAATAATAGTTTTTGGAGCCAAGGAAGAAAGAATTAAAGTCAGTACTCAGCTTCAAAGAGCTAAGTTAGAAACCAAAAACAAAGCCAGAAATCTGGGTGTAGTCATGGACCCAGACCTGAATGTCAGTAGTCACATCAAGACAGTTGTGAAGTCAGCTTATGATCACTTAAAGAACATATCCAAGATTAAAGGACTGCAGGATTTAGAAAAAACTTGTCCATGCATTTATCTTCAGTAGACTAGACTACTGTAACGCTGTCCTGACAGGTCTCCCTAAAAAGACCATCAGACAGCTGCAGTTAGTCCAGAACGCATCCAGAACAAATGATATAACTCCTGTCCTCAGATCTTTACACTGGCTTCATGTTTGTCAAAGAATTGACTTCAAAATCCTGCTGTAAGTTTACAAAGCACTGAATGGTTTAGGGCCAAAATACATTCAGGATCTTCTGGTTCATTATGAACCCAGCAGATCCCTCAGGTCATCAGGGTCAAGTCTACTTTCTGTTCCCAGAGTCAACATGATTCAATTGTTGCGAGAATACATGACACAGTGCACAGCTGAGGTGACACAAGATGTTATTAAAGCTAGGGATGCACGATAACTGTTTTTTTTTTAAACTGATACAGATAACCGATAACTTTCAGCTCCTAAAGGCCGATACCGATAACCTGGGGCGCCGAAAAGGGGGGGTAAAGGATACGGATTATAGGGGCCCATGATTGAGGGGGGCCCAGAGAGGGCCCTAATGATGATCAAAAATAGCATCAACAAATTTCGCAGCTGTGTTGGGGGGCCCGGTAAAGATTCTTTTCATGGGGCCCAAAATCCCTAGCGGCGCCCCTGCCGATAACCGATAACACAAATATATACCTAAGATCATTACATAAATACTATGAACAAAACCAAAAACAGTTTTGACTCTTTAGATGAACAGATATTTATTTTTTACAATGAAAAACTATTGGCAAGCCTCTCAAACATTTTTGTAAAGCTATAAAAAAACCTATTTGATATCTCACATCAACTTAAATAAGCTGCATTACTGACTGATATAAAAAAAATAAAGGCTCCTTGAACTGATGGAAATACATGCATCAGAATTACTAACTGAAAAAGATTAATTCCTAAATGACAATAAAAAATAATGCACAGGTCATAATGTACTGACACAAGTTAGACTTGTCTGTGTAAATAAACTGAAAAAGTGCACTCATAGTAACAAAGGATTTTAAAGGATTTGGGCCTGTGGTTCCATTCAAATGAATGCCTTTAATTAAAGTAAATGAGGTTCAGTAGTTTTTTGTTTTTTTTTTATCTTGTGGAAGCTTTAGATGAGAGAGATGGGGGGGGGGGGGGGGGGGGGGTCAGAGGGGTTGACTTGCTGCTGGCTTGCTCATGTTAGCTCATGTTAGCTCCTGTTAGCGCGATTTCAAAACTCCATGGAAGCGATGGTTATGTTTCAGGTGGCTGATCGGGTTTGACGTATTAAAGCTTGTGCTATTTTTCCCTCCTTTGCTTGGAGCATTTGTCACAAATAACCAGCGAACTATCTTCCTCTGAAACTTTAACGAAGTTCTACACCATCGCCACCATGTTTGTTTGTTTTTATCAGCGTACTGTTCTGCAATGCTGCATTAAAGGTGTAACGTAACGTAAATTCCTCGTTCTTTCGGCCTTATCTATTTTTTCTATTTTGTATGAGTAACATGTGGGAAAATACTGTGAATATCAATTAAAGTCAGCAACTACCAAAATTATGACCGAGTTAACAAGTTGTTTTCTGGCATGAGGGGGTATTCTTGATTCTCCTTACTGAGAAATCGTTTTTCTGATTGTGCCGACGTCACTTTAACATAACATTCACTGCCGGTCATTCAAAGCTCAGAGGGCGTGGGGCACTGCCATGTTGACAAAAATATATATGTTATCGGGGCTATTCGTCGTGATATCGAACCTATCGGGATGACATCATAATTTCCTGTTATCGGCCCGATAGTTATCAGCCCGATAGTTATCGTGCACCCCTAATGAAAGCAGCTGCGGAAGGTGTTTTGTTTCAGAATAGAGGCACGTGTCCTGAGAGCTATGTCATCAGTGAGAACGCAATTCATCTGGTACAAAACACAGCATCATCCCCAGTTGGTAAAACCCGGTAAACTTTGCTCATACTGGGAAGATACTGTGTATGTCGTTGTCAGCCGGAAGAGCCCTGATTCGCCTGTTTATGAAATTAGGCCAGAACAGGGAGGTAAAAGTCATACAGTACACAGAAACTTACTTCTTCCATGTTACAGCTTGTCTATAGACAAAATGGAAGGCGGATCATCAAATAAGACAAAGAAAAAGACACAAACTAAAACAAGAAGACAAGTACAGTCGTTGCAAGAGAACACAGAGTCGGACAGCGATGAAGAAGGTGCTCTTTTGTGGCAGTCTCCACTCCTGCGTAGCCATGTAAACTTCAGAGCTCATGTTCCTGCTTCAGAGGTCGAGATCCAGGAGCGACAGCCAGAGGGCCCTCCAGCTGCAATGTCTGAGCCTGAAGCAAGGAAGATCACGGGACCGGGAGAGGATGAGCTACAGCAGCAGCAGGAAGTGGAGCAGCATACTGACTTTCCTTCTGATGGGGAGCAGGCGCACCAAAGAGACAGACTCTGACACAGTGGAAGGGCCATCGCACACCTACCCACTGAGAAAACAGCGGCGGCCAAGAGTCTTTACTTATGACCAACTGGGACAGCCGACTGCGAGGCAGGTGGGTATAGACCACATTAGGGTAAGCGCCCTACCTACATGTGCCCAAAGACTGGAGACCAGGGGCTTCTGACACCATACAAGCAGTTTATTAAGAGTTTAATAGTCTTTATTAAAGTGACATAACAAATAAGGTGTAATGTGTTCAGATGAAGAGGAGGATAATATTACACATGTAACAGTGTCAAACAAGGTGATATGGTAACAGACAAAGTGACAATGTTGGCCGTTTAATGTATATGTCTGGTTACAAAGGTAAAATTGATTTGCTGTAAGGCGAACTTGTTTAATTTTGGGAAACAGAAGAATGGTTATTACAATCACATTCTGGCACTGGCCTTTTAACGATTCCCAGTGTTAAATCCCCAGTGAAGCAGCCTTCTAACATCATGCCCCACGACTATGGAAACAGACCCTGAAGAACCACAGTGAATGTTGTTATTCATCCTGATTGTCTATTTTAAATTTGATTTTTAGCCCCAGTCTTTAGCACATTTTTGCTGTTATTTTTCCATTTATTTATCCATTTTTATTCATATTTTGTTTCTCATATTAACATTCAATAGTTTTACTTTTATTTTCTGTTTTACACATTTTTAGTTATCCTTTAGTCTTTCCCCACCAAGAGCCCTCTGCATCAGGTGGTTGTTGGCTGTGGTTACTGTGACACTGGCCTGGGGTTCGCTCTTCTGTGGATTTTGGAGGGTCCATGCATCCTGGAAGTGACTGTTTTTACATTGTATTGAAAAGTGCTTTATAAAGTTGATTTAATATGATTTAAAGATAATATGGCTTTGTTGTGCTGTTACTTGTGCTAACAGACCTCTGCGACCTCTGGGATTGGCTGGAGGGGTCTGGGGCTGAAGGTTAGCTAAGCTGCAGACAGCAGCTACCCCCCCCCTCCAAATTAAGGTTTCTAGCTTGCGCTAACTGGAGGACAGGTGGCTGGAATGGCCCTGACCTCGGGCAGCAGCCTTCAGATGAACCACCCTCTATGTTTGCTAGCTACCTTTGCCACAAACTCCGCTGGGGCCTGATCTCTATTGTAACTGAGCTCTGACCAAACAATGACAGGGTCCCAACAAGAACCCTGGCTGAAACCCCCCCAGGGACTTTGGCTGTGGTCAACAAGCCAACCCTCAGCTACCCTGGCAGAGGAAGGTTCTGGCTGAGCTAGGTTGGAGGTCAGAGTAGTCCTCTCTTCAGTTCCAGCAGTACTTGTTTCAGAGATCCGAATGCTAATTAGCATCATAGGTTAGCATAAACTAGCTAAGATAAAATAGCTAGCTTGTGGTGACTCAGGTTAGATATTCCAACCACGTGCCGGGCTTGTTCACTGCATTTGTCCATTTTAGGATCAACCAGGATTAGACCAATTTAGCTCCTGTCAGATCCAGGACCAAACAGGATCCAAAATTCTTCCTGAAAAACTACTGGTGACATCACAAGCTTGTCCAGTTCTTTTTTTTTTTTTTTTGAACTTATTTTTTATTTGACATATGCAAACATACATATAGACACAAATTCAACAACATGGGAGATGTATCACATACATATATATTATTGTCTCTTCCGTTCCCAATCCTTTCACTGTACAGATCGGTGTAATTATCAGTCATTGTTCTTGTACTTAGTTCGTCATACTTCCACAGTCCAGTTCACATCCGTATTCCGTTCTTTCGCTTTGATCAACATTAGTATGAGTCCTTCATAATGAAAACATCAAAAATAAATAAAAAAATAAATTTAAAATAAAAAACACCTTCCAGAGGTATCACTTTACAAGTAGGCTATATACAAAAACAACACCAGATCAAAAGTAAGGAAAGAAAAAGGAGAGACATTAGATACCCTGCTATATTGATAGAATAAAAATAAATAAAATGAAAAATAAAATAAAGTAAAAAATAAAAATAAAAAAATGGAGGTGACTAGAGTTCAGGCATTGCCTGCCTTATTAATAACCATCTCGAATCAAACAAATTTGTTTTAAGCTGTAGTCTTGCTGTAATCTTCTCCATAATAACCACATTTTTTACCCTGTTTTCCATTCTGTTATGCTTGGAGGCTGTGGTTTCAACCAGGAGCCAGTTATTGTTTTTTTTGCTATCAGTAGCAGGATTCTCAGTAGATATTTCAAGTTCTTGTCCGTCATATTATCTGGAATTATACCCAAAATGTAAAGTGCTGGTTCCAGAGGGAACTCAATACCCAAAATCAATTTAATCTCCTTCTGAATGTTCTTCCAGAAATCCTGTATTTTAGGGCAATCCCAGAATATATGGGTGGTGTCACCTACTGTTCCACACTCCCTCCAGCATAGATCCGTTGTATGGCTGTGTATTTGATGTAATAAATGGAGTATAAAAGTAACGCATCTTCACTTTCCAATCAAATTCCCTCCATGTTGGGCTATTAGTTAGTCTGTGTCCCTCTTTAAATGTTTCTTCCCATTCTTCTTCTGTTATTATTATGTTTGCTTCCAGCTCCCATTTTTCTTTAACATCCAAGTTGTTACCCTTGGATTTGTGTTGTAGTGCTTTATAGATTTTCGATATAACCCCTTTTTTTGACTTATCCTCTGAGAATGACCAGATTGTCTCCTCTAGTTTAGATGGTGTTTTACGAATGTTTTCCCATTCCTGATGTTTCTGTAGATAGTCCCTTAGCTGTAGGAATTTGTAAAAGTCATGAGATGGTAAGTTAAATTCTCTTTGAAGTTGAGTAAATGATTTCATTGTTTGTCCCTGGAATATTTGTTCAATATATATTAGCCCTTTATCAGCCCATTTGACAAATCCTGAATCCATGACAGATGGTACAAAATCTGGGTTTTTTGCTATTTTAGTAGCCCTGCTTACAGAGTTCGACAGTTTCAGGTTCTTTCGTACAGCTGACCAAGTTTTCATGGTTCCCTTGATCCATTCGTTGCCCATCCTGAGTCCCCTCCAAGCCCTTTCATTCAAAAATGGGAGTGATTCTAATGATACTTTCTGACATGAATTTTGCTCCATCTCCACCCATATCGAATCTTTCTCTTTAGTGATCCACATAATTAAGGCTCTGAGTTGTGCTGCCCAATGATAATTTCTTAGGTTTGGCAAATTCAACCCTCCCTTCTCTTTTTTACCAAGAAGCATCTTGTATTTAACTCTCGCTTTTTTATTTTGCCATAAAAATCGGGATATTATTTGTCCAGTTTTTTTTAGAAAAGCTCCAGAAATTACAATGGGCAACGACTGGAATAAAAAACAATAGTCTTGGCAATATGTTCATTCGTACTGCTTCTACTCGTCCAAGCAGAGTCAATGGCAGAATCTCCCACCTAGCCAAATCATTCTTTATCTCAGTCATCAGTTTCCCATAGTTGGCCTCAAATAGCTGAGGTGTACCAGGGGTGATAATTATACCCAGGTATCTAAAGCCTTTTTCGGTCCATTTAAAGTGGACTTTATCTTTAAGACCTCCTGGACAGTGTCCTGAGAGCATCATGGCTATTGATTTGGCTTCATTCGTCAAATACCCTGATATTTCACCATATTCTTTCAAATTGTCTAGTAAAGCTGGTATAGACGTGGAGGGCTCACTTATATATGTTAATAAATCGTCCGCAAACAGCGATGTTTTGTGTTCTAAGCCCCCCTCATCTTTTATTCCTTTTATATTTCTATTTTGTCTTATTGACTCCGCCAATGGTTCAATACTTGCAGCAAAACAGTAGCGGGCTCAGGCAGTCACCTTGCCTGACTCCTCTTTTGAGGCAGAAGAATTCTGAGCAACAACCATTGACCTGATCCGTGACTTGGGATTTTTATAAACAATTTTACCCAGTTTATAAAAGTTGAATGGAATCCAAAAACCTCTAATGTTTGATACAAGAAGTTCCACTTCACGCGGTCAAATGCTTTTTGTGCGTCTAGACTAAGCAGCATGGTAGGTTTGTCGATTGTTTTTAGTGCATGATATAAGATTCAATGTTCTCCTTATATTATTAGCTCCTTGTCCCCGGGATAAACCCAGTTTGATCTGGTTTGATTAATTTGGTAATATGTTGTTGCATTCTCTGTGCTAGTATGCTTGTTAAGATTTTTAAATCATTACAAAGCAAGCTAACAGGTCTATATCCCTCACATAAAGTTGGGTCTTTGCCCTCCTTATGTAGCACAGAGATTATAGCTTCTGACCAAGTACCTGGAGAGTTTCCTGTTGACAGAGCATAGTTAAAAACCTTGCATAACACTGGTGTAATCTCTACTGCAAAACATCTATAAAATTCTCCAGGGAAGCCATCTGTACCTGGCGATTTGTTACATTTAAGGGTTTTTATAGTGTCATTTATTTCTTGTGATGAAATTAGTTTTATCATTTCAGACGCTTCCTCTGCCGTTAACGTTGGTAAACATATTTTTTTGAAGAATTCTTTTGTTTTAGTCTCAGTGAGATTTGACTCTGAGTCACTATACAAATTTTTATAGTATTCTGCAAAGGCTTCTGCTATCCCTGTTGGCTTGGCTGTCATTAGATTGGAGTTGGGATGTCTTATTTTAGTGACTGTTCTACTTGATTGAGCTTTTCTCAGTTGAAAAGCCAGTAGCCGGCTTGCTCTGTTACCCATCTCATAATATCTTTGATTTGTGAAACGGAGCACTCCTTCTGCTTTATATGTTAGGAGTTCATCTAACTCCTGTCTGATTTTTTTTAATTCGAGAAGAGTGGAGCTGTTAGATGTCCTTTTATGTTCTAACTCCAACTCTTTGATTTTGTTTTCTAGTTTTTCTTGTTGTTTCAATCTAGCTTTTTTCAGTCTGGATGTTATTTCTATTATTTTCCCTCTTATGACTGCTTTTCCTCCCTCCCACAAAATCGATGGTGAGACCTCGCCATTATCGTTTATTTGAAAATATTCCTTTAAATGTTGCTTTAATTCTTAATTATCTTTTCATCTGATAGGATCGACACATTGAGTCTCCAGTATCTAAAGAAGGATTCCCTGCCCAGCTCCAGTGAAAGTGTGATGGGGGCGTGGTCACTTATAGTTATAGGCTCTATACTGCAATTCCTGACTTTGTGTATATGTTGTTTGGATACACAAAAAAAGTCTATTCTCGAATAACTACCATGTGGGTTGGAAAAGAAGGTAAAGTCCTTCCCTCTTGTATTATTATTTCTCCATGGATCAATAAGGCCTAATTCATTTATAACATTATTTAGTACTTTAGATTTTTTTGTATTTGGTCCCTTCTCTGGTGGTAACCTGTCTAATTTGCCATCCTGTGTGGTATTGAAATCCCCCCCCATGATTATCATCCCTTGTCCATTGCTGGAAACTATGTTAGCTATTTTTTTAAAGAATGTCTCATTCTCCTCATTTGGGGCATAGATGTTCACTATTGAAACAGTCATTTCTTCTATTGTGCCAACCACCATAATATATCTGCCCATATCATCTTTAATCACTTTCTCTGCAGAAAAGGGTATAGATTTGTTAATTAGTATGGCCACCCCCCTTCTTTTGCCATATGAAGTATGGAAGACTTGGTTTACCCATTCCCTTCTCAATTTTTTATGTTCATTTTCACTCAGATGAGTTTCTTGTAACAGAGCAATTGCACATTGTAGCTTCTTCAACTGATTCAATATTTTCTTCCTCTTGATGGGATGGTTTAAACCATGCACATTATAAGAAATCAGGTTCAGCTTATTCATGATATTCTAAATTGTGGACCAGCTCTGTTCCTCCTATAAATAAAAACAACTGTGCTAAACAGTACACAGCGAAAAAACACACACATAGTACACATCTCCCTTTGAACTAATATACAGCAACCATGAACTCCCAAAAGTCCCATCATCAGAGAGGTGTGGCTAAGTCTCTCTGGGGAATAGCACAAAGTGTTCCTGCAACTTCTCAGATGAAATTAAGTTGCTTCTTGCTCAATTTGAGCTCAGAGTTCGCTCATTCAACCAATTTTGACATTCATATATAGGTCGTATAAATCCCATAACTAGCTCTTTAATATTCTTTTAGTATTTAATTAGCAGGTATTCAGATTGTCCGCATTATTCAGGGTTATTTTCATTTTTAGTTCCAGACTGCTGTCTGGTCCTTACCACTTAACCTCAGAGTTCACTGCATGAGGGCTTGTAGGTCTGCCTCTGTGATGCGTGGCTTTCTCCTCCTCCCCTTGGGCCCTGCTGCAGCGGTCCAGCTGCTCTGCATCCTCACTCTCTGTAGTTTCTCCCACTCGTCCTCATCCACGTGAATCCCCATGTCCTTCAGCATGGGTGCAGCCTCCATCAGTGTGGCGTATGTCTTAGTCCCACCTTCCAGAAACACCTTCAGTTGTGCAGGATATGGAGACTGTGCCTTTATGTTTTTTTCCTTCAACTTTTTTATTACATCCCGCACTTGCTTCCTCTTCTTCTGTACGTCGTTGGTGTAGTCTTGATTGAAGTAGATGGTCCGTCCCTCGTATGTTATCTTTTGTTTCCATGCTTGCTGTATGATGCGGTCTTTCACCTGGTGATCAATGAAGCGGGCAATGATGGCTCGCGGGGGCGGGGGGGTCGTGCTCCCTGACGGTCTGGTCACAAGCGAGCGGTGCGCTCTTTCGATGCGGATGTCCACGGCGATGGGGATTTTAAGTGTTGAGCGTATGAAGTCAGTCACAAAACCTATGGTATCGTCTTTTTCTGCTCCCTCCGGAATCCCGTGTATCCGTATGTTGTTGCGTCTCGATCTTGATTCCAAGTCGTCACATTTCGCGGTTAACATGGCCTCCTGGTGGAGGAGAAAGGCGACTGATCTTTCCAGCCGCGCTGCCCTGTCTTCAGTCTCTCCCACCCTGTCTTCCACTTCCACAGTTCGCCGCTCCAGCGAGGCAGTTCTCTCCACAAGCTCCCTTACATTAGTTTCTAGTCTCACCAGAGCTTTCTTGTTTTCATTTGCCGCTTCTGTGTGTTCTTGTCTTAACTTGCGTAGCTCCGCTAAAATTACGGAGTCCTGCTCCCCGCCGTCGACTCCCTTCTCCGGCATGACTCCCCCCGCCGAGTCCGTCTCTTCTATGTTCGCGTTTTCTTTTTTAGACCTCGTCTCCATCGGGTTTTTTGTTGTCGTTGACTTTCGTTGTCAAGTTTCCTTGACTTTGGCCCGCTTTCCGTTGTTAATGATGTTTGTAAGAGCTAGTTTTAATTGGTTTCTTGGAGAGCTAACTTTTTATGCTGCTTTCTCCAACATGGCGCCACCGGAAGTCTGTCCAGTTCTTTTTATAGATTGGTTTTTCAGTTATCTCATTCCCCATGTTCACTAGATATAAGTGTTAAAAAATTTGACAAAAGTGCTATATTCATCATCTGGAGATTGTGATTGATTTTTGTGGTAATATAAGTTCAAGCGGTGTGATAACCTAGTACTTTTAAAGGTAAAGTAATTTTATGAGTCTGTTATATTAAAACTGCATTTTGGGGCCTTATTGTATAATGCTGATTCATAAGTCCGTGAGTTTTGCTCTAGATTCTGGTCTGTTGACGGCCGTAGCTTCTGATTATCATTCTAGCTCAATCAAGTTGCTAAGTTTTGACACATAGGCATCTAAAGAATTTATCTCAAAGTCCTCATGTTGTTCATGTGAAGTTTAAAGACGGCTGTTTTCTACCTGCAAATTTGTCATCTCTGATCCTCCTGCATTCTGTGATGTGAGTAATGACCTCTCTGAATTGTGTACAACTTGGAGAATAAATCCACTTTGCACCTCTGTTATAGTCAGTGTATCGTTTAACTTCCGATTGACTGTCTCACTAAAACACACTATAGTGTATATACTTATAAGTAAGATATACCTAAAAATATTACATAACAGACTCTTTCTTGTGAAACTGCGTTGTTTTGCATTGTTGGCAATGATATATATCTATATATATATAGATATAGATATATATCTATATCTATATCTATATATATATATTGGATTGTATCTGGAGCAGTATCTGTTAGGTGAAGAGACTCCCTGTGCTAACCCTGTAGCTCTGGAGCTCATAGTTGGTTTCAAATTGCAATTACAGAAGGCCCAAGCCAAATATTTCTCTTTTAGATCCCTCAGGCACTTGATTATTTTCCTTTAGAATTAAGTTTCATTACTTTGAGGAGTCCGCTCACTCGGTTCACATTTTTGTTCCCTATACTGAGGTGTCGAAGGACCTTAAATTAAGAGCAAGAAAGTAACTCCATGAAGGCTCTTAAGTGGAATCTAAGCAAAAAACTCTTCATAGCTCCATGGCAAGGTAAACAATTTTACAAAGTCACAGTGTAATGTCATTAAACAAAGGGAATGGAGCATTTTTCTCTTTCATGGAATTTATTTTTGCCAAGATGCAGCTAGCATTTGTTCCACTGAAAATTTGGAAGATTTAATCATTCTTATTTTATTTATTTTAAATTTACATAATACAATCAATGATTATGAAAGAGTTGGGTATGTTTCCACTGTAGTCTTTGACTGCATCAGTTGTGTGTTCTGAGTTTCAGACTACAGACTTTCTCCTTTTCATATGTGGTATCAGATTTAAACTTTTTTTTTGTTTGTTTTTCTTTTTTACCATTAATAAGGGCTTTGCAGGATAGTTGACCAGCATTATCTCAATATGTTTGTCTTTTCTTCCTTTAAACAACAGACACTTGTGGCATCTTATTAGTTTGTTGATTATCACGTCTCAGAAGGAATTACAGCCACTGGAGCATTCAAGGTCAAGTTGACTTTCCTTGTAACCTTCTTAACGTGGCGTGAAACCAGTAATGCATTCTGTTTAATGGAGTGACACAAGGCATTACTGTGGGCTTGGCAAGAAGGGTTTGATTGTGACCATTGAGCCATAAAGTTGCTGCTGAGCAGCAGAAGCGCACCAGGAGCCCTCCTCTATTTCAATGCGTGCCCTGACAGTCAGCATTTTGCTGATGGGGACCTAATAAGGCTCGGCGTGGAGTGACCCTGGTCCATGCCTGCTGACAGCTTCTAATGCTGCCACCCCCCCATTACAACCCTCCACCACCCTGCTTGAGCCACCAGCCTGTCCCTTCTTCTTGAAGCCCCAAATGTCTCTCTGCAGTGGGCCCTACTGTGACTCTTATCATGTAAAGCCATAGCTTGTGTCAGATGGACTTAATGACTCTGTCAAATCAAATAGAGAGGACAGCAGTGGTATGTCTGGAATGGAACTGGTCTCCATCCAAGGGAAGCAAATTTATCGGTGTGTGGACTAGGTGGGGGAGAAGCGTTTTATCTTTTTTTCTCCTTTTTTCTCTTCTGCATGACCAAGATAAATCTGCCAAGTTGATTTCATGATTAACAAAAGCGTTCTTGTAATAAAATATCTATGTATTTCTGTTCTATTTCTGTTGTTTCACAAGTTACAGACATTTTTATTTGAATGTCTAATTCGTTTCATACCGTTACTTGTATTTTTAAATGTTTTTACTGGTGTCACTCAGTTATGAGTGTCAGTGGGGTAGGTCAGGTCGTATGAGGTGCCGTGAGGGACATTATTCTGAATTAGCATTCACACACTGAAACCAAACTCTCTCATATACTATACTGAAAACCTTACACACATACAGGTGAAATCTTACACACACACAAGTGAAAGCTTATTCACATACATGTGAAATGCTCTTATACATACAACTGAAAATTTATTCACTCACATACACATATGAAATCCTCTCATACATGCAACTGAAAATCCTCTCATACATACATGTGAAATCCTTTTATACATACATCTGAAATTTCCAGTTGTGTGTATGTGGTTTCACTTGCACTGATATAGATGTAGACAGCTACTTTGTCCACTCATATTTAATTCAATTCATTTTTTTTGTAAATTGTCTGTTACAATGTCAGTTGTCTCTAGGTGCTTTACAGAGACCCAGAGCATGACCCCATGAGCAAATATCATTAACTACAATTATAGTATTAAATCCTAAACTGGAAGAGCTCTGGGAGAGCACAGACCTCCGCCAAGCACACCAGTTCCCCCATATAGCAATTTACAGATTGCGATAAAATCAGCATTCTGGATGAGATCCGGATCAGCCTTTGAAATCTGATAGAGGTTCCCATTGTCAATTCCCAAATGAAATTTCATGCGTTTTGGGCAATAATTAATGGAGATATTGAGAAACAAAATTTTTGGCCCCATTGACCGCAATGTTATCGAAAATTTGAAAGTGATCCAGAATCCAGGATTTTTTCCGGATCACAGCCAAAATGAAATCATTTCTTCCTTTTCACATGTCTGGCAACTTCTGAAAATTTCATCAAAATCCATCCTATAACTTTTTGAGTTATCTTGTACACAGACAGACAAAAAGACAGATTAATGCCGGCAAAAACATAACCTCCTTGGCGGAGGTAACAAGGATAATGGCAGGTAAAAAACTCCCACAGTGGGAGAAAAAAAAAACCTTTAAGACAAACAGTGGCAAGGAAAAACTCCACTTTGAGGAGGAAACCTTGAGCAGGACGTGGATCATATGGGGGGATCTTCCTGCCGAAGGCCAGCCGGGTAAATAAAAAAAACTTTAGGGTGAGTATACCCTTTACAAAGTACATTGATGCATAATGACATGTTGCGTTGTATTTGATCAAACTGACCCTTTAAGACAACGTTACTTTTCTGTCTTCGAAGGTCCTTTGTACTCCAACAAGTAAAGTCTTGACGGCATACTGGGCTCTCCTAATGAACGGCAGACAAAACATTTTCTTTGCCTGATAGCATCTGTTTGCACTCCAGACTCGGCCGCGTATCACGAGCAGCTGGCGCCTGAGTGGGGGGGGGGGGGGGGGGGGGGGGGGGGGGGGGGGGGTTGTCACACAATTCAGACAAGTGCTAATGAATGTAAACATCACTGCGATAAAGACAACACAGCATGAGGAAACACATCCTCTGTGCAGAAGGTGAATTAATCCAATATTTCAAACAGCACACTTCTACCACAGTGCTCTTATCATCAACATCTTCAGAGATGAGAAAACACACTCAGGAATGAGTCGAGTCAAAGAGACGGTGACTGATTGGGCGGTGGAGGAGGACTGCCTGCTGAGAACATGAAGAAAAACATTTACACAGCAAGGAAGGTGGAGGACACCTTTGTGTGTCACTGAAAAAAGTCATGAGCTGGGATTTTTTTTTATTTTTTCACAACAGGTGAAAAAATAGTGCCAAGAGCTGATTGAATCTAGCTGAGTTATACCTAAAATACGTGAGGGAAAAAGACACAAATGCTTTCAATTAGTTCCCAGCCTAGCATATAAATTTTACATGGGAAATTTTGTTTCTCATTAATAAATTCATTTTCTAATGTATTTATTTTCTGCAGCTTTCCCCTTGTGGTTGTCATCAGGAGTGGGATGCTGTGACAGATCTTGTGTTGAGCTCATCTATTTCCATAATCAGAGGGGTGACGTCATCTTCTGGCAGGCTGAGAAACTCCACCCACTGACCTGTGACCCCAGTTGACCCTTATTAGTCAGGCCCACACACAGCAGCTGTGCATGTGGCACTGGGCTAACCAGAGCGCACGTCAACCCCATCCATCTCTGCCAGCAGCCACGCTGCAGCTAATGACAATCAGCCTGGTCCACCATATGGAATTTCATAAACTTCTATAGGAAAAAAAAATTAAAATCTTAAAAACCTGGCACGAGTCATTAATAATAAATATGTTGGAAATAAACAACACATGTAAAAGATGACAGAGTATAGACTAAAACCTATTAAAGACTAAATGGATGTATTCTTAATACTGGGGGTATTGAATGAAAACACAATCAGTCACTATAATTGGGGTTCACAAAATAATTATTTAAATTATCTAGGGCAGCCATTCCCCAACTTCAGAATACCAAGGCCCAATTTGAAATGTGAAAAATCTCCGCGGTCCACCGAAACCTTTAATCACAACTGTGATCAACATGCAGGACTACAAGTTATGTTCTGATATTAATCTAAGGTGTCAACAAATAAGGTGACACTTATTATATTAAGTTAAGATGACAGTAGAATAACACTTAACTGGTTTATTTTATTACTTTTTAATGTTTTTAATCATGTCAGGAATATTTTACAGTTATTAAAAACATATTTTAAAAAGACCGAGGATTTAAAACATTTGTTTAAGTTTAATGACCTCTCACGGCCCACCTGCAGTACCACGACAGGCCACCAGGGGGTCGCGGCCCACAGTTTGAGAATCACTGATGTAGGATTATACAACACATTAAGCACATTTTGACTAAGATTTTTCAAGTCAGTAGTGTTATATTGGTTATGGCATTTAGAATACACAGTAAGTAGTGTTGTACTATATTAAATTCAGTTCAAATTCAGTTAAAATGATCATCGCAGTGCTGCCTGCTTCGTCCAGATGACTGTGGGTTCATTGAAGCAGGTGCATGATAGCGTCTTCAACTCCAACCCCCGGATGATAAGCAAACTGCAGTGGGTCCTGGAAGATGCTTGTTTGCCTATTCAGGTGGACCAATAAAAGTCTCTCCAGGACTTTCATCCGGTGGAATGTTAGGGCTATAGGCTTTAGGAGAAGATGGATGAGATCTTTTTGGTACTCAAACCGGGCTGGATGTCTTCCATAGCACCAGAGCCTTCTCTTGGCTCAGGCTGAGGTTACTGTAGAGTCCCACATAGCTGGTCCACACAGGCCTTCAGGACTTTTAGGCCGACACCATGTGGACCTGCAGTCTTATTCCTGTTCACTCTCTCCAGCTGCTTCTTCACCTGACTGCTAGAGACAGACAGGTGGGAGGGGGGGGGGGGGCAGCATATCCTGATGTGGTTGGAGACAACAATGGAGCAGCAAGATCCATCTGAGATGAGGCTGGGAGCTGTGGGTCAAGGGAGGGTGGGAGGTCTGTTTGGCTGGGGGCAGGAGAGGAGGACGCTGAGCTTGTCTCTGAACTGAACCTGTTGAAGAATGAGTTCATTTCATTAGCTCTGTCCAGACTTCCATCTGTCTGATCCTCCTTCCGTTTGAAGCCTGTGATCTTCCTCATCCGTACCTCAGTGTTCTGGTGAGGGTGGTGCTGTCCACGCAGACGTCTATGTAGTCGGCCACACACTCAGTCATAACATTGATGTTATCTCCATGTGGCTTACAGAGTGCCATCCAGTCTGTCGCCTCAAAGCACCCCACTTTCTTCATCCTCCTGTGAACATCTCCTCACAGTTCTTTTGATTCTTTTGGGTTTATGGGTTGAGGAGAGATAAACCAGATTATGATCTGCCTTGCAGAGAGCAGGTTGTACATCGGAGCCGAATGTTTCTCCAACACTTGCAGAAAACAAATTCAATGTTTTTTTCTCTGGTGGAGCAGTTGACAAACTGTTGAAACGTTGGAAATGTGGCAGAGAGAGAGAGAGACGGGGTTGAAATCACCAGTGATGGCCAGAAATGTGTTGCGTTGTTGTGTTTGTAGCTTAGCAACAGCAGAGCTGATGATGTCACATGCACCAGCTGATGGCGGGATGTAAACTGAAACTAAACAGTTCAGTATCCAGGCTGCAGAGACAATGTTTCACAGAACACATTCTGGTTCACATTTTGTTCTGAACATTTTCTGCTTATGTTTTGTGTTCATATTATCTAGAAGCTGATCAATATGGGTTTTCAGTGTTTTCAGTGATTACTAAAAATTGCCACTAATCACTCAACCGATTAATTGACCAACCAAAACCATTTGGACAGCCTTGTACTGTTGTCAATAAACTGTTTTTTCTCAGGTTCAGTCTGAGAACAAATGATACCATCTGGTCCTGAGTTTTATACATACTTAAGATCACCTGTAGTTAATTATAGTAATCATGCAGACCTGTTTCTTTCCTATCTTAAACTAGATGATGGAAGGTTACATCTTGTAGCAACTTCTTAGTTTGCCAGAGTGATTATGTGTTGGCAGGTAAAGTAAATTTACAAATTTAATTTCTTATCCTTCTTTTAGAAAACATAATTTTGGTGCTTTATGACATAATGCTATCTTTTTTAAATATGACAGAAAAATAATAGGCTATCATAGGCCATTCATTACAAATATGTAATTTACCATGTCTTGAGTAAAGTGCTATACTTTTTCTTTTTCTTTTTTTTAATGAAAGCTTAAAAAAGTGCTTGAATTTGACCCAGCAAAAAGTGTACAATCCCGGCCTATCACTCCTGCTTCAGTGTCACATGACATTCAAAAGATGCAGCAAAGGGTCATCTGGGCCGGGAGTCGAACTCGCAACCAGCCGCACAAGGACTTTCACTGCGCTAGCGGGGCGGCCCATCGGATCATTTTTAATGCATAATACATACTTGTTACATACATTGTGCCCACAGTTATAACCATCTACAAATTAGCACAGTTCCAGGGAAATGTGCATTTAGGAATCAGTGGCTTCACTCGGATAAATATAAGGTACGGCTCGAGAAAATCCAGGTCTGTCTTGTCTTCGTAGCATTCACCTTTACCCCCTTTACATGGCCAAGTCAACGTTAGCCGAAAACATCGGGAGAGCCGTTTTCTTTTCTTTTTTTTTTGTTGTAATAGTTATGCATGTAATGTACAAGATAAAATAAAACACTGACAGGTATGATTTTACTTCACTGAGTAGTTTATATTTTCATACATGCATACATTTTCTTTCATACTTTTGTTGACAGTGCATTATTTTCACCATGTTGCCAAACTGATCTATGCTGGGAATGAATTGAAGCTGCAATACATTTGTTCAGTGAGTGTATGTTAAAAACTCAAGTTAATATTCACTATATTGCATATTCCATTTTCTTTAAATGTTTCAGTCCTGGCAGAGAGATTGATGAAAGTAGCATAACGTATGTATAATCACAGGGTTACTTCTTATATGTTTCAAGCTGAACCTTTCACTGAAGAAATTATGTGCAATATAATAAAAGACAGTTATGAATGTATTAAAACAATTGTAGAACCCTGGAGAGTATTGAACTGTTCTTTCACATAACAGGAGTCAGCTTGTATTTATCTACTGTATTATGGCAAAATTAGCAAATCATCTCCAGTCAAATATCATAAGAGACAAGACTTTACTGCAGTGAGAACAGTCCAAACATATGCACGTGCATCTTCTGAAGTGTTCTGAGGAGCAGCAGCTAGCTCACTGCTTTATAACAGTCTTTTAGGGGGAGAATAACCCCTCCCCAAATAACCCCTATCATAACAAGTGAGAGATGTCACTTAGGAAAAACAAAGTATACATGAGAGCACATGTGTAAAACTCAAGGCCCGCGGGCCACATCCGGCCCGCTGTGTAATCATATCTGGATCCCACCCACCATTTTCAAAAATAATTACAAATTTTGATTCATCTGTCCTTATTCAAACCTTATTCAAATGAATGGGTCGTTAACAGACCTGTGCAGACTTGGATGACACGCTGATGGTGAGACCACATGTTGTTGTATGTATAAATGACCGTTGTATCCTCCATAGTTGCAAAGATTTACAACTAATTTTTGCCCTCTTCTAATTTAAAAATGTTGTAGCTCACAAAGTATAGGTTTAAAGCTACAGTTGTAGCTTAAATTAGTCTCAAGTGTCACATTACTTAATCATGAACCCCCAAAGACCATTCTGGTCATCTAAGTTGCACGAGCACAATATCATCAGTGGTTCCTTCACACATGTGCAACTCTCTCATGCAGCTTCTCCTGCCCTTAGATCTCTGCAGCATTTCAGCCCAGAGTTGATGTACAGCTTCCTCCTCATGTCACAAAGCTTCAGGTTACACTTCTGTACTGCAGCAGTGGGCTGCTGAGTAACGGTGTTTTTCCAGGGTGTTCCTCAGCCCATGTGGTGGAGCAGATCATGGTGGAACGACCATTTCTCAAGGGGAGTCGCCTGAAGGCTTAAAGCCATAACAGAGTCTAACAGCATTTTCATCCTTGGTTTTAAGACATTTAGATCTCCAAAAGCTCCCTAAAACCTCACACAGAATCATGGCTTATAGATGTTTAAGGACCTAAGCTCTAATGATGGGTAATGGATTCTGCATTGATAAATATATTCTTCTAAAATTTAAAGGGTATTTAGAGTCTAAATGATCAAGTGGTGACCCATGACCCATCCATGTTTGGCTGATTTTTAAAATCTTTGACACTCTTTTATTTAAATTTTGCCGCTGTTCTATGTAGTGCTCCCAACTTTCTTTGGGTGGGCTGCACTCATCAAATACAGTGGTACCTCTACTTACGAAATTAATTGGTTCTGGAAGTAGTTTCGTAACCTGAAAATTTCAGAAGTAGAGACGTGTTTTCCGTGTAAATGCCCTAATCCGTTCCAAGCCCCCCAAAATTCGAACATAATTTTTTTAATAAATTATGAATAATACATTAAATAACATAAAAACCTGTAAGAAATACATGTTAGAACTAGAAAGGCATTTGGAGAGCGCAGACTTCCACCGAGCGCACATATTACCGAAAATTTTAAAGTGATCCAGGATTTCTTCCGGATCACACCCAAAATGAAATCAGTTCTTCCTTTTCACATTTCTGACAACTCCTGAAAATTTCATCAAAATCCATCCATAACGTTTTGAGTTATCTTGAACACAGACAGATAAACGCCGGCAAAAACATAACCTCCTTGGCGGAGGTAAAAGTTGTTCGTTTACCTGGGTTGCTGGGATTACCCCCTCCTAGCCAATGGGATGCCAGGAAGATGCTGAGCGATAGCCAATGGCAGAGCAGCTCGGACACATCGCTTTCAAACCGAGATACAGATCCGACAGCTATGTTTATGTTCAGTAAACTACTGGATATTTGCTTTTTGTATCCTGAAAGTTCCTTCATAACAAGAGGCAATATTTTCCTGTTGAAGCGTTTCATAACCTGAAAATTTCATATGTAGAGACGTTCATAAGTAGAGGTACCACTGTACTACATTTGCTTACATTTTCTAAATACAATGAAGTAGGTTGATAAAAATACAGATATTTTATTTTTGTTTTCCATACTTTCCATAAAAAAAACTACCAACGAAAAAAAAAAAAAATCAACATTGGATGAAATAAGCACAATACAGTTTGTAAAACCAGAGAACACAAAGGAGGCAGAGAATTTGAAATGATCACTAATAATACTTACATCATCAGGCTCTACTGTAAATAAAAAAAATGAATTGTTACTGCAGTGAGGACAATTGAAAAGAATGTAGAAAAACTATTTACCTGAAGAATGGGTGGTCTTTTTTCTCTTTTTAGTCTCTCAAGGTTCTTCCCCCAACGTGTTAACTGAGTCCATCATCACACCCCAGACATGTGCCCTCACAAGAGCATCCACAGGGACGTCATTTCTCATGGCCTCTTGAAAAACACAATATACAAACTTCGTCATAAGGGGAGACCACCGAGAGAGAGGGGGGGGGGAGGCAGCAGTTCTGCTCACAAAGTGCTCCATTCACACAAAAAGCTCATGAAAAACAAACATCTACAACATGATAAGACACAGACTGGTCCAGTGTAGACTTTGGAGAGTACAGACATGCATACAAATGAATGTTTTTAAAACAAAGACCCTTCTCTTCATGTCCTCACGTTTTAATATACGACACCACTGGAGGTTCCTCATCTCAACAGACGTTTGTTTACAGTTGAAGCAAATGGTCTGTCAAACATTAAAGGGAAAAACTGCAGCAAAAATGACAAATTAATGAGAGCTAGACTAACACATATATCCAACAATTTGTCTTAGAATGTATGAGGTTTATGCTCATCTACAAAAACAGACAGAAGCATGGACGTTTGCACGATCTGTTGTGCTGTTGTTCCTTTTCATGTTGTGGTCTGAGCAGTGATGACCAGTCATGTCTGAGCAGGCTTTAGCTGCATGCAGGCAATATCATCTTTCAACCACCATCTAGTAAGCTTTTATTTAATTCACCGCGATTCACACAATGAGCATCAGACACAAGCAGAAGTCTTTACCACACTGCAAAAAAAAAAAGGGGGTCTTCAAACAAGATAAAAACACTACAACTAAGGAAAAAGCTACTCAAAACAAGTGAGAAAAAATCTGTCCATGCAGCAAGATAATTTCACTTGGTAAGATTTCTGAAATTAAGATTGTAGGAACACTTGTTTCTAGATTTAATATAATTTGTTATTGAATCTTAAAAAAAGATTTATTTTGATGAGGAGGAGGAAAAACGTAATACATCTTGTTGTTAATTGTCTTATTTTAGGATACCCTGCCTGTTTGAGACAAAAAAGTAAAGTTTTACTTGATATAAGATTATACTGAGACTTAAAAATAAGAAAGTAATTATTAAAACAAGAAAATATATCTAACGCTTCTAAATGTAAGTTTTGTTTTCTTGGTAAGAACCAAATAATTTGCAGTGCCAGGATATCCATTGCTGTTTTTTTGGCTATCCACATTGGTTCCCCACCATTTATACGTCTTATCTTGATCTTTTTAATCTGACAGAGAGTGTAAAATAGATTTCCAACAGAAAATGACCCAAATGTTTCTGAACATTCAGAAGCATCGACTTACATTGACCATGTGCAGCTGCAACAGCCGCCAGGCCAGAAAGGGGCAGCGCAGGATCTTTTAAACTCAGCTTTAGATTTCAGTTCCTGTCTGAAAATATGCAGTTAATGTGAATGATTTTAATGTGATCTGTAATGAAACACGTGAGACTCCTGAACACGATCAAGTATATTCATAATCACGGAACAAGACAGAAGCATATGTTTGATATGACCACCTACAAATGAAAACAATAATAATCATGTGTGCGAGTGTCAAAGTCTGCTCACAGAGTTAATCTTTTATCAATAAGACCGTCTGCTCAACTTGGAATCAACCTGAAGCTTCACAGCCCGAATAAGTATTGTTCATTTAAAGTATAAAATAGATAAATAAATAAAAACAGACGGGATGAATCTTTGCTATTTTTGTTCAATGTTTTATTTTACTGCAACCCACACGTAACCCTTTCAGTACAGCCATGCATCAATAATCTCCCAATGCTGCATCACCTGAACTATCAATCAACGGATGGACTGGGGCCTGTTTGCTTTCCTGATTTGAAATATTAATACTGCTTAGCCTTGTGAGAGGCCAAAATGTAGACCGGGGCACATGCTGGCACCAGAACCAAGGCCACAGCTTCAGGAGGCAAACAAGACGCGCTTAAATAAAATATGACTTTAAAGATTAGGAGAGGCTCTCTGATATTAATTAACCATTGTACAATGAACACAACCTGATCAACCATCAGTGGTGAAAATTCCTACATTCACACTGAGCCTCTGGCTGTTCACACTCAAGAACACCGTGGGACAAGAGCAATATTTTTGCCACGTAACCGGTTTGGCTTGAAGGACAACAAACAATTGGTTTTCTTTCCTGTTTTCTCTTGTTCCAGAGGAAAGGTTGCCATATGTGCAGCTGGCTATAAAACTAATCAAGACATTTAACTGACCTGTTGTACTGTAGCTACACCACACACCTCACAAGGCAGAAGACAAGTAGTAAACTCACCACTGCACAAAGACTGAATCCACTCAACTGAACATCTTTAGAGCAGTAAATAAAATGTATGCATGCAACAACCACTGGCATGGGAGTACCAGACAGCAACACACAGAGCTTTTACATAGTTGTGTAATGCAGTTACAAAGCTTCCACTGAGCTTTTGCCATGACTTCCAGGGATTTTCCCAGACGAGAGCTGAGCTGAGGTAGAGATCTGCCAAAGCTCCAGTTTCCCTACGTAAGTGTGCAGGTGTGTGCATGTAGGTAGCCATGCCTCAGTGGGACTGTAGACATAGTATTTTCCTCCATTCGCTAATGAAATGTTGAGTACTGTGTAGGCAAAGCTGAAGAAAGAGGGGTTTCTTTGAGTCAAAGATGCTGCCTGTGTTGGATTACAGAGACCTGCTGTCAGAGGCTCACGCTGCTGCACTCTTCGGCGCTAAAGCATCATTACTGGTCCGGTTTCTGAATACAGAAAACATTAAAACTTACTTTTAAGAATTTAGACGTTTCTCTTACATTGACTATAAAACTGTTCATTCAGGTGGAGGGCATAAAAACTGTAAAATTCTTGTGACAATTTTTAAAAGTGTGTCAGCTCCAGTCATTTCTCTCTTTATCGTTAACAAAGTCTGTCAAGCACATATTTAGAGAGATGCAGGTAGCTGAGTACAGCAGCAATAACTAGATAGGAAAACTACTTCTGATTTTAGATTCCTTGGCTCATCTTTCAGTCTAATGACTGGGTTTTCCAAACCAGTGGGTCTTACTGACAAAGTTGTTAAATATTTTGTGTTTCCATTATTTGGATATCACCAGTTTCATTAGGCACAGGCTGCAAAGGTACATGCTCAGGTTTAGGAAATAAATAAAATAGTTTGGGGAGCTTGACTTGGAAAAAGAAGAATATTTTTTGTTTTTGATGGTCCATTTGGTGTCATCACCACAGGCCAGGGTGGGACATTTCTCCCTGATAACCCAATCAGCTTTTTAACTGTCCAATGCTGCTTAAAAAAAAGCTCAGAGCTTTTAAGTTGAAGAATAACCCTTGTGCTTAGCAAATTAAGAGCTGTAAACACTCAGGGGGTTATGGGGAATTGAAGAACAACAGGCACGGCAGTAATAAAAACACTTAACTTTCAACCTGTACCCCGGAAAATAATGCATCACACACCGCTTCACAGATAGAGACAACAATGGGCAAATATAAGGAAATAAGCTCATTAGCTGCACATGCTGATGTAAGTTTAGCATTTTCCAGTGTGGCAGTGTATCTACATTCAAATGCCAAAATTGTCACCATACAGTCGTTCCACTTACAGTTATACAAGTTCATTTTCTTTTAACTTCTACTGAGAACACTTCATGAATTTATACCTTTATATACTGTACAGCCAGAGTCTCTTTTTTTATTTTTTAACAATACAGTGCCAATTTGGAGGAGGACTTTGTAAATACACACAACCTATTTGTAAAGGATTAATCTCCATTCATTAAAACTCAGCTGCATCATAAAGTTAACTCCCCCTAAGCTTCAAAAACTGGCCCTGTCTCGATGGTTTTTGTCATTAAATGCCCTTCACCCTGCACATCGTTTCCATCTAAATGCAAAGAATACCAGGAAGAGTAGAATAAAAAAATCAATTACACCTTACTCTTCTGTGCGCTAGTTGGGCTTTTCAGTTTTGAAACCTAATTAAATTAACCACAAAGGGAGAAGAACTGGAAGCGCAGAAAGGGCACTTGGTGATTAGCACATCGATTTATTAAAATGGGCCAGCCAGCCAGCCAAGACAAGACCCCTTTTCCCGCTGGGGTCTTGTTTACTCCAGACTGAGACAGAACTGTTCTGCTCTCCACTCCTGTGCACTGCACAGAGGAGGTAATTAGTTGTGAATGAACAAGCATTTCAGAAATATGGTGAGAGCTGGATACAATAGGCACTACTTTCTCCACAGCGGTATAAACAGTAATGAACAGCTAACAATTTAGGATGCTGTTGAATCTGTTTGCACTTACATGTTTACAAAAAAAGGAAACCTGGAAGGTTTTGCCATGCCAGAAAAGAAAAGGACAATAGAAGGAACGTGAAAACCTGATGAGTGGGATTCAAACTAGTTTTTGAACCTGGAACTATAAAATCAAAATGTACATAGATCTTCATCCCACTTGTTATAGACACAAAACATTCACCGCTGTGCATGTAACACTTGTCTGGACGGATCCAAGCTGAGCCTTGCATGTTGGCACAGCACTACAATAGTATGTTAGACTGACGTAAATGAGAAAAATGTAACCGGCAGAGGTCAAAGGTCACAGTCCAGTGCCTCCTAATCCTCGGTATGGGCCTCCAAGAGTCTGCTGCAGTGGACCATCAGGATATCCTGCCTCTGACTCACTTCGTCAGCAATCCTGTCGCCTCAAGACAAGAATATCCTCATCACAGGAAGAAATGACCGTTTGACTAAGCAGGGGAGCTTAATGTTTGTTTTTTACACATTCTGACTTTTCTGCTACTTCAAAAGGCATAAAGTGGCAACGAATGTATGTGTACATTATTAGCAGAGAAATGTATCCTGCATTTATTTGACTGATGATTATGTATGTATGAGCAGCTAACGTGTTAGGCTGGCTTCACACTAGATGATTTTCAAATCTTAACCAATTTTAAAAGCACGAGGGAAATCACAGACATAAGGATGGTCTCTACTGATTTTTAATATTATAATCCTCTAAATGCACACACTCAACTCATGACTCAGCCCGACTGTAGACCACACACTAACACTTATAACAATTTCCCAGTGGCGATTTTCATAATAAAATGTGACTTTGAAAGGAAAATAAATAATCTCCTGTTGTGGTAAGGCTTGTATGACATGTTACAAAGGTACTTGTGTTTTTGCTACTTGCTTTTATCTTTTTTCTATAGGCCACAGGGTTTTTTTTTTCAGATGGCTGCCTTCTTTGTAAGTTGTTAAAGCACTTAACATCTGTGTAATGAAGCAACATTTCGTTACTTGATGTAAATAACTGCCCAGCATTTTGAATGGGGCTTAAGCACAATTGTATTTTATTTCACACTTTAAACATTGCACATAAATTGCCTTTGTTTGAAGCATTTTTTAATGTAAGTTTGTCTTTCAGATCCTGTAAAGGAGACGCATGGGCGTTAATGGTTTCAGATGATGTAATTATGGGAAGCATGAGTACCCACCTAGCCAGTGTCCTCTCCAGGAGTGTTCGGGCAAATACCAGGAGGCTATTTAAAGGTTCCTGTCATGGTTTGCAGGAGTTAAAGGAGGACCCAGGAGCAGGAGCACAAAACAGAAGGGTTTATTAAAAAAAAAAAAAAAAATCCAAAAACCCTAAAACACAAAAGTCCCAAAATACAAACTTAACTTCTGGAGACCAGGTGAGGAGAAGGACGACGAGAGGGGAACAGGTAAGACTGCAAACAGGAAACATAAACTAATGGACCCGCAGACAGGAGAAATGACAAGACTTATATACACAGAGGAACAAACAAGGCAGGTGCAGGGAATCAAGGTAACAAGAGGGAGGAAGCAAAGCAGAAAACAATGGAGACAAGACAGACCTTTCAAAGTAAAACAGGAACCACTAAAGACAGGGAGAGATGCGAACTTGACAACACAGACACACACAGGGCTGCCATGGCGACCAGGCCATGATAGTTCCAGGAGAGGCCACTGGCTAGGTGGGAGTAGGGGGTCAAATTGATTGTCCTTTGGTTTAAGGTGTTAGAGTCATTTTAAAACATTTGTTAAATTCTATTGTAAATGATTGTTGGTATGTAAATATATTTAGATTTAAGACTTAGAATTTATTTTTGTAGTGAGATGGGAGGCACCCCTGGTCTTGGGAATGGTTCAGACCAATCAAAGGTGAGCATATAAATGAGGCCAGTTGGCTTATTTATCTGAGGCTGAGCGGTTTGACACTCAGAGTGTGAGTGTGTCTCCTAATCTGTTTTATGCATTAGAGAATAAAATATTTTTGTATTGAATTCTCTGTGGTTGCGTCGGTGTTTGCGGCCGCTCACAGCAGCCATTTTCCACAATCGGGTTTGTGTTGTGACACTACCCAGTCTACTTTTGTCCAGGGACTGATGCATTAACTTTTTCATTATACACTGGCCACATTTGATCTGGAGTGGGATGGTTATAAAATGTCCCTTTCAAAAATCACTAGAAATATTCATGTTTTGGTGTATTCTTCAGTTATATCCTCTTACTCCCAATTATGATACCATTTGGACAGACACATTGCTGCTCATATTTGCTTTATTTACCAGGGACTTCAATTCAGTTCAATTCAATTTTATTTGTATAGCATCTATTACAACATAAATTATCTCTAGGTGCTTTTCAGAGACCCAAAGCATGACCCAATAGCAAATATTATCAACTATAACTGATATTACTAAATCTTAATTAAAGAAACAATGGCAAGTTACAAAACTCCGCAAGTGTGAGAAAAAAACTATAAACCAGTTTCAAAGAAAAAAGTCCCCTTTAAATGGTAAATGGACTGCACTTAGCATTTTCTCCACACCACCAAGGTGCCCTCAAAGGCCTTTACATTGGCCTCTCAATCAGCCATTCACACACACATTCATACACCAGTGGGCGGCTGCTGCCATGCAAGGTGCTGCCAGACTCACTGGGGGCAAGTTAGGGTTCAGTGTCTTACCCAAGGACACTTTGACATGTGGTCAGTTGAAGCCATGATCAAACCGCCAACCTTCCAGTAACTGGACGACCTGCTCTACTAACGACCCACTGAGCTGCAGCCAGCCTCCTTTAACCCTAGAACACTATCGCTCAAATTCAAAACACCATCACTAACGCCGGGTGATTTTTACCCGAGATAATACAAACACCCAATAAAAAGTACTTGTCATCAAAATATATCAAAACATGATCAAATGTTAGGTTAATTGATAATTATAAATTGCCCGTAGGTGTGAATGGTTGTGTGTCCGTATGTGTGTGGCCCTGCGATGGACTGGTGACCTGTCCAGGTGAACCCCTGCCTTTCACCTGAAGAGAGCTGGGATAGACTCCAGCAGATCCCCGTGACCCTTCAAAGATAAAACGGGTATAGAAAATGGATGGATGGATGGATGGATGATCAAATGTTTCAGTCAAATATATCAAAACAATACATGACAAATTTGAGTAGTGTTCTTTTATTTTAAACTGTGTCATGTCTAACAAAATGAAAGACAAGCATCATTAGGGGACCATATAAAAATGCTCCAAAATTACTGGAAAATTAGGAATTTGGTAACAAACAATTCCTAAAAAAAAAAATTATGAAGATGGAAACTTCATTTTTGGTCCACCTATTCCTAAGATATTTGAGACTTCCCTGGTGAAGTCTCAGTGTCCTTGGCACACAAATAGCTGCAGGAGAGAGGAACAAAATATGTCATATTTTGAATGGGTAAAAATGACCAGCTGACTAAAATAACTTTATCATAATATGAATTCTCTTGGAAATCCCCACATTGTGATAGTTATTCATAACCACTGCACTAAATAAAGACAACATGCAATTCCGGGACCACTCTTACTTACCTTATTCCTTAAATGCAATCAGTACACGCGGGGTAGTAATGGCCTGGACACACTGGTCGACGGCAGACGAGGCACCTGTGTTGTGACTTCCTGTCCGACCCTGAGGGGCAGTCAGCACACCTCACTAAGGGACCACTGCTTTCTGCTGCCACTGGTCCTCCCTCACTGCCAAGAGTACCAGGGGAAGGGATGTCGAGCACGGTACAGATCAGGATTCTGAGTTGACGTGACAGATTTGAAGAGGGGAGCCTCTGCTCTGCCCATGGTTTGATGAGTGCCAGAGCCAGAGCCTGCATATAAGGCCTTCTCTGCAGGTAGTTGTCATCTCTCTTCAATGCATTCTCCTTGTGTATGATCCATGAGTTTATCACACCAGCGTTTATCATGCCATAGAACACGCACAGGGGCCATCTTTTGGTCTTTCTTCCACAGCCATAGTGAGCACACATCTGGTCGAAAGTATCAACACCTCCCTTTGTTTTGTTGTAAAACTCAATCACTTCAGGCTTGTGAGTGGGTCCAATGCTTGGTTGTGTGTGCATGGATGATATGAGCAGGACAACCTTCTTTTTTGAAGCTCTGTCAGCAATAGCTAAGTTAAGCTTAGTTATGTGTTACTCACTTGCTGGGATGCCAGAGACAACAACTCTGCGACAGGAGCAAAGCTGTAGTTGAAGTAGGCAAAGTAAATGTGGCAGTCTCGAATGTTGTCAACCTTGAAAGGGGGCAAGATTGCCTGATTTTATACACTAACACTTTCCCTGGGCAGAATCCACCCAAAACCTACTTTACCTTCTATCACTATTGCTGGGTGAAAATCACCCAAACATGTGCCTGTAGGAAAAAGTGTGTTTTGGATTAGGAAAACACCCATGCCATCAAAGATGTCAAAGACAATGCTGAGAGAGAGACCCATGACACTCAGATAAAAGCAGCATAATTCAATTCAATTCAATTTCAATTTTATTTATATAGCGTCTGTTACAATGACAATTGTAACAGAAAATTGTAAAATGAAAATCACATAAATGTATTTGCTTGGGTGAAAGGGTTAAGAGGGAAGAAACATTGAGCAGGGCCTGGATCATAAGGGGGGGGGGCTTCCTGCTGAACGCCAGCTGGGTAAAGGAAGAAAAGACGAGGGAGATAGGACAGAGAGAGGAGAGCGCATACATCTTAGCATTATTTTAAAGGACAAAATGTATAAATAATAGTTAGACTTAGACTTGACTTTATTAATCCCATTGGGATGACTCCCACAGGGAAATTCAAATTTCCAGCACCATGTACAAGAAACAGGCAACAGAGAGCACACAGACAGATTCAATTAGGATTTTTAAAAAAATCTCAAAAAGAGGATGACTAAATAAATATGTCTCTGTGTGGAATATGGTTAAATTAAATTATTAGGTCAGATTTAAACTATTGCACTGTGGATGAAGTTATTGAACACACAGAAAAAGAAAGCAGAGTAGAACAAAGTGTCCAGGTTTGTTTGTGGATGTTATTGCACAGTGGGTAGTGGGTAACTATCACTCCTTCACTTCTGTTTTCAGCGCCCTACATCCTCCTCCCCTAGTGAGGAGTTGTAAAGTGTGATGGTGTGGTGGACAAAGGGTTTTTTAACCTGTTGGTCCTGCAG
The DNA here is from genome assembly GCA_018398805.1 of Hirundichthys speculiger. Lineage (NCBI taxonomy): Eukaryota > Metazoa > Chordata > Actinopteri > Beloniformes > Exocoetidae > Hirundichthys > Hirundichthys speculiger. The sequence continues at coordinate 1,691,341 of JAGFBZ010000430.1, forward strand.
TTGGGAAAGAACAGTCTTTCACTGAACAGGCTCTTCTGGTTGCTGATGATGGAGTGCAGAGGGTGCATGACTCCCTCAGGGAAATCCCCCCCCCCCAACAAACCATGTTGTAAAAAAAGACACAGGCAACCACAGACTGGTAGAACATCCACAGCAGTTTACTGCAGATGTTGAAAGACTGCAGTCTCCTTAGGAAGTACAACCTGCTTTGTGTCTTCCCATACATATGTATTGTCCAGTCCAGTTTATTGTCCAGCCACAGCCTAAGGTTCTTGAAATAGTCCACAGCCTCCACCTCAGCTCCCTCCAACAGGACTGGTCGCATTCTTGGTCTGGACCTCCTGAAGTCAATGACCAGCTCCTGCATTTTAAAGGTGTTGAGCTGTAGGTGGTTTGTGCGGCAGCATGCAGTAAAGTTCCCTTCCAGGCTCCAATACTCTCACCCTGCTCAGTTTGTCCCGGAGCACGGGGGCTGGATGGTACTAAAGGCACTGGAGAAGTCAGAGAAGAGAATCCTCAGTGTGCCGCTTCCCTTGTCTTGATGGAAGTGGGCTCGATGAAGCAAGTAGGAGATAGCATCTTTCACGCCAACACCTGGCTGTTTTGCAAACTGCAGGCAGTCCTGGGCGTGTTCCAGCTGGGGTCCGAGGACGCTAAGGAAGAGGCGCTCCGATGTCTTCAACAGATATGAAGCGAGTGCCACAGGTTGGAAGTCATTCACCTCGCTAGGTGGGTTCTTCTTCAGAACCGGAACAATACAGGATGTCTTCCAGACGGTGGGCGATCTCCCTATCTGTAGGCTGAGGTTGAAGATCCATTGTCGTGGTTCCCCCAGTTCTGCAATGCAGGTCTTTAACAATCTGGGACACACTTTGTCCGAGCCTGCAGCTTTCCTGGTCCGCAACTTCCTGGTGCCATCCTGCTAGTTATCTGTTAGCTGGAGAACTAAGAATACCCATGTACTTATATCATGACTGGTACATTGTTAGTACATGAACTACAGAGATAACTATATCAACAGATATGGGCAGTAACTCTGAGGTGGCTGGAGGGTCAGACTGCAGGTCAGCATGTAGCTCTGGAAACTGCAAACATATACAGAAAAATAAAACATGAAAAAGGTGGTGTAGGACAGACAGAACCAAAAAAAAAAACTACAGTAACAATGAAGTCGAGTTTCATTTATGAGGTGCTCCTAATTAGCTTTGCTCCTTCCTTTAAGGACCACAGCTACTTTTAATGTGTCCGACCCTGCTGCTCTTATCCACAGCTGCCTGCAACTGCTAAGATCTCCTCCTTATTAAGTTATTAATTTTCCACTCTTGGCTTTCCCAGTCACTCTTGGGAGTGATCACTCTGTGAGCCAATTCTGCGAGTATTCCCTCTGTGGAGCCTTAAATACACTGGTACTTGTTGTAACTACAATCTCTCCCTGCAAAACTCTCTCTTTGACTCTTTACAATGTGGAATCATAGAGTTTTCCAGTGGATAATGAGACAGTGAGTGGGAAATAACACAGTGCCAACCACTATCATTAGGTTCCTTAATGTCAACAATTAATGGATAAGAGTCAACCTTTTACATTTACATTTGGAAGAGTGAGGAAAATGGTTATGTACGAATGCATTACCAAAAGAGCTCAATGCCTTAGTTTTCAAAAGTGTAACGTCAGAAAAATATAGGTGGTTTTCCACATAACGCAGGCTCCTTTTAACTTGATGTCTTTTTTGGATGGTTTTTATGACGTGACAGCACATGGAGGATTTATCCTCCTATAAACGTCATCCAAAGTCAAAAATAAACACAAGTTTCGTGACTGTGTCATTGCGAAGTAAAAACAGACTTGCCAACTAAACTTGAAGTTTCCCTCAGTGGATCTGATGTCTTGGTTGTAAAGAGCATCAGGAGTTGCAGGAGACCATGGTCTATTATCTTTATATTTACTTTGAAAAAAAAAATGTCATCATTGTTTTGTATGATTAGGATTTCCAAAATCAGGCCATGCTGTTGACTCTGTTTTTTTCAAAAAAACCAAGCTGGTAGCTGAATGGCAAATGCGCACAATTATGTAGTGAGCAATAACATTTGTGACACTTGCCTGTGATCAGTGTTTCCACTGCTGCTACGCAACCTGACACTCACCAAGCGTCATCCACAATGTGTGAATTTAAATCATAGTGCTCCCAACTCTTAATTATTGCAATCAGCAATGAAAACCAAACCTGTATTTTCACTTTGTGCCAGCAGCTTATAAATCAATCTGATCTCAGACACATGCACTGTGTTGACAGAAAATAAGCACATAAGCTGATAGGAATGTAAGCATGACAAGTGCAGGTAAATGGTAGTTGCCTCAGTGAAACATGCATGCAAAAAAAAAAAAAAAAACTAATTACAAAATTACCCTACTCCAGGCACCTCTTCTCGAAGTAGCAGTGGGGTAATTTACCATAAGTTAAAAAATAGGGGTATTCTTTAGACTCACCATATACAATGTGGCCACAAGTTCCAGGTGAAACCCTGTCATTATCCTAAACTAACCTGGAGTCTAGACAATAATGCATTTGACAGGGAGATGACATTTTACCACGTCTGCTCAGACAGACAGTTGGGGCATGGACTGAGAGAACAATACATCAGAGGGAAACCAACCCCGTGGAGATCTGAAATAGTTGTTTCTAACATTTGTAATATGTATTTTTATGCTGTTTTTTTTCTCTGTGATGGACTGGTGACCTGTCCAGGGTGCACCCCTGCACTACGCCCAAAGAGAGTTGCGATAGGCTCCGGCAGATTAAACGGGTATGGATAATGGATGGATGGAAGGATTGGTGCTGTTTTCTTTTTATTATTTTGTATTATTAATTTTATGTGTTCTGTCCTCTTCATCTCAATGATCTTTGTAAAGCCCTTTTAATTGCCTTTGTATATGAAACACGCTGTGCAAATAAACTTGCCAAACAGTAAATAGGGTATTAAACAAAGACAGACACCAGAGGAACATGTTCAACAAAACATATTTAGTAGGAATTTTATGTTGCTGAGTACATAAAGATCTGAGGTCTTAATGGAATATCTGTGGCATACTGTTGTTAAAATAAAATAATAAAATACCACAGAGATATAGCTCAGAAGCACCCTTTTTTTATACCCTAATTTAAATCTCTGTGAACACCAGCTAGTTTTAGAAGGTGGATTCAGTTACTTGACAATGAATCCTGGCATTGTCATCTTGGAATATGGCCGTGCCATCAGGAGAGAAAAAATCTATTGATGCCTGGTCATTCAGTATATTCAGGTAGTCAGCTGACCTCATTCTTTGAGCTCATACTGTTGCTGAACCTGGACCTGACCAACTGCAGCAACCCCAGATCAGAACACTGCCCCCACAGGCTGGTACAGTAGGCGCTAGGCATGATGGGAGCATCACTTCATCTGCCTCTCTTCTTACCCTGATGCTCCCATCACTCTGGAACAGGGTCAATCTGGACTCATCAGACCACATTACCTTCTTCCATTGATCCAGAGTCCAATCTTTATGCTCCCTAGCAAATTGAAGCCATTTTTTCCAGTCAGCCTCACTGATTAGTGGTTTTCTTAAAGCTACACAGCTGTTCAGTCCCAATCCCTTGAGTTCCCTTAGCATTGTTGGTGTGGAAATGTTCTTACTTTCACTATTAAACAGCCCTGAGTTCTACTGTTGTTTTTCTTTGATTTGATCACACCAAACATTTAAGTGATCGCTGATCACGATCATTGAGGATTTTTTTCCAGCCACATTTCCTCCTTAAAGACGATGAGTCCCCACTATCCTTCCAGTTTCTAATAATGCATTGGACAGTTCTCAACCCAATTTTAGTAGTTTCTGCAATCACCTTAGATGTTTTCTCTGCTTGATGCCAATGATTTGACCCTTCTCTAACAGACTAACATCTTTTCCACGACCGCGGGATGTGTCTTTGACATGGTTGTTTAGGAAATGAGAAGCAACTCGTTGCACCAGTTGGGTTAAATAACTTGTTGCCAGCTGAAAGACAATTGCCCATACAGTAATTATCCAATAGGAGGGTCGTACCTATTTTTCTTTTGGCCAGGCATTGTATTAGCATTTAACCAAAAAATTACTAATACATCCAACTGAAGGACCAGCTGGTGGGCTATTAGTAATTTTGTACATCCAACTGAACAAGTGTTTCCAATAGGGCTGGTCAATACAACGCGTTGTTATTGCATTAACTCATTAATTTATTAACGCCGACATTTATTTTATCATATGTTAATGCATGTTTCTCACATCCTTTTGTTTTGAAGTCTGTTACTGACTGAAGCGGAACTGGAAGAAAATTGGTTGAAAAACATGCGGAAAAGCTAAAACAGACATGGAGAACGGTAAAGTTACAGAACTTTAACATGGACATTTTTATTTTAAAGTTCTCCCCGATGCCGGATTTGACAGAAACAAGGTTATTTGTAACCACTGCAAAGTTGAATTCCCTGTTAAAAGTTTCTCGGAAATTGCCTCTTTTAATGTTTTGATTGCATTTTGTTGGCAAACTTTTTTTTTTATTTTTCATAAAAAACAGGATGACATTAATGCTCTGGCAGTGGCAATAGGCTGCTGGGGCGCCGAAAAGGGGGGGTAAAGGATACGGATTATAGGGGCCCATGATTGAGGGGGGCCCAGAGAGGCCCCTAATGATGATCAAAAACAGCATCAACAAATGTTGCCGCTGTGTTGGGGGGCCCGGTAAAGATTCTTTTCATGGGCCCAAAATCCCTAGCGGCGCCCCTGATAGGCTGTATGTTATTTAACATTTTTTAAGATGAGAGTTACACTAAATATGTGTTACTGACAAGTGCTGATGTTAAAAGTGTTTGCACAAAAAATGTTTTGGCACTTTTGTTCATATGGCAGCAGAACATTTAAATAAAAATGCACTTTACACTACTTTTCAATTAATTATTTGATTTTGAGTATAGAATATGATTAAACGTGATTAATCAAGGAAACATGCGATTAATCGTGATTCAAAATTTTAATTGTTGCCCAGCCCTAGTTTCCAAGCATGTTTATATGTAACCAAGGTAAACATTGTGAAGTTCTGTAAGGTGATGCTCTCAGCATTTACTTAACAAGTCAGCACAAGTACTATTACTGTGGGGCAGTTACGCACTACTGGCGCTACTACTCTGGCGTTGCCCAGGGTGGGAGGCGACGGGCCGGTGTGGGCTTGCTTGTATCCCCCCAGCTTGGAAGCCTGTACATTGGGGTTTTCCCCAGTAGATGAGAGGGTAGACTTCGGGTCGGGGAACGGGCTCTGACTGTCATTTGTGCTTATGAGCCGAATTTGCTGAGAACGTCTGGCAGAGGAACCTGTCAGAAAGATCTTCAACTTGCACCTTCGACAGAGCTTCAATCACATCCCGGGGGAGGTGGGGGACATTAGGTCTGAATGGGACATGTTCCATGCCTCCATAGCTGAAGTGGGTGACTGGAGCTAAAGCCATAAGGTCGTTGGTACCTGCCGTGGTGGCAATCTTCAAACACAGTGGTGGACACCATGGGTAAGAGAGGCTGTCAGACTGAAGAAGGAGTCCTACCGGGCTTGGTTAGCTTGTGGGACAGACAGGTATCGACGACTCAAATGGGTTGCAACCTTGGCGTCCTCTGAGGCAAAAACTCGGGTGCGGGAAGACTTCAGTGAGGCCATAGAAAACGATTTTCAGTTGGCTCCACGAAGATTCTGGCAAACTGTCAGACGGCTCAGGTGGGGAAAGCAGTTCTTCACCAACACTGTGTATAGTGGGGGTGGGGTGCTGCTGACCTCCCTCAGGCAAAGACTAAAATTTTTAATCGCGATTAATTGCATGATTTCCCTGATTAATCACGATTAATTGCATTATATATGGAAAATCAAATAAAGAATTCAAAGGTAGTGTAAAATGCACTTTTATTTAAATGTTCTGCTGCCATATGAACTAAAGTGCCATAACATTGTTGTTTAAACACTTTTAACATCAGCACTTGTCAGCTGGGGCGCCGAAAAGGGGGGGTACAGGATACGGATTATAGGGGCCCATGATTGAGGGGGGCCCAGAGAGGCCCCTAGTGATGATCAAAAATAGCATCAACAAATTTCGCCGCTGTGTTGGGGGGCCCGGTAAAGATTCTTTTCATGGGGCCCAAAATCCCTAGCGGCGCCCCTGCTTGTCAGTAACATATATTTAGTGTAAATCTCATCTTAAAAAAATTAAAATAAAATAAAGCTTATTGTCACTGCCAGGGCATTAATGTCATCCTGTTTTTATAAAAAATTTAAACTGACGAACTGACATACTTTGCACTGGATGTCACCCGCACCACTCTGACATAGTATACTTGCATACTGCAATCTGTAATCTGTTTTTTGTATTGTAAATAACCACTTTTTATTATTGAATGCTACCACATGTCACTTTACCACTACTGCCTTAAATTCACACTGTAAACTGAAATCTGTATTTTACCCTGTTAATAACAAATATTTATTACTGAATGCTGCTATTTTCACATGTCACTTTACCCATACCACCAGAGTATCACTACTACAAATCATTGACTCCCCACTGTTGCATGTATAATATTCACAATCTTACTTATCTCATGGTTTCTGCCTACTGGTTTATTTTCTTTAATGTGTACATACATGTATATATAATTTCTTTGTACATACTTCATCCTGTGTGCACTCTATGGGGCAGCTTTGAATCTCATGACACTCTGTGTAATGACAATAAAGGTTTTCTATTCTATTCTATTCTATTCTATTCCATTCTAAAAAAAAAAAGTCTACCAACAAAATCCTGAGCCACAATCATAATATTAAAACAGTCAATTTTTGAGGTAGCAGTAGAAACTTTTAACGGGGAGTTCAACTTGGCAGTGGTTACAAATAACCTTGTTTCTGTCAAATCCTCCATCTGGGAGAACTTTAAATGAAAATGTCCATGTAAAGGTTCTGTAACTTTATCAATCTGTGTATCATTCATTCTTTCAATTTTCAATTGTCAATCAAAAATTAAAATAAAATGTCACTTTGTATTTGTTTTTCATTTTTTTATGTTGTTCGGCAGTTCAGGTATCATGGCGGCGCTGGAATCACATACTATAATATTTGCAATATTGTGAAAATCTGAATGAAAACTCAGCTCATAAATAAATGAACAATATAAATACAAATACAAATATACTTTATTGATCCCCCAAGGGGGAAATTCAAGTTTCAAGTACACCAGACGCTGCAGTCTGGTGTACTTGAGGAGCTGCCGGCGTCCAGCGCTCCTTCTTCATGTCCCGGTCCTGTGGTCCGAGTGCTAACTCCAGTTAACAGCCATTAAAACCAGTATATCTCCGCAATGGTGAATCAAGTGAGATATCTCCAGGTCAGAGGAGGAAACACAGATGAACTAAACTGTCTCTTCTGGGAAGAACAAGCTCCCTCAGTCCGGCGAGTGATGGAGCCGACCGTCCCAGAGCCCGGTTCAACATGCGGACACGGTTGTTGGCGTCACCCCTGGCGGTGCCGGGCCCACCAGATCTTCAGACGGCCCCTGCCAGGTCAGCTGACCCACCCCGGCGTGTAGACCGCTGGATAGGGGCAGCATGCGGCTGCTGCCACGTCGGGGGCTCCCGTCCCGGCTCAGTCGACGCCGCAGCCCGGATTCAGTGGCGGTGGTTGCCATGGGTAGCAGTTTAGGATTAACTTCAACAAACCGGCCCCCAGCGACACCGTCCATGTCCGCGGCGGCACGTCTCCACCAGCCGCAAGAGGACCGGTCTGCACCCGTAGACATTTTGGACGATATTTTAATCTAGAAGTAATATTCTTAAAAATAGGGGTCGTTTTATAATCAAGGATGAGGGAGTATTCGAGCTCTTGTTCATGAGTGAGAGAGAATGAAATAGCAGATCAACAGGTGGATCAGTGCAGTGTCTGGAGTGGTGTAAACTCTGCATTGGTCTCTTGTGGTGAAGAGAAAGTTGAGCCAAAAGGCAGGACTCTGTTTATCTGCTGGGAGGAGGTAGCCAGGAAGAAGGAGGTTTAGGCTTCTCTGCTTAAGCTGCTGCCTCCATGACCTGAATCCAGATAAGCAGAAGTTAATGGATAGATGGAGCTACAGTAATGTTCATTTTTAAAAATATAAAATAAAAAAATGTTGAACAGATATGTAAAGTAGGGGTGCAACGGTACAGGTGGCTCACGCTACGGTCCGTACCTCGGTTTTTGTTTCACGGTTTTAGTACAGATTCGGTACAGTTTCAGACCACCCACTACCCTAAACCCGCGATCACAAGATACCGAGTTTGTGGAAAGCCCAACCCGCATGTTGCCGCGCAAAAGAGTGCGTCCAAATGGCATAAATGTGCATCCACCTGGTCACATGTGGACGTGCACAAACGGCTCTACCTCTCGATTACGCATCACCGTATTACTGTCATACATTTTTATTCTCTTGAGGTCAGAGGATGTCTGGTCAGCAGTTGTGGTGGATGTGGGAATAGTCACGGCCAGACACGTCAGTCTGTACAGCTGTGGCATGATCTCATCCAGATGTCTGCTGTGGAGGAAACCAAGGAGATCTTTGTCTCTGGTGTCAAGCTGGAAAAGGTTGGATGCGGGAATTTATTTCCGATATGTCTGAAACTGTTGGTGGTCGAGGAGGGACAGGAACATTGATTGTTCCTGATCTTTAAATGCGCATCCAACGATTCATTCTGCAGTATTTTAAAAAGCACATCAGCTGCGCCAAGATGCACAACTGGTAACAACTGGATCTTACGCCGGTAAGATCCGGGTTTAGGGAGGTGGAAGATTGCGTTCTGTTAACTGTTAACTCTTTTCAGTCCCTCGCCGGTGTATTAAACAGCAAAACCCAAATGTTCCCACATCGGTGATTAAAAAAGTTTTTCCCAATTTCTCCACTACCGCTGGCCATGCCTATTTGTTTTTTTTTATTTCATTTTTTCTGCATCTATGAGCTGCAGCCAAGCGGTCAAAGTGTGATCGGCTGGTCACTGTGAGTGAGCGGAGGCGAGTGGACATTGACATGCAGTGTTGCCTAAAAAGCACGCACGCTCACGTGCAAGTCCAATGCAAAGTTATTGGAATATAAATACCGTGGGACATAAAAGCGTGTTGTCCTGTGCAGGTCCCACCGAACGGTTCGGTGTTTTACCGAATACCGTTGCATCCCTACTGTAAAGTTGGAGGACAAAGGAGCAGGTGCTTCATCAGCACTCGGAGTCTACCTCAACAGCTTAACTTCAATTCAACTTTATTTGTATAACATCTCACTTACTGGCCCGGTGATAGGACAATATTTTATTCTACAATTGGTATTCTCAAAAATGGGATCGTATTATAATTGAGGGCTAGACTTTTCTATTGTCATTACACATCTAAGCCGCTAAATGGGGCCGGCACTGAAGTCACCAGTAAGAATGGATCATCACATTTAACACATGCGGGCGGGATCTGGTGTAAAATGGAGGTACAACGCCACTGTCTTCAACAAAGGGGCTTAAGAGTTTTGTTGCAGTCTAGAATTTGTTTTTTACAAACTGAATTGTTAAGTTCGGTACAATACTTCCTAAAAAAGATGGAATCATTAAAATGTTTAACAATACAGCAGAATGTGTGACTTTTTCAATTATAGTTTTACAATAAAAAGTTGTTTTATGAATAACCTTATTGTCTTCAACATATCTTTATTTTCCCAAAATGATTTTTGAAAAATAAGGGCCATCTTATAATCAGAGTCGTCCTATTGTCGGACCAATACAGTATTACAATGTCAATTGTCTCTAAGCGCTTTTCAGAGACGCAGAGCATGAACTCTGAGCAAATATGTTTAACTGTAGCTAATATTATTAAATATAAATTAAAGAAGCAATGGCAAGTTAAAAAAAAAAAAAAAACTCCCCTCGAGTTTCAAGGAAAAACTCTCCTTTAAGAGGGAAGAAACCTTTAGCAGTACCTGGATCATAAGGGGGGGGGGGCTTCCTACTGAAGGCCAGCCAGGTAAAGAAAGAAAAGAGCAGGGCAATAGGACAGAGAGAGAATGGAGAACAGAGAGAGGAGAGACACAGATGTCTTGGCAAATAAGAACTAAGAATTCCGTGTACTTATATATTATGACTGGCACCTTATTAGTATGAACTCCACAGATGCAGGCAGCAACACTGAGGTGGTTGGAGTATCACACTGGAGGTCAGTATGTTAGTTGATATCCCAGAGACATCAGAGGGGTGTACTACGAAGCGAGATTAGAGGGTTAACGAGGTATGTTGAGTCTAAAGCCAGGATTTCCAGAACCACGAAGGTGGCTCTCTTTTAACCTGGCTAGATCACCATGGTAACTTACTCTGCAAACTTAACCTGGTCCGGAGCAGGTTATGGCTATAAACAAGCGCCACCCACCCTTACCACCTCTTTCAGAGATGGGATCCCTTTTTTGAGAAATCCCGTTGACCTGAGCGCCAGGATTGTCAATGGAGGGAGAGTATTCAGAGACCGGACTGATCCGCTGGCTTCCCATGACCATATTCTCTATGAACGCTAGAGATTTCCAGCTGAGGGAATACGTTACATTTGTAATCTGCTAGAGCCATATATTGGCAGCGCCACCAAACGCAGCCGTGCGCTCACAGTAGCGCAAACGGTGTGCGTTTCTTTGCGTTTCTTTGCCGCGGGAACCTACATGCATTTAGTTGGTGATGCAGAAAATCTGAGCCAGAATACTGGAATAAAGGTTGTACTTGCTCTTACTGAACTGCTGAATATGTTTGTAGTATTCCCTGGCCATCTGCCCACGCTTCAAATAAAAGAAGCGTTTTACTAAATCAGGTAACATAAATTAATAGTACATTATATTGATAATCAATGTGACGTGGAATTTCATGTGAAATGTTTTAATATAATTCATTCATAAGATTCCCCAGGGTGATAGGGTACCTATTAAAGTGGCCGGTGAACGTATATTGGTATCACAGATAATATTAAATCTTAAATTAATTTCACATAGATTTAGCAAAAAACTAAAGTGATTTTCATTTATCATTCATATGGGACAGTCAGACCTACATAATGTTCAAATCTGCTGCATTAAGTTTAAAGTTTAAGCACTCTAAAAGAGGGAGGGAGATTAATTAAGGTGCATTAAGTGGTGAAATAAATATAACTTACGCATTTACACGATCTTCAATTTTTTGCCAGCACTCCTCTCTGGCTTTATTCGCACCTACAGTGTTGCTTTTGGCCGTAAAGATTTCTTTGAAATCCTCATAGCCCTGCATTATTTAAACCTGCTTCTCCTGACTGAAATATAATGTCAAACGCCCCCTTTTATTTGAACGCGCACAGAGCAGAAAGCAGAAAGCCGTGGTTAAGAAAGATAGTTGATAACCACCGTCGTGGTACCGGTTATCTCTGATGGCGAGTTTCAGGTTTGTTAAGCCAGCTCATCCAAAGAAAGCCTGGCTGTGTCGAACTTGCTTCGTAGTACACCCCTCAGGTGGAGGTAAATACTGGGATGGTCACAGGGTGGAACTGCAGGTCAGTATGTAGCTCTGGAACTTCTGGCCTGAATAACATATACAAAAAAAGAAATAAGGGGGGGGGGGGGGGGGGGGGGCAGGACAGCACCAACAACTCCAGGAACAATGAAGTTCAGTTACATTCATGTGGTACTCCTAATTAACTGTTGATACAGCTGAAGGAAGGAGATGAAAGGAGGGAAGCAAAGAGGGGTGGGGACACCGCTCAGCAGATCATGTTGGTGTCTCCCTGCAGCGTAGACCTATAGCAGCATAGCTACGACGAGCCTATGTTTAAGACCAGCCTGGTCTAGTCTTGTCTTCATCCATTCCTATAACTGTAGCTGTGACTATTGGCCCTAACACACGATTGTTTAGACTAACTATAGGCTTTACCTAACAAATGTTTTCAGTTTAGTTTTAAAAGTGGAGCTGTTGTCAGCCTCCTGAACCCAAAATAGTTACTGGTTCCATAGTAAAGGTGTCAGTTCAGTTCATTATTATCATGTTTATTGAAATGTCTATAGTAACTACCTTAACTGACTATCTGTCCTCTCGTTTTTCATTTGCTTAGTTTTAATGTATTTTAAACCATAAAATGGCAGGTGATTTGACCCACATTAACCGTTGTGGCCTCCTTAATTGAAGCCCCTGCGGGTCCTCTTGGTTACATATAGTAGTCAAAAATCATGGACATACTGTTCCAACCTAATGACTTTAAATGCTTTTAAGACAAAGTTTTTGGAATGTAAAACATAATTTTGAGAAAGCAAAGGTGACTTATTATTTGATTAAATAATGTTGCTGAGCTGTATTTTTGGGTATAGAAATTCACAAACTTAGCTTAAGTCATTGCACAGTATATGAAATATACTTGGATACATTAATTTGACAAATATGACTCATTTAAGTTTCAATTAGTTCAGAGAAAATGACATTACATGTGCTTCTTATTGTCTGATTTCTGTCAAGAAAGCCCAGGAAAGACCGAAGTAAATGAGTGAAAAGAGTGAAATCATGATATTTCCTCTGAAAAGCACACACTTGCTGTCCTCTAATAACCAGCTGCTTGCCCAGGATTTGTCAACTGGGGTAAAACATGCCAGTTACATAATCTGGAATGATGCAGATCATGTAAACAGAGCAAAGAGGAGTAAATAGAGCAGAGAGCAGGAATTCACTTGCCAATTTTCTGCCATCTCAGTTCAGGTCTTAAATATAGATTGAAAAACAGACACACACACACACACACACTTTCGTTCCACCTCAGACTTTCAGTGACTTTGTGCCATTTGGCATCAGTATCGGTCAATCCTATTTCTTAACTTAAATATACATGGATGGGAAAGGTTATAGCAACTGGAGTCACAGCTGACTCTGTTTGCGTTCACCCTCTGATCACATCTGCTCATCTTATTTCACTTATTTCATTCTATTTCAGCAAGATGGAGATGTTTCAAAGTGGAGTTCCCTTACTTGACCCCAACTTAGAACAAGAAGAAATTATTGTCTTTGTGTGAAAAGTAAATGATGGAATCAGATGCAACAACTTGAATTCAATTCACTTTAGTTCAACTTTATTTATATGGGATCTATCACAATGCAAATTTCCTAAGGTACTTTTTAGAGTATATCCCAGTATGACCACTGAGCAGATATTAATTGTAAATAGTGTTAAGTTCTCCAAGGCTCATCCATGCATCTGTGTTTTAAGGTTTCAGGAGCCAGTGTTTAGAACTGCTGATGACATAAACACTGTTGTACCCATCCTTAAACATCTGTTCCCTAATGCTAGGTTTTGTGCTATATTTGATAACAAATGTGAACAAATGGGATTTTACATGAAGTGCGAGTTCCTAGTTGGACACCTCATCTTCCACATTTTGAGACATTTGTCAAAAAAGGTAGTTTACTTTGTAAACACAAACTTCATTTGTCAAACTTGTTCTTGTTCAAGAAAAAAAAAATTCAATAGTGTTTTAGAATTTTAAGCTCATGGTTATTTTAAAATAACTAAACTATGTAACTGTAAATGTAAAATGGTTATAATAGCAAGGTGTGAAAACATTTTTTTTTTGATGACAGTGACTCATCAGTTTTCTCATCTTCAGTTTCTTTCTTTTTTCAAAAAAGTCTTCATATTTCTCAGCTGGTTTAAGGAGGCGGAGCCAGCCACTTGACTCCACTACACTCTCCTCTTCAGTGATACTTCTTGGTATAATATATGTTGTGGAAAAAGTGATTTGCTAAATATACAAATATATTAGTCTTCTTAACATTAACATGGTTTGGAGGTTCCAGTTATTACACATGGATACTGCCCTACATGAAAAATCTCTTGGATATGTTATATCCAATGTATGGATATATATCCAATTATATGTTCTCTCTCTCTCTCTCTTTATATATATATATATATATATATATATATATATATATATATATATATATACATATACATACATATATCTGGTGTAATAACTGCATTTTCCCTGTTAATGCATTGCCAGTGTGGTGGTGAAACATTCTCCCATCTGTTGCAGCTTCCAGCCACAAATCTGACAACTGTCTCTCTCCAAATCAGACAATCCATAAATCATTAGGTGGTTTTTAATCATCAGCTGCTGGGCCTGTCCCGGGCCTGTCCTACGCCCGTCCTCTCCTCTGAGACATGAGGAGCGAGCGGAAGAGTGTGAGACACTAGAGAAGCAGACATACTGTCGACGTGTGGAAAGAGTCTGCTGAGCACATGACACGACAAATGTGATTTTCTGCAGAGAAAGAAACTGAGCTAATTTTGATGTCATTAAAGTTAGATTGTATTAGAAAAGACTTGTTAGTGAACACCTGGGTCACGTGCGGTGACATGAGAGTGAAGCCTTAGGCAGGCAGTACAGATGTTCCCTAATCAGCTGGATATTTAGAAACTGGGCTAGCCTTTTTTTTAAATTATCATATGCCTGTTTATATGATTCTTTTTCAATGTATTTCTAAGCATTAAATTAAAATAGCTTGGCATTAAGCATTCATGCAGTCTTTTAATAGAAAAATAACATGTCAAGTTTGGACAATTTTTTAATTTCAGTGAGTTTTGGTGTCTTGCACAGGTCTTGATATTTCAATTCTCTCTGAATGAGTTATTTGTGACATTTGTAAAATCAGACTAAACTCTACACACAATCTTTCTTCCACTATAATGCTATGACCAGTGTCATATTTCAGTGCTGACAGATGTTTCTCAAATTAAGAGTCCATGTGATGTTTTGGTAGCAGTCAGCAGCTGTGATTCATGTCAGAGCTGAAATAAGAAGGTCATGCCAGTCACATGTAAAAAAAAAAAACATGTGTCAGTGCTTTGGAGAGGAATCAGTTAAGACTGAGACAATGTGAAGTTAGCAAACCAAATGGATCTCATAACAAGCCATCCCAGCAAAAGCTGCAGCACCAGGTGCACACTGTTTCTTGAATCTTTTACATGATATGGTGGAAAAAATATGGATCTTAATAAGTCCCCTTAGGAGCAGCAAAGGGTGCGAGCTTGAGAAGGTGGATCAAGTGAGATGATCTGTGTGTTGTATTTGATTTTGTGTTTCAAAAATACAAACATACAGGGTTTTAACAACTGCACAAATCTAAAATACCATTTGTCGATGACACTGGTGCATGGTTTTTTTGAAAAAGAAATGCATTTACAAAATTACAAGATCTAAGTTACCGTCGACTTGCACAGAAACTGTGCACTTCAAAGCTGATGCCCAATTTTGGGATGTACTATTCAGTACCATTTTCCTCACATGCTTGCTTAGCCTAAGCTTCTCAATTATTCAGGCTGAGATCAATACCGAACACACTCCTGTGGGGGAAACAGGGAGGGAGAGGCGAATTTAAGCCTGAATCTGGATTATGGATCTGTATCAATTTATGTGTGGCCACTCAACCAAAAAATCTGTGGAAAACAGTGAAATACAGCTAAGTGGGGAAAAGCTGGAAGGCTCTGTCCATCTCTTTGTTCTGAAGTGACACTTTTTAGCTTCAGCCAATTATTGCACAGTCCTTCTGGTCTGTCAAAGGCATCTTTCTCATTAACTTGTCTCCTGTTCAGTCCACAGTCTTAATGAACAGGCACTCCATTACCCAAGTTTACCTCCGACTTTAACAACAAGGCCATGTTCAGACTGAGTTTCAATGGAGAGAGACAAGTCACACATCAATGAGATCTCTAACAAGAGAGAAGACACAAACTGTCCTTTCATGAGTGGACTTACTTTACTGGGGAGTAAAACTTTTACTCAAGGAATTTTTAGAGGGGATTTGTTGTGATTTCTTGTTGCATCTTGGCTCCCCCTAGTGTCTTCTGGGGCAACCTCCATGTTAATGCTGACACAAGCATAAGGCACCCTGGCTGTTGCATCCATCCATCCATGCATGCGTGTCTCCATCCAGCAGGAGGTGGGGTACATCCTGAACAGGTCCGTCACAGGCCATCACAGGTAAGTTATCACTGTAAGACTTCTTATCAGAATGCATGCTTCCCAAATGTGTATATTAAGATAACAGTTAACCCTCCTATTATGTTGCGGGTCAAATTGACCTGTTTTGAAAATCAAAAATCTAAAAAAAATAGTTAAAAGTATTTTTTCAGGATGAAACTTCTGCTTGGCTTAATTAGTTTAGTCAACATTTAAAATGAAAATGGTTACATATTTGGAACCCCCCCCCCCTCCATGTTTATGCTACATAGATACTGTTCGGGTAAATTTGACCCGGCTGCCAAAATGGAAAATAAAATGGATTATACGTGTCTAAAACTATACAGTTTTTTTTTTTGCAACTATGACCCCCATTTCTCCCCAGTTTCACACCCACACACACCCTCTCCCTTAGGTTGTGCTTGACATGGTCTCAGAGGGCAGAGTACAACCTTGACCAAGCTACAACTTGGGTCAGAAGCTTCTACAGAGAAAACTCCAAAAGAATCATTGTGAACTCTCAGCTGAGCTGCTGGTAACCAAGAACAGACACCACAGCCCAAGCCTTACTGCCCCAAAAAGGGGGGAAATGTTGTCAAAATGTCATGAGCACGTTGCATAGAAATTCTGAAATTAGCACAAAAGACAATCAGAAAGGAAGGAAATCTTTCTAGAGTGGAAAAGCAAATTTAGGTAAATTGCTGCCAGTTAGATCCTTGCATGAAGATAATGACATCAGCAGCAGTCTAGAGTCAAATGTTAAATGGAGCTCATTTCCTGACTTCTGAGCTTAAACTATAGAAGAAACATGGGACTTACACTTTTATAACCAAACTATCATCACATTCTTTTCTTTTACCAAATTGTCAACTTTAGAGCCTATTTTCATCAGTACTACTGTCAAATGAAACAAAACAAGCAACCAAACAACAACAAATACAAAACAAAAAAAAACGATGCAGGCTTGGTCCACAAATTGTCCACAGAAACCTACACATCTGTTTCATGTGGTCTTTTCTGGAGTCCATATGCCACTGTGTTGCATCACTGCGAGGGATCGTCCAATTCTACGTGTGTTCATCTGTTTATCCATGCGTGTGGTTCATATCCCTCCACAGTTGGAGAAAAATTCCTCCCTCTCTGGCTGCGTGCAGCAGTGTGGCCCTGAACCGCCGGTCCGCTCTTCGCCGAAGCCAGCGCCAGAATTAGAGATGGCAGTGAAGCTTACCACAGGCCCCTTGTTGTATTTAGATTGGCAGATGAACAGCAGCTCCGCTCAAGCCCTGTTTACAAAGCGCTCCTATCCACATTTGTGGGAATTGTGCCTGTAACGCTCATGTAAACAAAGGCCCTGAAAGGCCTTTCTTCTTTCCCTGCCTGTTTTTTCGACAGGCATCTATCCAACAATATGAGGTTTTGGTTTAAAATTAGAGGAGGAATTCTCATGTAATTGACAACTCTGCTGCTTCAACAATTCAGTTTTTTTTCTTTTCTTGTTTTTTGAGAAATACTCGCTTCAGATTGCATGTACAATGACATGGATATGTCAGTCACTAGGTCGACGTGCTTCCCAACTGTATCTTTTTTTTTTGTTTGTTTGTTTCTCCAAATACATATACAGCAAACACAGATATTTCTCCTGACTGCTCTGAGGAGCTTCGGACGGCTCGACAGTCATTCCTGCTTTAACGTTGCCTCATATTTTCAGTTCCAGACAAAATACCAAGAGCAAGATCATAGGACAATGATTAAAGGAAAAACCCAAAATGAAAAATAATAACAGAGAGAGGGTTTAAAATAGAGTATGCTAAAATACATTGCAAGGGAAATCCTAACCAGGAGAGAGGGTCAGACATGTAATTTAAAAAAAAAAGACCATAGTTAAATGACATGTAGGGAGTAATTATAGAGCTGGATTAGACAAAATGAACTGAAATAATAAAGTACCACCTAGGCTTGTCAAGAGTGCTCTGTGGGTTGAGGGAAAGTAGCCTTGGTTTTAAAAATGGGCACCCTACCACCCATCCTTTCTTTCTGGCCTTGAAGGAATCTGCAAAGGATTTAACCATTCGTACTTCGATTGCACGGGATCACATAAGGTAATGTGGAAACTGAAGACAGTAGAAGTCAAACGACTATTTCATTAAAATAAAGACATAAAATACCCTTTTCCTTGATGACTTTTGGTACATTTTTGTAATTAAGCTTATTGTCATATCTTCTAACTTTTGTAGGACAGCTCCCCTTTACCAAAACTTTCTCTCCAAAAGAACAAAAAGTGGCAAAATATAGGATTAAAGATGAGATTGTCACTGCCTCCAAGCCAAATAAATCTGCAAGACTGAATGCAAAGCAAAGGCTCTTGTACAGGACACAGCACAGGAAGATTCAATAACACCTCATCTTCATCATCATTAGCTTGTCTAACATGTCTCTTCAAAGGACAGAGTGCTTTATTTGACTCCTTTCCCTCAGTAAATGCTATGAGTGTCACATTACCCTCAAAGTGATGTATAGCATCCTCCTCCGTCCAGAGCTGCTGCTCCATTATGCTCAGCTGTGATTGAGTGCACGCGTATTCAGAGTGAAGGTGATGGATGAAAGCGTGCACTTTAGCAGCCGTGTCGTTTATGTGATCCGTGTCTGTCACTGAGGAGATGTGAGCAGATCTAAGTGTCTGCAGAGAACTTCAGCTGTAATCAACGTGGACGTCCAGCCTGGCCATCATCATCTTCACCATCCTACGGTTCGCTTGAGTTGTGAGACGTGAACAGGGTGTACTTATCTGACTGAATATTTCTTATTACAGAGAGAGAACTTCAAATGTTTTACAACCCCATGTGATTGCAGTGTTTTTGATTTTTTATTGCATCTGTTCAATTAAATGAAAGCTGGTGAATATTTAAAGAGGGCAGATTTTCCATAAATATGCATATTTACTGCCGACTCGACCCTCGAAGGACAGAATCACAAAACCCCCTTGAACCCAGACTGTCTTGTATTTGTCCAGGTACAAATGTTACAAATGACCTCCTTTGTTTAAACTGTTCATGGAAAAAAGAACAAAAGGAAAAAAATACTAAAGAAGAACTGTAGGGAATTTTCTTCTGATAGAAAAAAAAAGAAAAAACATTTGTACACCCCCTTTCCAAAAAAGTCAGGACGCTGTGTATAATGTAAATAAAAAAAGAAAGCAACGGTTTGCAAAATTCATAAACCCATATTTTAATCCCAATAGAACATAAAGAACATATCAGGTGTTGAAACTGACACAGTTGATCATTTCATGGAAAATATTAACTCATTTTGACTTTGATTACACCAACACATCACAAACACTTGGAACAGGGTGATGTTTACCATTGTGTAGCATCCCGTCTTCTTTTTAACAACTGTAAACATCAAAGTGAGGAGAAAAGATGTTGGAGTTTTAGGAGATGAATGTTATCTAATTTTTGTCTGGTGCAGGATTTCAGCTGCTCAACAGTCCTGGCCCTTTGTTGCAGGATTTATCATTTTATGATGCTCCAAATGTTTTCTATTGGTTAAAGGTCAGCACCTGGATTCTTCTCCTGTCAAGCCAAGCCAAGCCAAGCCATTGTGACGGATACAGTATGCAGTTTAGCCTTGTCTTGCTGAAATATGCAAGGTCTTCCCTGAAAGAGAAGTTGCCTGGATGGGAGCAGATGTTGCTCTAAGACCTCTATGCACTCTTCAGCATCGATGGAGCCTTTCCAGATGTGCAAACTGCCCACGCCATAGACACTAATGAAACCCCAGACCATCAGAGATGCAGGCTATTGAACTGTCCGCTGATAACCAGCTGGATGGTCCCTCTCCTCTTGAGTCTGCAGGACACAGCATCCACGGTTTGCAAAAAGAATTTTAAATTTTGATTCATCTGCCACATTTGGCCTCATTTTTCCATTTGGCCTCAGACTATTTTAGATGATCTTGGGTCCAGAGAAGATGGCGATATTTCTGAATGGTGTTCCCATATAGGTTCTTCTTTGGATGATGCAGATTTAACTTGTATTTGTGGACTGTAGGTGAACTGTGTTCAGAAAGTGATGTCCAGTAGAGCATCATGACTGGTCTTAAAACAGTGCAGCCTAAAGACCGAAGATCACACACATCCAGTTTTGATCTTTAGCATTGTAGCCTGAACACAGATACTCCTCCTGATTCTCTGAATCTTTTGACAATATAATGTACTGTAGATAGTGGGATCTCCAAAGTCTTTGCACATTTAAGCTGAGGAACATTTTTCTGAAATTGTTCTTCAATATTTCACCTATAGTTTGTTGCTGATTGGTGAGCCCATCTTTACATCTCAGAGGCTCTGCCCCTCTGAAACGATTCATTTTTTATCCAGTCATGTTACTGACCTGTTGCAAATTCACCTAATTAGTTGTCAAATGCTCCTCCCATTTGTTTTTAATTCACGCCAATAGCGGCTACCTGAGTACTGCAAAAATTGTCAAAATTGGTTGTTATCGCTGCATTGTTGGCTTTTGGTAGATATGTAAACATCCAGTAAAGAAAGCAACAAGCGCAGACTCCCACTGAGTTGGAAAGCACCGATTTAGGGTAAGGACAAAACAAGGAAGAATGCTGACATGCTGAACCTCACATAAAATTCCAGGCTATGTTCCCGTCATTTCGGCAAGGAACAGGTCAATTCTGATGTCTACATGAGTGATGATCCTGCCAACTTTGTAGACCTTTGCCTTTCTGCACTACTGGCTTCTTCCAGTTATTCCAGGCAAAGACCTTCGGGTACTCGGTTTTCCTCCCACAACCAAAAAGCATACATGTTAGAAAGACTAGCAATTCTAAATGGACCTTAAGTGTGAAAGTCAGGGGCGAAGATTCAGGGGGGGCTAGCGCGGCAGTACGCCCCCGGCCCGGGCCCTACTGGGCCTGGTGAAAGACAAAGAAACAGACTTCTCCTCAGGTATCAGTCACACCTTGCGCTCTAGGGGATACAACAACTTCTATGGAAAATACATACACTACATATGAGGTTATATAAAGGTTTCCCCAGCCAGAATGAGTCATGGTTGGTCAAAAAAATTTAAGACTGACTTTGGTCATGTAGGTTTGTACACAGTGAATTAAATGTTGTGCTGCATGGCTGGATTCATGTTCACTCTCACAGTTAACTTTACAATGTGCACATTTACAAGTGGATCGCCGGTAAGATCTGCAAATGTATTTTGGATAAAATCATCATCAACAACCGTCTATCAGCGTCATCATCAGTCACTAGTCAACAGAGTCTACGTGGTGCAGGGTAGGTGGATCATGGATTAATCTAATCATGAATGATAGTTCATTCAAGCATAAAAATGGAGCAACAAAACGCAAAGAAAAGGGAAAAAAAAGGAGCGCAGGAAAAGACTAAACTAAAAAAGCTGGATACATATCCTCCTGGAGATGAACCTGACATTGTTGGCAGCGAGTCAAGTCCACCAGAACTGGTACCACGGTCAGGGATCCAGATTTACAGGTACAATTACTCACAATCACTGACACTGAAAACAGCATGTGAGTTAGTTGTAAACTGTTGATGTGGTTGTTATCAGAGTAGCCCGACCGCCAAACGTTATTATTAGGGGTCAGGTAGCCTAATGATTTTGTTGTTCTCATGGTTTGTTAGACTTCATGTCAGTTTTGTTGGGTTACTCTTGCAAAAAGGCTCATACAACAATGTGCTCAGAGTTGGTATTTATTAACAACAATGGAAACACATCAGGCGAAATCGACACTTGGTACCGAGCAGAATTAATGAATGCCGGTAGCTACAACAATAACTGGTGCATCTCCTGCGTGATGTCACAACGACATACTGCGGAATACATTTTAGAGAAAATATTCTTCCATAATTCTACAGTTTTGATTTCAAAATGACATGGTCACTCTTTGTGGTGTTGAACTCTTACTATCAAATGCTTTGAGCTACGTGTCAAATGTAGTAATGCTTATAAGCCCCGCTGTTGCGGACATGTGTATGTTGAAAAACGATAAACAAGCTTTATTGGGTTTAACGGGCCCGGTCATGTGCCCCGCCCCCGCCCCCGCCCCGGCAGTGACATGTTCCGCTGCTGGTGAGAGTGCAGCTGTGTAGCCCTGCAATGGATGGATTAAAGAT
Organism: Hirundichthys speculiger; assembly: GCA_018398805.1. Lineage (NCBI taxonomy): Eukaryota > Metazoa > Chordata > Actinopteri > Beloniformes > Exocoetidae > Hirundichthys > Hirundichthys speculiger. The sequence continues at coordinate 1,713,539 of JAGFBZ010000430.1, forward strand.
CCTGTAATTCCAAGGGTTTAGTTATAGACAACAGTCTAAATTCAACAGCAAGGTGCTTCCATTCCTTCAACACACGCATTGAAAGTGCTGCAGATCAATGTGGCCATCTGGCAAAACATGCATGAAGCAAAAGTCAGCCTACTGGTGCTGATGGACATTCATAATATTTATTTATTTATTCATTTTAGAAACCTGGCATAACTTTTTAAGTAATCACTTTCACTGGGACGGTTTATTTTTTGTCTTTGCTAATTTTGACATCTTTTGGAGACATTGTGAGGATTGGAAAAAGGAAAATCCTCACCGAGGACTATTGGTCTGGAATTGAACGCTATACTTTGCAATGGATGTCCTGACTGTCTGCATTCTAATGAATAGGTTTTTTTTCTCTTTTTGGATAACCTCTAAACTATATTTAACAAACTTCATAGCATATTTTCTTTCAAAAAGTGCTTGCTGTTGCAAATTAGTACTATGGACTAGTTTTAGGGTATCATTTTACAAATGTGTTTATCTTAACCATCATTCTAGATGTTTTATTTGGTTCTACTATAAATATTTGCATCTCTTGACAGTGAAGTGGACAGTTTAAGGACTGTTGTGGAAAAAAAAGAAAAAAAAGGAAAAAAAAATCTACCAATCTCCAGAAATGGCTGAGCTCTATTTTACAAATACAGACACAATACCAGAATAGATTTTTTTCCAGACACATTTACATGTACATATGACCCAAGCCCTAATTGGTGCACACACAGTGTTTATCTAGGATCAGCCCAGACCGTGACATGTTCCATCACACCGCTGATGGCCACCCCGGTGTCCACAGCCCTCCTCTCATCTGTCAGTTAAAGGCAGTCTGCGTGCAACATGCAACACACCAGTCTGGCATTAGCCTCCTTTAAATGGCAAGTAACTCAATTTTCCACAGATGGTTTTAAAGAAAATAGAAGGACAAAGCAGGCAGAGGAGCAGTGTAGTTTTTGGCTAGAAGGGCAATGATTCACATTTTGAGGAAATGTAGAGTTATAATTTTCCCCAGTAGATGTGACCAACTGTATTGTTGTCCTCATTGGCTTCTCTCAGTCAGAAGGAGAGCTTCATTACCTTAATTAATCTTATCTTCAACTTAATTAATCAAAACCTTTCTTTATAGTGCAACCACAACATTCTTTTCAGCTATTTGAAATATCTTACATGAAATAGAGCAATAATGAGTCTTAGTGATAAGAGAAATGTATTGCAGGAAGGTTATTGTCTCTGTCTGGTAATATTATGAGTGGCACTGAATCCTAAAATAACATTAATAACTGTTGACAGTAATCCAGCTGTGAGACTTTGCTATCACCTAGTGGTCATATTGAGACATACATTTATACTGAGGAACCACACACTGACATAGCAACATCTTTCAATAGTTCACTACTGTGTTAGCACAACAAATGCACACACAGCATACGTGCACACGTCCTGATTGTGGGTAAATATGAACACTATGCAGCATGTTGATATGGCCTGTATTCCACTTACGTTTGCCTCCAGTCTACAGAAAAGGTCAGGGAGTATGAAAAGACTTGTTGCAATCCAGTATGGGCTCCAGCAGCAGCTCCCCTCAGATGGATGCTCTTCTGGGATCCAGCTCTGCCAGGTCTGGAGACAGGGAGCAGTGTTGAGTCCTCCTCTACACCCACACTGGAAATACAACCCAGTATGACATAAAGTTATATTTAAACTTAAAGAAATATATTTCCTGAAATGCATGTGACATTTTAGGGTATTATTAAGGAAGGAAAAGAAAATACATACAGTTACAGCTCTTGAAGTGAATGTTTTTACTGTTTTAATGTTGAATGTTCAACATAGTTTGAGGTTGAGGGCCACCCCAAAGGGAAATAAAATCTAAGACTTCAAGAATGCAGTCATAATATTAAGAGAATAAAGTCTGAGTATGTGTTTAAAATAAAAAAAAAAAAGGGGGGGGGGGTCAAAAAACTGCAAGTTCTTTTTTTTCTTGTTGAAATTATAATGTTGTGAAACTGCCACTTCAGTCTCGTACAGATATATCTACAGATTTTCCACAGCGTAGTCCTAATTCTTTAGCATATTAATAAGAAGCATGAAACTTTTTTTGTTTTAATCGCCAAAAGTAAAATATGCTTCTTTGTGTTTTACAAGAGAATATCAAATCAACAGTGACATGTACTTTGAAAAATCCTGATGAACACCATTGTGAAGGCAATGCTAAAAATGAAAAAAGGGAGCTGACCTTTAAGGCCTCAGGATTAACATTAATAAACAATCTCATCAGAAATGTTGACATTGCTGTGAGTTAAGAGTTGGTGTGTTTCCACTGGGAAAATAAATTAAAGTTTTAATCTGACAAATCTGTGTTTAGAAGAAGGAAAAAAGGAATCTCTCCCAAAAATGAATGTAACAGTCAGGACAAACACATACACGCTGTTCCAACTGATTTTGGACTTATGTCCCTCTAGAGACTCATCTTGCATTAGCAATTTTACATGGCTCATCCATCACAACTTGTTGGCAGAAGCCTGTTGTTAGCAAGGCCAGACCTCTATCCCCTTGTAGCCCTGAATCCTGTCCCTCAAGAAGTGACACGAACACCAAGATGCTGCCAGAGCGCCGTCTGCTGATCCAGAGATTACAGTGGACAATGTCCGTCTAGTTGGGAGTGCAGAGGTTACCATTCTAAAACTCTGGCCTAAAAATACATCAATATTCTTATATATATATGGTTCGAATTACACAGTGACCTTTGGGGAAGCCCTATTTTATAGTGTGCACCATGACTTTCCCATGTGCACATGCGCATATCACTATCTAAGTGCCGCCAATAACAGGGTTACTCAGAAAAGACACATTCAGACTGTCTGCCAGCTCAGGAAAGCAGAAACTGTCTTTCCTGTCTCAAGGACTTAATATACTTTTATAACAGGAAAATAAATACACCACAAAAAGTTGGATTTCTTATTCTGCAACAAGGTCCATATTGTTCCAAAGTGCATTTTGTTTAATAATTGAAACAGTTAACAATTGCCCAAATCTAAGGCAGCATATAAATATAAGAAATTATTAAAATAAAAATAGAATGCCATAACATTTTATTTTCACAAGAATTTAGGTTATTTAGTACCTTTCTGAATATTTCATCTGCTTCTACCCTCTCAAGTATCCCAGATAAGTCACTACATTTTAAATGTTACTGTCTAATATGAACTTATTACACAGAAATACATATATTAAACACAATGACCAGTTCAAGATCAAATCTTATTCAAAAGGGAAATGTAGTTTATTTAACAGGAAAACAAGTGCTTCAGACAAACTAATTAGGGCTGCAGCCATAGATAACCTGAAACAGGTACATCTGGCCAAAAGACATTTCTCCACATTTTTCCGCTGGAACAAGCTCTGATATCAAGTGGTTCTCAATAAAACAATACCAGCGTCTTAGTTTGGGAACAGAAATCATAAAAATACAGTCTGATAAATCGGACCAAAGCCAGCCCAAACACACAATTCAAACAATTCATTCCGTGATTCTTACTTGAATTCAGAAGTGACCACAGCACCCGGGGATCTTCTTCCTTGGCTGTCCGCCCTGGAACCCAGGATGTTGAGAGTCGGCGGCCGGCTTTTATCCACGATGTCACGAAAGGCAGGGGGTCAAATCGCTCAAGGGGGGGTCCATTTATGTCCTGGAAGAGGAATGAGGAGAGACTTCGTTCACGTAACTTGTTGTGGTACTTGTTGTCAGTAAAAGTAACAGCAGAAAATCCCCTCTCACATTCAGCTGAGGTGGGCAAGTACATGAGGCTTGCTGTTTGGAGTTTTAACAGCGTTTTCCCTGGTGGGGCATTTTGGAGTTTAAAGTCACAAAACTCCTGCACGGCCTCTGGGGCTGATTCTCCCAGTGCTTTTGCCAATGCCAACCTCAGCCTCTCCATACAGGATCAGGGCGCTGTGTTGTTGTGGCCAAAAGCGTCTTTCCAGCAGCCTTAATATTTTTACAAGGTCCGGCTCAGGAAGACGCTTCTTCAAACTGTCAATGACAGATTGACTGAATTGGAGGCGATTTATCTTTGGCCTGCTCTCTGACAGTTCAACATATTTAAACCGGCTAGCTTGTGAGCTGTTCCACTTTTTGCGTAGATTTTCCTCCACTAGCTTTCATTGCTGTCAAGATGTCAATGGTCTGGTGGATGTGACAGCTTGCATCCACTAAAGAAGTTTCTCGTCGACAGGGTTTGTAGCTCTCTTAACACATCCTTCATACAAGCCAGATCAGCCAGAAACCCCGTGCTTGTTAAAAGTTTGTGCAGACCCCTGAATTTCTGCCTCTCCTTGTCACAGCGAGAGATGTCTTCCATCGCTGTCCTAAACGACTGTGCCAGTGCTGGAAAATCTTTCCATACTGCTTTCACCGTTTTAAAACTGCTGGCTACCCAGCAGATGGTAAAGATTTCGCCTATTTTCAGGATCTGCATGTTCAAATCTGTAGCTGCTTCTTGGAGCAGGCAAGCATTTTTTGACGACTGATTATAGAGGGCATACAACTTTGAGATAAAAAACTCAAACTGGTTACACCCAGCTACTTTCTTAAGGGAGTCTTTAACAGCCAACTCAAGTCGATGTGCGAGACAGTGAATAGCTTGTACTTTGGGGAACTCTTGCTTGAGTTTAGTAACGACTCCACCTGTCCTTCCTGAGAGTACCGCTGCTCCATCCGTTGCTATACATATCAGGTTTTTCCCCAGAAACTCTTCATCCAGTCCTGTTTGCCTCAAACTGTTCCTCAAGCTTCTGTAAATTGATTCAACATCCGTGCCCTCTGAAAGCTCAACAATATCCAGCAAGGCATTGTCCACTTCTCCCTGACCTGTCATATCACATCTCACATAAATGATCATATATGACCGCCCATGAACTGTGCTCTCATCAATCGTGATACTGATTCGGGACTGCAGTTCTTTAACATTTCTAACAAACTTAGCCCTCATTTCACTGGCTATGTGCTCAATTAGTTCAGCACAAGCGTGGTCAGATTTGTGCACATTTCTGACATTTGTACCATTAAGTTTTTGTAGGGACATTATAGCTGGAAGCTTTCTGTAAGGGCATTTTTTCCTTTGCCACCATATAAGCAGACTTAAAAGACGCTGCTGTTTCCTGCATTAAATGCGCATTTACCTCCAGGACCTTGTTTGGGAGAAGATCCTTTCCCCTCAACTCTGATATTTCAACTGCTCTTTTGTGAGCTATACTGTCTAGGTGCTTGTAAATTTTTTTCCGCAAGTTATTTTGTGTCTCGCTGCTGATGTCTCCATTCATCCATTCATTGGACAGATGTACTCCAGATGCCTTTTCGGCAAGCAGCAGAGTTTTTGCATTCATACAGACTGTACATCCAAGTTTTTTATTGTTGTGAAGAGCCATGTATTTCTGCTTTGCCACTCAGTCCATTGCTTGCTTGCACCGCTGTTACTGCTACCAAGACCCGGCGCTAGCTGACTAGCTGAAGTAGTCGGCCCACTTTCACTGTTGTCAGCACTAACCATGGCTGTTGTTGTCTTCATTTGCTTCAAAAATCCAAACTGTCCGAGACTTGCCTGTTTCCGTTTGGACATTTTCATTCATTCGCGTTCATTCCTGTTTTTCTATTTCAAATACAGTATACCGCCAAAAATCTCCCCCGGTCCACCCATTCACTAATGAGGAGTTCAGGTACGGCTACGTATATCTAACAATTCTCCTCCAGCGTCGCTACGGCCATAACAGGAATATATGGAAATATGTTAATTAGTTGAGGGAAATGTTTGGAAATATTGAACAATAAATAGCACATTAACACACACAGCCAGGACATGTTTATTCTTTTTATTTCAGGAACCTCAATGAAGAGAAAATAAAATATAGCTTAAAGTGGACAATTCTTCAGAGCTCCCCCTGAATGTCTCAGAGCAGGCTCTCAGGGGAGCTCATGTCCCTCTCGGGGGAGCCGCGCCCCCCTTAGTTTCCCCGTAATTTGAACCATATATATATATATATATATGTATATGTATATATAATTATTTTATTTGTAGCATAATGATTAAGCATACAATGTGCAGAATTAGGCAATGATGGACTGAGGATCATCTAGCACCTCTAGGATGCTGTAGTGTGGCACAATAGTGCTCTTACACAGCAGAGCAATCTTAACTTGAACAGTTCTGAAGATATTGTGGTAATAAAGTAGGAGTGAAAAGGAGGGAAACGAAAAGTCAAAAGGTCATCACAGTAATTTAATTTCATTATATTTTAACCATAAATAGTAGTAAAATAATTATGGCACTCTATCTACAGACATATTCAATTTGGACCCAAATGGTGGATGGACCAACATCACATAAAAGAGATCGTAAAACTTTAATTTAAAAGGTTTTAGTGGTAAAATAAAATCACCATCTGCTTTCAATTAATGAGCCTGGTTTTATTGATGGAAGATAAATAATGGAGTCTTCGTGTCCCACATTCTCTTTGCAAGATGGAGAAAATGTATACCAAGTGAACCAAAAAACATATTTAAGATTTTTTTTTTGAGCAGAGACTTCAGACATTGCTTGCTCAAATCTTGACCTTTTGGTTTTAATTGCAGTTCTTGGACTGTTAGGTAATGTGGACTAATACTGTAGGTTTATCATGTCTACATTTCAAAGCATGAGTCAAAACTGTCAGTGTAAACGCTACTAAATCTTTATCAGCCCCATTAATGTGATTTCTTGCAAACAACCATGTAACATCTAGTTACTCACTTACATCACATCACTCACAAATAGGATGATGGCCAAACCATCATTTTGCCCTCAGTGCCACCTTCTCTAAACCATACAACATTGCAGGGTTTCATTGGCTTTTGTATGGCTTTTCTTTCACTCTTAGTGATATTCTTCTGTAGGCCTCTCTTCTCCTGTAGGTCTCTTTGAATTGACCTCAACTATCAGCAAAGCTAAACCATCTACATGTCTGTTGGATCCTATCCTAACTCAGCTGCTCAAAGATGTCATGTCCTTTATTGGATCAGATTAACCTATCTTTACAATCAGGATATGTACCAAAGGCTTTTAAAGTTTAAATTATAAAACCTTTGCTTAAGAAACCATCTCTTGATCCGGACATTTTGGCAAACTATAGACCAATATCCAACCTTCCATTTATTTCTAAAATTCTGGAGAAAAAAAAGTTGCTTGCCAGTTAGGAGAACACCTGTAATGGTAAAATTCATTTTCAATTTTATAATGATGTGATGAAACTGTAATGCAGTATCAGACCGGACACACGGGCAGGGATAATAACTGTGTAGAAACTATCCTATAACGGATGGAACAAACTAACTTTTACATTCTTCTCATCATAGACATAAACAGCGCCGATGCAGTTCATTTCACATTAAACAACACAAAGAACAGCCAGCAGAAAGCTGTGTTTTATTGTATTTTTAAAAAGGAAGCCAGATACAGGAGTGAACTGATCATAGCCGACCCATCCCCAGCTGACCGGCGGCGCATGCACATGATTTGGCCTCTATTTTCATCCCTCTCATAATTTATTAATCCTTCTTAGTAGCTATCAGTGTGTTTTATTATTTTTTAGCATGTTAAGTCAACACAGCTAGCTCAAATAAAAAGTCTTCACACAAAACGGCATAAAAAAAAGAGAAGGCATTAATGTTACCTTTATATTGCGACTTCTTCTTCTCCTCCTCTTTTCTTCTCTTTCTGTTCTGTGCACCCGAGGGCTTGGACAGCCTTTTCATCTCGCAAATTACACCTGTCCGAGATCGTCTTCCACTTGACCTGCCCAGAACTGGTCTCTGATCCGCGCATCATGATCCGGACCCAATAACGACACGTCACGTGCTCACTAGGGCTGTCAATTTCTCAAAATAATTAATCAGATTAATCGCATGACTGTCAATAGTTAATCATGATTAATCGCAAATTAATCGCATATTTTTATCTGTTCTAAATCTACCTTATACAGATCTTTTACAAGTTGTATTACTTTTATTAAAAGGAGTCCTGACTAGAACCAGGAAATACGACCATATTAGTCCAGTCCTGAGGTCTCTGGCTTCCTGTCACTCAGAGAATAGACTTTAAAACAGCTCTACTTGTGTTTAAGTCTCTTCATGGCCCCAAAGTCCATCTCTGACATGTTAGAGCCATATGAACCAACCTGGACTCTGAGAACCTCAGGTAGTGGTCTCCTGCTGGTGTCCAGAGTCAGGACTAAACAAGGTGAAGCTGCATTTCAGTTTTATGCTCCTAAAATCTGGACCAGTCTTCCAGAAGATGTGAGACAGACCTGAACTCTGACAATGTTCAGATCCAGACTGAAAACAGTTCTGTTTCGATGTGAAGATGATGACTGGAAGGATTTTATCTGCACTCTTCAGTTTAAATTTAATTAATTAATTTTTTTATTAATTAATTTTATTTATTATTGATTATTTTTATGCTTGTATGGAATGATTCTATTTGCCTTCTTGTGATTTTATGCATCTGTAAAGCACTTTGAATTGCCTTGTGTACGAATTGTGTTCTACAAATAAAGTTGCCTTGCCTAATATGAGAGTACACAAATGCTCGCCTTATGCAAAACAAATGTATGTTTATTTATTGCTACAATCCAAAATCCATTATAGTACAGTATAAGGCTGGTTTAAGTCATACTTATCTGACGGTTCGTCCATGTTAATGATGTTTCTTCTGCATGGACTAGGGTCTGCTGTGGTGTCCCACAGGGTTCAGTGCTGGGACCAGAACCACGGCATAAACTTTAATTATTATGCTGATGATACAAAGCTGTACTTATCCATGAAACCAGAGGAAGCAAAACCGTTGGCCAAAGTTCAAGGTTGTCTTAATGACATTAAGTCTTGGATGTCCTCTAACTTTTTGCTTCTAAACTTGGATAAAACAGAGGTTATTGTCTTTGGTCCCAAACACCTGAGGAATGGATTAACTGGGTTTACTCTGGCTTCCAGCTGTGAAAAACCTTGGAGTCATTTTTGATCAGGATATGTCATTTAAGCAGCAAATTAATCAGGTTTGCAAGACAGCCTTTTTTCATCTCCAAAATATTGCCAAGATTATGAGCATCCTCTCCCATGGTGATGCTGCTAAAATTAATCCACGCGTTTGTTAGTTCTCGACTGGATTATTGTAATGCGTTGTTAGCAGGATGTCCAAAAAACTCACTCAATAGCCTTCAATTGATCCAGAATGAAGCAGTGAGGGTGCTGACAGGAATCCGTAAGTGAGATCACGTCTCTCCCGTGTTAGCTTCCCTCCACTGGCTTCCCGTGAAATTTTGAATTGAATTTGAAATTCTACTTCTCACATATTAAGCTCTTAATGGCCTAGCTCCTCGTTATTTACAAGACCTGATAGCACATTATGCTCCTAATAGAGCCCTTTGCTCTCAGAGTGCAGGATTACTCGGCGTTCCTAGAATATCTAAAAGTAGATTTGGAGGACGGGCCTTCTGCTACCAGACACCTTTATTCTGGAACCAGCTACCAATTTGGGTTCAGGAGGCTGACACCATCTCCATCTTTAAAACTAAATTGAAAACATTTCTGTTCAGTAAAGCCTACAGTTAGTCTAAACAATAGTGTGTAAGGGCCAATAGTCATAGTTAAAGTTAAAGGAACGGCTGGTTATTCTGGTTTTATTCTCTTAAATTAAGTAGTTTAGATTCCCTTTCTCCTTCTCTATAACAGGCATAAATTCCCCAACACATGATTTTTAATGTGGATGAAACAGGAGTCTATACAGTACAAAGGCCTCAGCAGGTAAGATACACGATACACACACATGTGTAGCTTGTAATAATGTAATAAATAGGTTGGCGGGATCTCCGAGCGAGCAAGGCCGAGAATGGCGCTCAGAAATCTGATAGGCTCTGGTTCTCATCCCTGGCCTGGTCCTCAGCCATTGCGTGGTCCCCAGCCAGCCTCAGGGCTGACTGTCATCCCTGGTCTGGTGCTCAAACAGGCTCAGGCCAGGCTGTCATCCGTGGTCAGGTGCTCAGACAGGCTCCAGACTGGTTCTCCGGTGGCCAATGGGACCTCCAAGCGAGCGAGTCTGAGAATGGCAGTCTGAAATCATATAGGCTCGCTTGGGGACCCGGGGTTACCGCTCTGGAGGCAGTACTTTGACAGATGCCTTGTAATAACATAATAACCAGCTAGTCATTGAGAGTACCTGCAGGCTACAGCAGAATTGGAATTGGTAACTCTGGTGTATGCTGTGAATGCTGCTGGGGACGCTGCACCTCCCATGTTTGTCTTTCCCAGAGTAAAGTTTAAAGACTGTGTGGCGAGGCCCCGTGTATAAATTGGTGGGTAAACACCATAAAAATTGTAGTAAATTAATGTAGGTTAAAAACTACACTTTCACCATTAAGATACTCACACTTTTCCTGGGCAGCGAGCGAGTCACCACCCAGGCCAGAGTATCCTCACTGAATGGGTACAGGTCGCTGAGCTACAGGCTGAATCTACCTGGCTCCAGGTCCTCGTAATTTCCGCTCCCCCTGTATTCGCAGGGACTCCTCGACGCTGGGTCCTCCATATTTTCCTGGGCGAGGCGAGGCGTCCTCGTTCCTGTCGCCGGCCCCTACATGCATAAAAACAACCATTCCTTCACTGCAAAATATGAAAATAATCAAAACACACATCCCCTAGAAACGGTCCTGTTCACAACTGCTTCATGATCAATACATCTCTAGGAGCAAAGGGTACCTCCACCAGAACAGGATGGAATGAAGATACCTGGGCCGAGTTCCTTGATCACCTGATAAACCACATTTACTCCACACCTGACTTACCCATGCTGCTAATCATGGACAATCTTAAAGCTTACATATCACTCAAGGCACTAAAAATTGCCAAGAGCAATGGTATTGTTATGCTCACTCTCCCACCTCACACATCCCATTGCATGCAGCCGTGGCCGTGTACGGTCCATTCAAAGCCCAATACGGCCAAGTTCTCGATGGGTGGATGTGATCGAATCCTGGCAAAACAGTCACCATCTACCCGGTTGCAAGACTTGTGAGTCAAGCCTTCATGACAACCGTGACACCACAAAACATCACTTCTGGGTTTAGGTCCACTGGGATTTTCCCATACAATCGCACCATTTTCCCAGATGAAGCATTTGCACCATCCCTTCCGTCAGACCAACCAAACCCCAAGCTACAGCCTGCCACCAGGGATGCTCCACCACCGGGAGAAGGTACGGAAGGCCTGCACCCTGCAGATGATCCGCCTGAGGATGAACCTCCCACTGCCGATATATGCACCTTCCCATACGAATTTGCCCGCTCCCACGCCAGCTGACACGGATGTGCGACAAATAACTAGTTGACCTGGACATGTCCCGCCACAGGAAATCATCACACTTTGGAAGTGTGATGAAAAGCCCCAGAAAACAAACCAGACGGAGGCGCAAAAAGACCACTATCCTCACAGATACTCCTGAGATGCAGGCACTAGAAAAGGCTTTTGAAGAAAGACGAAAGAAACTGGAAGAGAAAATGCAATAAAGAAAACCAAAAAAGAAACTGATCCAGAGGAGAATCACAGATAGCACCTCCTAAGAAAGTGATGTTCCCGTGCCACTACGTGAAGGATCTGATGACGAAATATCCGACCTTGAGGGAGGTACGCTGGGAAGCATGGATTTGTCAACCGGGGACTTTGTCATGGTCAATTTTGCAACCAAAGCCAGGAATGTCTGTTATATAAGGTTGAGAGTGTTGCCGGTGATGATATACTCATACACTTCCTGAGAAGGATCCAGAGAAATGGGAAAGTGTGGCACATGTTCCTAAACGCAATGTGAGGAAGCTGCCACAACCTACGAGGCCCGGAGGGACCACGCGAAGAGAGCAACTCCTCATCTTTCCATGCAACCTTCAGCGCTGTGTAAAATCTGTCTCTCCGTGTTCTTTTATCTGGTGCCTAAATGACAAATCTAGAAGCAAAGATCAGTCAAGAATTTAATACAATCATGTATACAAAGAATTATTATGCCATGCAGAATATTTTAATCGGCCGATGGTACACCTCCTGACACCACGAAAAATGTCAGGAAATGCACCCAGAAATCAAATTCTGTCCCTCCTTTAAGGATCCCAAGAAGGCGGGTCCTGCTCTCCCGGGTTGTATGATCCTTTGTCTCCGAAAATCCAGATGGTCCAGTCACACAGTCCTGGTAAATCAACAACTGATTGTTCAAGCAGTTTCAAACTGGTGATGGGGGTCGAGCGGATGTTGCAGTAATTAAGTCGTAAACCTGAGCTGAGAAACTCACAGCATTCCTTCATGCTAATTCTCAGTTAACAAGTTAAAATCTACATGATTAATTCTAAATCCTAACAGCTGGAATGTAGAAGGCCTCGCTATGAAGTGAGGGGTGTCCTAATCTGAGTTCCCCTACTGTGGAAGTGGTTCTTTTCCCTCATTTGAATGGTGATTAGAACATTTTTAGAATGATACATATTTGTGTTTGTTCAGAGTCACCTCCAGAGTTGTAGATAAAAAGTAAGTAGATCATTTCACCCCAAGCAGGGTCACTTTAGCCCCTTGAAATCTGGGCTTTGTCTCAGTTTACCCCCATAGCTGGGGTAAAATGAGACACTTTTTTTTAAAACGGTCATATTTTCACCGTCTTTAGTCTGGCAAAATTCCGATCATTTCCGTTTTTAGGAAACATCCTGAATTAAAGGGAAATGTGTTAATTTTATAGATACATCAATTTAGCTTGTAAAACCGTTTCACATTACCTCACTCTCCCCAACTAAAAATTTAAGCTCCTGACAACTTGTCCAAAGTGTCACCAACCAAATGGGTAAGAAGGGTAATAAGACTGTGAATCTTTAATTGTAACTTCATTCAGCTGACGGAAGTCCACACAAAAAGGATGCGTCTCATCTTTCTTTCTGACCACTGGCGCCGACCATGGACCATAGACAGGACTCCTCACAGATTACCCTTTAATTACCCCATGTTTTAGAAGCTTCACTACCTCGTCTTGTAAGATAGCCTGGGTTGCTGGGGAAGTCCTATGAGGGCGAAATTTAATGGGTGAAACATTGCCAGTATTGATGTTTTTGTGCAACCAAAGTGGTATCACCATAACTATGAGTATGAGTACAAAAACTGTCTGCAACTCCATTAATAGTTGTCATAGTTGTGACTGCGCATCACCAGTCAAACACGCATCATCCAAATTCACTGGAGGTGGTGGGGTAACCGGCTTATCACCAGGCGTCACATAAGACACCACGGCATATTCATCATGCAAATGTCCCATGACTGCAAAAAGCTGGCCCAAGGGGCATCCTCCATCAAGGAGAACTGGATCATGAGTGGGGTTAACAACCCTGACAACACCTTTGCCATCATGGATAGATGTCAATGTCCTAGCAATAGGCAGATTCAAAGTCACATATAAAGCAGTCATATATGTATACACAGATTTAGGGTTATCACATTAATATGAATTGCTCTGAATGCTGGCTGGCGTGCAAAGAGGAAGTGACAACAGGAAGTAAGAGGAAGTAAGAAATCAAAACAAACAAGATGTTGGATCCTGACGGGATGTCTATGAACTACGAACGAATAAAAGTAAATAAAGAATAATAAAAAAAGGGGACAAGTCTCGAACCAATTAACTGCCGAATAATGATGACACGGCGCCCGGACGTGGGTCCGTGGCGCAATGTCTGCCTAAGCCGTAGACAGAAAAAGGGAGACACCAATCTGACCAGTTAGCCTTACCAGACGAGGAGCCTTGGCGATTTGGGTCCGTGGCCGTCGGTTTAAACGGTTCGCAGTGGATCCTCCGGGAACCACTTCAGGGCCGATCAGGCTGGGAAGATCCTGCCTGCAGAATCTCTGGATGTCTCATGTGACTCGGGTGGATGGTCCCGCTTTCTTTCGTCTGGTGGTCGAATCGGAGGGTCTCAGAATCCGATTCGACAGGTCTCGGCGGTGTAGACTGGTTCTGGTGTTCCCGGACACGGCGCTGGTTGGCAAAGATCGGTTGTTCAAAGTCCGATGAGGCAGGGCCATCAGGGACTGCCGCAGGCCACAAAAACTTCAGGGCTGGACGGACGTTTATTGAGCCAAAAATTAAACTAATACAAAAATTGTACAACTTAACTAAGGTTCTAAGCACGGGGATTTAGGATTTTCAAAGCGTCAAAAATCATGTAGTTCTTTAGACGCTCTCTGCTGAACGGGAAAGTTAAAAATAAAGAAAAAAAATCAAAATTGATGCGAAGATCAAAAGGAAATGACAAACTCTGCTGACAAAACAGCTATATGAAACGGCTCTATCAAAAGTAAACTGAGAGGTCTGTGTTGGAACACAGAGAATGAGAAAAATTCAAAAGAAAAAGATGAGAAGAAAGAAGAGAGGCACAAAATTCGGGAGACAAAATAAAGAAGAGGCAAAAAGAAGAGAGAAGGGCGAACAAAAGACTGTCTTTTGTTTTATACTTTTGAATATTCACGAGTCTTATGCAAAATGAGAAATTGGCCGACAGAGGGGCTGGCCACAGCGGGCAGCCCGTCCAAGCCCAGCTGAACTCCAGAGATCTCCTGATAAACTTTTAACCTGTGACCAGATTGCTTGATTCAATCCTTTCAACTGCAGTTAGACAGTAAAACTTAACATTTAAAGTTGTAAAACATGGTAATGTTTTAAATGTTCGTTAATCAAACGAAAAAGCAGAGTGGATCCTTACAGATAGGACTAGAAAAACACCGGCAGTGAAACATTTAAAGACAAGAAAGTTAAAGAGACACAACAGTGAGGGTGTGGTGTGTGCTGGGTTGTGAAGTGTAAGGGGGTGTTGTGTAGTGGATTGTATTGTGACAGCGAACAGACTTAAAAGATAATATGTGGGAAGCAGAAACTACTAACAAGAAGACTGCATGAACACCTTTTACCAAGCTATAAACCCGTATATGGAAAATTGATGTAAGCATTATTGATTGATTGTGTTGACAGTAGAGGGGTGGATGTTGGGGGAGGGGTGTAAAGCATAAATCTATCCGTGCTTATATACACTCACATGTACCAAGGAAACTGTCATTACCATCACCACTCTCCTTATCTTAATCCGTCTCAAATCCTGCCGTGAGTGAGAAAATGCCAGCTAACTCCCATCACCCAGGACCAGACTGGCCCGTGAGGACCCTTGCCTCCCGATCCAAGAGGTCAAGGGGCAAACACCCCCGAGGCATACATCCACTGACAGGGGCGACAGAAGGCAAGAACCATAACGAGGTCCGCCCACTCCCAGGCCCCCACACCTATCAGGCCCCAGCCCACTCCAACAGCACCACAGAAAATGCAGCCCTGGTAGCTGTCACCCTATGCAGCCCAAGGACAGCCGAGCTCCTCTGCCACCACCAACCGCCGACAGAGAGCAGAAGAGGGAGGCAGGCGAGACAGAGAGAGGGAAAGAGGGAGAAACCAGGGAGGTGCGACCTCCCCAGGTGAGCCGGGACAGCCCCCACCACCCGCCCGCCACCCACCCGCAGCGCAACAGTGGTGACAAACGCCAGGACGGCCGCACGGCACCCCCCCACACCACCGCGTACCAGCCCTTAGCAAGCCAACACCCCCCCACCCAAGACTTTTGGTAGGGAGGTCCCCCCATGTGAGCCAGGTCCTGCTCAAGGTTTCTTCCTCTTAAAGTGGAGTTTTTCCTTACCACTGTTTGGCTTAAAGGTTTTTTTTTCTCCCTCTGTGGGAGTTTTTTTTTTTTTTACCTGCCATTATCCTTATTTAGGATTCAATGTTAGTTTTTAGTTAATGATATTTGCTCGGGGGTCATGCTCTGGGTCTCTGTAAAGCGCCCAGAGACAATCGACATAGTAACAGACGCTATACAAATAAAATTGAACTGAATTGAATTGAATTTATGTCATTAAGACACCCTTGAAGTTTGGCCAACGGTTTTTCTTACTCTGGTTTCATGGATAAGTACAGCTGCATATCATCAGAGTAGCAATGAAAAGTTGACCTGACACAGTCTCCAGTTGTATAATCGTAGGAAGTTTATTTTGTACTTCAGGACAAACAATGTGCTCTGCAGGCTGCTGTAACGTACCACACCTGACATTTAACAATTTGTCTCTCTCGTTTCAACACACTGGCAATCTCACATACTTTTCCTGCTTTCTACTTCCCACTCCACTACAACATTGAGGCAGTTATTTCAAAATAAAAATTATTGTACACTCTCAGTGCTACACCAGTGCTGATCTTAATTATGTCCCACACCTCCTTCATGCAGTTGTTCTGCAACTTTTCCTCCAGCTTGCTCCTATGGTGCTCCTTCGCCTCCGTCAGCGAAGGAGTTCTCCCTGCACGGTCCTGCTGATCATTGTCTTAAAAGGTCCTGCCCTTGATGTCACTTGTCACCCAGGACTTGTTGTTAGGATAGAGGCGCACCAATTTTCTAGGAACAACAGCATCCATACGGACATTAATTAGTCAGTAGTGCAGTTGACAAACTCCTGTGTTCCTGCTGTGCTATTCCTGCAGTATATCCTAGTCCAAAGCAGTCTTCAGAATCTGATCTTCCTAAGAAAACAACTTCCTGAATGAGCATGTGGTTGCAGGTAGCCTCCTCAAAAAATCCACGCAGATTGGGGTAAAAGATTTAGTTCAGGAGATTGTGTAAAGTGGTGGTCCTACCACACTGGAGTTCCAAAAGCTGAGTGATGTGAGAAAAGGGTTTGGGATCCTCTTCTGAAAAAAACAGGGGTCCTGATCAAAATCAGTCTCACTGGGGGCTTGCCATCTCCCTCGTCAGGAAGAATTTCAAATCCACTTCTGTGCAGTCTCTGACGGAATCAAAAACCTAGCCTGTTTTAAAACAGTGCTATTACTCTTCTTGAATAAAAAACAACTGTTTAAACACATGTTACAATATGGCCATATATTATGGCCATATTGTAACATGTGTTTAAACAGTTGTTTTTTATTCAAGAAGAGTAATAGCATCAATCAATGACATCAATCAATGACATCAATATGGCCATAATATATGGCCATATTGGCCATAATATGGCCAAAATAATAAAAGTCAGGACTTCAGTGCATTTAAATAGTCATTTTCAACCATTACATCAATTATTACACAAAATAAAGCTTATCCTGTAAAACTCCACCATCCCGAGTTGACGGACCTCGTGGCCAACAAGCCATTTCAATTAGCCGTGCTAGCTAAACGCGCTAGCTAAACTCATAAACTCACCGAGACGATGATAATAAACTGTGCAACTCCTGGCACACGCTCCTCTTCACCTCGTCTGCTTCACAAACAGGTATTCAAAGATACGAAATAGCAGAACTGCAACTATTATTTAAAGTAAATTGTTTTATGTCCTCTCACTCTCTCAAGCTCCATCCGCATCCGTTCTGCAGGTGGTCTGATCTGTATCACACAGGGGCCGACCGAATGCTGATTAAAATGGGTGGGACTTAGTCTCATCTGTCCAATCACACGACTGCATTGGCTTAGGCAGCCAATGAAAATGAATATGCACCCAGTCATCATGACTGACAACTAAATTAACAAACACAAAATTAATATTCGACATTAAGGGATTACAAAGATGTCAAAAATGGAAAATAATATGAAAATCTCAGGAGAAGATCATACTGAAACAAAACAATAGAACTGGACCCAATTATTTCTCCTGGCGTTACAGTCCACATACTGGGAGAAAGCAGGTAGTGTTTTGAACACTACCTCCTCAAAGGCGCTACATTTCTCTTCAGTTTAGCGTGTAGCATTGTATAAATCCAGTCTAAGACTGCATCGTTTGACTAGTGTTTTAGAACACAAATCAGTGTGTATACAAAAAGCACAGAAACTTTAATGTCAGGGTTTAGCCTCTGCAAATTGGAAGAATAGTTGTATCCCTGGCACAAGTTCTCTGTGGGATTTTTAGCAAAAAACAACATTGCTTTAGTTAGGAAAACATTACATGAAACATGTGCTATAGTCTTTCCTTCCCCAGCGGCTCCTACATCTTCCACTCTTTGTGTCCATTTGCTTCCCTCACCCTCCCCCCCCCCCCCCCCCTGTTCTTTTCCTCATCCCACTAATTACCCCTCAGCAGTGAGACAGTGTTGTGTTTAGTGACATGCCGAGGCAGAACCAGTGTGTCTGTTGGGTTGCCCTGACAGACTGTCACACACATAATACTCCCCAAACCCTCACAGAGCTGCTGTGATGACAGCAACAACAGATAGTGGCCTCAAACCCACAGCCTCACTCCCACTCTTGCAACCAGCCCCCATAGTAGTAATATGTTCTTATACTCCACCATCATCATACCACACATGCATTTAAATGAGCTGTTGTGCTGCTGTATCCATGGCTGACTCTGTTTGTGTTTCTCCTCCTCTGTTGCTGCTACTGAGGCTCTTAGAGGCTGTCACCGAAGGTTGGAGAGGCTGAAGTGTCTCATGGAAAGTCAGGAAGATGCAACCTACTTTTTTTTTCAACTATGGTTGTTGTTTCAAAAGCCTGTTAATCTACTCGTTAAAAGGCTATAGCATGATGACACTGGGACAAGCTACAGGTATGGTACGAACCACTCGATAACTTCTATCCAGAGAGGAACATTAGCTTGCTAAATCTATAATCTTCCAACCTTAAATTTGATTACTTGGTGTTTACAGAGTTTTTTTTGGGGCGAGATTAAATAAATATGGCTGTATCTCTGAAGACATTTTTTGCATGTTTTGCTGTTTGTTGCCGGTTATTTTCTAACCCGGACTTTTGCAGGGGCATACCGGGGCTCAAGCCCAGGGCCCCGAGACTTTGAGGGCCCTACATGCCGTTGTGAATGTTAGCGAATGAATAACCTAAGAATTTTTTTTTTTTAGACTACACTATCACTGGCTAAGATGAGTTTGACAGTGTCGTAAAAACTTTCTAATTTGTTTGGACAAACGTCTATCATGAAAGTTTGATGCATTGTCAAGTGACCCTGAGAAAACGTTGGAATCAACTCAGCTTCTAATCAATAATCAATATTAACTCTGTATGTTAAAGTGGCTTGTTGGCAGCACCCACAGTGTGAGGGGAGAGACTCTGCTGCAGCAGTAAACAAGCCAGTGCTAGTCAAAACAAAGGCAGGAGTGGAGTAACAGAAAAGTGGTAATTAATGTGATTTGGAATCAATCTATAAGCAATGAAATGTGTGATTCAATAATCAATGATCAGAACCGATGATCAGAAATGATGGGGGAATAGATCTATGTTCGCTCTGTGTCGTAATTAACTGTGAGCTGAGGTAAGCGGCCGATGGTCACTGTGTGCCGCAATGGAATGAAAACAACCGATATGTTTATCAAAACAGGAGTAGAGATGGATGAAAACTGAATAAATATTATATGGGGTTTTATAAGGTAAAAGTCCCAAAGAAAATAATAATTAGCCATGAGGATACTGCTAAAATAGAGGGGAAATAAATTGAACGAATTATGAATTAAGGTTTTGATACATTAGGCTTCTTGTTGATTAACTGGTTATCCCAAACAATTCTGTAGGCAGAGCTACGGAGTCATAACAGAAGCAGGAGAGAGTGGGTAAGTGTAAACATTAAAGTTCTTCGCCATACACAACAATGGGGCCAGGTGTCTGGGTCAAATGGCGATGTCATCAGCTCAGCTCAGAATGGCCTTGGCGAAGTGGGGCTGTGTGTTTAATACAGAAGCGGTACATGGGCTCCAGGCTGCAGACGGAGGTTCATTACCGAATTCTGTTATTAAATACGAACCAAACAATCAATCAGTTAATGTAACGTTGGAACATACATTGATAAGTAGATCGTTAGAAAAGGGTTAGCGTTAGCTGATAAGCTTTAGCTTAACGGGCTGTATAGCCAAGTAAACAAGGTAACCTTGGACTGGTGATAGGGATGATGTCATGCTGTAACCAATGAAATCATTGTGGGACATGGCCTGTGAACTATGCATGATGTAAACGAGGTATATGTAAAATTATGCACGCCTCTGTAAATGTGATATAACCAATCAGAAGTGGCATGTGACTTTGGGAAATTATGTATGCATATGCAAATGTGAGAGATCCAATCAAAAGTGTGAAAGGCCGAAAAGGGACATTTTAGGCTGAAGCAGGCTGGACGAGAGAAAGAGAGAGAGAGAGAGAGAGAATAACATAAAAAGAGAGGACAGAGAGAAGTCGTCGTTCTTCCGTTGGGGCGTCTTGGAGAAACTGGACTAGCTGGGACAAGGGAGCTGACCATCGAGGGAAAGACCACCTAACGGATTTATTCTCCAGGCCCAAGAAGACGCAGGAACGGAATTAACCATTTTTCCAACCCTGGAGGAATATAATTTGGAGTTATCTGGAATTACCCTAGTTCACCGCTAGCAAGGAGGAGGGGCCGAATCAGCGTACCTGCAGGCCTGATCGTTTGAGCTCTCTCTCTCTCTCTCTGCCAGCGGCCTTGTGAACGCAAAAGTGCTACGTTGCGTACCAGCCTGTCCTTGAACCAACCAGATGGATCGATCAGTAAGCCACAGCTTTAATTTGCCTTTGATGTAGAATTAGAATTTGTATAACCAATCAATGCTGCTGCTTAACCTTGCTAATCTGCTTTAATAAATATAAAAACTATCATAAGACGTCGTTGTGGACATTACATCTGTATCCAAAATTTTGAAGACTTGTTTATGCCTCTGCACTAACACACAGGTTCTTATGGGTTATTCTAGTCATAATATTGTCAAACTATCCCTGAGGCTTGCTGTCCGAGCCACTAAAGTTTTTCCTAGCCTGTAACAAGAGCCCAGATCTTAAGAGGAGAGCTGCAAATTAACAGACGTGACCGATAGCTGGACTTCGAGCCACCCGGCTATTCCTCTTAGGACAGTTATTGGAGTAAGCGGGGTAGGCGTCTGTAAGTAGGCAGTGAGAGCTAGGCGTATCTCCTCGACACCAGCTTAAATAAGTTGAGGAAATCTAGCGAGGAACCTCTCCTAGGCCGCAACTTCTTACCCAAAGGATGGAGAGCTGGTCCCGGTGACAGACTCTGCTAGTCAGAGACTGAACCAGAACTGGGGGATCTAACAGCATCTTACGCATTGGGAAGGAGCGTCAGTGAATATTTTTCTCGTGATGGCGGACAACAGAAATTATGACAGTGGAGCGCAGAAAAGAAAGAAAAAGAGGATCGCGACAAAGAGAAGAAAATGCCCATATTTACAGGCTTTTTAAAATCTCTTGGTGGAGATAGAACAGAACCATCGTTCCTCTCTGCTCCTCAGAACGTTCGTTCTGTTAGCATCGGCACTACGATCCCGCCAGAAGCTTCAACTGTGGATGAATCGATGGCTGAGCTGGCGCCTGCGGAACTTGCAGAGGCGCCAGTTGGAACTTCGAAGGATGGATCCTTGACCATGGATAATCCCTGCAGTCCTGATCCTGCGCACTGGGGGAAAATTGACGAGTCCGTACGGGATTACTGGGCTAAGCAAGGACCGCGAAGCTGTCAAAATATGAAGGTTAACTAGCATCAGAACGGGTGTACAAACATCAGAAGCGGTTCTTCTTCATTGCTACGCTGATGATACGCAGGTGTACTTATCTATGAAACCTGAAGAAACAAAACCTTTGGCTAAACTTCAAGGGTGTCTTAATGACATTAAGTCCTGGATGTCCTCTAACTTTTTGCTTCTAAATTCAGATTAAACAGAGGTTATTGTCTTTGGTCCCAAACACCTGAGGAATGGATTAACTGGGTTTACGCTGGCTTCCAGCTTCCAGCTTCCTGTGAAAAACCTTGGAGTCATTTTTGGTCAGGATATGTCATTTAAGCAGCATAATAATCAGGTTTGCAAGACTGCCTTTTTTTTATCTCCGAAATATTGCCAAGATCAGGAGCATCCTCTCCCACGGTGATGCCGAAAAATGAATCCACGCATTTGTCAGTTTTAGACTGGATTATTGCAATGCGCTGTTAGCAGGATGTCCGAAAAGCTCGCTAAATAGCCTTCAATTGATCCAGAACGCAGCAGCGAGGGTGCTGACAGGAATCCGCAAGCGAGATCACGTCTCTCCGGTGTTAACCTCCCTCAATTGGCTTCCCGTGAAATTTCGAATTGAGTTAAAAATTCTGCTTCTTGCATATAAAGCCCTTAATGGCCTAGCTCCGCACTATTTACAAGACTTGATAGCACGTTATGCTCCTAATAGAGGTCGTCGCTCTCAGAGTGCAGGATTACTCGTCGTTCCTAGAATATCCAAGAGTAGGTTTGGAGGATGGGCCTTCTGCTACCAGGCACCTTTTTTATGGAACCAGCTACCAGTTTGGGTTAAGGAGGCTGACACCATCTCCATCTTTAAAACTAAATTGAAAATATTTTTGTTCAGTAAAGCCTGCAGTTAGTCTAAACTATAGTGTGTAGGGGCTAATAGTTATAGCCATAGTTGTAGTAGTTAAAACTAGAGTAGCTCGTCTTAATCACAGGTTCGTCATCGTTATGCTGCTATAGGCCTACACTGCAGGGGGAAACCAACATGATCTGCTGAGTGGTGTCTCCACTGCTTTTCTCCTTTTTCTTCCCTTTCTTCTTCCCTTCCTCCTTCTCCAGCTCATTCATAATTATTTGAGAGCACCCTGTTACTGAAACTGTGCTCCATATTCTTTACCTTCCTCTGGTTTGTTGTGCTGTTTTTGCCCCCTCTTTTCTTTCTGTGTATTTGGAGGCCAGAGTTTCCTGGGTTTCATGCTGACTTGCAGTTCCATCCTCTGTCCATCCCGGGGTTCTCCTCCACTTGTGTTTGGGTGGCGACTAGCGTGGTGATCGGCGACGTGGTCCTCTGGCCATCTCATCCCAGTGCTGCTACCTGCATCTGTTTATATTCATGTTTATATGGCCGTTGTATTTAGTCATTTGTGTGCTATCCTCTCTCTGTCCTCCATCCTATCTGTGTTCTCCATCCTCTCTCTGTCCTGTCTTCCCTCTTTTCTTTCTTTACCCGGCTGGCCTTCAGCAGGAAGGTCCCCCCATATGAGCCAGGTCGTGCTCAAGGTTTCTTCCTCTTAAAGTTTTTCCTTGCCTCTGTTTGGCTTAAAGGTTTTTTTCTCTTTATGTGGTAGTTTTTTACCTGCCATTATCATTGATTGGATTTAATATTATAATTTTAGTTAATGATATTTGCTCGGGGGTCATGCTCTGGGTCTCTGTAAAGAGCCTAGAGACAATTGTCATTGTAATAGACTCTATACAAATAAAATTGAATTGAATTGAATTCTCCGGATCACATTTTAAACGCAAGCTTGCAAATGGTGAGTACATCCAAAGACAGTGGCGGCTGTACTCCCCATCCACCGGAGCTGTGTTTTGCTTTGCAAATGCCACACAAGCAGTGCATCTTAACTATGCAAACATTCAAAAATCATTGAAGAATATTGTAAATGACACAAACCAAAATGCAGCAACAAGAAACGAAGCAGGGTCACTTGACAAAAAAATGGACAAGCTTGAAACAGCTTTTATGTGCACTTTGTGGAACTGCATTCTGCAGCGCTTTGAAAAAGCAAGTGTGGCTTTGCAAGCTGTGGAACTGGACTTGTGTAAAGCTGTGGATTTGGTAGGATCCTTGCGGAACTAAATTGGAGGTCTTAGAGATCAGTTTAATGGGTTTGAGTCTCAAGCAAAGGAGTTGTCCCCAACAGTTTCACAGGACTAAAGAGTTAGCACTCAGAGACCAAAAAATCCAAAAGCATTTTTTGGAGAAAGCACCACCCCAGAGGTTGAGTTATCAGCTCAACAAAAATTCTCCACCAGTGTTTTTTTTTTTTGGTGGTTGTTGACAGACTACTTTCTGAAACTGACCGCAGGTATGCTGCATATAATAACCTCAACAACACTTTTGGCTTCCTGAACAACATTTCTGATGTTACTGTTCCAGATCTAAGAAACAAAGCATCTCATCTCCAAAGTAAATATTCAACTGATCTGGAGATGGACTTTGTGGAGGAGATTGTCCAGTTTAAAAATTTTATTGGTGGTAAAGGCACCACATCTGCTGCATTGCTTTTGTGGTTCATTAGGGAAAAGAACCTACAGGACATCTTCCCAAATGTGGACATTGCATTTAGGCTTTACCTGACATTTCCTGTCACAAATGCAAGTGGTGAACGATCATTCTCCAAGCTTAAAATAGTTAGGAATAGACTCAAGCAGTAGGAATAGACTCAGATCCACAATGGGACAGGTAAGACTGAACCATTTGACTCTCGTGTCTATTGAGAGTGATTTAGTGATAAAGTTGGACTTTAGTGATCTAATAAAGGACTTTGCTGCAAAAAATCCAGAAAAGTAAGCATCTTTTCAAGGTTCTTGCCAAACTAATGTCTAAAAGGCTTACAGTATGTGATAACTCTTTGACTCATTATCAAAAGGGCAAGGAAATTGGGTGGTGAGGGTATTCCTTTTAAACTTAAAAAAAATAAGTAATGCCTAATCTTTTTTTTTTTCCTGGAACCATTTGTTTAAATCCATGTTCTTAATGACTGGCAGAGAGGCACTTCTTTGACATTTCTTCTTTCTTCTTACCAAGTAATTTGAAACCAAAGACAGAGTTTGGGCTTTGATACCTTTATATCTACTTGAGAAGGACTTATAAATGCTGACTTATTTGTACATATATTGCTTGTTCATATGGTTTTGTAAATGTATATTTTAACCTTGCACTTTGTTGCGCTTAATCTCTTTTATAGTTTATGTTGAAATCCATGTAACAACAGGCATTCAAGGATTTTATTTTGTGATGCAGACAGTATATTCTAGATTGTGGTTTGTCTTTCTAGAAACCAGTTCAGGGTTGTTTGTAGTGTGTGACAAACTCCTTATTAAAGTTAAAAGTTGTGAAAACTTACTTTTCAGTCATTTTCTGATTTTCTGCTTGTGATCCGTAGCAAACCAAATAATCTTATACATACATACATGTATGTCAATATATATATATATATATATATATATATATATACATATATATATATATATATATATATATATATATATATATATTAGGGCTGTCAATTTCTCAAAATAATTAATCAGATTAATCACATGACTGTCAATAGTTAATCATGATTAATCGCAAATTAATCGCATATTTTTATCTGTTCTAAATCTACCTTATACAGATCTTTTTCAAGTTGTATTACTCTTATTAATACGAGTCCTGACTAGAACCAGTAAATATGACCATATTAATCCAGTCCTGAGGTCTCTGGCTTCCTGTCACTCAGAGAACAGACTTTAAAACAGCTCTACTTGTTTACGAGTCTCTTCATGGCCCCAAAGTCCATCTCTGACATGTTAGATCCATATGAACCAACCTGTACTCTGAGAACCTCAGGTAGTGGTCTGGACCAGTCTGGACCAGTCTTCCAGAAGATGTGAGACAGACCTGAACTCTGACAATGTTCAGATCCAGACTGAAAACAGTTCTGTTTAGATGTGAAGATGATGACTGGAAGGATTTTATCTGCACTCTTCATTTTTAAATTAATTAATACATTTTTTTATTAATTAATTGTTTTATTATTGATTATTTTTATGCTCGTATGGAATGATTCTATTTGCCTTCTTGTGATTTTATGCATCTGTAAAGCACTTTGAATTGCCTTGTGTACGAATTGCGCTCTACAAATAAAGTTGTCTTGCCTAATATGAGAGTACACAAATGCTTGCCTTATGCAAAACAAATGCATGTTTATTTATAGTCATGAATCGTGTGAAGGCGTGGTTTCGAAGATGAGCTGAAGAGGAGGAGGCAGAGCCTTTAGGAGGAGGGAGGGAGTGTATATTTTCAAAATCTCACTTGAGTTGGATTGCTGGAACCGTTTTTTTAAAGAACACCCACCCCACCTTTAACTAGCGCATGTAAAAACAGTACAATCGACTCGTTTCCTTGTTAAAGTCACATTGAATGTCTTCTAACACCACTAGAGCAGCCATTATTGAACATTTCCCTGTTTTAATATCCACTTCTTTCTGTTCTAGGGCCCTATGGAATCCGCGATCATGGAATCACGGACGGAATTGTGGAATGGGAGATTAAAAACGGAATTCACTTTAAATGCGCAATATAACAGAAATGAACTGCAATTTGCGTAAAAGTTGTTTTTTTTCTCTCCCAGACTAAAAGGATCTTTTCTTTCGAGAAAATGTTCCAAGAGGGGTCACTGAAAGGTGGTGACACTAGCTTCTCTGCCCCCTCCCTGCCCCGCTTTCCTCTTTAACAAAAAAAAAAAAAAACAAAAAAAAAAAACCAGTCGAAGCGGCCACCTGAGAAACCGGCAAAGAAGCGAAGGAACTAGCGTCGTACTGGGCAGAACAGTTTCTCCAAGATTAATATGTGTCTGGGGATTCAATGTTCTGCAAGTTTAGTCAGCAAACAGTTGAAATCCATTAGCTCCCACTTGGTCCGGCGTTGGCTCGCGGGGCCAGCAGCTTCAGCAGAGAGGCCCAGACCTCCCTCCCCCCGGCCTCTTCCACCAGGCCAGGTGAGAGATATAGGGCCCTATCTTACACCTCCTGCTACCCACTACCTACTACCCATTACCTGCAAATTGCAGATTTAGGAGCCTCTGCCAACTGCTAATGCAATCTTCCGCTCCCAAAACCTGCTACCCATTATGCCGACTCCCTTACTCACATTGTGGGTGTGGCAATGGGCGTGTCTCTTGCGCTTTCCACAAACTCGGTATCTTGCGGTACTGGTATCTCGCAGATTTTGGGTATTGGGTAGTGGGTGGTCTGACCACCCATTACCCAATACCCAAAATCTGCGAGATACAGGTACCGCAAGAAACCGAGTTGGTGGAAAGTGCAAATGGCATGTCGGCGCGTAAAAGAGCGCGTCCAAATCCTGTCATTGCGCGTCCACCCAGTCACATGTGGACTGCACAACCGGCTCTACCTCTCGATTATGCATCACTGTATTACTTTCATACGTTATTATTCTCTTAAGGGCAGATGATGTCTGTACAGTTGTGGCATGATCTCATCCAGATGTTTGCTGTGGAGGAAACGAGGAGATCACAGAACTCTGTTGTGGAGTTTCTTGTACTGTGCTCGTATCCCTTTGACCCTCTCCTTGCGCTCGGAACACCTGAGATGTGCTCACTGGTAGAAGGTAGATGTCATCATACCTGTTCCTCTGGCTCAATGCTCATCCAATGATCCGTTCTGCAGTATTTTAAAAAGCACCGCTTCCAGCAGCTATGCGTCTTGGCGCAGCTGTGCGTCTTTGCGCAGGGGATATGTTCAAGATAACTCAAAAAGTTATGGATGGATTTTGATGACATTTTCAGGAGTTGTCAGAAATGTGAAAAGGAAGAACTGATTTTATTTTGGGTGTGATCCGGAAGAAATTCTGGATTCTGGATCACTTTCAAATTTTTGATAACATTGCGCTGTTTAGTTGTTTCTTGAACCCTAAAGCAACCACAATGGTGACAGGAAGGGAGTTCTGGAATTTTAAGAGTTTAATTTTCTCAGATGTAAAAAAGGAGGATTCGAGGGTTGGCAGCCAAACCAACAATCCAGGGGACGATGAAGGCAAGGAGGTGGCACTGCGAATGGCTGGATCAGGCGTTTCTATGGGAAGGTCTGGAGATGAGTCTGGTTGAATGATGACTGAATAGGTACAGGTGTGCAGTGCCACACCTGGGCAGCTCGTCGGATGGGAAGGTGAAACATAGGTGGATCTGAGTGTCTATGTAGCAGGTTGAAGGTGGCGCAGTGGGTTGTGCGCAGGAGCCCCAGAGGTGGAAGGTTGCGGTTCACAAACCGGCTTGAGACTGTAACATGCGCTCAGTGGGGCCAGAAATTTTGTTTCTCAACATCTCCGTTAATTATTGCCCACAGCTCATTAAATTTCACTCAGGTATTGACACTGAAAACCTCTATAAAATTTCAGAGGCTGATCCGGATCTGATCTAGAAGGTTGATTTTATCGCAATCTGTAAATCGCTGTATGGGAGAACTGTTGTGCTTGGCGGAGGTCTGCGCTCTCTGAGTGCTTTTCTAGTTAAGAAATGCTTTCCTGGAAGTTCACTGGCTCTATTTTTTTCTGAGCAGTTTGTTGGAACTTCTTGGAGTACAAAAGAAATGATTAAATCATTTGCTCCACATTAGTTAGAGCTAGTTATTTATATATCAGTGCAGAGGAGGAGGAGGAAAAAAGAGGAGGAAGCTCTACAGCAGAGTCCCAGACGAGCTGCCCATGAGAGCTGCTCCGATCTGAGTGAAAAGACGCTCCATAGCAGTTTGCAGGTACCGCAACCTGCTCTTAAAGGCAATGGCTACTGACGCACTGATTGGTTAAACAGGTGGAACGCCCTAACCACTCCCATGCATAATGTGTGCATAATATAGTGCAGTGCTTCTCAATTATTTTCTGCTGCGCCCCCCCTAGGAAGAAGAAAACATTTCGCGGCCCCCCTCCTCCCCACCGCGACTATAAATAGTATAATTTCTCTATAAAATTATTGTAAGTACACCTCTGCATAACAGCGTATCCTTATTAACATTAAAGGAAACGAAAAAAAAGAAATATAGATCAACTTATAACAAAGATTAACTTTATGAAAATAGTTTTTTAGTCTGTAAAGATTTAAAGTGCATCAATCCCACCGTAGTCACAGTGAAGCAGCACTACATCAAAATCGTCATATTTCCTCATCTTAACTTTCTGGTGACTTTCGTTTGTCTCATTATCTCCGTCTCTCTCCATCTTTGTTTTCATCCCTGTTAAATATTTTTCCCTGGCGTCTCTTGAGTGGTGTCACTTCATATTTCCTGCTCTGTGCTGCGGGCACACATGTCCGTGCAAAAAACCCGACACAATTATAGCTAATACTCCCTGAACCCACTGGGATAATGAGAGCACCACTGCCACTTACTGGAGTATGTGTGCAAATACACTTTATTACAATAAGGCAAAACAAAACAAACGTGTTCCCTGGTGTCACACGCACACCCCCCTGGCATCGCACAGCGCCCCCCCAAGGGGTCCCGCCCCACTATTTGAGAAGGACTGATATAGTGGTTGGCACAGGTAAGATCGTGGGTTTCGGGAGGTGGAAGATTGCGTTCTTTGTTGGGGAACGCCCCTCCTGCTACCTGCTATCCCTTAATAGCAGGTTTAGGTTTGGCGCAAGATAGGGCCCATAATCTCTCCAGCGTGTCCTAGTCTGCCCCGTGGTCTTTGAACGAGGATGAAAGTTTATGCCATGGCTCTGGATAATTTTTCCCAAGGGCAGCATGTGTAAAGTGAAAAGGATTGGTCCCAGAACTGAACCCTGTGGGACGCCATAGCAGACCCTAGTCCATGTAGAAGAAACGTCATTAACATAGACGAACTGGAACCTGTCAGACAGGTATGACTTAAACCAGCCTAATGCTGTCCCTTTTCCAACAGTGTGCTCTAATCTATGGAGCAAAAGGCTGTGATCAACGGTATCAAAAGCAGCACTGAGCTCCAGCAGCTGAATCAGACATTCAAAAATTCCTCTAGAGTGTCTTTATGGCATTGAGCTGACATGTAGCAACATTAGCTCTCCTCTTCACAGGGTATTAGAGTGCAGATGAATGTTAGAGTGCAAGCTGAGTTAATGGGGGGATGTAGCTTGGTGGTAGAACATTTGACTCCAGATCCAGAGGTCCCCAGTTCAATTCTAGGTGCCCACTGTTCCCTTGAAACAGATGTTCACACTGCAGCTGTGCATTGTCTAAGAGCACTGAACAATCAATCAGGTTGGCTCTATGTGATCTTTGATACACTGTGGGTGCACCTCAAAGGTTGTCAGAGTGCAACTGAATCAAACAATCAAAAGCTTCTTTTTTGGCATTGAACTGACTTGTAATTTTAGCAACATTAGCTCTACTCTTCACAGGATATCAGAATGCAAGCTGAATTTCTCTCAACTTGTTTATGTCATTTAGCTGACATGTGATTTTCACCGAATAATAGAACATTTGACCGCAGATTAACAAGTTCCCAGATGAAGGACAGGTCCCCACTGCTAATGTTACATGTAATACTAATTAATTATTATCCATTTGTTGCTGGTGGAGGGGCTGGAGAGGCTGGGTGGTTCCTGTTGCTGGCCCAACACACCAGCACCACCTGTCATCCAGGTGACAATCACTATCACAACACAGACCTCCACACATTCATCTATATGCATCACAGTGCACCACACAAATGGACATATTACACCAAACACACTACACACACCGCACCATCACTGTCTGTCTTATGTCTTTGGTTCGGTGTCTTTATCTGTCCTGTCCTTTTGTGCTCCACTGTCTGTGATTTTAGTCATCTCTGATCAAATCTAGGTTTTGGGAGAGAATAAAACATGTTAGATTAGACTGTCAAAGAGGGCCAGAGAAGGTCACACTCACTATCACACACACTTATGCACAAGAAAACTAACATCTGCTGTCAGATTAAATTGTGTTTTTGTCCAGGTTTTGGCAGATTCTGGCACTAACCATTAATATAAATGTTGACAGTTGTTAAAAAAAAAATCAATAAAAGAAAAGATAGAAAATATGAGAGGATGAAAGGAAAATGAAGGATTGAAGAATGAAAGAAGAGATGAAAAGAACAAAGATGAAAGTAGAGATGAAAAAGGACTGGAAGATGAGAGAAAGGCTAAAAAAAGAAATAACAGATGAAAGAAAGATAAAACAATGAAAGGAAAGATAAAAACAAAGTAAAGGAAAGCCAAAAAAAGATAAAAGGAAAGCTTAAATGAAAGATGAAAGAAAGATGAAATACAGAAGGTATCCTTCCTTTCTTTCTTCCTTTTATCTTTCATTTCAACTTTTCTTTCTTCTTTCATCTTTCCTTTCATCTCACCTTTCTTTGTCAACTATATAGAATAGTGGGTTCACAGAGCTTCAGTGGACATCAGAATGTTTCTGTGACATCAGCTGACAAGGGGGTGTAGCTCAGTGGTAGAGCATTTGACTGCAGATCAAGAGGTCCCCAGTTCAACTCTGGGTGCCCCCTGTTCCCTTGGACAAGACATTACCCAAACAATGTCACACTCACTGTGACACCCTTTGACATCAAGTTAGGATTTTCACTGTCAGTCATCTTCACTGTTTTAACTGATTGACCAGGTTTGAGGTGTATCAGCTCATCCCACCGGGAACAAAGATGCTCAATACAAAATATGACAGTTCCTATTGTCAACAGGTGGACAGTGCATATACAAGTTGGAAGACATTTTTTAATCACAGGGACTCATTGAACTTCGCTACACATTCACATTGATGTCTTAAGTTAGTTACATTTTTAATTGTAACAGACTGTAAGACAAGGTCTGGTATTACACTTGAAACACCCAATTAGGCGCTATTATGTAGCAACAGATGAAAATGTAGTTTTTTGTTGGATAAGTTGAGCTGCATTGACACTCGTAGTTAATGATTTTACAAAAAGCAGGGGGCACCCAGAGTTGAACTGGGGACCTCTTGATCTGCAGTCAAATGCTCTACCACTGAGCTACACCCCCATAATGGCTGATGTAACAGAAATGTTCTCATGTCCAGTGTAACTCTGTGAATTGGCTTTATTGCTTCTTATGTGAGCTAAATAGAGCTGTACAAACAATAGTTTTTTGATGGCACAACTGGGATGGAAGTCTAAATTAACTTTGAGTGTTTGTTGCTGGTAGTACAGACAGATACATGAACTGAAACTGGGGTAAAACGGGGGACACCTGGGTTTAAACTAGTAGTTAGGTTCAGATATACAACATCATCATATGAGATTATTTTTCATCATTTTCTAGAAAACACCCAAACTGACCTCCACAACCTGCAAATGTTACAGGTAAAAAAAAAAAAGTGATGGCTGCAAAGTTTGATATATATTTGAAATTGGCTTTCACTACAGTGCTGTTTAATCTGGTCCACAGTCGGTGTGTATGATTGTAGTCAGAGACTGAACACACTTACAGTATAACATTCAGGAACGGTTATAGCACAACCACTTGGTAACAGCAACCTCCTTTAATCTTCTTGTTAATGGTTTTATGATGAACAGGGGGCAACCAAGAGTTGAACTGAGGACCTCTTGATCTGCAGTCAAACACTCTACCACTGAGCTACAACCCCTTGGAAATGTCATAACTCTACAGTAACAGTTGCAACATCTGGCAGCTTCTGGCAGCTTCTGGCACTGAGGCTGCAGCCAGATGACCCGGTGCTGCCTTTCATTAGATAAGGAAAGGAGGTGACACAAGGAGACAGATCCACAAACTGAAACTGTGGGAAAAAAAAGTGATGCAGCAAAGTTTTATCTAATTTGAAGACTAACCATCAAAGAGAAATTGGCTTTCACTAGTGTTGTTTAATCTGGTCCACAGTTGGTGTGTATGATTGTGGTCAAAGCCTGAACACATCTACAGTATAGTATTCAGGAAGAGTTGTAGCACCATCTCTTGCCCACAGGTAATTTCTTTCTTTCATCATGACTTCCTTTCATCTTGATTTTAATGGTTTTTATAACAAACAGGGGGCACCTAGAGTTGAACTGAGGACCTCTTGATCTGCAGTCAAATGCTCTACCACTGAGCTACACGCCCTTGAAAAGAAAGTGATTCTAAGCAGAATTACTCATTTTGTGTTTTTTGCTCTCTTCTGTGGTTACTTCCTGGAGTCAAAGAGCTGCCATGATGCCCACCTGTGGCTCTGTAAACTAGTCTCACTCTTGATGTGAAATTTGTCACCACATTGTAATTAGGCGCATGTTTACCTGTCGGAGCTCTCTGACGCAAACTTTTTAAACTGCCTTTCACGTGATTTCAACTTGACTTTTATTGGATATTAACTTCTCGATTGGTTTTGAACGGACTGCTCAGGGTATTTCTTTAAAAACAGACCCAGATTGTGGGCTGCGGCCCCATCCTGGAGGAGACATGACTCCTCTTACCTACAGTCTGGAGTGCAATGGCTGTGTAAAACTGTCACAGAAAATCACAGAACTGGAGCAGAGAATCTCGACTCTCCACCAAATCGAGGAACATGAACGGGACATCGATATATAATCCTGGGTAAGACTCTTGCCTCTGCTAACACTGCGCAGCTAGCAACCACTGAGATCTATCTGCCAGGCTGTGGTGAGAAGGCGCCAATTGCTTCTCCAAACAGCGCCTTGGACTCTGCCGCCCCTGCAACTGAGGAGGACCACCGCCTTCTTCAGGGAACAAAACCTAAACTCCAGTTCTGCTCCACGGTTCCGTCCCACCATAGTGCTAGGAAACTATCACAGGACTGTAGCTTTAGACTGAATAAGAAATAGAGTGTCCTGGATGACGACTTTCCACCTCTACGTCGCGGCTCCCCCCTGCGTCCATCTGGCCCGGATCCGTCGCTGGCCCTGCTCAGACCTCATCACTGCTGCAGCACAGTGCCAGCGGCTCATCCTGGAGAACTGCTTTTTACCCCAACGGGCACATGGAGCCCTCCACGGTCCTCACCAACAAGAGCATGCTGCAAGACGCAGGCTTGTAGAGGTGGCGGCGATGCGGTCGAGAGGAATACCTCGTACTCGTCCATCGCCACCTGTGGAGCGCGTGGAGAGCGAACCTGGGAGCAGCGCTCAGCAAAAGCCCGGAGGATCAACTCCAGATCCAGGTACTGTCTCACTGTTTGACCAGGTTCCCTCAGTGCTTGTTCTTGGCACGTTCATGGTTCGCCATGTCCGAGTTGGAAATGCCTATTACCTCGTGTCACCCAGGTGCGTGTCACAGCTAGGTAAAGATCCCCGGGCCACACCAACACAGAGGGCAGTCTGGATATAACAATATTTTTATTGCGTTAAAAAAATAAAATGCTAAGAAATAAAAATGAAGTAAAATACTGGCCAGTAGAAAGCAGATGAAAAGCTGGATAAGAAAAATAAAAACAACTAAAATTATAACAGTCCATAAAAGTCTGTTCTGACTCAATAGTCTGTTCTGACTCAATCCACTCGTCTGGGTTTCCCTTACACTGCACCGTGGTCCATGGCAGAGACAACTTGGCGTCACGTTTATTGTTCTTCACCCTTGCCGTCCTGACGAACCGATGTGATCCGGCGGTGTAGTCCGACCAGTGGCGAAGGCGCAGCTCAAAATTGATGTGGACGTTTCGTCTATCCTCGATTCTCGTCTTCCTGACGGCCTCACGTGATCCAGCAGCTGGGAACAATTCAAAACAATTAAATCACCCCAGGTTCAGCCACACACGCTGCACATTCGCTGGGTTACAGGCTGGTTCACGTTCCTTTGACTTATTGTATAGCGCAATGATAGCGTGACCACCCACCGTCTTTCCTGTCCAACCTGCAGCCCCTGCTGCACCTCTGGGAGAAAAGCCAAGTGAAGAATGACACACCCGGTTGTTCCTCGCAGCTGATAAGCTTCACCTGTTTATATCTTGGCAACAGCTA
The DNA here is from genome assembly GCA_018398805.1 of Hirundichthys speculiger. Lineage (NCBI taxonomy): Eukaryota > Metazoa > Chordata > Actinopteri > Beloniformes > Exocoetidae > Hirundichthys > Hirundichthys speculiger. Next base: position 1,748,147 of record JAGFBZ010000430.1, read on the forward strand.
ATTGCCAATCAGTCACTGGGAGACAAGTATAGGAAGAGATACAACAGGGGCGGAACCATGCGCTCATGTCCTTAAAATGTCTATCATGCGAGTTCATGCAACAAACAGAATACAGTGATCCCTTAGTTATCGCGGTTAATGGGGACCGGCGCCCCCCCGCAATAATCAAAATCCGCGAAATGGAGGCGGAGCCCCCCCCGAGCCTAAATAATGTGTTTAAAATATGTTTAAACACCGCAAAAATGTAGCGAGACACTGCAGTGACACAAGACAAAGGCTAAACTGTGGTCTTTCTGTTTCCCTCACAGCCTCTGGTCTCCAAACTGTCAATCAATAAATAACTTTTTTTTTTTTTCATAATAAAGACCTAAGCTTTAGTCAGGAGGGAGGGCTTTTCACCCGCTATCTTCTCCTCCCGGTATTTAAAAGAACAACAGCAGAGGGAACAAAAGGGTGTTTTTATCTGTTTGTCTTTGCAAAAGGGAGTCTAATCAGTGAACCTGATGGTAGAAACTTAAATTGGTACAAAGTTTCTCTCTTACTAAAACAGTTTTACACCAACGTTCATTTATGTAAACACATACTTCACCTCGCATGATTTCCCAGTTGTTGCAGACCCTCTGTCGGTGCGGAGCGGTGATCTAGACGGGGACGGAGGTCCGCTCTGCTCCGCACCAACAGAGGGGAGGAGCGAAGGGAACAGACCTCTGAACCCGTCTAGATCACAGTCAACGTCCTTTTCCCCGAGCCAGGTCTCAGAGGCCAGGATGCAGGCTTCTTTAAATACATGCTGGTGGCGAACAAGAGCCTGTAGTTCCTGTTTTATTGCGGAGAGCGCAGACGTTGGACAGGATCATTGAAGGGAGGGGGATGCGCAACAGGTGTTGCCGTCTCATGCGCTCCCGTAAGCCGCTTCTCCTGCCTCGCCTCCTCGGTTTCCGTCATGGAGGTACAAAGTTGTCGCCTTCCCCGTGCTTGGTCAGGAAAGACTAGGTCTGCTGGTGGGCCGCTGATCACGGGATTTGAGAATTTTAACAGATAGTCTCTGGAATGTTGAATGGAGCTGTCAGCAACCCCAGGTGACATGAGGACGCAGCACCGCCAATAAAAAGATCAGTCAGATCCATGTCACTGAATCATGACACTTTTAATCACACAAAAGTGAGGTTGATCAATTCAAAGTGCACAGCGAGTTTAAAAGTTTAAGTAAAAAATAACAAACTTAAAACTGACATGCTTCTCACTGCTGCCGGTCGCTGCGTTGTGCATGCGCCCAGTAAATGCGTAAATGTAGTAAATGCGTCTCGGCCAAACAGCGCCCAGATTCTAGAGTTCTGTCTGTGTTTCTTTGTTGCTTACAGGAGGCTGTGAGTCATTGTTTGATGTTTCGCTGGCAGCTGCAGCCTCTCGTCTGCTGTGAGGTGGATTTTCGCAGAATTTCAGCGATTATTTCTTGATTTTTTTATTATAATATATTTCTGAAAAAAATCCGCGATGGACTAAAACCGCGTTAGTCAAACCGCAATGTGGCAAGGGATCACTGTACACAGCAATGCACACTTATTAAAAAGGAACTACACACAATATAAAATAATGCACTCAAATAAAAATGACATATTAAGGACAGCTCCTGTCACCCCGTGACATGCGCTGGTGCTGGACATTAAGGAGTCCACCCCTAACCTCCTTAGTCTCCACCCCTCTGTTTCAACTGTAGTTTTTCATGCAGGCACAAATGATCTTAAACTGGAACAGTCAGAGAAACTTAAACAGGACTTCATCTCACTCATCTCTTCCATCAAAGCTAACAACAAACACTGTATCGTCTCCAGCCCATTTTCCCCACCCCGATTTGGAAATCTGAAGACTCCGGTGACTCCATATGTTTTAATGAAATACTGCCTGGACGATAAAATCCCATATGACAATTTTTTATCTTTCTTCAGTCGGCCTGAGCTCTTCACAAAAGATAGACTACATCCAAATGCTCTCGGATCCAAAACGTCTTTCAAACAATATTCAGCTAACATTAGAGTCCACATACTACAAATCTGACTGATGTTCAGCCTCCCCCACAAATCCACAAACTACCCTGGTCAATAATAGTTCGACTCCGTATGTTCAGGTCCCATCACACACACATGGTGGATGGGGTGGGTTCTTGTGCTGTGTCTTTGGTCTTGTGGAGTGGGTGGATCGGTTTGTTTTTAATCTGTGAAGCACTTTGTGTTACAATTCTATTTCTATGAAAAGTGCTATATAAATAAAGTTTGACTGATTGATTTTGATATAATTAGGAAAGTTTTCATTTTTGACAGGTGATTCTGGACAAGACTAGTAAAATGTGAAGGGTATACCCAGTTGTTCAGCATTCCTGTGACGCTGAAAAATTTTACAGGGATGGAAAATTTATGGAGGTAATGCAGGAAAACAGGAAATGCAACTCACTTAGCTGAATCAGCCTTTTGCTTCTCTATGAGGCGACACCTAAAGGAAAGCATGTTTGTGGATGGATGGTGTAACCGGCCTGATAGATAGGTACACACTTGACCAGAGTTCTCTAGGTTTGTAGGGAGGAGTTATGAGAATAATTTAGACACCCCAATGAGTAACAGGAACACACTGGTAATTTTAAGCAAGACCACTGTATTGAACACATATAGAAAAATAACCAGTTTACAAATACTGGCAGCTTTCACTTTTTTTTAGATGTTTTTGAACTGGGTGCAGCCATAAAATAAAATATTTATTTCCCCCCCCCAAAAAAAGGTAATGGTTCTATTCTACTATCCTTAGAAACGCTTCCTTGCAGTCCCACCACACTGACGAGGTGAAGGTAAAAAATAGAACGGCTCTTCCTCAATCCAATGGTTCACATGGGTAGCTCGCCATCTCCTCATCAGGGAGAGAATCCACTCCAACTCCAGAATCCAGGGTATCAAAAACCCAACCTGTGTATCACAACAGGACTTATATATATAAATATAAATTTATAAAAATATAAATCTATTTAACCTCTTAACTGTACAGTTTGTGTTTTTAAAAATTCAACCAATATCAATGTGTACATCTTTCCACTGTTAACATATGAAAAGTCAACTTTAGTGTTTTATAGTGGAAACAAAGTCATTTAATGACTAGTAAGCAATAATCTATATGTAAATGATTAGTTCTTGCAATTGATTTTATAGGAAAGAGGGGGCACCCAGAGTTGAACTGGGGACCTCTTGAGCTGCAATCAAATGCTCTACCACTGAGCTACACCCGCTGGGCAACTTCACAGTTCCACAGTAACAGTTGCAACATCAGCTTCTGGCACTGCCAGGTGACCCGGTGCTGCCTTTAATAGATAAGGAAAGGAGGTGACACAAGGAGACAGATCCACAAACTGAAACTGGGGAAAAAAAGTGATGCAGCAAAGTAATTTGATCTAACTGATATAATTTGAAGACTAACCATTAAAGAGAAATTGGCTTTCACTACAGTGTTGTTTAATCTGGTCCACAGTTGATGTGCATGATTGTAGTCAGAGCCTGAACACATCTACAGTATAATATTCAGGAAGAGTTGTAGCACCACCTCTTAATAACAGGTAACGATTCATTTCATTTGTCATGATTTACTTCCTTTCACCTTCCTGTTAATGGTTTTATGACAAACAGGGGGCACCCAGAGTTGAACTGGGGACCTCTTGATCTGCAGTCAAATGCTCTACCACTGAGCTACACCCCCTTGGCAACTTCACAGTTCCACAGTAACAGTTCCAACATCAGCCTCTGGCACTGAGGCTGCAGCAAGGTGACCCGGTATATAGAAATATATGAAAATACCACATTTATTTTGCCGGTTGTATCATTTTATTTAGTTGTATTTATCTGTGATACATTTTACAAATATTACCATTAGACCAACAATAAACCAGTCCATCGTGCAAAAAAGATTGGAGACCACTGATGTAAAGCATCAAATAATCCATTATCATGATGTTGTACATTTGAACCTAACTACCAGTTTAAACCCAGGTGTTCCCTGTTTTTACCCAATTTCAGTTTGTCCATATGTCTTTACTATCAGCAGAAAACACTCGGTTATTTTTGGGTTGAGTCTTCTAATAATTATTCATCTTTGTACAGCACTATTTAGCTCACATGAATAAAGTGGATTCACAGAGCTTCACTGGACATGAGAACCTTGCTGTGACATCAGCTATCAAGGGGGTGTAGCTCAGTGGTAGAGCATTTGACTGCAGATCAAGAGGTCCCCAGTTCAACTCTGGGTGCCCCCTGTTCCCTTGAACATGATTTTACCAAAACAACGTCACACTCTCACAGTGACGCCCTTTGACATCAAGTTAGAGTTTTCACTGTCAGTCATCTTCAGTGTTTTAACTGTTGATTGACCAGGTTTGAGTGGTGATGGGCAATACCCATGATTTTTGTTTTGATCCGTTTTCAAGTAATACAAGGACTAGTATCCCAATATTGATGCAGATACTGATATATACAGCGGAGGAAATAAGTATTTAATCCCCCGCTGATTTTGGCAGTTGTCATACTAAGAAATAAATGAACAATCTCAGACTTTTATGGCAGCTTTATTTTAACAGTTATAGAAAGAATATTGAAAAAAAAATGAGAAAATTACATGAAATGAAAAATAAAAATTAATTTGCAAGTCATTGAGGGAAATAAGTATTTGATCCCCTAGCAAAACATGATCTAATACTTGGTGGCAAAACCCTTGTTGGCAGCACAGCTGTCAGACGTTTCTTGTAGTTGCTTACTAGGTGTAAACACATCAGGAGTGATTTTCATCCACTCCTCTCTACAGATCATCTCCAAATCCTGAAGGTTTTGAGGCTTGCGCTTGGAAACTCGCAGCTTCAGCTCTCCATAGATTTTCAATAGGATTAAGGTCAGGAGACTGGCTAGGCCATTCCATGACCTTGATGTCCTTCTTATGGAGCCACTCCTTTGTTTCTTTGGCTGTATGTTTTGGGTCAGTGCCATGCTGGAAGACCCATCCACGACCCATTTTCAATGTCCTTGTGGAGGCAAGGAGGTTGTCACCCAAGATTTTGCGGTACATAGCCCGTTCCTCTTCCCATCGATGCGTTTTTTTTTCTTTACAGTTATGAATATCTACCTCTAAACCATGGAACATCAAAATGCTCCTTTTTTCCTACAGTGAAAAATTCTCCGTTCTTGTGTAAATTTCATGCATTGACTCAAGACTATGATTCTGAATGCAGGTACGGCTCCATACGCGCCTTATAGGAGGACCCGGCTGTGCTGAGACGCTGTAACCTGCACCTCCTTACGGAAGCCTAGAGAGAGACAGGACAAACAGAGCCATCCCTGCGACCACATACGTGGAGCGTAACCCAACAGCGGGTCCGCTGTTACCAATATCAGTCATCCTCCCTGGACTCCAATCACCTCCGATTACCCCCTTGGAGCAACAGAAGTAAGAGGCTTTTGTGTCTGGGCAGAGATACTTAGCTTAGTCATTGGTTCTTGTGATTACATCGTTTTATTGTATACCTTTGCTACTGTTCAACTCACCGGTGATCCACCGGTGCGCAATCATCCACGTGACGCTCGTGTCTGATCGCGCCGATTTCCAAATAAACAATCAGGATCACACTCTCCACCCTGTGTGGAAGTCTCAGGAGCGATCACAACCTCGGTGGTTAGAATTCACCTCGTTTAGCCTTTCCTTTCTCTTTTCTTACTAACCATCTCCGTGAAGACGTTACCACGTGACCTTGTTGGCTATCTTGGTAAGGGACGAGAGCACTGCGTGACCTCGTCCGCCATCTTTGTTATGGACGAGAGCACCACGTGACCTCACCTGCCATCTTGTAACACCCAATCACATGAGTCGGCGGCCATCTTGGTAGGGGACAAGAGCACCACGTGACCTCGTCCGCCATTTTGGAAACCTTCCTCACGGTATTAAGCCATCTTAGTTTATCACACACACACAGTCCTAAGCATACATGTATATAAATTGACGCACCTCTTTTCCATTTATTGTTTTATTTGCTTGTCTTAGTTTAGTTGTCTTTTAGTTAGTAGATATCAGGATCTTGATTCAAGTGTTTATTCATTTTAATACTTAAATGAATATTTCTGATATATTCTAATGAGAGAAGTTGTTTGTGGTTATTTTACACAGTTTTGTAATACTTGCTGGTTGAAGAAGTCTGTGCTCTGACTCACATCTTCTCTGTTGCTCTGTAGCGCCACACCTGGTCACAGGCTGGCACGCATAGAACAACAGCCACTTTGAGACTGACTGTGCTGTTTAATCCTTTTTTCCTGATTTATCAGGTGGTGCCCCGTTTCAATGTATTAACTTTGTTAATATCCTTTTGGTTATTAGCAGCTGTCCCTCAAGACAGTTGGTAATAACCCCCTTTTATGACTAAACGAGGACGTTATATGCCTTATTGTACAACATATTCAAAAAAAGATTTGTTGTTCTAAATGTATTTAGAGTGTTCGTCTCTCCCATTATGTTATTCCTCTCTCATACAATGTCGATTACTATTACATGTAATTCAACAATAACATAAAAATCATAAATATTTGTTATTCCGTATATTTTGGTGTAAAATTGTGGGCAAATACTACGTTGTTTCGGGCAGGCACATAAAAGTTAATGTCGAACCTCAAGAATATTTGTTTTGCTGTAACTGTGACTGTTTCTCCACCTTGACTTGTGCAAGGGGACTTTTCCTTTGTATTTAGATTGATTTTTGACACATTTCTCTGATATTGCAGTTGCAGTAGATGACTTTACTGCTGCCCTCCTGATCATAGTAAGTAGCATACTGGCATGTTCATGACATGACATAATCAGTTCATTTTTCAGACATCAAACATCAGTCTAGCACCTCTGTTGCCTATTTAGACATATGAAAATTCACAAAAATGTATACCTAATTTAGTACTGCAGTGTTGTTTTTCTGACTGCCAAAGGACATTTCGAAAATGTACAGGTCTAAAAGCACAAATATACAGACAACACAAGAAATCTGTGATTGAGCCCAGATTGAGTGTTTCAGTGGACCTGACGTGCCATGTTGACTTATGCACTACCAAATGTGATTCCTTATCTGAGTTCTATTCTCATCTTAAAGAGCACATCAAAGAAGGGCTGAGAGTTGCACGTCCTTTTAAGCAATGTGATAACACATTTACTGTGAAATCTACATTTACTTCTCCTGTAACCAGAAAACACAAAGAAAGTGGAGAGGGGAATTTGATAGAATCTATCACTGTCTCAGCAGGTGTAAGTGGAACAAGTGACCCTCATAATGATCGTGATTTTCTTTGTGACATGGGGCTGGATGATACTGAGCATTTGGAGGTTATTCCAGAAAACACTGATGATTCACTGTTTTTGAGGAATCTTGCTCTCTTTTATCTTAAACTACAAGCAAAGTTGCTACTTCCGTCCTCCACGATTCAGACAATTATAGAAGATATGCAGTCAATACACGATATCAGCCAGTCCCAATTACTTTTTAGACTCAATGAAAAGTTGCATGTGTTAGGTATTCCAGATGAGGCTATAAGGACTCTTATTGATGACTGGAAAACAGAAGATCTTTTCCGGACTCACAATACCCACACACTGAAAACAGATCAAGGTAGAAAGACTGTTTTCAAGAAACAATTCAAATATGTTGAACCAATACCTTTATGTTTGGGACAAAATGAAGCAGGCAAGGTGTCCTTTGCTCAGTATGTCCCCATAAAACAGTCATTTGAAGTTCTTTTTCAGTGCAAATCTGTAAATGACCAGTACAATAGAATACATACTAGTGTCCAAACTAAGGATGTCTTTTAAGATGTGCGGGATGGGAAAAATACCCCTGGGAACCCACTCCAAACAGAGGGGTCTTTACACTTGATCCTTTATCAGGACACATATGAAGTAGTAACCCACTTGGGTCAGGAAAACAAAACACACATGTACTTGCAATGCATCTTACACTGGCAGACAAATTACAATTATTATTAGGTCAAGAATTGATCAGATGCAACTTGTTCTCTGCAAAGGGCAAGATTTCAAGTACTTAGGTCAGGAATCTGTCATGGGTCACCTGGTAAAAGATCTGAAAGAACTTGAGACCAATGGTGTGGTGTTAACTGATGGTAAAGTAATACTGCATGCTATTGCTGGTGACAATTTAGGGTCACACGGGATTGAAGGATTTCTCGAGAAGTTGAGCTTAAGTGTTTATTTCTGCAGATACTGTGAAATCAAAAGATATATGTTTCAGACAGATCCTCTCTGCAGGGCCACTACACGCACAGTGCAATCATACAGAGAGCATGGCCAGAGACTTGAAGGTGGTTCAGTCCAAAGTGGAGGTATCAAATTTGATTCCTTGTTCAATGAACTGTCCCTCTTTCATGTATGTCAGCCTGGGCTGCCTTCATGTATTGGCCACGATTTTTTTGAAGGCATTGTAGCCTTTGATCTTGCATTGTACATCCAGCATCTGGTGAAGGTCATCAAACAGTTCACTTATCTGCCAGTAGTATACTGTTTTTTAACATCCCTTACTGTATTTTGCATTTACAGTAAAAAGCTGCAACTTTCAGTAACTGTAACAAAATGTTAATTTTACGGTAACATAATGGCAACCCAGCTGCCAGCTGTTTACTGTTTTTTTTTTTTACAGGAACATTTTTAACAGTGTGGGGCACACACTGAACACTGGGGCAAACAAGCAAATGTTTTTGGTGTCACTCACTCCTATGGGCAATCTAGGGTCAAAACTCAGTAAGGTATGAGCAGAACACTTAACTCCACATAGAAAGACCAGATCGAACTGGGAAGAGTCAAAAAGTGCTAACAACACACAGCCGTGAGACTTCCGGTTTGGGTGAACATGTGAAGGCAGCGTCGTCTCAGCCTCCCGCAGCGAAAACTTTGAAAACTCGTATATTCTTCAAAAAAACCCACCCAACCAAGACGTGAAGAGCTTATTTATAAGCCCCGACACCTAAGACGAATGCCAAGGAAGAAGAAAGAACCCGCAACGGAAGAAATGGAAGAAACAGAAACAGACGCGGCTGCCTCTGCAACAGATGATAGTACGGTGCTAACCGGCATAGCTGACATGCTAGAAGAGCGCATAGCTAACATGCTAGAAGGGCACAGAGCTAGCATCTCAACAGATTTTAAAGCTACATTCGCGACCCTGGAATCAAGGCTCGACAAAATACAGACAACGATTACAGACCACGGTCAGCGAGTGGAATCACTGGAATCCCACGCTGAACTGCAAGACCAACGAATCCAAGCCCTGGAGGAGAGGTGTGCAGCATTAGCAGATAGCAACACCAAGCTGACAGCTAAGACTATTGACCTCGAAAGCCGCAGCCGCAGAAACAACATCAGGATAATTGGCCTCCCAGAGTCAATAGAAGGACCCAGGCCCACAAGCTTTTTTGCCGATCTTCTGGCTGAAGTACTCGGCGACCAGACTCTTCAGTTCCCTCCCGAACTGGATCGAGCTCACCGAGCACTCACCGCTAAACCACAACCCGGCTCTCGACCCAGACCAGTAATAATTCGCCTCCATCGCTACCAGATCAAGGAGTTGATCATTCGAGAAGCTCGCAAGAGGCGAGGGAAGCTCCAGTACCGAGGGTCACCAATCCAGATCTTCGAGGACTACACACCAGAAGTCGCCGAAGAACGAGTTAAGTACCGCACGGTGATGACCGACCTTTACAATCTGGCTCTCCGGCCAACGCTTCTCTTCCCGGCCCGCTTACAGATAACTCTGGAGACCGGCGCGAAGAAGAGATTCTCATCACCAGAGGAAGCCACCTCCTTTGCGGCCAAGTACAAACAAGCCCCCAAGCCTGACTAATTTAGTCTATTAGCTGTTTCTTCCGTGGCTAATGTGAGTAATGTTAATCTAGCTCACTCATATGAGGAGCTGATTTTGTATTGGCAAGTCTCTGAGTGAAGAAGGGAGCCTAGGAAATCCTAGCACTTGCTGTTTTCTCAAGGAAGACGGACTGTGTTTATTATTATGTCGAGTTCAAAGTGACTTGGGGACTAATCAGACGCTCTAGGGCCCAGGTCGGATGTTTACCGTTTAGCCTGCATGCTATGTTATCCTAGCCTTGGTGCTATCCCAGCTATTTCAGAAGCTGGTTACACTTTGTTAATGTGTTGACGAGTTAAACAGTAAATAACCTGTTTTATTTTATATTCATATTCTCATATGATTATATTTCACTTCTGATGAAAAAGTTTGGAAAGACGTGACATAATTATTAAGAGTTGTTAGTATAAGAAAAAGGAGATTAACCAAAGTTTAACTCTAAGTGACCAATGCTTTATATTCTACCCGGACTTTAAATTGCCCTCTTTTCAATTTTTGGTGAGTTATCATTTTACTAAGATGATTCTGAATTATTTTGGGTGTTCAGTTCATACTGTATAAGTGTCATGAAGGGTGTTAGGGGTTTACACTCATTATTATTGGGGTTCTAACTGATCTCCTTAAGCTGCAAAAGCTGAGACAGGTGAAGAAGAGAAGAGAAGACGCAGAAAGGGAAGTATGACAGTTTGGGTTTAGTTTTGATGATTGGGGAAGGGGAAAAGGGATGGGGGGTAACGTTCTCACTCGATCTTGTTTATTTTGAGTTTTGTGCTATGTGTGCATTCATTCTTCATTGTGCTATCTCTGTACAGAAGATTCCACTCACTTGTTGCGGCTTGCTCCTCAAGACTGACCTGACAATACTACTGCTGGACACCGAACCATGGCTAGTGTAACCAAGGGGGGCACTGCTGGCGGACAGGCTGTGAGGATAATTTCACTAAACACTGGGGGGCTAAACGCTGCAATCAAACGTACAAAAGTTATGACATATATAAAAAACTTGAATGCTGACATAATGTTTCTTCAGGAAACACATTTATGCAATTCTGACCATAAGAAACTAAATAGGCCCTGGATTGATCAAACTTTTCATTCTAAGTTTAATGCAAAAACAAGGGGCACAGCTATACTAATCCGGAAAAACGTTCACTTCACCTCGGATAAGGTAATTACAGACCCGAACGGTCGATATGTTATTGCCACAGGTACGCTATATGAAAAACAGGTAATCCTAGTATCAGTTTATGCTCCCAATTGGGACGACCATAATTTTGTGAGTTCACTGTTTGCTACCATTCCAAATTTAGATTCCCACCTCTTAATAATGGGAGGAGACATGAACTGTGTGATTGATCCATCATTGGATAAGTCTAGCTTGCGATCATCCATACCGATGAAAATGTCTCAGGCTTTTTCCACATTTATGAATCAATATGGATTTGTCGACCCTTGGCGATTCTCACATCCCTCCGCGAAACAATATTCCTTTTTCTCTCATGCACATCGATCGCGTATAGACTACTTTTTGGTAGATAAAAATATCATCCCGGAAATCGTTTCCACCCAGTATTTACCTATTACAGTATCAGACCATGCCACAGTAATCTTAGATCTTCACTTTAGCATGAAGCCAAAGGGATTCAGACATTGGAGGTTAAATCCTCTCTTGCTGGCGGAGGCTAACTTTTGCAAACATATTTCTGAATCGATTACTTTTTTTTGTGAAACCAATAAAAATAATGAAACCTCTCCATCTGTTTTATGGGACACCCTAAAGGCCTATATAAGAGGCAAAATTATTTCTTTCACGTCCCATGCTAATAAGACGCGTAGATCCCGGCAAAAAGAACTGGAAGAGGCTATCGCTGAGGTGGACAATTCCCTCTCTTCCACAAATACACCTGATCTATACAAAGAGAGAATTAGACTCCAAACTGAGCTTGATCTCCTTCTCACTTCCGAACGGCTTCTCCTTCGCTCCCGGGGGTTGGTATACGAGCATGGAGACAAAGCCGGCCGTCTCCTCGCACAGCAATTGAAAGCAAAAGCAGCATCAAACCAAATTACCCAGATAACTGATGATTCAGGCTTAGTAACCAGACAAAATAAACGGCACCTTTAGATCTTTTTTCTCCCAACTTTATACCTCAGAATCCCTCACAGATAAAAGTCAACTAAACAACTTTTTTAAAAAACTAGACTTACCTAAAGTTTCACCCGAAAACAACCTGAAATTAGACGGCGCTCTCACACTTTCAGAAATTAAAGAAGCAATACAGTCAATGAACAGTAGGAAATCGCCAGGCCCAGATGGCTACCCGGTTGATTTTTATAAAAAATTCTCGGATCAACTAGCTCCATTACTACTTGAAATGTTTAACCACTCATTTGAACAAGGTTCCCTACCACCTACACTCTTACAAGCTTCCATCTCCCTGATTTTTAAAAAGGGTAAAGACCCACTTAGCTGCGCATCTTACCGACCAATCTCGCTTCTCCCGGTAGATGTTAAAATACTCGCAAAAATCCTAGCTCAGCGACTGGAATCTGTCATGCCCTCAATTATCTCAGAGGACCAGACGGGATTTATAAGAGGAAGACATTCATACTCCAACATAAGAAGGCTTCTCGGTGTCATACTCTCTCCATCTCCCCCTAAGGTCCCAGAGGCCATAATTTCTCTCGACGCCGAGAAAGCCTTCGACAGGGTAGAGTGGGCCTATCTTCTTTTTTCCCTGAGACAGTTCGGTTTTGATAATATTTTCATTTTATGGGTCAGATTACTCTACTCCTCCCCCTGTGCCTCGGTTTGCACAAACAACCAACGTTCTGCCCCATTCCCACTTTTTCGGGGAACAAGACAGGGGTGCCCGCTATCCCCACTATTATTTGCGCTCGCAATTGAACCACTTTCAACAGCATTAAAAATGGTGGAGGGATTCGGAGGGATTAATAGATGGGGCATAAAACATCAGGTGTCGTTATATGCGGACGATCTGCTTCTTTATGTTAGTGATCCCTTATCAAATATTCCACGCATTCTGACAGTATTAAACTCCTTTGGTAGTTTATCTGGATATAAGCTTAACATTTCTAAAAGCGAATACTTCCCAATCAACCAATTGGCCGCAGACATAACCCCATCAACTATACCCTTTAAAATAGCTAATTCAGGGTTTAAATATCTTGGCAATGCAATTACACGATCGTTACGGACAATGCGAGAACAAAATCTTACCCTGCTAACAACGAAAGTCAAGTCTGATCTACAAAGATGGAACTTCTTGCCATTGTCCTTAGCCGGAAGGATCCAAGTTATAAAAATGAATGTATTGCCAAGATATCTATATGTTTTTCAATGTTTACCCATTTTCCTTCCCAAATCATTTTTTTACAGTTATAAACGACATGATTTCATCCTTTATCTGGGCTGGCAAACGACCGAGAGCTAGTCGCTTACTTCTTTATAGAGATAGATCAGCTGGGGGATTGGGTCTACCTAATCTAATGGGTTATTACTGGGCATCCAACATGCATAAAATACTATTTTGGTACACGTCCCCTCAAACCAGTTGGTGCCAGAGCGAAGCGGCCTCCTGTTCGTCGTCGCTAAGTGCCTTAGCATGCAGTGCCTTACATTCTTCCCCATCAAGTCTTTCCTCTGATCCAGTTGTCATTGGAACATTAAAAATTTGGTCACAAATAAGACGCCACTTTGGATGGGTCACCCTCCCTTTAGCAACCCCGATTTGCAACAATTATTTGTTTGTTCCAGCAAAGACCGATCCAAGATTCTCTGTCTTAGAAAATAAGGGACTTCACAGTCTAGGTGACTTATATATCAATGGCATTTTTGCACGTTTTGATCAGTTAATTTCCAGTTTTAATCTCAATAAATCAGATTTCTTCCGGTACTTCCAGTTGCGCCACTTTGCGAAGACAAACACAACTTCATTTCCACAGATACCGACTCCCAACGGAATGGACTTGGCTCTCAAAGCCAAGACCCTAGCAAAGGGCCACATCTCCTACTTTTATAATTTACTACCTCCACCCAGCGAATCCCTTTTACATAAGATTACGATGAACTGGGAGTCGGAACTCCAGCTGAGCTTCTCTGAGACCTTCTGTGAGGGAGCTATAGGGGCCGTTAATTCGTCATCTAGCTGTGCCAGACTTTCTGTAATACAATTTAAAGTATTCTACAGACTACACTACAGTAAAGAAAAACTGTCAAAACTCTACCCGGACAGATTTGATGACAAATGTAATAGATGTTCTCAGACTCCATGCAACCTCACCCACATGTTCTGGGCTTGTCCCAGGTTGTCTGAATTTTGGCGACGATTTTTCAAAATAATTTCAGATATATTAGGCATAAATCTTACTCCAACCTCACATATTGCTATATTTGGCAGACCTTCAGACAACCTGCGTACCACAGGTATCCAAAACAACGTTATTGCCTTTGCTTCTCTTATCGCTCGCAAAAGAATTTTGTTGCTATGGAAATCACCTCAGCCACCATCAATCAAAGTCTGGTTACATGATATTCTCGCTCTCCTGAGGTTGGAGAAGATCAAGTTCTCCCTCAGAGGGTCTTCCGATAGGTTCTATACTCATTGGAAACCATTACTTAAATACCTAGACGAACTGCCAGCTCAGGAACTCTCTTCATAGAAGTCCATTTACGACCACTCATAGACTTATTTACTAATGCCAGCGGCGGCGCCCCCCCTAAAGGACTATTTATCTTTATTCATTTTTTTAACACTTCAGCTTGACGAATTTTCTTTTAAGACTGAGGAGCAAGCAACTACTAATACGAATACATAATAATTAGCACTGGCACTTTATTTTCGTGTTTTAATCCATTCAATTTATTTATTTATTTATTTATTTTGTTGTTGTTGTTGTTGTTGTTCTCTAAATTCTTTGTTTATTTACTTAGTTGGTATATCCTCTTATGTTATTACATTTTGTTTTTATTTACTTATTATCCTTCATTATCCTTTATCAAACTTTGGATTCATTCATAAATTTGTTTTTTACGCTTTTTTGTTTAGTCTTATGTTCGCAGAGAGAGTGGGGGTCATCCCAACCAACGGTGACATATTTTTCTTTAAAATTACCAGGGTGGTGAGGGTGGTGGGGGTGGGGGGAGATTGTTCATGTTCATGTACAATTAGATGTTTCCACTTTTGGTTTATGATCTTTGATTTGTTAAAAAAAAAAAAAAAAAGAAAAAGAATCAACATACTCTGTACCAATGCATTTTACAACTGTTTGATTATTGATAAATAAAAGTTACAAAAAAAAAAAAAACAACACACAGCCGTCAAAAGTGGAAAGAAAAAAGAAAAGCAAAACAATATCATGCTTTTCTAAGTAAAACTGCTTTTCTCCTCAATGTACAAAGCTTAAATTCCACCAAGAATTACTGTATGAACAGATTAAAGGAGTGATCTGTGTGTAATTCTTCCTTCATAAAAACTAGTTTGCGCAAGAAAACATGTATAGATGGTTCTGTTTGCATCTGGCCTCAGGTCTTATCAGCAGAGCTTCATAGCATAAGTAAATAAAGCAGACATTGTACAATGTTTTTTTTTTTTTTTTCATGCAATAACAGCAACATTTTACTGTGGTTATGTGAGTTTATGTGTTTTAGCATGAATGAGTGCCAGACAGAAGCATACGTAGTTGCAAAATACTCCCTCGTGCAGTCTCACCAACTGACATGTTTCCCTCCACCAGGTGAGACAGGTGCTGACAGATCCTGAGAGATCATTAGTGTCAGCATAGCTAACATGGCTGTCAGAACAGGCCTCCTCTCATCCTCACCTCTCCTGTTCTCCCGCTTTCTTTGGTTTGGTTCTAACCCCCTCCCTGATCTAATCATGTTCTCACTGTTACTCCTTGACACCTGACAGCCGTCTATCCATATCTTGTATGTGCCTGGCCTTGACAGTTTTTATAGACTATATTGCTGAATTCCACTTGAGAATGTGCACTTTTATATGAAATAATTGGAAAGTAAATAGGAAACTAGTTGAATTAGTTAATAATGGCTGGATAATGAGATAAAATAATTATCTGTAATAAGCAAAATGTAAATGGTCGTGATGACCCTTAGTGTATTAAATCATCAGAAGGAGCCTTAATTTGTTTAACAGTATGTCAAACAGCAAAAATGATCTCACTGCGAGGAGATCCAGATCCCATAAATAAAACATAATTTTCAATAGACTAATGAGAAACAAATCGGCACTACAGACATTTATGAGAGTCAGAGTTTTATTGATTGAAGAAATCTCGTGAACATTGTAAGTCCAGTGATTCACTAAAATTACCTCTTAGCAGCTAATTCTGTATACTATTTTTATTTCCTATTAAGAGACAAAGTGGAGTTCATACTGCAGCCCACTGCAATACTGTTCATATTGATGTTCCGGCTCATAGTCATCAGAAGCCACTCAGTTTCAGTAATGATCAATAACCATCTCAGACTTTCTCCCATCTTTTCTCATAATTGTGAGCCACCAATGTCCTAATCATTATAATGTCTGCAGAGTTCTTTGTTTTTGTTTTTATCCCCTCTATGTGTGCTTCTATTAATGAGGATATAGGAGTGAATCATAAAAATAGATCCTTAAAAATTATACAATCCAGAGCTCTCAGGAGACCAAATGAGTGTAATGGAGCTGCTGTGGGACAGGGGCCACAGATGTTGGAGGATAAAAGTGGATCTACAGCACACTTCAAGCAAGAAGAGATAAAAAGCTTTTGAGATGGATATTTCATGATCTAACTTTAAAAATCTAAATGCATCCGTAATGCTAATACACGTCCACAGTCAGAGTTGGAGTGTAGTTTTCCACTTTAAATACATACATTATGACTACATCTAATAAATAGATGAAAGATATAAACATTTCACCACCAGGTGTCACACTGTAAAAAATAAAAATAGAGGAAAAATTAATTCACTATATACGACAACGCATACAACGTATACATTTGATGCCCAATTCTGACCATCCGAATGTAGCAGCAGAAATCCAGACTGATCAGACCAGACAACGATTTTCCAATCTTGTATTATCCAATTTTGGTGAACCTACGTGAATTGTAGCCTCAGTTTCCTGTTCTTAGCTGTTTCTATAATACTCAGACCAGCCCGTCTGGCGCCAACAACCATGCCACATTCAAAGTCACTTAACTCACCTTTCTTCCCCGTTCTGATGCTGGTTTAAACTGCAGCAGATTGTTTTGACCACATCTACATGCCTAAATGCATTGAGTTGCTGCCATGTGATTGGCTGATTAGAAATGTGCATTAACGAGCAGTTGGACAGGTGGACCTAATGAAGTGGCTGGTGAGTGTATCGTATTGGCCCGAATAACTCTGATTATAAGACAACCTGTATTTTTCAAATATCATTTTGGGAAAATAAAAATATGATGAAGACAATAGTAATAATAATAATAATAAATAATAAATGTTTTATTATACAATATTTATAGAAAAAAATCACAGTGATAATATTCTGTATTAATATTAAACATTTTAATGATGTCATCTGTTTTAGGTAGTATGGTACCATACTTAAGATACAAGTATACGTCAGGTTTCCATGTTATTTAAGATCGCCATCTTTGACAAATATGATTTCTAGAATAAAATATCATCCTATATTTGGGCCAATACGATATTTCTAAATTATACCCAGCCATCCATTATCCATGTGCGTTTAGGGCATGTGGGACCAGTTGGCAGGACCGCGGCTGGCAGATGGTTTGGCTGGTGTTGCTGTCGGTTTTGTTGTGGTGCGATTGTCTTTTAAAATAAACTTGTATACTGTTGGTGCCGACTACCTTGTGCCGCCTGCCTCACTTTTGTCGCGGCCTTTGAGCTGAGTTGTTACACAATATTTAAGCCTTCTTTGGCAGCCATTTTGTTTTACATCTATGAAAACATTCCAGCCTAAAATGGAGCTCAAGATTCCATGGTTGCTATGGTTACTCCCCAACAACGTCACATAATTTGAAAACAAACAAAGTTCTGGCACTGAAGAAGTTTATTTCTCCTCATTTCACTCGGTGATTTCTTGACAACTGTCGCATTTACTGAGAACCTTTTGCGTCCTGAAAAGACCTAAAGACTGCCCAAGAAAGACAAAAGAAAGAAACCTGACTTCCAACATGGAAAATGTGAGAATTCACTACTTTGAAATCCTGCATTGTTTTCTGTTTTTCTGCAGAGGTTTTCACAGGCCTCAAAGTTTAAAATTGATGATATTCTTTAAAATGAGCACTTCAGATCCAAGAGATAAGATTTTACCAAAATACACTGAAGTAGGAGTCAGATAAAACTAAATTAAAAGGAAAATATGTCCAAGAATGTACTTTTAAAAGTGAAAAAATCAGTTTAGCTGTTAAATTCTACTGTAGATTTCATATTATTTCACTAGTGATGCTGTCAGAGCTGATATTTACCTTTTTTTCATACAAATAAATAAACGGAGTATTTCAACAACTGAATTTAGGAGATAAATTAGTCCAAGGATGTGCTTTTATGAAATCAGGTTATTTTTGCTGTAATGATCCTGACTGGCAGACGTGAACTGTACCAGGTTCTTTCACACACAAATGTACAAATAAGCATCAAAACAAACAAAAAACATCTTTGTGTTTTTAACAAACCAATAGAAAGTATTCATAGGACAGATTCCCTGAACAGGAACATATGTTTTATTTGTGTTGTGGCCTCTGTGGGTCGAGGCTTATAGTCAATTTCTCCCAAATTATTGAATTTAAATGACCTGTTCAGAAAATAATAAACATCCGCTGTTAAATAGTCACATGTGAAAATACTCTGTTTTTTTTAATGTATTTGGACCAGTAATTCAGTCGTATCATAGGTATTTGAGACCATGCTTCTAAAGGTCTAAGAGATCATTTGTTTTCTGTGTGAAATTGACATTTGTTGCATTTACTGCTCATGTGGATTCTCCAGCTAATATGTGTGTGTTTTTTCAGCCTGCAGGACCCTCACCCATGCTCTGGTGATCATGATATTTTGAACATGTAATCGACACAGCAGATGACAGGTTTTAGGACATGGTTCAGTCTAGAGGCCTGTTACACACATGCTCTGTTTCTTTGTTCCAGATGTAGAACCATTTTAAAACTGAATCTGTATAATCAGCTAAACCCTGACAGTTTTCATCACACACCAAGTCAAAGTGTAATATCACTTTAATTCTGAAATGCACACGATTTCTTTACAGCCAAAGCGCCCTTCAAAACCTGCAAACGTCTCCCGCAAGAGGAAACGTGCGAGGACATCGTGTTTGTCTCCGACTCCTGCTGAGTCCCTGAATGTGGTGGCCTCCTCTCCTGAGCCGTCCACCGATGACGTCCACCGTTTGCTGCCGAGGCCTTCTGGAACTATCCAACCCGAAGACCTCCCAGCGGTTTCTCATGTGGCGGTCCACCTCCAGCCCTCCCCTGTTCCTCTGAGTGACGACGGCCCTCTGCTGATCCACAGCCGTACTGTAGAGGAATACCAGAGGATTTACAGCGAGGTGGTCGAGGACATGCGGAGGTTGGTTTCTATCAAAAGTCATGACTTTTTGATTTAAAAATATCCCGTTTTGAAAAGAGGAGCACTTCAATCATGGATCATTATGATGTACTTACTGTGTGTGTTGGCCTTTCACAGGTACAAGACTGGTAACGTCCGTCCCTACAGCTTGGTTCTTGGTCGTCGTATTAAGCAGCAGCTCTGGGACAGGATGAATCAGCCCACCATCACGACGTCAGCCGATGAAGAAGGTCGGGTCCACGTAGGTGTTTCTTATGGCAGTGGCGTCCATCCTCCGCTCTATGACGTGGACATCTCAGGAGAGCCGAAACCAGATGAGCCACCACGAAAAAGAGCAAAAAAAACACACTCGAAAAAGAAATTATTGAGAAAATGATGACATATGTACATAGTTCTGTAAATATTGTGATGACTTTTTTTTTCTTTTTTAATTGATTTGATGAATTCTGCTTGTTTTATAACATTTAGTACAATCCAACTGTAGAAAACACATTTTTTTACCTTTAGCAGTTTTAAAATCCAACTGCAGAAATCGCTCCACCTTCGTTCTCCACCTGCAGCTTTAACATCTAACTGCAGAAATCGCTCCACCTTCGTTCTCCACCTGCAGCTTTAACATCTAACTGCAGAAATCGCTCCACCTTCGTTCTCCACCTGCAGCTTTAACATCTAACTGCAGAAATCGCTCCACCTTCGTTCTCCACCTGCAGCTTTAACATCCAACTGCAGAAATCGCTCCACCTTCGTTCTCCACCTGCAGCTTTAACATCTAACTGCAGAAATCGCTCCACCTTCGTTCTCCACCTGCAGCTTTAACATCTAACTGCAGAAATCGCTCCACCTTCGTTCTCCACCTGCAGCTTTAACATCCAACTGCAGAAATCGCTCCACCTTCGTTCTCCACCTGCAGCTTTAACATCCAACTGCAGAAATCGCTCCACCTTCGTTCTCCACCTGCAGCTTTAACATCCAACTGCAGAATTCGCTCCACCTTCGTTCTCCACCTGCAGCTTTAACATCCAACTGCAGAAATCGCTCAAATCAGCAGCAGTCCAGATGTATCTGTACGTTCAGTATCTATTAGCTACAACAGTCTTTGTTTAAGCTCTCTAACTCTGCTCCACCCTCCTCCATTCCCTGATTTGCTAATACTCTTTAACTTTCATCTCCAATTTAACTTCTACAGAGACCACGACTTGTAGATTTTATGATGCAGCACTGCTCCAGCTACAGCTTCTCCATCTATTATTTGTCTTTTCTTGCAGATATCAGCCAGATAATGTTCCAACTATAGACCTTTTACATCTCATTGAAGATGGATCCCAGGCTCCGTGTGTCTTCAGTTTGACAGCTTTCTTCCTAAATGCTTCTTCACCTTCCTGTACATAAATTATAAGATTGTGTTTTCAGTCTTTATAATTCAGTCTTCACCTTCAACTTCTTAAATGGAGCATTTGTCTTTTATTGCAGACCTGACGTCCATCCACCGACAGACTTTGGCATTCAGCTACATGGAAGCTGCAGTCCAGATTTCTCAGTATGTTTATCATTGGATATTTACTCAAACATTCATGGGTAGAACTTTCCTACTCAGCCGTATGTGACGAGATCATCTGACATGTCTTTTTCAGCCTACGTCCTTTGTCCTCTCCATCTCCAACTTTCAAGACAGAAGAACACAAGATTTTCAATAAAGCTTTTAATCCTGTTTACATTTATCCAGGACTGATGTCATAATTTAAATGTGCTTTTTTCCAAAATAAATCTTTTGTCTCTTCTGTACAGTTGTTTATGTTTTTAATCTTAACTCCTTCAAAATAAAAGTCTCATCAATCTTGGATCAGTCATCAATTTACAGAAGGTTTTGGACATTGACAGGGTTTTTTTTAATTTTTTTTTATGAGTTTTCCCTTTATCATTATGTGAATTGCATTACTACACCACAAAGGGAAATTACTGTTTGAAGCTTAACAATAGAAGAAAACAAAAATCCAACCAAATTAAAAAAAAAAAAAAATCCAAATAAAATACCCATCCCTTCAAATTAAAAAGAGGTACTGTGAAACGAGGCCATGAAACCAGCACACATGCAGCTGCATCTGAGCACCAGGCACCAATCATCATTGGGCACCACTGCTGACCTTTTCACTCAGATTGTTGGAGTTCAGGGCAGCACAAAATCCCGTGTGCCACAAGTAAGACTTCAGCAACTTCTCTTGAAGCTTCAAACCAGGTAACTTAGCATGTCGATAAGCTAAAAAACCGTCTAGTATAGGTATAGTATACAGCTACTGCTGATTTTTTATTTTTTTTAGGAAATTGCAACTGAGAGCTCATATTTGCCTCCAAAGAGTGAAAAAATGAAATGTCATAATGTAAATTAAAAGGCACTCTCTGCTGTTTCTGTCAAATTCCACCAACCCAAAAAGGTTGAGAATAGATGTGTACATACAAACATGAACATGTATATATACACACATAATTGCACACTCATTTATATATATACTCATATAGATGATTACAAGCTAGGGCTGCACAAAAACAAACAATATAAAAAACAAGAAAAATGAAGAGATAAAGATGGCCGTCTTTGTGATTGCTATTGTTGACAATGAAACTGATACAGGAGCATTTTCAGCTCATTATTGTGTGATTCCAAATAAAGGATTAATGTTAATAAAAATGAAGGAAAACAAGTACATTAATCACCGCTGTTCAAGCTTATACACTTACACTCACCGGCCACTACAGGTCCACCTTGGTTTCAACTTGTTGAATTCACCATGTTAAATTTCCCTTCTGGGATTAATAAAGTATTTTCATTTAATTTCATTTCATTGCTAGTTCTGTGTTGGACCCCCTTTTTGCCTTCAGAACTGCCTCAATCCTTCATGTCATAGATTCAACAAGGTACTGGAAACATTACTCAGAGAGTTTGGTCCATATTGACATGATCGTATCACACAGTTTGCTGCAGATTTATCGGCTACACATCCATGATGCAAATCTCCCGTTCCACCACATCCCAAAGGTGCTCTATTGGACTGAGATCTGGTGACTGTGGAGGCCATTTGAGTCCAGTAAACTCATGACATGGTGCGTTATCCTGCTGGAAGTAGCCATCAGAAGATCTGTGCACTGTGGTCATAAAGGGATGGACATGGTCAGCAACAATACTCAGGTAGGCTGTGGTGTTGACACGATGCTCAGTTGGTACTAATGGACCCAAAGTGTGCCAGGAAAATACCCCCAACACCATTACACCACCACCAGCAGCCTGAACCGTTGATACAAGGCAGGATGGATCCATCTTTGACCATCTGAATGTAGTAGCAGAAATCAAGACTCATCAGACCAGACAACATTTTTCCAATCTTGTATTATCCAATTTTGGTGAACCTACGTGAATTGTAGCCTCAGTTTCCTGTTCTTAGCTGTTTCTATAATACTCAGACCAGCCCGTCTGGCGCCAACAACCATGCCACATTCAAAGTCACTTAAATCACCTTTCTTCCCCGTTCTGATGCTGGTTTAAACTGCAGCAGATTGTTTTGACCATGTCTACATGCCTAAATGCATTGAGTTGCTGCCATGTGATTGGCTGATTAGAAATGTGCATTAACGAGCAGTTGGACAGGTGGACCTAATGAAGTGGCTGGTGAGTGTATCGTATTGGCCCGAATAACTCTGATTATAAGACAACCTGTATTTTTCAAATATCATTTTGGGAAAATAAAAATATGATGAAGACAATAGTAATAATAATAATAATAAATAATACATGTTTTATTATACAATTTTTATAGAAAAAAATCACAGTGATAACATTCTGTATTAATATTAAACATTTTAATGATGTCATCTGTTTTAGGTAGTATGGTAACATACTTAAGATACAAGTATGCGTCAGGTTTCCATGTTATTTGAGATCCCCATCTTTGATAAATATGATTTCTAGAATAAATATCATCCTATATTTGGGCCAATACGATTTTCTAAATTATACCCAGCCATCCATTATCCATGTGCGTTTAGGGCATGTGGGACCAGTTGGCAGGACCGCGGCTGGCAGATGGTTTGGCTGGTGTTGCTGTCGGTTTTTTGTTGTGGTGCGATTGTCTTTTAAAATAAACTTGTATACTGTTGGTGCCGACTACNGCATTACTACACCACAAAGGGAAATTACTGTTTGAAGCTTAACAATAGAAGAAAACAAAAATCCAACCAAATTAAAAAAAAAAAAAATCCAAATAAAATACCCATCCCTTCAAATTAAAAAGAGGTACTGTGAAACGAGGCCATGAAACCAGCACACATGCAGCTGCATCTGAGCACCAGGCACCAATCATCATTGGGCACCACTGCTGACCTTTTCACTCAGATTGTTGGAGTTCAGGGCAGCACAAAATCCCGTGTGCCACAAGTAAGACTTCAGCAACTTCTCTTGAAGCTTCAAACCAGGTAACTTAGCATGTCGATAAGCTAAAAAACCGTCTAGTATAGGTATAGTATACAGCTACTGCTGATTTTTTATTTTTTTTAGGAAATTGCAACTGAGAGCTCATATTTGCCTCCAAAGAGTGAAAAAATGAAATGTCATAATGTAAATTAAAAGGCACTCTCTGCTGTTTCTGTCAAATTCCACCAACCCAAAAAGGTTGAGAATAGATGTGTACATACAAACATGAACATGTATATATATACACACATAATTGCACACTCATTTATATATATACTCATATAGATGATTACAAGCTAGGGCTGCACAAAAACAAACAATATAAAAAACAAGAAAAATGAAGAGATAAAGATGGCCGTCTTTGTGATTGCTATTGTTGACAATGAAACTGATACAGGAGCATTTTCAGCTCATTATTGTGTGATTCCAAATAAAGGATTAATGTTAATAAAAATGAAGGAAAACAAGTACATTAATCACCGCTGTTCAAGCTTATACACTTACACTCACCGGCCACTACAGGTCCACCTTGGTTTCAACTTGTTGAATTCACCATGTTAAATTTCCCTTCTGGGATTAATAAAGTATTTTCATTTAATTTCATTTCATTGCTAGTTCTGTGTTGGACCCCCTTTTTGCCTTCAGAACTGCCTCAATCCTTCATGTCATAGATTCAACAAGGTACTGGAAACATTACTCAGAGAGTTTGGTCCATATTGACATGATCGTATCACACAGTTGCTGCAGATTTATCGGCTACACATCCATGATGCAAATCTCCCGTTCCACCACATCCCAAAGGTGCTCTATTGGACTGAGATCTGGTGACTGTGGAGGCCATTTGAGTCCAGTAAACTCATGACATGGTGCGTTATCCTGCTGGAAGTAGCCATCAGAAGATCTGTGCACTGTGGTCATAAAGGGATGGACATGGTCAGCAACAATACTCAGGTAGGCTGTGGTGTTGACACGATGCTCAGTTGGTACTAATGGACCCAAAGTGTGCCAGGAAAATACCCCCAACACCATTACACCACCACCAGCAGCCTGAACCGTTGATACAAGGCAGGATGGATCCATCTTTGACCATCTGAATGTAGTAGCAGAAATCAAGACTCATCAGACCAGACAACATTTTTCCAATCTTGTATTATCCAATTTTGGTGAACCTACGTGAATTGTAGCCTCAGTTTCCTGTTCTTAGCTGTTTCTATAATACTCAGACCAGCCCGTCTGGCGCCAACAACCATGCCACATTCAAAGTCACTTAACTCACCTTTCTTCCCCGTTCTGATGCTGGTTTAAACTGCAGCAGATTGTTTTGACCATGTCTACATGCCTAAATGCATTGAGTTGCTGCCATGTGATTGGCTGATTAGAAATGTGCATTAACGAGCAGTTGGACAGGTGGACCTAATGAAGCTGGTGAGTGTATCGTATTGGCCCGAATAACTCTGATTATAAGACAACCTGTATTTTTCAAATATCATTTTGGGAAAAATAAAAATATGATGAAGACAATAGTAATAATAATAATAATAAATAATAAATGTTTTATTATACAATTTTTATAGAAAAAAATCACAGTGATAACATTCTGTATTAATATTAAACATTTTAATGATGTCATCTGTTTTAGGTAGTATGGTAACATACTTAAGATACAAGTATGCGTCAGGTTTCCATGTTATTTGAGATCCCCATCTTTGATAAATATGATTTCTAGAATAAAATATCATCCTATATTTGGGCCAATACGATATTTCTAAATTATACCCAGCCATCCATTATCCATGTGCGTTTAGGGCATGTGGGACCAGTTGGCAGGACCGCGGCTGGCAGATGGTTTGGCTGGTGTTGCTGTCGGTTTTGTTGTGGTGCGATTGTCTTTTAAAATAAACTTGTATACTGTTGGTGCCGACTACCTTGTGCCGCCTGCTTCACTTTTGTCGTGGCCTTTGAGCTGAGTTGTGACATAATATTTAAGCCATCTTTGGCAGCCATTTTGTTTTACATCTATAAAAACATTCCAGCCTAAAATGGAGCCCAAGATTCCATGGTTGCTATGGTTACTCCCCAACAACGTCACATAATTTGAAAACAAACAAAGTTCTGGCACTGAAGAAGTTTATTTCTCCTGATTTCACTCGGTGATTTCTTGACAACTGTCGCATTTACTGAGAACCTTTTGCGTCCTGAAAAGACCTAAAGACTGCCCGAGAAAGACAAAAGAAAGAAACCTGACTTCCAACATGGAAAATGTGAGAATTCACTACTTTGAAATCCTGCATTGTTTTCTGTTTTTCTGCAGAGGTTTTCACAGGCCTCAAAGTTTAAAATTGATGATATTCTTTAAAATGAGCACTTCAGATCCAAGAGATAAGATTTTACCAAAATACACTGAAGTAGGAGTCAGATAAAACTAAATTAAAAGGAAAATATGTCCAAGAATGTACTTTTAAAAGTAAAAGTGAAAAAATCAGTTTAGCTGTTAAATTCTACTGTAGATTTCATATTATTTCACTAGTGATGCTGTCAGAGCTGATATTTACCTTTTTTTCATACAAATAAATAAACGGAGTATTTCAACAACTGAATTTAGGAGATAAACTAGTCCAAGGATGTGCTTTTATGAAATCAGGTTATTTTTGCTGTAATGATCCTGACTGGCAGACGTGAACTGTACCAGGTTCTTTCACACACAAATGTACAAATAAGCATCAAAACAAACAAAAAACATCTTTGTGTTTTTAACAAACCAATATAAAGTATTCATAGGACAGATTCCCTGAACAGGAACATATGTTTTATTTGTGTTGTGGCCTCTGTGGGTCGAGGCTTATAGTCAATTTCTCCCAAATTATTGAATTTAAATGACCTGTTCAGAAAATAATAAACATCCGCTGTTAAATAGTCACATGTGAAAATACTCTGTTATTTTTTATGAACATAATTCACAAGTATTTGGACCGTTAGTAACTTCTGCTGCTTGACTTCACGCAGTTGGTATCAATATGAAATAAACATTAATTCAGTCAGAGCTAAATAGACAGAACATGATATTATTGGTTATTATTGGTTGTAATGCTTCTAAAGGTCTAAGAGATCATTTGTTTTCTGTGTGAAATTGACATTTGTTGCATTTACTGCTCATGTGGATTCTCCAGCTAATATGTGTGTGTTTTGTTGCAAACCAGAGACCCAGGAGGACCTCAGCCTGCAGGACCCTCAAACAGTGTCCATGCTGCAGGGATGATCTGGTAACGCATCTGATTCTCTGATTTGTTTGGGACAAAACGTTTTGTCCCCAATATGCTCACAGTGTAATCGCCACTAATTAAATAATCACACATCTTTGCAGATAGACTTTATGGAAATAGTGAAGGTTTTAGGACATGGTTCAGTCTAGAGGCCTGTTACACACATGCTCTGTTTCTTTGTTCCAGATGTAGAACCATTTTAAAACTGAATCTGTATAATCAGCTAAACCCTGACAGTTTTCATCACACCAAGTCAAAGTGTAATATCACTTTAATTCTGAAATGCACACGATTTCTTTACAGCCAAAGCGCCCTTCAAAACCTGCAAACGTCTCCCGCAAGAGGAAACGTGCGAGGACATCGTGTTTGTCTCCGACTCCTGCTGAGTCCCTGAATGTGGTGGCCTCCTCTCCTGAGCCGTCCACCGATGACGTCCACCGTTTGCTGCCGAGGCCTTCTGGAACTATCCAACCCGAAGACCTCCCAGCGTTTCTCATGTGGCGGTCCACCTCCAGCCCTCCCCTGTTCCTCTGAGTGACGACGGCCCTCTGCTGATCCACAGCCGTACTGTAGAGGAATACCAGAGGATTTACAGCGAGGTGGTCGAGGACATGCGGAGGTTGGTTTCTATCAAAAGTCATGACTTTTTGATTTAAAAATATCCCGTTTTGAAAAGAGGAGCACTTCAATCATGGATCATTATGATGTACTTACTGTGTGTGTTGGCCTTTCACAGGTACAAGACTGGTAACGTCCGTCCCTACAGCTTGGTTCTTGGTCGTCGTATTAAGCAGCAGCTCTGGGACAGGATGAATCAGCCCACCATCACGACGTCAGCCGATGAAGAAGGTCGGGTCCACGTAGATGTTTGTTATGGCAGTGGCGTCCATCCTCCGCTCTATGACGTGGACATCTCAGGAGAGCCGAAACCAGATGAGCCACCACGAAAAAGAGCAAAAAAAACACACTCGAAAAAGAAATTATTTGAGAAAATGATGACATATGTACATAGTTCTGTAAATATTGTGATGACTTTTTTTTTTCTTTTTTAATTGATTTGATAAATTCTGCTTGTTTATTAATTTAGCACAATCCAACTGCAAAAAACACATTTTTTTCACCTTTAGCCGTTTTAACATCCAACTGCAGAAATCGCTCCACCTTCGTTCTCCACCTGCAGCTTTAACATCTAACTGCAGAAATCGCTCCACCTTCGTTCTCCACCTGCAGCTTTAACATCTAACTGCAGAAATCGCTCCACCTTCGTTCTCCACCTGCAGCTTTAACATCTAACTGCAGAAATCGCTCCACCTTCGTTCTCCACCTGCAGCTTTAACATCCAACTGCAGAAATCGTTCCACCTTCGTTCTCCACCTGCAGCTTTAACATCTAACTGCAGAAATCTCTCCACCTTCGTTCTCCACCTGCAGCTTTAACATCTAACTGCAGAAATCGCTCCACCTTCGTTCTCCACCTGCAGCTTTAACATCCAACTGCAGAAATCTCTCCACCTTCGTTCTCCACCTGCAGCTTTAACATCCAACTGCAGAAATCGCTCCACCTTCGTTCTCCACCTGCAGCTTTAACATCTAACTGCAGAAATCGCTCCACCTTCGTTCTCCACCTGCAGCTTTAACATCCAACTGCAGAAATCGCTCAAATCAGCAGCAGTCCAGATGTATCTGTACGTTCAGTATCTATTAGCTACAACAGTCTTTGTTTAAGCTCTCTAACTCTGCTCCACCCTCCTCCATTCCCTGATTTGCTAATACTCTTTAACTTTCATCTCCAATTTAACTTCTACAGAGACCACGACTTGTAGATTTTATGATGCACTGCTCCAGCTACAGCTTCTCCATCTATTATTTGTCTTTTCTTGCAGATATCAGCCAGATAATGTTCCAACTATAGACCTTTTACATCTCATTGAAGATGGATCCCAGGCTCCGTGTGTCTTCAGTTTGACAGCTTTCTTCCTAAATGCTTCTTCACCTTCCTGTACATAAATTATAAGATTGTGTTTTCAGTCTTTATAATTCAGTCTTCACCTTCAACTTCTTAAATGGACCATTTGTCTTTTATTGCAGACCTGACGTCCATCCACCGACAGACTTTGGCATTCAGCTACATGGAAGCTGCAGTCCAGATTTCTCAGTATGTTTATCATTGGATATTTACTCAAACATTCATGGGTAGAACTTTCCTACTCAGCCGTATGTGACGAGATCATCTGACATGTCTTTTTCAGCCTACGTCCTTTGTCCTCTCCGTCTCCAACTTTCAAGACAGAAGAACACAAGATTTTCAATAAAGCTTTTAATCCTGTTTACATTTATCCAGGACTGATGTCATAATTTAAATGTGCTTTTTTCCAAAATAAATCTTTTGTCTCTTCTGTACAGTTGTTTATGTTTTTAATCTTAACTCCTTCAAAATAAAAGTCTCATCAATCTTGGATCAGTCATCAATTTACAGAAGGTTTTGGACATTGACAGGGTTTTTTTTAATTTTTTTTAATGAGTTTTCCCTTTATCATTATGTGAATTGCATTACTACACCACAAAGGGAAATTACTGTTTGAAGCTTAACAATAGAAGAAAACAAAAATCCAACCAAATTAAAAAAAAAAAAAAATCCAAATAAAATACCCATCCCTTCAAATTAAAAAGAGGTACTGTGAAACGAGGCCATGAAACCAGCACACATGCAGCTGCATCTGAGCACCAGGCACCAATCATCATTGGGCACCACTGCTGACCTTTTCACTCAGATTGTTGGAGTTCAGGGCAGCACAAAATCCCGTGTGCCACAAGTAAGACTTCAGCAACTTCTCTTGAAGCTTCAAACCAGGTAACTTAGCATGTCGATAAGCTAAAAAAACCGTCTAGTATAGGTATAGTATACAGCTACTGCTGATTTTTTATTTTTTTTAGGAAATTGCAACTGAGAGCTCATATTTGCCTCCAAAGAGTGAAAAAATGAAATGTCATAATGTAAATTAAAAGGCACTCTCTGCTGTTTCTGTCAAATTCCACCAACCCAAAAAGGTTGAGAATAGATGTGTACATACAAACATGAACATGTATATATACACACATAATTGCACACTCATTTATATATATACTCATATAGATGATTACAAGCTAGGGCTGCACAAAAACAAACAATATAAAAAACAAGAAAAATGAAGAGATAAAGATGGGCGTCTTTGTGATTGCTATTGTTGACAATGAAACTGATACAGGAGCATTTTCAGCTCATTATTGTGTGATTCCAAATAAAGGATTAATGTTAATAAAAATGAAGGAAAACAAGTACATTAATCACCTCTGTTCAAGCTTATACACTTACACTCACCGGCCACTACAGGTCCACCTTGGTTTCAACTTGTTGAATTCACCATGTTAAATTTCCCTTCTGGGATTAATAAAGTATTTTCATTTAATTTCATTTCATTGCTAGTTCTGTGTTGGACCCCCTTTTTGCCTTCAGAACTGCCTCAATCCTTCATGTCATAGATTCAACAAGGTACTGGAAACATTACTCAGAGAGTTTGGTCCATATTGACATGATCGCATCACACAGTTGCTGCAGATTTATCGGCTACACATCCATGATGCAAATCTCCCGTTCCACCACATCCCAAAGGTGCTCTATTGGACTGAGATCTGGTGACTGTGGAGTATGGGGTGCCGAATGTAAAAACTTGATTACAGTTTTCAAACTGATATATTTTCAATATTTAGCTCATTTTCTTCACATTTAGCTCATTTTACACACATTTGAGACATAAATATTTAAAATGTAAATCTAAATGTTAAATGTTAAATTTAAATATTAAATCAAAAAAATGTTAAATCTAAATATAAATTAAATATAAATCTAAATATTAAATTAATAAATGTTAAATGTTAAATCTAATATTAATCTAAATCAAATTAAAAAATCTAAATTAAATCTAAATCTAAATGTTAAATAAATCTAAAATTAAATCTAAATCCAAATGTTAAATGTTAAATCTAAATATTAAATCTAAATCTAAATGTTAAATCTATAGTAAATGTTAAATCTAATCTAAATGTTAATTTTAAATCTAAATATTAAATCTAAATTAAATGTTAAATCTAAATCTAAAATTAAATCTAAATCTAAATGAATATTAAATCTAAATATTAAATCTAAATCTAAATATTAAATCTAAATCTAAATGTTAAATCAAATCTAAATGTTAAATCTATATCTAAATGTTAATCTTAAATCTAAATATTAAATCTAAATCTAAATGTTAAATCTTAAATTAAATATAAATCTAAATCTAAATGTAAATCAAATTAA
This sequence comes from Hirundichthys speculiger, assembly GCA_018398805.1. Lineage (NCBI taxonomy): Eukaryota > Metazoa > Chordata > Actinopteri > Beloniformes > Exocoetidae > Hirundichthys > Hirundichthys speculiger. Next base: position 1,779,733 of record JAGFBZ010000430.1, read on the forward strand.
TGTTCAATCTAAATATTAAATCTAAATCTAAATGTTAAATCTTATCTAAATGTTAAATCTATATCTAAATGTTAAATGTGTCGCCGAGTGTAAAGCGGGTTATTTAGAGGATTTACAATGTCCCATGCCCCGTAAAGTCTCACAGCCGCACAACCAGCCCACACCCTGATTAGGATCAATGGGAAGAGGGCTTGAGGGAGAGTCGGGACTCGAACATGGCTGCCTCCCTGCCGTGGAAGACATTGAACGGGCGGTGTTGGCGGGTGTGCAGGCTGCACTTCAGCGGTTGTTCAGCGGTACCGGCCCCATCTTCCACAGGCAGGGAGGCAGCCATGTTCGAGTCCCGACTCTCCCTCAAGCCCTCTTCCCATTGATCCTAATCAGTGGTGTGGGCGTGGTTGTGCTCTGTGAGACTTTACGGGGCATGGGACATTTGTAAATCCTCTAAATAACCCGCTTACACTCGGGACACATTTAACATTAGATATAGATTTAACATTATGATTTAGATTTAGATTTATTTAGATTTAACATTTAACATTTAGATTTAGATTTACATTTAGATTTAATTTAATTTAAGATTTAACATTAGATTTAGATTTAATATTTAAGATTTAACATTTAGTTAGATATAGATTTAACATTTAGATATAGATTTAACATTTAGATTTAGATTTCAAGTTAGATTTACATAACATTAGATTTAGATTTAACATTTAGATTTAGATTTAATATTTAATTTAAGATTTATTAATTAGATTTAGATTTAATTTAGATTTAGATTTAACATTTAGATATAGATTTAACATTTAGATATAGATTTCATTTAGATTTAGATAATATTTAGATTTATAATTTAGATTTATTTCAATTTAACATTAGATTTAATATTTAGATTTAAAATTTAACATTTAATATAGATTCATTTCATATAGATTTAACATTTAGATTTAGATTTAATATTTAGATTTAGATTTAAATTTAAATTTAGATTAAGATTTAATATTTAGATTTAAATTTAACATTTAGATTTAGATTTAATATTTAGATTTAACATTTAAACAGTTAATATTTAGATTTAACATTTATTAGATTTATATTTAATATTTAGATTTATATTTAACATTTATATTTAATTTAGATTTAGATTTAATATTCACATTTAACATTTAACATTTAGATTTAACATTTTAAATAATTTATGTCTCAAATGTGTAAAATGAGCTAAATGAAGAAAATGAGCTAAATATTGAAAATATATCAGTTTGAAAACTGTAATCAAGTTTTTACATTCGGCACCCCATAGTGGAGGCCATTTGAGTCCAGTAAACTCATGACATGGTGCGTTATCCTGCTGGAAGTAGCCATCAGAAGATCTGTGCACTGTGGTCATAAAGGGATGGACATGGTCAGCAACAATACTCAGGTAGGCTGTGGTGTTGACACGATGCTCAGTTGGTACTAATGGACCCAAAGTGTGCCAGGAAAATACCCCCCCACCATTACACCACCACCAGCAGCCTGAACCGTTGATACAAGGCAGGATGGATCCATCTTTGACCATCTGAATGTAGTAGCAGAAATCAAGACTCATCAGACCAGACAACGTTTTTCCAATCTTGTATTGTCCAATTTTGGTGAACCTACGTGAATTGTAGCCTCAGTTTCCTGTTCTTAGCTGTTTCTATAATACTCAGACCAGCCCGTCTGGCGCCAACAACCATGCCACATTCAAAGTCACTTAACTCACCTTTCTTCCCCGTTCTGATGCTGGTTTAAACTGCAGCAGATTGTTTTGACCATGTCTACATGCCTAAATGCATTGAGTTGCTGCCATGTGATTGGCTGATTAGAAATGTGCATTAACGAGCAGTTGGACAGGTGGACCTAATGAAGTGGCTGGTGAGTGTATCGTATTGGCCCGAATAACTCTGATTATAAGACAACCTGTATTTTTCAAATATCATTTTGGGAAAATAAAAATATGATGAAGACAATAGTAATAAAAAAAAAATAATAATAATAAATGTTTTATTATATCATTTTTATAAAAAAAAAATCACAGTGATAACATTCTGCCGTATTATTAAACATTTTAATGATGTCATCTGTTTTAGGTAGTATGGTACCATACTTAAGATACAAGTATACGTCAGGTTTCCATGTTATTTAAGATCGCCATCTTTGACAAATATGATTTCTAGAATAAAATATCATCCTATATTTGGGCCAATACGATATTTCTAAATTATACCCAGCCATCCATTATCCATGTGCGTTTAGGGCATGTGGGACCAGTTGGCAGGACCGCGGCTGGCAGATGGTTTGGCTGGTGTTGCTGTCGGTTTTGTTGTGGTGCGATTGTCTTTTAAAATAAACTTGTATACTGTTGGTGCCGACTACCTTGTGCCACCTGCTTCACTTTTGTCGCGGCCTTTGAGCTGAGTTGTTACACAATATTTAAGCCATATCTGGCAGCCATTTTGTTTTACATCTATGAAAACATTCCAGCCTAAAATGGAGCCCAAGATTCCATGGTTGCTATGGTTACTCCCCAACAACGTCACATAATTTGAAAACAAACAAAGTTCTGGCACTGAAGAAGTTTATTTCTCCTCATTTCACTCGGTGATTTCTTGACAACTGTCGCATTTACTGAGAACCTTTTGCGTCCTGAAAAGACCTAAAGACTGCCCAAGAAAGACAAAAGAAAGAAACCTGACTTCCAACATGGAAAATGTGAGAATTCACTACTTTGAAATCCTGCATTGTTTTCTGTTTTTCTGCAGAAGTTTTCACAGGCCTCAAAGTTTAAAACTGATGTTATTCTCTGAAATGAGCACTTCAGATCCCAGAGATAAGATTTTACCAAAATACACTGAAGTAGGAGTCAGATAAAACTAAATTAAAAGGAAAATATGTCCAATAATGTACTTTTAAAAGTAAAAAAATCAATTTAGCTGTTAAATTCTACTGTAGATTTCATATTATTTCACCAGTGATGCTGTCAGAGCTGATATTTACCTTTTTTTCATACAAATAAATAAACGGAGTATTTCAACAACTGAATTTAGGAGATAAACTAGTCCAAGGATGTGCTTTTATGAAATCAGGTTATTTTTGCTGTAATAATCCTGACTGGCAGACGTGAACTGTACCAGGTTCTTTCACACACAAATGTACAAATAAGCATCAAAACAAACAAAAAACATCTTTGTGTTTTTAACAAACCAATATAAAGTATTCATAGGACAGATTCCCTGAACAGGAACATATGTTTTATTTGTGTTGTGGCCTCTGTGGGCCGAGGCTTATAGTCAATTTCTCCCAAATTATTGAATTTAAATGACCGTTTCAGAAAATAATAAACATCCGCTGTTAAATAGTCACATGTGAAAATACTCTGTTATTTTTTTATGAACATAATTCACAAGTATTTGGACCGTTAGTAACTTCTGCTGCTTGACTTCACGCAGTCGGTATCAATGAAAAAATACTTTATTTATCCCATAAAGGGAAATTCAATGTAGTAAGGGCTCTCTCTCTCTCTCTTTTTTTTTTTTTTTTTTTTATTTCCCTTTATGGGATAAATAAAGTATTTTTTCATTTTTCATTTAAAAAAAAAAAAAAAAAAAAAAAAATAAAGAGAGAGAGAGCCCTTACTACATTGAATTTCCCTTTATGGGATAAATAAAGTATTTTTTATTTTTCAATATGAAATGAACATTAATTCAGTCAGAGCTAAATAGACAGAACATGATATTATTGGTTATTATTGGTTGTAATGCTTCTAAAGGTCTAAGAGATCATTTGTTTTCTGTGTGAAATTGACATTTGTTGCATTTACTGCTCATGTGGATTCTCCAGCTAATATGTGTGTGTTTTGTTGCAAACCAGAGACCCAGGAGGACCTCAGCCTGCAGGACCCTCAAACAGTGTCCATGCTGCAGGGATGATCTGGTAACGCATCTGATTCTCTGATTTGTTTGGGACAAAACGTTTTGTCCCCAATATGCTCACAGTGTAATCGCCACTAATTAAATAATCACACATCTTTGCAGATAGACTTTATGGAAATAGTGAAGGTTTTAGGACATGGTTCAGTCTAGAGGCCTGTTACACACATGCTCTGTTTCTTTGTTCCAGATGTAGAACCATTTTAAAACTGAATCTGTATAATCAGCTAAACCCTGACAGTTTTCATCACACCAAGTCAAAGTGTAATATCACTTTAATTCTGAAATGCACACGATTTCTTTACAGCCAAAGCGCCCTTCAAAACCTGCAAACGTCTCCCGCAAGAGGAAACGTGTGAGGACATCGTGTTTGTCTCCGACTCCTGCTGAGTCCCTGAATGTGGTGGCCTCCTCTCCTGAGCCGTCCACCGATGACGTCCACCGTTTGCTGCCGAGGCCTTCTGGAACTATCCAACCCGAAGACCTCCCAGCGGTTTCTCATGTGGCGGTCCACCTCCAGCCCTCCCCTGTTCCTCTGAGTGACGACGGCCCTCTGCTGATCCACAGCCGTACTGTAGAGGAATACCAGAGGATTTACAGCGAGGTGGTCGAGGACATGCGGAGGTTGGTTTCTATCAAAAGTCATGACTTTTTGATTTAAAAATATCCCGTTTTGAAAAGAGGAGCACTTCAATCATGGATCATTGTGATGTACTTACTGTGTGTGTTGGCCTTTCACAGGTACAAGACTGGTAACGTCCGTCCCTACAGCTTGGTTCTTGGTCGTCGTATTAAGCAGCAGCTCTGGGACAGGATGAATCAGCCCACCATCACGACGTCAGCCGATGAAGAAGGTCGGGTCCACGTAGGTGTTTGTTATGGCAGTGGCGTCCATCCTCCGCTCTATGACGTGGACATCTCAGGAGAGCCGAAACCAGATGAGCCACCACGAAAAAGAGCAAAAAAAACACACTCGAAAAAGAAATGATTTAGAAAATGATGACATATGTACATAGTTCTGTAAATATTGTGATGACTTTTTTTTTTCTTTTTTAATTGATTTGATGAATTCTGCTTGTTTATTAATTTAGCACAATCCAACTGTAGAAAACACATTTTTTACCTTCAGCCCAGTTTAGAACTGCAGAAGCATCGCTCCATGACGTCCAACCTGCAGCTTTTTCTACACTTTTTCACCTTCGTTCTCCACCTGCAGCTTTAACATCCAACTGCAGAAATCGCTCCACCTCGTTCTCCACCTGCAGCTTAACATCCAACTGCAGAAATCGCTCCACCTTCGTTCTCCACCTGCAGCTTTAACATCTAACTGCAGAAATCGCTCCACCTTCGTTCTCCACCTGCAGCTTTAACATCTAACTGCAGAAATCGCTCCACCTTCGTTCTCCACCTGCAGCTTTAACATCTAACTGCAGAAATCGCTCCACCTTCGTTCTCCACCTGCAGCTTTAACATCCAACTGCAGAAACACCTTCGTCTCCACCTGCAGCTTTAAAATGCAGAAATCGCTCCACCTTCGTTCTCCACCTGCAGCTTTAACATTAACTGCAGAAATCGCTCCACCTTCGTTCTCCACTGCAGCTTTAACATCAACTGCAGAAATCGCTCCACCTTCGTTCTCCACCTGCAGCTTTAACATCCAACTGCAAGAAATCGCTCCACCTTCGTTCTCCACCTGCAGCTTTAACATCCAACTGCAGAAATCGCTCCACCTTCGTTCTCCACCTGCAGCTTTAACATCTAACTGCAGAAATCGCTCCACCTTCGTTCTCCACCTGCAGCTTTAACATCTAACTGCAGAAATCGCTCCACCTTCGTTCTCCACCTGCAGCTTTTAACAGCTTTTAACTGCAGAAATCGCTCCACCTTCGTTCTCCACCTGCAGCTTTAACATCTAACTGCAGAAATCGCTCCACCTTCGTTCTCCACCTGCAGCTTTAACATCAACTGCAGAAATCGCTCCCCTTCGTTCTCCACCTGCAGCTTTAACATCTAACTGCAGAAATCGCTCCACCTTCGTTCTCCACCTGCAGCTTTAACATCTAACTGCAGAAATCGCTCCACCTTCGTTCTCCACCTGCAGCTTTAACATCTAACTGCAGAAATCGCTCCACCTTCGTTCTCCCACCTGCAGCTTTAACATCTAACTGCAGAAATCGCTCCACCTTCGTTCTCCACCTGCAGCTTTAACATCTAACTGCAGAAATCGCTCCACCTTCGTTCTCCACCTGCAGCTTTAACATCTAACTGCAGAAATCGCTCCACCTTCGTTCTCCACCTGCAGCTTTAACATCTAACTGCAGAAATCGCTCCACCTTCGTTCTCCACCTGCAGCTTTAACATCAACTGCAGAAATCGCTCCACCTTCGTTCTCCACCTGCAGCTTAACATCTAACTGCAGAAATCGCTCCACCTTCGTTCTCCACCTGCAGCTTTAACATCTAACTGCAGAAATCGCTCCACCTTCGTTCTCCACCTGCAGCTTTAACATCTAACTGCAGAAATCTCTCCACCTTCGTTCTCCACCTGCAGCTTTAACATCTAACTGCAGAAAGCGCTCCACCTTCGTTCTCCACCTGCAGCTTTAACATCTAACTGCAGAAATCGCTCCACCTTCGTTCTCCACCTGCAGCTTTAACATCTAACTGCAGAAATCGCTCCACCTTCGTTCTCCACCTGCAGCTTTAACATCTAACTGCAGAAATCTCTCCACCTTCGTTCTCCACCTGCAGCTTTAACATCTAACTGCAGAAATCGCTCCACCTTCGTTCTCCACCTGCAGCTTTAACATCTAACTGCAGAAATCGCTCCACCTTCGTTCTCCACCTGCAGCTTTAACATCTAACTGCAGAAATCGCTCCACCTTCGTTCTCCACCTGCAGCTTTAACATCTAACTGCAGAAATCGCTCCACCTTCGTTCTCCACCTGCAGCTTTAACATCTAACTGCAGAAATCGCTCCACCTTCGTTCTCCACCTGCAGCTTTAACATCTAACTGCAGAAATCGCTCCACCTTCGTTCTCCACCTGCAGCTTTAACATCTAACTGCAGAAATCGCTCCACCTTCGTTCTCCACCTGCAGCTTTAACATCTAACTGCAGAAATCGCTCCACCTTCGTTCTCCACCTGCAGCTTTAACATCTAACTGCAGAAATCGCTCCACCTTCGTTCTCCACCTGCAGCTTTAACATCTAACTGCAGAAATCGCTCCACCTTCGTTCTCCACCTGCAGCTTTAACATCTAACTGCAGAAATCGCTCCACCTTCGTTCTCCACCTGCAGCTTTAACATCCAACTGCAGAAATCGCTCCACCTTCGTTCTCCACCTGCAGCTTTAACATCTAACTGCAGAAATCGCTCCACCTTCGTTCTCCACCTGCAGCTTTAACATCTAACTGCAGAAATCGCTCCACCTTCGTTCTCCACCTGCAGCTTTAACATCCAACTGCAGAAATCGCTCAAATCAGCAGCAGTCCAGATGTATCTGTACGTTCAGTATCTATTAGCTACAACAGTCTTTGTTTAAGCTCTCTAACTCTGCTCCACCCTCCTCCATTCCCTGATTTGCTAATACTCTTTAACTTTCATCTCCAATTTAACTTCTACAGAGACCACGACTTGTAGATTTTATGATGCACTGCTCCAGCTACAGCTTCTCCATCTATTATTTGTCTTTTCTTGCAGATATCAGCCAGATAATGTTCCAACTATAGACCTTTTACATCTCATTGAAGATGGATCCCAGGCTCCGTGTGTCTTCAGTTTGACAGCTTTCTTCCTAAATGCTTCTTCACCTTCCTGTACATAAATTATAAGATTGTGTTTTCAGTCTTTATAATTTAGTCTTCACCTCCAACTTCTTAAATGGACCATTTGTCTTTTATTGCAGACCTGACGTCCATCCACCGACAGACTTTGGCATTCAGCTACATGGAAGCTGCAGTCCAGATTTCTCAGTATGTTTATCATTGGATATTTACTCAAACATTCATGGGTAAAACTTTCGTACTCAGCCGTATGTGACGAGATCATCTGACATGTCTTTTTCAGCCTACGTCCTTTGTCCTCTCCGTCTCCAACTTTCCAGACAGAAGAACACAAGATTTTCCAATTTTTTTTATCCTGTTTACATTTATCCAGGACTGATGTCATAATTTAAATGTGCTTTTTTCCAAAATAAATCTTTTGTCTCTTCTGTACAGTTGTTTATGTTTTAATCTTAACTCCTTCAAAATAAAAGTCTCATCAATCTTGGATCAGTCATGAATTCACAGAAGGTTTTGGACATTGACATGTTTTTTTTTTTTTTTTTATGATTTTTCCCTTTATCATTATGTGAATTGCATTACTACACCACAAAGGGAAATTACTGTTTGAAGCTTAACAGAAGAAGAAAACAAAAATCCAACCAAATTGAAAGAAAAAAAAAAAAAATCCAAATGCAATACCCATCCCTTAAAATTAAAAATTAACATATTTACATTCGTAAACAATATACATGTAGAGCTCACTGTTCCCTGGGAAGCTCTGTTTTAGGAGGCCTTCGAAAGCAAGTCTTAAGTACACCAAACTGGCAGCTGATGCTGAGCAACGCGGATGGAAAACCAAGATTTGCCCAGTTGAAATTGGCTGCAGAGGCTTCGTGGGCAAGTCTACCATCAGGCTGCTTAAGAATTTGGGGATTTGAGGCCAAGCCCAACGCCAAGCCATAAAAACCATCTCGGGTGCGGCAGAGGAAGCAAGTCGGTGGCTCTGGGTGAAGAGGCGAGACTCCTCCTGGGCCCCAAAGTAACACCAATGGCATATGGGGGGGTTGAAAACAGAGGGGGGCACACCTGGGACACCAGGTGTTGCCGATGAGCCCTCCGGAGGTGTTGTGGGCCTATCATCAAAACACCGGGGAAGGAGGGTGCCCACCTGATGACCCCAATGTCTGAAAATGAGGGATGATTGAAGTCCTTGATCCCAGCAGGTGAGTACTGATGGTGGAAAACACAAAAAATGAGATTAGTAACAATATTGAGGGTGATGGCAGAAATCAGAATCCAAGTACGGTCCATCGTCAAGTTCTACACTTCCAAACAGTCCAAAACATAAATTCAAGACACAGATTTAAACAAGGCCGACAGAAAGACAGGGCCAAGACAGGGCCAAGGGCCCATATACTGGTCCAATCACAAAGCACAAGACAGTGCTGAAGGATATCTTTCAAAGAAGTGACCCAATCTGTGAGAGGGAGAGAACTGCAGACCTGCTTCAGAAAGAGAGAACAGGTGTGACTGATCAGAGTTGATTAGTGAGCTGAAACCAGTGGTGAGGGAGGCTCAGGCAGAGACAAGTAGTGAACCTTAGGAAAATAAGACTATTATGTAAAATATGATACTTGTTTTTCTTGAATTTCCCCCTTGGGGGATCAATAATGTATATTTGATTTGATTTGATTTTACAAAGCCTGCATTTCAATTCTCTGTGAACCAATATTTGTGTGAGGTCCGAACATGTCACATGGGAACAGATGCCTTCAGGGTTCACAAAAAAACTCTCCGGCAGACAGTTGCAGCAGGCAATAATTTTTAAACGGTCAAATTATCGTATATCTGGCCTTTTTTGGATTATTGATCGTACATCGTACAGAGGGCTGAATTATTGTACAAATACAATAATTATCGTACACCTGACAATGCTGCTTCACTTGCTCCGTTCAGCCGCCCGCACCTCACAAACTACATTACCCATCAGGCTACCCCCCTTAAAGGGCCAGGCTGGCTTACAACACATGCTTGTAAATGCTTCTGAAAGGTAGTGATAGTGGGCGATAATAGGGGTTTACGCAATCTGTCAAAACTTTTCTATCACCATATGAAAATTATATAGGTAGACCCACAAGCTATTCTTGATCATATTGACATTGATTGACATTGATCGACTGCAGTGCTAAATTGCTTAATTTGTTGTGGGACTTTCTCCTTTGTTACAGTCATGCATGCCGTGTAACATGCTGGGAGTCTAAAATCTCAAACCACTGTAGGACAAAAAAAAAGCTACTGCATGACTGTTAAACAGACTTCCAAACTTGTAGCTTCTTTCATGCAGATTCCAGTTTTTCTCCAGGAAGCTTAGATCTCCTGGCAGATATAGTGAGGTGGTGCAGATGTTTCAGAATATCACATTAATACAATAGTGTTTCCCTGATTGATTTACTGAGGATGTGCTGCAGAAATGTCTACTACAGATGCTAGAGGCCATTGAAGCCATTGAGCATCCATGATGATGTCAGCAGTCTACGGGGGCGTATGGGGCGACGACAAACACTGGCGACAAAAATTGCTAGCTGGCTACCAAATTCAGAAACCTGGTAGTCAGGGGCTACTGGGTAAAAATTCTAATTTTATGCCCTGTGGTGGGGAGTGTCCCTCTGCAGATGGTGGCTGCCCAATTGGATCAGTTTGGGTTTGGGCTATTTAAGAGGGTGGCTCGCCTGACAGAGGTTGTTGGTCTATTCTTTCTCTAGAGGGAGGCGCTCTCTGAGTCTATGTGTCTCTGTTGTTTTGTTGTTTTTTTTTAATAAAAAATGGGACTTATCTTGCCGACACCCTTCTTTTATCCACCCACCTCAAACCCCAAGGCCCAAAGATCAACTGGGCACAGGAGTGGTATCTCACAGCCTTGGATAATTATTTTGTGTTTGATGACTCTAAAACAGTTAAAAGGTTGAACATCAATGCTCAGATTTGTTATAGCACATTTATAAAAAAAAAGATATTCACTCAAAGTGCTTTACAATCAAATACAAATCATAATTATAAATTTGAAGTTTAATGTTGTTGTTTAAACATAAAAAAAATAAAAGACTATAAATAAAAGTAAAATAGAAACACCAGTACAGCCCAGTGAGCATGTCTGCGTGTCTTCTCAGAGCTGAAAGCCGAGGAGATGAAATGTGTGTTTAAAAGTGACCTGAACATTTCGAAAGTCTGAGCAGAAAAAGAAAAAGAAAAGAAAAAGCATTCCAAGCTCAAACACCTGAGTTTTATTTTGATCTTGGAACATCTGGGAGGAGCTGGCTGGTTGACCAGGTGATCTTCCAGGTGTGTGGATGTGTAGGAGGTCTGATAGATCAGATGAGAACATGCCAATCCATTCTTCAAATCCTTTATTCATTATCAAAAAAAAAAAAAAGCATTTTGTCCAACATGTCAGTACCATCAATGGTTGTCTGTTTAATGATTTTTTTTTTTTGAGAAGCATATCTTTGTTTTTTCTTTTTTAAAATGCAGCTCTGATATTTCAACAAAAAGGAAAGCAGGAAAGTTATGAGAGGGCCTTGTCGCAGATAAAATCTAACCTGGAAATAAGAGGTGCATCGCTCAGAAACAGGATGATGGGATTTCTCTCGGAGATGGAAGAAATTGGAACCAGAGTGAATATTTGATCACTGGAAGTCATGTTTCAGGTGATTCTGTCTCTGCTAAATGACAAATCCTCCAAAGCACCTGCAGGGTATAAGACATGGGTATTACAAGGATGCTGTGGGGTACATCTCTGGTTGAAGTCCAGCTATGTTTGTAAGTATGTTTGTTCACATTGTGAAGAGCCAGTATGTAAAACTGGCCTTTAATCAAGTCAAGCTGACAAGTTAAATGATAATAAAATGTAAGTGTGGTTGATGTTCGTGATCACAGAGCAGATAAAATCCAGCAAGAATTATTATTTCGTCTGAAATGTTTCCACATGATTAGAAGTGATTAGTCGTTAAATGAAAACTTCTTTCATAAATGTGCTGCTTAGTTCTAATCATCTGAGAACATCTTACATCTGTGGATTTGGCTGCAAATGAACAAATATTTAATTCCAGCAGTGAATCAGTTTGAGCAGACAGAACAGCACACAGAATAAAGCTGCCATTTCGGTTAACTCTGGCACACTACTTAAGATATTTCATCATTATCATGTTATTGATATGCAGTTTTTGTAGACTTATTCTTGCCTTGTTGCCACTGATAGCTGTGATTATAAAAAAGAAAAATGAAAAAAGTGATACATTTATTTTAATTGCCTTCTATGGTGGGTGTGATGTTTATAATCTCTGATGATTAAAGATCATTTTCTATCTATTTGACACCACAAATTAGGAGTGCGTAAAAGTAAAAACAAAGTCATTTGAAGATGTGAATAGAAGTTAATTAGTTGGGTGCAGATCAGAGCGCTCACTATCAAGGCACCGGTAGAGATTTTACGTGAGAATCCTTGTGTTTGTGTTCTTCACAAACTGAGGTTTAAGCATGTGGATCGAGGCTGGCTCGGCACTCCATGAAACTGGGCCCAGACTCTGTTCAAACAGCATGACCTCATAAACCACAAAGACCAGTTAAACTGTCCAACAAAAGCAATGAAACTTCCATAAACATTATTAGTGCCTGTTATAGCAGGCTAAAAGGAGGCGCTTAGAAAGATGAGACTGATGTGAGCAGCTGTCACGCCGAAGGCCAGCAGACTTCAAGTTTACCAACTGTACTGTTCATATTCCCCCACAACATCCTGATTGAGATGGACAAAGCGTGGCATGAGGACCGGTCGGACCTTTCAAGCTTTCAGCGAGAAGTGAAGTCATTCAACAGGTTACGACACGAAACTGAAAATGGAACTGATCATTTCTCAAACTGGAGGAAAAAAAAGAGTTTGTTTCGCCAAGTGTGCTGTTACCCATCAGTGCTGACGGATTTGTTTTACACATTTACGATTTTAACAATTTCTGTCCCCCAAATACATTTTCCTGTAAACATGAGTCTTGGTATCTAATACACAGCAGAGATTGATTCGCGGCAGGAGTATCTGCAAAAAGTCCTTCATTATGAGAAAATATGTCCTGACAGTAAGTTTATGAATAAGCATTTATTCTTTTGGCAAAGTAAAACAAACAAACATTACATCCTGTTTCACAATGATGTGACTTATGTTCAAATGCCAAAGCTTAGGAGTCTAAAAAAGCGGCACTAGGTCCTCCTGCATTGCACCGTTTTTATTCTTTAACACACTGTCAAAGGTTTTTACCTTTGAATTTTGCTGGAAAACCCATCGGTCCGAACCTGGAAATGTTTGAGTCAGTGAGGGACGCTGAACAAACTGCTTTCCTTTATGGTCCATCCATCTCAGACTGTCATGACTCACTACAGAGACAGCAGAGCTCTGATCCAACACACTCACCCAGCTACACTGTCAGAGAGGAAGCTACTGAAAATCACTCCTAAGATTTCTCTAAACAACAACTCATCTATCCCATCTATCTATCTATCCATCCATCCATCCATCCATCTATCTATCTGTAGATCCTGAGCTTCTTTGAGACAGCATTGTGAGGCCAGAACAAATGAAAATCTGTTTCCCCTAAACCAGTGTTTCTCAACGGGGGTGGTACCGCCGCCCCCCCCAACCCCCCCCCCACCCCCCCCCCCCCCCCCCCCCCCCCAGGGTGCCGTGCTGGAACCTTTAGGGGGGGGCACTCAGGCACAAATGACGGGTGACACGTCTTGAGAACTCTATTTCAAACTTCCAAGGTTTTTTTACAGTGCAAATCTACTTATCTTTCAATAAAATGTTGTGCTCAGATTTCCTTTAAAAAAATAAAGCTGCTGTCTGAGACCAAAACCCAGAGTCTGCTGCTTCCATGATCCGGTAAAATCTCCTTTTCTCTCTACATCATAATCAGACGAGCCGAGTGGGATTGGTCGCCATAGTAACGCCCATAAACACACAGCAGTAGAGAAACTCCTTTCCAGCATATTCAACAACCAATGAAAACATACAATCAAGACTATGTAATTGCCTTTAATCACAAACATTTACAGTACAATCAAAAATGATGGAAAACTAGAAAAAGTGCCGGCAGTACAATGCTAATTATATAAATTAGGGATTTATTCCATCACAGAGCAACGTACATCTGCAGATGTGCTGCTATGTGAGCAGCTGTTCTCCAATGAAGCCATGAAGCCGTTGCGATTACAGGAGCATCTTTCTAAAAAATCATCCAGACAAGGCATCTAAAGACTCTTACTGAACAGGGATTCAGCCAAACTCTCCACATGCAGACAGAATACCGAAACCGTCTGAACCTCATGAGCTCTGGTCCACTCAGGCTGAAGCTCATGGTGATGTGTCCAGATGTGAAAAAGCTGGCAGCAGCCCACCAAGACCAGGGCTCCCACTAAAAATGAAGAGCAGCAGTCGTTCCCCTTTTTAAAAAAATTTTATTTTCTTTTTTTACTTGTTGCCAGGCCTTGTCAGTAGCCTAGTCCGAAAATGACGGTTTGAAATGTTTAAGGGGCCTTATTTGACACACGAGTGATTCCAGGTTTCATTTGGTTAATTCACTGCTGTTCACGTGAAGTGTACATGATGTTGTTAGCATCTTCAGTTAGCCTACCCATAAAACAGGTTTACAACTAATTCTGCTGTGGTGGTATTTTTTCTTAGTTCCAAGAATTTATTTACAAATGTTGTGATGAATTCAAAAATCATAAAAGGCGGTGTGGTCTTTCGCTCTGTAGAAAGATCAATTTGATTTAAAATCAATCTCGCAGTTCAATCTCAGAAATTCAGCCTCACAGTCCAGAAGAACAACTGAAGAGGTTTCAGTCCCAGTACAACTACAGTATTATTATAATATTTCCATGTTATTTCCTTTATTTCCATTTCCACAAATTAAAATCCAGGCTTACATACACACACACATTTAATGTGCACAGTTAATGTGGGATTGGTTATTTTGGAAACTAACCAAATTTCAAAGTTGAGCTTTTTGTCTCTTCAGCATCTATTACAATGTCAATTGTCTCTAGACGCTTTAAAGAGACCAAGATCATGACCCCCGAGCAAATGTCATAAAATAAAATTATAATATCAAATCCAAATCAAAGATGATAGCAAGTAAAAAACTCCCACAGTGGGAAAAAAAAATTAAGCCAAACAGTGGCAAGAAAAAAAACTCCACTTTAAGAGAAAGAAACCTTAAGCAGGACCTGGATCACATGGAGGGACCTTCCTGATGAAGACCAGCGAGGATAGAGAAAGACAAGAGAGGATGGAGGACAGGAGAGAGAGGATGAGGATGTAGGACAGAGAGGATGGAGAGACGAGATGGAGGACAGAGAGAAGGAGGAGGACAGAGAGGAGGACAGAGAGAGGATGTAGGACGAGAGGATGGAGGACAGAGAGGATGGAGGACAGATAGAGGATGGAGGACAGAGAGAGATGGAGGACAGAGAGAGGATGGAGGACAGAGAGGATGGAGGACAGAGAGAGGATGAGGACAAGATGGAGGAGAGACAGGATTAGAGGATAGGACAGAGAGGATGAGGACAGAGACCAGAGGATGATTAGGACATAGAGAGGACTGGATGACAGAGATAGGATTGAGGACATAGAGGATGCAGGACAGAGATGGAGGAGAGACAGAGATATATGACATATAGGATTTTGGACAGAGAGAGGATGGATACATTATATGGATATATGAGGATATGGATTACGGATATAGAGAGGATGTAGGACAGAGAGAGAATGTAGAGAGGATTTAGTGATGAGGACAAGAGAGGATGGTAGAGAGAACATTGATTGACAGAGAGGATGGAGGACAGAGAGGATGGATTTTTTGACAGAGATGAGGATGGAGGACAGAGAGATGGAGCATGGAGGACATATAGTATGGACAGATTTGGACAGGAGGATAGGACAGAGAGAGATGGAGGACATGAGAGGATTGGAGGACAGAAGAGGATGGAGGGGACGAAGAGAGGATGAGGACAGAGAAGGATGGAGGACAGAGATGGAGGACTTAGAGGAAGACAGTAGAGGATGAGGACAGAGATGAGGATGAGAGACCAGAGAGAGGATGGAGGACAGAGAGAGATTAGAGGATTACAGGACAGATTAGATTACAGAGAGAGAGGACATAGGATTTATGGACAGAGAGGATGAGGACCAGAGAGGATCTTAGGACACCTTTAATCCCCTTCTTTAGGACCAGAGAGAGGATGGAGGACAGAGATCTCTGGAGGACAAGAGGATGGATCTTTATACTGAAAGATCAGGATTCTGGACAGAGAGGTGATGGGATCAGAGAAGATGGAGGACAGAGAGGATTACGAGAGATATTTTCAGAGAGGATTGGATACAGAGATTTAATATTATTAAGATTTATTATATTAGATACATATAATGACTTGATTAATAGATTTGACATAAGATTATATAATATTATATTAGATAGTGATGGGGACGATGAGAAGTATATAATATATATTGAGACAGAGATAGATGTAGGACAGTAAGATGCAGGATGATATTTGGACATGAGCATGGATTACAGATAGAGGATTGATTATTTATTACTATTATGGAGGACAGAGATAGACAGTATTACTTACATATATGATTATTTATTGACATATATATTTGGGTGGTCTGATTCAACATCAGTTACACATTACATATACATTATTCTCAGATACAGACGATTATATATTAATTATTCCTGATTACCAGCATTTCAGAGATATATGTTCCTCCACCAATATATGGCCTATTTATTACCCCATATGATATTTGATTTAAAATATCACATTAATATATTATTGGTAATTACATAGCCAGGGTTATTTTTATATATTTTTTATTACGTATGATTATTATAAATTTATTACATAAGTAGTTAAACCCTCACTCCAGTACCTGGAGCGCCACTTTGCTATATCATGTCTTTGAATTTTTCCCTGCTTCAGTGCACCTGATTCAAATTAATTTTTCATTAACATGACTTGTGCAACCTGGATGACAAGCTGATTATGATTCATTCATTAGAATCAGGTGTATTGTGCCAGGAAACCTCTAAGACATCCAGGACAGCGGCCCTCGAGGACCGAGTTTGGACACCCCTGCACTACATGGTCACCTTCAAGGAAAGTGAGGCAGTACCAGTCTTTCCCACTTGATGGCAGTGTGGGTCCAGTGAGGCTCCAGGAGGCAGCAGCAGAACAGTGCAGTAAAGGCTCTGAACGCGTCACATTTTCAGTGTTTTCTACATGCCTCTGTCACAAGTCTTCCATTATGACTTAGTTCACACATGCTTTGTCAACATAAGGCTCTAGAGCAGATCCTCTCCCAGTCGGCGTCTGGACAGAATGCCACTGTGACTGGGTTGGTCCCTGTATCCTCTGATTGATCTGTTTGTCAGATTGGACAATTAATTAGCCCCCAAGGGTCAGTTTCGGTGCCAGGACAGTTGCATTCACAGTGGCGCAGCAAACCTCCAGAAGGTTCCATGAGGATTTGGCTGTACGTGGCTCGCTGAGGCTCAGAGGTCTGGCCACATTTGGCCCGCAGCTAGGCGACAACTGCCACGTTCCTGTGCAGAAGCAGAAGACTGGATTCCAGCCCGCACCCTCCGATGCCCCCACTGGGCAGCTTTTCTTCCCCGGCCTCAGATCTCAGCCCAGCTATAAACTGGTGTGTCCCAGCAGCCGTGCGAGCGTTCGGGCTGTAGCGGAGCAGAGGGGGCCACATGCTGCTGAGAGCGTCAGCTTTGAACTTTTACAGAGGCTCCTCTGGAGAGGAAGGAGGCTGTGCCAGATTTGTCTACAACTTCAGTGCAACAGTGTACAGGAAGAATGTAACGCTGCCAGGGCTTTGGGTTGTATCTATCATGAGAACCATAAATCAACTTTTATTTTTAATACAATGTAGAAAAATAAAAAAAAACTCAAAATGTCACACCTGTCTGTAGCCTTATTCAACCATTATACTGCCTACAGTGAGACAAGATAAAAAGTAGAAAACACACACAGACACACAAAGAAAGTCTGTCCGGTTGTTGTTTAACTCATGACATTTGTTTAAATCAGATTGCTGGAGGACATTTACATATTGCAGGAAATTGCCAGGAAATGTCAGAAAGAATCAGTGGGTTCTGATAGGGCACTGAGAAATGTTGCTTTTTTTGTACTCACTGGCATTTTAAAGGCTTGAAAGTCAAACGTATTTCATTGATCTGTCTTCATGCTGGATGTTTCCCTGGCCACTCATGCTTACAGCAGTGATTCCTGCCGTTGCTCCCGTCCAACAAGCTTTTTGTTCTGGCACAGAAGGGTTGGCAGGAAAGGGGCCGGGAGGTCTGAGTTACGGCGGGAAATATTGAGCTGCTTTCAGTTTTTCAGAGAGCTCTGTTAAATGACAATTACTGATTATCTTAAAATAAATAAATAAATAAAAGTTATTTATTAGTTCAACATGGCATCTCACTGTCCTGGAGGTAATACGGGCTTACTGCCAATAGGGGGCACTAGACTGTAATGAAACTGTAAAGGCAGAAACGGAGGCTCCAGTTGATGTTTGCATCTTCTTTGCCACAAGGAAATGTGGCAAAGAAAAGATAAAAGAAACTCAACATTAAAAAAAATGCATCCGTGTTTCATTTCTGGTGCTTTTCATTCTACCCTGAAACTGCATGCATCTCTGTTTGTGCCTTTCCTCTCAATGAAATGGTAAAACTGAAATTAAAAAAAAAAAAAAAGAAAAGACCCAGGATGGTCTGGTACTGGCCAAATCTGGGATTGAGTTAATAAATTATCCTTCAAATTAGTGTCCTTTCATTCCCAAAACCCAAACAATATTCACCAGGGATATGTGCCACACCAGATTTTTCCCTTCACACCTCATTATGCTGCCCACAGTAAGATATAGATATGGGCCGTTTGCTCTGTGCTCATCTGTCCAAACTGATATTTTGGCTGATCTGGGAGGAGGAACGACCGGCTGCATATTCATGTGTGTGTGTGTGTGTGTGTGGGGGGGTGTGTGTGTGTGTGTGTGTGTATGTGTGTGGGAGGGGGGGTGCTTTGACAGCCATTCCCTGAATAATCGTGTTTTTCCAAACAGCCAACCACAACAAAAGTCTCCAGTAAGAGGAAAGGAGCCCAATCATCAGGTACCGTTTGACCTGTTTGTCGATGATGCATTTCCATTTCAATGCTATCTGACATCTTTCTGTTTTACACTGTGACTATTAAAGAGGGATGAGGTCTGTGAGTAAATGTCCTCGCTGGACGTCTCATCATTATTCCTACATTTATTAAATTAGGATGATTTATGGCTGGTTTGTATGGAGCAAAGTATATTACCTAAATGACTATTTAACTGAACATAGGAATTTCATTAACTTCTGACCTCCACGGCACAGATTGTATTGCATCAGTGAAGCCGCAGGACGGCAACGGCTGGACCACTTCAGTGTGCAGAGGACAGTGAAGCTTCCTCTTAGGAAACTCTATTATGTGTTCCTGTGGTGGAATATGTTACACATTATTTATATCTATCTATACTAAATATAAGAGTTGCTTTTTTATTTATGTTTTTTTTTAGAAAACTGAGATAGGTCTGGGTTTACAGTAGATTAACACTGGGGGTAGAAAATGATATGTGAATCAATGTTCTCACAGGGTTTTTTTTTTTTTTTTTTTTTTTTCTGTTGTAAAATAACAAGAAGACACCGGGTACTTTGAGTCAACATAACAGTCATAATAGTGACATAACGGTCAGCTGGTGGTTTATATGACTCAACATAATGTTTGTAATACGTCCAATACAAACAGCTTTAATAAACTCTTCACTGTCACTCCTTTTCTCTGTGCCCTCCCTCATAGACTTCTTTGTGTAATGATAAATAAAAAAAGTATCGAAGGTTTCATGTTCAAAATCAGACATTCATTCTCTATTTTCTCTATATTCACACTGGACCTGACATGTTTTTGTACTCTGAGGTGACGGTGATCACCACCACGTAGCCCTGAAAACTGCACATGCAGTATCTGCAGCTCGTTGTGGGTTTTCTCCATTAGCAGGACAGGGTATCTGCTCCTGACTACATGTCGTTCAAAGTAATAATATTAAGATGTGGCACCAGATTCCACATCTGTCAGGGACAGATGTGGATGAGTCAAACTTAATCCTGGTGGTAAACTGAAGAAGCCTGGAGAGAAAGAGGGAACACTACATGTGTTAGTGTACAATAACCAGCTCCGAGAACAAAAGTAATGTACTAGAAAACTGCATAAAGAAACTGAGTCATCTCCATAAAAGATTAACCAAACCTTCTCTGCCAAAGCCCAACAGATTTTTTTTTTTTTTTTTTTGCTGTTGGCTTGTTTGGTGGATTAGATGATACAAGACATATTGGCAGTTTTACAGTTTAAATGTATCCATTTAACAAACAGGAGGTACTGTAGCGCGTGGAAGCCACACCAGTCTGATACACTCCCTCCTCCTGCTGGTCACCAGCCTGCTCACGCTGCTGTGGATGGTTTCCCATTCTGAAACCAGCATTTGCTCCAAGTCAGTCAGCATGGTTGTGTTGGTCACTCCGGCATCAACAGCGCACCTGAGCGCACCTGAGCCGATCCTACAGGAGCTCAGAGGGGTTAATGTCAGAACTGCTGGCGGGTTCATCCCATCCTCTCCCTAATTCTAATAAAGACGCCACAGTTCTGGATACGTTGTCCAACATACGTATGTTTGCGTCCTTGAATTCAGGCAATATAATAAATATCCATCCATTCATCCATCCATTAACTTCCGCTTGATCTGGAGTCAGGTTACGGGGGCAGCAGCTTCAGCAGAGAGGCCCAGACTTCCCCCGATGCTTCCACCAGCTCCTCTGGGAGAATCCCAAGGCGCTCCCAGGCCAGCTGAGAGATATAGGGCCCGATCGTACACCTCCCGCTACCCGCAAATCGCGGATTTAGGAACCTCCGCTAACCGCCATGCAATCTTCCGCTTCCCTAAAGCCGCTATTCGCTTTGCCGACTCCCGTATTTACATTGTAGGTGTGGCAATGGGCGTGTCATTTGCACTTTCCGAAAACTCGGTATCTTGCAATCGCGGGTTTAGGATAGTGGCTAGCGGGTCACCAGACCATCCGCTAGTCGCCATCCTAAACCCGCTACCCGCGATCGCAAGATACTAAGTTTGCGGAAAGTGCACCCCGCATGTCGCCGCGTAAAAGAGTGCGTCCAAATGGCATAAATGTGCGTCCACCTGGTCACGTGTGGACGTGCACAAACGGCTCTGCCTCTCGATTACGCATCACGGTATTACGTTTTTATTCTCTTGAGGGCAGAGGATGTCTGGTCAGCAGTTGTGGTGGATGTGGGAATAGTCACGGCCAGACACGTCAGTCTGTACAGCTGTGGCATGATCTCATTCAGATGTTTGCTGTGGAGGAAACGAGGAGATCACAGAACTCTGTTGTGGAGTTTCTTGTTCTGTGCTCGTATCCCTCTGACCCTGTCTTTGCGCTCAGAGCACCAGAGATGTTCTCAGTGGTGGAAGGTAGATGTCATCATACGTGTTCCTCTGGCTCAGTGCTCATCCAATGATCCGTTCTGCAGTATTTTAAAAAGCACATCAGCTGTGCGCACAGCTGCTCCCGGCGCCCCCTGCTGAGGATATGTTCTCACGTCTCTGCCTGAACGTGTTTACCGGAGAGCACCAACTATCTGAGACTTTCAGGTAGCCGATAGGAATTGTCTGTGTAAAAATATTTTTACCTCCGCCAAGGAGGTTATGTTTTTGCCGGCGTTTATCTGTCTGTCTGTCTGTCTGTGTTCAAGATAACTCAAAAAGTTATGGATGGATTTTGATGAAATTTTCAGGAGTTGTCAGAAATGTGAAAAGGAAGAACTGATTTCATTTTGGCTGTGATCTGGAAGAAATCCTGGATTCTGGATCACTTTCAAATTTTTGATAACATTGCGCTCAATGGGGCCAGAAATTTTGTTTCTCAATATCTCCGTTAATTATTGCCCAAAACTAATGAAATTTCACTCAGTGATTGACACTGAAAACCTCTATCAAATTTCAGAGGCTGATCCGGATCTGATCCAGAACGCGGATTTTATAGCAATCTGTAAATCGCTATATGGGAGAACTGTTGTGCTTGGTGGAGATCTGCGTTCTCCGAGTGCTTTTCTAGTTAAGAAATGCTTTTCCGGAAGCTCACTAGCTCTTTTTTTTCTGAGCAGTTTGTTGGAACTTCTTGGAGTATTAAAAAAATGATTAAATAATTTGCTCCACATTAGTTAGAGCTAGTTATGTATATATCAGTGCAGAGGAGGAGGAGGAAGGAAGAGGAGGAAGCTCTACAGCAGAGTCCCAGACGAGCTGCCCATGAGAGCTGCTCTGTTCTGGGTGAAAAGACGCTCCATAGCAGTTTGCGGGTAGCGGCTTTAGGGAAGCGGAAGATAGCGGGTAGCGCAACCTGCTCTTAAAGGCAATGGCTACTGACGCGCGGATTGGTTAAACAGGTGGAACGCCCTAACCACTCCCATGCATAACATATGCATAATATAGCAGTTAGAGCAGGTAAGATCGCGGGTTTAGTGAGGTGGAAGATTGTGTTTTTTGTGGGGGAACGCCCCTCCTGCTACCTGCTATCCCTTAATATCGACTTTAGGAGGTTTGGCGGAAGATCGGGCCCATAATCTCTCCAGCGTGTCCCTGGTCTGCCCCGTGGTCTTCTCCCAGTTGGACATGCCCAAAACACCTCTCCAGGGGGCATCCTAACCAGATGACCGAACTACCTCAACTGGCTCCTCTCGATGTGAAGGAGCAGCGGCTCTACTCTGAGTCTCTCCTGAATGACTGAACTTCTTAACTTATCTCTAAGGGAGAGTCCAGCCACCCTGCGGAAAAAAATAATTTCTGCCGCTTGTATCCGCGATCTCATTCTTTCGGTCACTACCCACAGTTCATGACCATAGGTGAGGGTTGGAACAAAGATCGACCGGTAAACAGAGAGCCTTGCCTTTTGGCTCAGCTCTCTCTTCACCACAACGGACCCGTACAGAGTCACCACCACAGCAGACGCTGCACCAATCCGTCTGTCGATCTCCCGCTCCTTTCTCCCATCACTCGTGAACAAGACCCCGAGATACTTAAACTCCTCCACTTGAGGCAGAACCTCACTCCCGACCCGGAGGAGGCATTCTACCCTTTTCTGACTAAGAACCATGGTCTCAGATTTGGAGGTGTTGATTCTCATCCCTGCCGCTTCACACTCGGCTGTGAACCTCTCCAGCGAGAGCTGCAGATCCCCACTCGATGGTGCTAACAGGACCACATCATCTGCAAACAGCAGAGACAAGATCCCGACACCACCAAACCGGAACCCTTCGCCTAGAAATTCTGTCCATAAACGTTATGAACAGAATCGGTGATAAAGGGCAGCCCTGGCGGAGTCCAACTCTCACTGAGAACGAGTCCGACTTACAACCGGCAATGCGGACCAAGCTCCCACTCCATTTGTACAGGGACTGGACAGCCCGTAACAACGGGCCCAGCACCCCATACTCCTGGAGTACCCCCCACAGGACCCCCATACTCCTGGAGTACCCCCCACAGGACCCCCCGAGGGACACGGTCAAATGCCTTCTCCAAGTCCACAAAACACATGTGGACTGGTTGGGCTAATTCACAGGGAGGCGAACCCATGTAGCCCATTTGGGCTGAGCCCGGCCGGGCCCCATGGGTGAAGGCCCGGCCACCAGGCGCTCCCAAACAAGCCCCTCCCCCAGGCCTTGCTCCAGGGTGAGGCCCCGGTAACCCTTACCAGGGCGAGGGACATCGAGCTCTTGTTTTAATTTTATTCATAAGAGTTGTATGAATTGCGCTTGTTCTGGCCCGTCCCCCAGGACCAGTTTGCCTTGGGTGACCCTACACTCATCACGTATGGTTCTCTGGAACATATTATACTTTTTTTTTTAGCAGTGTTCAGTGGTGCAGCAACATAGAGTATAGTAAATGTACGCGTGGATTGCACTGCAGATATTGTTTTGCTGTATTTATATAGAAGTACAGGAAAATATTTTATTTGCTTTAAAGGGAAACTCCAGTATTTTGCATTAACCCATGAGTTAGATAAGGCAGTAACTGCTTTCCAGTAACCGAGGCTGACAGAGCTCCTCCACTGGAGATTAACATTATCACTTAGACTTCAGCAGTTAGCTTGACTGACCAAATAAACTTCCAGACAACTCCAAAATATTCTTATTTACATGTTGCGTCTTCCACAGTTATGTTGACCTATACACCTCAGCATTCATACATCATATACAACCTACAATATAAGTCACATAAAAATGTAGACTGGAAGAGTCTTTATTTTAATGTACAATCTGAATGGAGCGTCACTGTGAAAACCTTCCATCTTCAGAACGACGGAGGAAGTCTCCTGGGACTGGAAAGACAAGTTCACATCCATTAGTTGGTACTGAATACCGCAATTTCGTTAAAATAAATAAATAAAATAAAATGAATAACACTTATTTTACTTTTCATGTTTAATGCTTTTTATGAATTATTTATGAATGATTCTTATGAATGGAGAATATTTAGAGTTTTAATGTATTGCTTATGTGATTGTTGCGAGTCATTTAACACTTATTTTTGTAAATGTAGAAGTCACGGCATGTAAATAAGAACATTTTGTTTATTTTGTCTTTCATGCTCGGTGGTGCAGCTCACTAAAAGCAAAAACATGTAAATCCTGGCGAGCAGGTCTTCGTCTGACTGGCTGACTGGATGTAAAAGTATTAACCCACTCAACTTAATGATAAAACAAGCTGATTCCCAAAATGTTGGAATATCCCTTTAAGATTTTTCTTGAATGTTTTCCAGGAAAAAAGGGACTGACGCTGCCTTTTTAATTCCATAATTTTGTCATCTGTTAGTTTGATATACATGATTGGCCATCATAAATATGTTTCCAAGCGGTAATTATTGTGACATAAACAAGTATTGTGTCTTTAGTTTAATACAATAGAGTTGAGGTGTTAGTTAATTATACATTAATACAGTCATTGTGGGCTGGGGTGAGTATTGGCAAAGACCTCGAAATACAATATGTATCATGATACTTGGGTCACGAAACGATATTATCGCGATATCGTAATATATAGCAATATTCTACCCAGTTAATATCAAAATTAAAAGTAGAGATGAAAAATCAAGTTGCTGTATATGTTCATCAGATGATATTGATCATTCAGAGGACAAATTGAGTCAAAACTTGTTTATAACTTGTATTTATTGTTTATTATTAGTGTTTTTGCACATTTAAGTAACCATTACAACATACTGACAGCATTGTAACCACCATAAATTTTTTCCAAAAAAATCGATATTAGGAGCTGAAAAATCGATATTATATTGGGTGGCCGAAAATCGCGATATATTGCCAAATCAATTTTTTTTCACACCCCTATTGTGGGCCCTAACACTTTTTAATGGAGGACCCGACAGCCCATGGTCGTCTACTGGTCAACCACAGAACAAAGTCTATCTGACTACTATATGAGTCTAGGGTTCAAAATCCACCCCTGAAAGGCTTCATGTACCACAAACCTTTTAAAGGTGCTGATAACAGAATTTTGATGGCAGTTTTGGAGTGTCAGTGATAATATTTGGAGATAAGGAGGCGATAATGGCCACACAGAGAAACCATGGCCTTGTCATATTCTGCAATATTCAATTTCTGCCAGTTTGGATTTAAAGGACCATCTATATGCCTGCTTTATGTACAAATGCATATTGATTTATGGCAAAGAACATACTCAAAAGGATTTATAGACAACTCGCTTAGTGCTCTTTATTTTAAAACCAGAATAAAAAAAGATTATGAATGTGTCTGACCACAGTTTCATTCTGTTTACAAACATGCCATCGATTTGTGTTTAGGGATGCAGCAGCCGGACCCCCACATCAATATTTATAACCCACGCAGATGCATAAGGAACACATGGAATGGAAAATTAAATGCAATACAGTGAAACTACATATGAGGCAATATGTTCTGGATATGTGCCGGTGTCCTGCACCTCCGTGACTTTCGTCAGAAGTCTGTCTTGATGTGAGAAGCATATTCATATAATGAATATGAAGGACTGCACATGCTGAGATGCATACATGAATGAGAATGTCCCCCTCACCGACCGTACATAATCAGCCAGCCACGCTCCCAGATTGTTCTCATCGGAGCCCTGGAGGAATTCAAAGCGTCTTTTTTAAATCCATGGAATTCACCTGGGATGAGAGAGGGGGGTGGGGGTGATGCGGGCCACATTACCTGGATAGTCATTTTTCAGCCAGGCTGCGTGAGATTTGGTTAAGGCTGTCCCAGCCATGCCCTGAGGTCATGTCAGACGGACAGGTCGGCTAGATATGTAAAACTATTCCACAGCTCCGGAGCCTGGGGTTAAAGGAGAAGGGTCACGCATGAACTCGCCTCCTCTCTCAGGGTGACACATCTGCAAATGGCATTAGCCGGGAATATGTATCACATCACTGTTGCCCTTTGCTTTGCTGGCGTGGAGGTTCGACTGCCTCTGAATTCAGGCCCACTGTAAGTTGCTGTAATTGTCTGCATATGTGTGTGCGCTGCACTGCTTGCGTGCGTCAGATGTTTACATGCCTCTGCCCGCATCCATGACTTTTCTTTCTTCCTTCGGCTCGCAGCTACCCTCCACCCCACCCACTGCGCGAGCTGACAGGGCTGTTCATTCCACTCCAGATGATGATGAAGATGCCATGAATTTTATTGGCAGCTGCCAATGTCGATACAGCATTATGGAATGAACCAGTGTTTCACACAGTATCTTAATCTAATTTACAGGGCTCCCTGCTTCCTGGGCAGCTAGGATGCTGCAGGGTCGGCCAAAGTCGAGGGAACAAAGTAAATGTTACAGACAAGATGCCCTTCTACTGTTTATGGGGAAAAGTACCCAACATGGACCAGACACAACAGTGAAATACAGAAGATTGTGTGCTTGCTGTTACAGCTGTTATTTGTATGGTTTCATGCGCCATAGTCTGTTAATCAAACATTCACCAGTCACAGAGCAAAGTGAGGGAACTGCAGCACACTTAAAAGAAGCAGACTGGCATTGTCGAACACTTACAAAGGACCGAAACATGGCTCTAACCACTGAATTGTATCGCTCCTGCTGGGAAAGCGCTGTGCATAAGTTTGATGCAAATAGTCCCCCTCCCTTTCGAAAGCGTCCCCAAACACTCCTCACCTCAAAAGCACTCACATACAAACACACAGCAGCAGCACTTCCCCCAGGATCACTTCACATGACATCATTAGCCATAAGCAACTGCCTGACAAGCAAAAAAGTAGAATACTGGGGTTTCATTTTTTTCTTCTTCTTTTTTTTTTGAACATAAATTCAAAAACCACATATGCTGGCATTTTTTCCACCAATTGTTCTCCATGACAAGTGTCTACTTTCTTCTCTCTGCGTAGCCTGAATCAGTTAGTACAAGAGAGTTTAAGCAGTGGTACACTGCCTCCCCACCTACTGTTTGGAGATAACGAGGGGACTTTTAATTTTAGA
Source organism: Hirundichthys speculiger (assembly GCA_018398805.1). Taxonomy (NCBI): domain Eukaryota; kingdom Metazoa; phylum Chordata; class Actinopteri; order Beloniformes; family Exocoetidae; genus Hirundichthys; species Hirundichthys speculiger. The sequence goes on from JAGFBZ010000430.1 coordinate 1,807,151, forward strand.
CCACTTTATGTGAAACAGTGGACAAGCAGGGGACGGTTATTTACAGGTAAACCATGATGGGAATGGTTTGGTATGCAAGCTGCCGTGTTCCTAACAGCGTTATAAATAAACAACATATTGATAGGTAAGGTTAGCTCCTGGGCATCAGATGAGCACAATAGAGAGATCTTTAGTTTATTGGAGAGCTGACATGCAGGGACACACATGCAAACACTTGAACAGAATGAAGAACCGGGTGTCTCATTAGAGCCTCTCTCTGTTTAATGTTTTTTTTTAGAGCTAGACAGCATTTGAGAATGATGAAGAGTCGAAGAGAGAGAATAGTGGAGGTATTTGATCCTTGGCCACCCGGGTTGCATGTGATTACACTTGCAAGCGTTTTAATGAACAAGCCATCTTTGGGACATTTACAGCTTCTCTCTCTGGTGAGGAAAAATTCTCTGAGAGCAGTGTACCTAATAATTGCTCCCCGTGTCTGCGACTTTGGAACAGCGTGGGATTTGGTTGCTTTTCTGAGAGGGAACTTAAGAGGTATTACCAAGGGAAGGTGATCGAGCTTTAAATTTGTTACTTTTCATTAATTCGCCAGCTGGTCTTTGGAATCAAACCAGCAACATTTATAATAACACATTTTCTCCTGTGTTAGACTTGATGTGGGCTGTATAACAGATTCTCCTGTTGGGTGCACTTCAGTGGAAAATTAAAATAATGTTAATAGGAGTCATCTCTGAGGCTAAAACATTAAAACTGTGCAATTTTAAATTGCACCACAATTTTAATCACGAGTTATATATCCATAGATGTTTTTATTTGGATTTTGAATAATTTTAGAAATGGCATTCTAGTGTTCTACACAGTAAATGTCCTAGAGTAAAATGTATTAACTCTTTCGGATTCATTTCAACTAATGACAGTGTTAAACGACCCCTAGTGTTGGTGAAAATATCTGCAGTTGAATTTCAACTCGGAGCAGGTGCAGTTCAAACCGGTTGAAGCCCCACCCACAATATTTCTCCCTCTGCTTTCTGCTGGCCGCCATCATATGAGCTCTCGGAGGTAAGAATAAATTCCCATTTTACCTCTCTAAAGTACTATTTCTAATTTCTAATTTCTTTAATTGGTAGTTTGGTCAATATAATAATCCGTATAATGCACTAACGCAAAAATAACCGAGTAACCAAGCTGCAAATTATTTCTTAGACATCGTGGTTCAACAGACCGCGCCACAGAGATGAAGTTAAACTAGCTAACGTTAGTTTGCTAGAAAAAGTGGTGTTAAATTAACAGTAATATATGTTCATTAATTGAACTTGGTGGAAAACGCCACGGTAAAGCTTTCGCGTTTATCATATATAATGTTTGATATCTTATCTAAAAAGATATCTAAAAAGATATATCTAAAAAAAAAAACATATGTTTTTTTTTTTATTCGTATCACTCTGTCCATTACATCAGTACACGTACCCTCCTGAGACCAAGCCTATTCATTTATGTCCTCTGTAGTACACATTTGGTTTTGGTCAATATCTTTTAACTCATTTTAGCTTCCCATACATTTTTTTTGTTTGTTTATGGTAATGCCAGGTATTATAAATTGGTGTCAGAGTTTAGTTAAACATTTTGTTTGGAAATAACACTTTTATGAACGTCAACTGTGGTGGTCATGAGGACGATTTAATGTGGTTCTTTGTACACATTTAGATTTCTGCCCCAAAACAAATGTCTTTTTTGGGTAATAAACACATTGAATGCATTTTCTATGTAAAGTCATTCATGTAATAAATAAATAGTTGTCTTTAATTATGTTTCATCAAGCATTTAAATTTTTACACTAAAGTAGGAGGCAGAACAAGGTAGAGAGGATTTTAGTTGAGGGATGAGCAGGAAAACTGTCGTCCTCTGTGGGACCAGGTGGGAATGATAGTGTAATACCATGAACGATAGAATGAAAGAATAATAAAATGAATGAATGAACAAACTACAGATTTAATGAATGGTAGATAGAGCAAATGATTGATCAAACAATAGAGTGAATGATCGATTGAACGATAGCATGAATGGTCAATAGAATGAAAGATTGATCGACCGATTGATTGAATGAATGTTTATTTGTTCTATCGATGGATGGATGGATAAATAATTTGCTGTGTTCATTACTTTATGTTTTTTTTCTGTAGACTCAAACCTGTGCTACCCAGGCCTAGTGATTGCCAAGAGGACCTCATCATTCATAGAAACTGGAGTCCCATTCAGTCCTCTTCACAGTACAGTGACGATAAAGTCTTTGATGGTGCGTCAGCGTCCTCAGATCAGAGACAGCTCCAGGCGTCTCCCTCAACAACACCTCTGAAGAAACGAGGACTTTGTCCATCCACATGGCTTCCTTGGCTTTCCCAGGATCAAAAGGTTTTGGGCCAGCGAAACCAAAGTGCCAATAATAAGCTGGAAAATGAACAGGCTCTGCAGACATTTGTGAGCCTAGATGAGCTGCTTCAAAACTGTTTCCATCCAACACATTTTCACGAAAGAGAAATTGTGAATTGGCAACAAGCAATATGTATAATTCTAATACATCCTGGCTTAAACGGCTAGCTTGCATTGTACACACACAAAGTCAGTGGCGTCATGTACATGTTATTGTTTTAATTTTTATAAATGTAAGTATAAATAAATTATAAGATAAAACAGAATGTCAGACTAGAATGCAACATATGAAGAAGTGAAAAAGAGTGATAAAGTAAGGAAACTAATGTATCCAGTTCAGTTTGCTAACATCTGGAGCTCCTGTACACTGCTATGGAACGGCTGTATTGGTTCTAGGCAGTGCTTCACAATTATTTTCTGCTGCGCCCCCTCTAGGAAGAAGAAAACATTTCAGCCCCCCCACCCTCCACCATGACAATAAATAGTATTGTTTTCTATAAAATTGTTATAAGTACACCTCTGCTTAGCACTGTATCACTATTAACATTAATGGAAACAAAACAGAAAGAGCATCAATCCCTCCATAGTCACAGTGAAGCCAAGCGCTACATCAGCATCGTCATATTTCCTCGTCTTAACTTTCTGGTGACTTTTGTTTGTGTCATCTCCATCTCTCTCTGCTTTTCTTTTCATCCCTGTTAAATATTTTTCAGTGGTGTCTCTTAGGGTTTGTTCCTTTCATATCTCCTGCTCTGTGCTGGGTGTGCGCATGTCCATGGGAAAAAAAAACAAAACAAAAAAAAATTGACACAATATAGCTAATACACCCTGCGCACACTGCGACAAAGAGAGCAGTAGTAGAGACTGTAGTATATGTGGAAATTACACTTTATTCCAGTATGGCCAAAAAAAAAAAAAACATGTTTCCTTGGGGTCACCCCCCCCACCAAAAAGTGCAGGTCAAATTTATTTGTAAGAGATCAAATATGTCAAGAGGAGCCTATGTCATGTGCAATGTTACTGCATGTTTGCTGTGACTGTTTATATGGTGACTGCCATGACATTAGCTTAGTGCGGGCAGATACTCATGTGTACTCTTGCAACTACTCGTTAGTTAGTGTTTGTTAATTGAGCCTGCCCAAGTGCTGCTTTTCTTCTCCCCCAGGAGGCAGCACCAGTCATAGCATGTGGCTTGTGTGTCTTTTTGCAGACATGAACACTTCTGGTAAAGATGTTAACAAGACAAAGTCACTTTCTTAAAACAACCATGGTGCACTACTGTGATGTTCATCACATAGCTCCAAAGCAAAGATGCTCCACATCTGTCCCTTCATGTCTGATGTGTCCTGGATAAGGTGGCTGAAAGATCTTTACTCAGAGAAGATGGAAGGCACTGATTCAGCGTGAGAGGAAGGACAAGACTGGGAAGAATGTCAACATGTTGAACCTCACAAGAAATTCCAGGCTACGTTCCTGTCATTTCAACGAGGAACAGATCAACACTGACAGCTACACGAGTGGAGATCTTGTCTTCTTTCTCTGGAATATCTGGAGGAAGCCTGTGGCACGGGAAAAGACCGGGAAGGCACAGATCTGCAAAGACCCTGATAACTGTGCGTGCTGCCATTTTACGCGTCATGTACTAGGGGTGCACGATAATTATCGACCCGATAACTATCGGGGCGATAACAGGAAATTATGACATCATCCCGATAGGTCCGATATCATGATGAATAGCCCAATAACATATATATTTTTGTCAACACGGCAGTGCCTCGCTCCCTCTGAGCCTTGAATGACCGGCAGTGAATGTTATGTTCAAGTAACGTCGGCATAATCAGAAAACTATTTCTCAGTAAGGAAAATCAAGAATACCCCCTCATGCCAGAAAACAACTTGTTAACTCAGTCATAATTTTGGTAGTTGCTGACTTGAATTGATATTTGTAGTATTTTCCCACATGTTACAATTACAAAATAGAAAAATAGATAAGGCCGAAAGAACGACGAGCAAACAAGGGAACAGAGAAATTTACCTTACACCATGAATGCAGCATTGCACACAGTGCGCTGATAAAAACAAACAAACATGGTGGCGATTATATGGAACTTCGTTTAAGTTTCAGAAGAAGATAGTTTGCTGGTTATTTGTGACAAATGCTCCAAGCGAAGGAGGGAAATATAGCACAAGCTTTAATGTGTCAAACCTGAACAGCCACCTGAAACATAACCGTCGCTTCCATGGAGTTTTGAAATCGTGCTAATCGTTCAAGGAGCCTTTATTTTTTATATCAGTCAGTAATGCACCTTATTTAAGTTGATGTGAGATATCAAATAAAATAAATATCTGTTCATTTAAAGAGTTAAAACTGTTTTTGGTTTTATTCATAGTATTGATGGAATGATCTTAGGTATATGTGTGTGTTATCGGTATCGGCCATTAGGGGCTGAAAGTTATCGGTTATCGGTATCGGTTTTAAAGAAACAGTTATTGTGCATACCTATCATGTACCGAGGTAGCCTCTGTTATTGAACAGGGATTTTTTTGTGGGAGCACTGCCTCCTTGCGACCACTTAGAGATTATATTGTATTATTATCAAAAAAAAAAAAAAAAAAAGAAGACAGAAAACCATATCCACCTAAAAAAACATCCAGATATCTTCATTTTGAATTCAGGCGATCTCTACTTTTGACTTTTGACCTACGAACACAACACACTGCTAAAGCTACGACACTGAACACATATGGTAAACATACCCAAGCACACTCACACAAACACACATATACCTGATTCCAGTCAGGCTATTTTTGTGTTGGCAGTCAGCTGTGGAGAAGTGAAACCCAGCAATATCACGCTGAACATGTTATATTTGGGTCAGTCCAACGCTCTGACACACAGGTGTGAAATACTCACACTGTGCAAGAAGTGGCATGATGCTGTGACCGCCTCAGCTAGCTCCCAGCCGCCTACATTTTCAGCCCATTTCTGAAGCGTGTTTCACTCTAACCCCCCCCACCTGCCTATCTCTTCTCTGTTTTCAGCAGAGTTCATGTGTAGACTTGGCCAGTGGAGCCACCTGAGGGGAAAACACTGAATCTCCTGAGTCATTGCAACTGTTGTTTTTCCAGACGTATGACAACAGGCCAAGACATCAGCTTTTGGCATTTCACCCGTCCAGTGCTGGAAGCTAAAAGCCATCACACAGATATTCTCCACAAAAGTGGTCACTGCCTAAATGCTACCCTTTCCTTGATGTTGTGAGGGAGGCTTATTATGACTGTGCTGAAATTTGGCCGTGGCTCGGTTCTAAAGCATAAATCTACAGTCACTCAGAGTGAGTATTGCGCGATCCTCTCCATTTGAAAATGGAAATGAATGGAAAAAGTGAAAATGAAATTAAAGTGAGGGAACTAAGTGTGCAAGTTTTCCTGAGGACAGAACCACAAGGCATCAGCCCTGGTTACGTAACTGTTTTTACTCTGCTGCCTTGGAAAGAAACACAAATAGAAAAGAAAAGAAAGAAAAAAACATCACAAAGCAATTAGGAGTGAGGAGATAGGAGGGAGCAGGAGTCTAAGGACCAGTATTTCCATCAGTGCTAGTTTTGCTGTAACAGTAGCAGCATCACCAGAATAACACTGAGTCAGTGGAGTGTCCCTGAGAGAGCGGTTAGCCCTCTACTTACCATTTATTTATGCCACGATGGGCCTGAAACCACACTGGAAAGTTTATCCTTCCTTTATGTGTTTTCAAATTTCCATACTTTATAAGGAAGAAAAGACTTGAAACTGAGAGCCTTTTAGGGAATAGTGTTTATTTGAGCAGAAACCAGTATTTAGGGTTGAGAGGTTTGATTCAGGGTCAAGGTTGCACCTCTTGCACAGGTCCATCTAAAAACACAGCTTAGCTTTTAATTTAAAGCTGCTGCGGTCAACATTTTTATTTAAACAATTAAGAAAATGTAATTTATGTAATATGGATGCTGACAGAATTTAGATGACAGTTTTGACTTTATTCAATTTTTACATGGTTTTAAAAGAAGCTGGAGATAATCAAAATAAAACCAAATATTATTCCTGGTCATTAAAAATAATAATATGATCCTGTGTTCCAGGTTTGCAGTTTCAAGCCATCGTATAATAAATATCTTAACCTTCCTTTTATGTTTGGGCTGATTGGATTCATACTGCATTTAGGACTAAGGAGTCACTTTAATCTAATAATAATCTAAGAAAATGTAAATTCCTGAGTGTAATCTCGCGTGTCGTGGGTGGTGGACTCTCCCTCTGACTAACAGGTCCAGTCACTCCCCAGCACACCCTCCAAACCCCCTCCCCTTCCACCGGTCTGCTTTGGTCATCCTTCTTTCTTCAGTGTGTCTGACTCACAGTACCAGTATCATGTGACACTTTCAGGATGATTACACCATGCCCCCCCCCCCCCCCCAACCCCACTCACACACATTCACATATGCACACACAGCCTGTGCTCACAGACCTGCTCAGTGTTAAGTCCCCAGCTTAGTCAGCCTCTGAGCAAAGTCCAAACCCTACCGGGAAAGAGAAGCAAGGCAAGCCCCGACAGAATGCTAATGATGTCATTAACCTCTGGACTCTTGGGTCGGGGGAAAAGTGGCTCAGACGGGCAAAGCTCACGTCACTCTCCCACTCGTTCATTGCGTATTTACTCTTACACAAGCACACAGGTGGCACACACACAATAAAGCAGTGAAATAAGCCTCTTTAGTATGTCTGAATATGTTTTTTTATAATATAAATAAACTGATTTGGACAGTCAGACCTTTATTAAAATGTGTTGTCCAGGCTTTTTGGAGCCTTAAAGGAGAATAAAAATGATGAATACATTTGAACAGTGTGCTTCCATAGATTATTGGAGAGGAAATGCAGTGCATACATACTGTGATGCATTAATCCCTATAGATGTAGCTGAGTTTCAGAGCAGTGGAAACTAACGCAACTATGAGTACAATACAGGAGGAGATGAAAATGATCAAACAATAAATAAAAAAATGAACAAAAAAATTACCTAAAGAGTATTCCTCACGGTTGGTATAACACCATAAAAAAAGAGCAAATGCCAAAATGTCTCCAGTATTATCATTCAGTTTGTAGTGAACTTGGAAGGAGCTTTGGATGAAGCAACTTCTCCATCGTGTGTTTTTCTGCATGATGTCCCTCACGTATAACCTTCAGATCGTAAGATTTCATACAAATGAATCCAAGTTCAGAATAATAACAGATTTATTCTGATGACTGAGCTGCAATTTCAGTCAATTATTTGTGTAGATGTCCAACTGTGTTACTGTACTGCCATCACAAAGCAGAATAAATAAATAACCAATAGACAGCAGACACAAGCAACCCTAATTCATCTTGTATTTTCTAGAAAAGCTATTTTGGGTTTGATGTGTCATTCTACACCTAGAACTATGTTTCTTACCTATTCTAAGGTGTAACAGAAGCTTTGGAGCTATCTCAGCTGCACAGTAAGTATGTGAAATCATTTTTGTAAGCTGTTTTGCTCCTCTCCCAGATGACCTCCAAAACCCACCAGAGGGCCTTAGATGTAGCCAACAATGTGTGTGTGTGAGTGTGTGTGTGAGTGAATAATGGTGAATGTGTAACTCCCCCACTTGGCCTCATATATTTGAGAAGTTCTGGCATGCTGGCTTGGATTTATATCGAAACCGACATCAAACAGTGCACCTACACAAATAAACCTTCAGGACTGATTTGGCCCGTTTTCACACTCTGATCTCAGCTGCGCCCCCCCGCTGTCCCGCTGAATGCATAAGTCCTGCGTCCAACGTCTCAGGACATTTCCTACGCAGGGACAGAAAACAGAGGGGGGTGCCAGGGGTCACTGGTGTCAGTGGGCCAGATGAATGTCCTGTGTGTCACACACACTGGGGCTAGCGCAGCAGCATGCTAACAGATGTAGACATACAGAGAAAAAGCCCGTACACCTGAGAGGTGCAGCGCATATGTAAAATTAGTCAGACTAACGCATACACAGAAATCCTGCGTAAAAACAGAGACACTAATGCATCCACATGCACGGGAGCACAGCGGGGGGAGGAGGAAGTTGTTGCCAAGGAGCTGGGAGATGAGTGGGCAGTGGGTAAACAACACTCTGAGCTGGCGGTCCCTGTAGAAGAGCTTGGAGGAAGGAAGTGTGTTTGGTGTGTGAATGGGGGGGGGGGGGGGGATCGTGTGAGAAGGAAGTGCTGAAGTTACACCACCTTGGGTCCAGCTGACTTTTAAAGCACGACACAGTTGAGTCGGTTCACTCTCTGAGCCCTGCGTCCATTTCAGAGGCGGCACGTCCTTCACAAGGTGAAACCCGGGTGAGGGCAACATCTGGTCCCTTTCAGCTCCACTAACCGGGCCTTGATTAAGAAAAAAATATAACCCATTTTGCTAAGAAAAGCCTTAAATTATATTCATTCTTTCAATACATATCAATATGTGGAGCTTTTAATGTGCTGCCACTTTAAAAAGCTTAATTATACCACAAGAAAGGGTGCAGATAAGGCAAGGTAAAACTGAATACAGCGAGGTGAAAATGTCTTTTACAGAAGAAGTACCTTGGTCTAGTGTTTAATCCACCTTTCTCCCTTTCTGTCTGGCGGTGTGTCGATGAGAGTTGCATCCCTCTTTTCATTTACGACTCTTTTGAATTATATCAGCGTAGGGCGACTTCAGTAAGTTCAAATGAAAAGAGTCAAACATCTTATCAAAGAAGAAACAGAAACAGGTTATGACTGCAGCAAATGTACTATTTCCTTCCTTTTTTTAACCAAACACTCTTTTCTAGAAATATCTTTAAAGCGGGGCTGGGCAAGGATTAAAAATTTTAATCGTGATTATTCGCATTATTTTTCTGATTAATCACGATTTATCGCATTGTATACGCGAAATCAAATAATGAATTCAAAAGTAGTGTAAAGTGCACTTTTATTTAATTGTTCTGCTCCCATATGAACTAAAGTGTCATAACATTTGTTGTTCAAACACTTTTAACATCAGCACTTGTCAGTAACACATATTTAGTGTAAATCTCATCTTAAAAAATGTAAAATAAAATAAAGCTTATTGCCACTGCCAGGGCATTAATGTCATCCTGTTTTTATAAAAAATAATAATAAAAAAAAGTCTACAAACAAAATCCAACAAAATGAATGTGACTCGGCACAATCAGAACATTAAAACAGGTAATTTTTGAGGTAACAGCAGAAACTTTTAACGGGGAGTTCAACTTGTCAGTTGTTACAAATAACCTTGTTTCTGTTGAATCCTCCGTCTGGGAGAACTTTAAAATGAAAATGTCCATGTTAAAGTTCAGTAACTTTACCAATCTGTGTATCATTTGTTCCTTCCATTTTCAATTGTCAATCAAAAATTAAAAAAAATAAAAAGTGACATTTTATTACATTTTTCGTTTTTTAATCTAACACAACAAAACAAAAAAATACCTGTTTTTTCTATATTTCAATTTTAGACTTGGATCAAAAATAGGAAATTAAAAAACGGGCCACAGAACTGAATTTGTTTTATAATGGAGGACTGGACTTTCTGTTGTCATTACACATCTGTACCACTAGATGGAGCCGCACTGCAGTAACCAGCTAGAGAACAGCAGGACAGTGAACACATGGAGCAGATCTGATGGAACATGGAGGAATGACGTGAAAGTTCTGTTGCAGTCCAGAATTTTTTTTTTCAGACAGAATTGTTAATATTTCTATCTGAGTTGCTACCTGAACTGTTAAGTTCACAGATTTTTCTCCATGTTTACCTGCGAATTCTCTTCCGGTTCTGCAGCAGCCAGTAACAGAGTTTTCATAACAAAAGCATGTGAGCAACATGCGTTAACGCGCAATAAAATAAATGTCAGCGTTAATAAATCAACGGGTTAACGCGATAATACCGCATTAACTTGCCCAGCCCTACTTTAAAGTATTTGTCTGACAAACAGGTCAGATGATTTATTGGATCTAGTAGCCATTTGAATGTGGTCCTCTCCAAACTTTTAATGCTAATGCAAAAGAACCAGTACAGATATGTACTAAGTATTGCTGCAGGATTTGAAAGTTGCAACTTTTTAGACTGAACGACTGACAGATTTCCAGGGGTTGCTCACAGAGCGCTGGAGTTGCTGGTCTCAACTTTCTCGTTTTAACTGGTTCGGTCAGGTCCACGCTAAGGTTTCCTGACATCAAAGTCACACCATAAAACAAACAGTCGACCAGCTCTTCCCGTGCGCTTGGAGGCAAAATATGGTTTAGTTAATGGAGTCTGGAGAAAGAGAGCTCAGGTAGAAGAGATCCATTGGAAAGTGTTGTTTGACGGTGTAACACCGAAATCTGTCACCTGATATGACCACCATTTAATAATCCACTTTAGAAAGACAAAATGCTCAGTCAAAACGAGTCCAAGTAAGCCACTACACTTCATGTTCAAGCTAAAAGATGGAGAGAGAGAAATGCAACTTACAACCATCAGTTATAGATGAAAAAAAATGTAAAAAAAAAAAAAAAAAAAAAAGCCCAAAGTTGCTTACCTTCTCAGGCAACAAAAATATCAATTCATCTGGCAAAGTGTATTGCTATAAATAATCATAGCAATGCAACATTTTTTTCGTTATTATTTGTCGTTATTGTTACGCACCGCTCCATTAAGTGCTTCAACCATTTATCTATTACTTTTAGTTAACAATTTTAATGCTTTTTTTTTTTTGTTCTTTTCAGTATTTATTTGGAATTTCCCTTTTCACAAGCAGGTTTCATGATAGTTTCAGGTTCAGCTTTATCCACTTCTCACTTATTCCACCCTCTAAGTCTGTATTTAACCACAGCAGACACTGTTCAGGTGTCAGAGCACATTTATGCTCCTCAAACATACAAAAGTTGCTTTTGTTCCTGATATAATCTCTATTGTCTACTTTCTTCAGATTCATTTAGCTCCACTGAAGTCTCCACAACAATAAGGTTGGAAATTTCCTATTGTGAGCCATTATCACCCCCGTGCTTCCTCTCCACTCCCCCCTCTCCTCTCCATCTTCCACCGATGTGAGATATTGTATTTCAGGCAGGCCATTTCTCACTGTCAGTAATGCACATCAAATCCCACAAGTAGGAGGGCTAAGAGGTTTGATCGCCTGTAATGCCTTTACCTACACTAAAGGCTTAAGAGAGGAAATCACATTCAAAGTTGCCCCAGCTCTGCACCGCACATCTGGGTCTCTGCTGACTTTCAACTGTGGGTCCATGAGGCCTCAAATAGATTCCAGAGATCCTAATCCATCTTGATCTCATTTACACACAAGTGGCGAGTTTGACTAATATTTTCCTTGATATTTCACCAGGACAGAATAAGAAATAGCTTAAAGAGGTTGAGTCTGGGTCTGGTTGGGAGGTTATTTTGAGATTCGGACTGCGTCCATGTCCCAGGACCTGTCTTGATTGGATGGTAAATTTGGAATAATGCTTTCTTTTCCGTAGTGTCGAAGCTGAAGAATGTGCTGCGACATGAGTGGTAGTTTCCAGCTCATCTACATCCTCCTGCCGGAGCGTATCCTCAGATGACCCGGTCTGCCTGCCTGTACGCATTCACAACACGCATATATTCCATGACATTGTAAAGTTTTACTTAAAAAATAAGCCAGTAGGCAGAAAATTAATAAGGAAACTATAAATGTGAATAAACCCAGACACACTTCACACAGAGATTGTCAACCTAGATGACTTTTTTTGTGATAAATGATTCCAAATAGCTCATCCGAGGCTGTGGGAGAAGTAACGTGCAGCGTTTTCTTACTTTATTCCATCCAGCGGACGCAGCGTTGCCGCCTGCAGCTTCTCCTTCACGCCTCCTCAAAGCCCCAGCCTGGCACTAGGTGGCACTGTTTACAACAGCAACCAGGGGCCGAGCAGCAGAGCAAACACCATCTCACAATTACTGATTTACTATCCTTTTCACTAATCTAATAAATTAGATTGCGCATTATACAGTTTGTAATTACACAACCACAATAAACACAGTTAACAATGCACATCAGCTCCGATTTCCACAGCTGTTAGTGCATTAGATGGACAAATATATGAAATAAGATATCACATATGGCAATCAATGTGAAACAAGGAGATGATAAGATCAGTCACTATTTTTTTTTATTCACTTTAATGGCTCATAATGTCATTAAACCTGATTTTCATTATTTGAAAATACGGTTAGCTGGTCCATAGGGCCTGTTCAATGAAGAGTGCTGACAACATTTGTATAGCCTGGATATTTTACTTTCACGCACTTACCTGCTTCATCATTGAACCTCTCTTTTTTTTTCTTTTTAGCCCTGTTTGCTGCTCTTTTGTTTGTCAGCGTGTCTGCAACTTTGCGTCTGACTGTTTGTCTGCCTCCTCACATCCCTGGATCTCTTTGTGTCTAGGCCTGTGGGCAGGTTTCTGACAGGGTTGCTCTCGTTGAGCCTTCCTCAGGCATCAGAAGCCGGAGAGAGAGACAGGCTCTGTCACATTATGCGGGGCCTCCTCTCCTGGCTTTGATTGAGAGTAGTGATCCAAAACTGATGCAGAGAGGAGCTGGTGCTCACCTCTTGTCAACGGCGGATGTTCTCCACAGGCAGACAGGCGAGCCGCAATGACAATGTTGGATACGCTCGGTGGGCTCTGACACCCCCACCCCCCACCCACCCTCCCCACTTGATATCTCACTCACTATTTGCAATAATTTTAAAGACATATTGATTGTTTCCAGATAGCTGGAAATATTAGCTGCATAATAATTTCTTACTAAGCTAAATTATGTAGCTAAATTAGCTTCACATTTAGTTTTTTTTTTTCAATGTCTGTAAATAATTTTATTGCATTTGGATTGCAGCTTTTTGCAGAATCAAAACACTCAGAACTGCATCCATTTGTTGCATCCTCACTGTGGATCTGCATGTCATTACATGGATTCTCTTTAGCTTGGAAGTCCATGGTATTTCATCAAAAGATAATTACATTGCAAAGTACATGGCACTACTCACCCTATATTGTACATATGTATATGTGAGACTTTTTGACTATTTTGAATTTTGGATTTATAAATATCTATTCTGCACTGACATGGGAGAAGCTCTCCAATTCCATTGTACATTGCTGTATAAGGACAATAAAGGGCATTCTGATTCATTCTGATAAGAAAAAAGATCTAATTGAGCATATCTGTATATTGCAGAGAAGAAGCTTTCCTTTTCTCCATTCTGCTTGAATTCTTTTTTAATAGTGAGTTAGCTAAATGAAAAGCAGAAGTCATTGCATGAGTAACATTGGCTCTCCAATTAAACACATTTTTGGAACAGGTTGCAGTGATGCTCAGTTCTTTGGGCTTGAAAAGGACTATACAATGTCCAAGCTCAGGAAAAATCACAAAAATTGTTGTAACAAGACTTTCGCAACATCAAAAGGCAAAAAAAAGGACATTTTCAGTGACTTTTCTGCTTCATTGAACGTGCTCGCACACACCATATTTGTGCGCTACCTTGACATGACCTTCTGTCCTTTTTTTTTCTTACTACGAAATTTGGCAGGATGTTCCAGCGAGCCCCCACCATCTCCCCACCCCCCGCCCCCTCAGGCCAATAAAATCTGTGTGTGTTTATCCTGCAGAGACTCATTTATTGCCGCTCCACCACGCATCATGAACCCAAGGCCACATATTCATAAACCGGCCATCTGCGTGAAATATGCATCGCTTAAGCAATGTTGTGCCGGGCGTAGCGCAGCGGCTGGAAGGTGTCATTACCATGTTTCAGACCCTTCGACGTACAACATGTTGCCATGGCGATGGGATGATTGTTATAGAAGCAGACTTTCCGGTCGGGAGACGTCGTGTCCTCGTATGACTGCTTGGTTCTCTCTGACCTTAAACAAAAATCCGCACACAAGACTTCTCCAGCACTGAAATTGACATTCTTTATTTAAAGAACTTTCCTTTTTTTTTAAACTAAAGTTTTCTGCACAGCTTCTGTCTCGCAGTCCTTGTGGTTTCTCCATCTGCGGCCCGTGCATGGCCGTACTGCAAGTGCTTTTGTCTGCACTTTTCTTTCTGATGATTCTCAAGTATAGCACATGTTGAGATCATTAAATTCAAACCTTGCCAAAACCACTTCCCACACATGCATGGCATCCATTCCTCCCCTCATCTCCTGGCTCGCTCCTCTCCAGTCTCCAGCTTCACAACAGTAATCCTGTTCTCTTTCCAGTGAATCAAAATCACCATGTGGCTTTGTTACAGTCGGCGCACAAGCCTGAGCTGAGAGACGGATTCCCATCGCCTTAAACAGTTAAAAAAGAGAAAAGAAAGTGTAAGTTGCACAGGTTTGCGCACAGAAAAGAAGAAGGAGGGATAAAAACCAGGGGATTTATGCAGTCAGCTCTGGCAGAAATCTACCCTTGTTTCACCTAACATCGCAAACCTGCACTGTTTCAAAGCAGCAGCAGATATGAAATATTCATCTGCAGTATAGCTATTACAACAGTGAAAAAAAACAAAAACCAGAATGCTCTCCCTGAACACTTTTAATTTTGTACACTTGATGATTATTGGTTCAAATAGGACTCGTACTCCACAGCAGGAGCGGCTGCCTGTGGTACCGAGGCTGCATCTTTAATTCAGTGTATTGGAAAAAAAAAAATCTCATGAGTGTGAGCCAGGAATGAAAGAGAAAAAGAAGAAAAGACTCTGAGAGGGAAAGTGAGAGCAATCTGCCGAAGAAGGTGTGTGTGTGTGTGTGTGTGTACGTCGGGATTTGAGTGTGTGCAGGCAGCTCTCTGGTGTTGCTGGTCCTGAGCTGAGCTGAGCCGGGCTGAGCCGAGCTGGAAGCCCGCTCAAAGCCCTTCACCTTTACAGCCGGGCTGGCATGATACATTGAGCACGGCTGGCATAGCGCGATGTTTATCATACAAAGACATGATCAAAGAGCGTTGGTATCTGACTGCACCACTTTCATCTGGGTTCCCACAGCTGACAGTAGCATCCGTGGGGGGCTCTCCTCTCTTTCTTCCCCTCCTTTAATGGCTGCTCTCTCCTCCACTACCTCCTTATTCTCTCTTACCCCTTTACACATTTATCGCCGCAGATAGAGAGGCTTTATTTGAGATTCTACAGCCAAAGAAATGGTTCTGATCAATGATGGCTTCAGGAGCGGCCCGGTGAACGCCAGCTACTCGGTTCTCTGCTCGCAAACTTTTCTCTCCGATGTTTACGTTGCTGTTGTCTGCGGACCGATCCTCTCACCCATGCCATGTTTACCGTATTTTCCGGACTATAAAGCGCACCTGAATATAAGCCGCAACCACTAAAATTGAAACAAAATATATATTTTGTCACATATAAGCCACACCGGACTATAAGCAGCTGGTATCCAGGCTGAGAAATAAGATATTTGTAGATTTTACTATAAGTGTTTATTCACATACCTGAACTGATTGTTTCTGAACAGAACCTGTAACACGGCAGTAAAAGTGCTGATCAAACAAAACAGAAAAGTCATTGATGGTTTTATTCATTTTCCTCCTGAACACTAAAACCAAGTTGCTTTATTTCTCCTCCTCCTGTGTACTGAAACCCCCCCCACACAGCAAAGACATCTGGAACAGACCCGAGAAACAGACCAGTATCAGGGTCCACTTGCACTCAGTGCCAGATCCGCTTTGGAGCCGGATCGCGGACCTGCTGGCTACACGCTGCGTCTGGTCCACATCTGTGATTAAAAGTCAGTCCGCTCAGAACCCTGAAATCTGCTGGGGAACCAACAAACTGACTGGACAAATGTATGAATCAGTTTGTCCAATAATAACAGGTATTGATGCTCACAAAATGAATGTAGAGTAGCATAGCCAACATAGGCTACTGAATAAAAACAGAATAGCCTTTAACTACTTGGTTTGTTTTTGGTTTTTACACTTCCTGCTAGAGCGCCCCCTGAGGGCTGAAGAAAAATTCATAGAAAAGCCGCATCTCTGTATAAACCTCATGGTTTAAACGCGTGGGACAAAAGTCCGGAAAATATGGTACTTCTCATCTTCTGCCAGAGTATCTGCAGACACAACACACGGAGCAACTTCACCTCGCTGTGAACAAACTGAGTGAGGTGTCTTTGAATTTTCAGTCTGAACATGTGGTTCGGCAGCTCAAGAGGTAAGTTTGCCAGTTGGTCACCACGCTGTTGAGGCGAAGACAGGGCCCGGATCCTCAGAATCAGGCAGGAAGCTCGAGCGTGGGTCTTCAGCTCATCATAAATGAGCTATTTATCATACAGTCGCAGTGGCACTGGAGTTTGTGGTCCAGATGATCCACTCTTCCAGTAATGGATTGAGGGATTCCTCACATACTGTGCGTCTTGCTCCTTCATCTGCCATTGCACCCTGCCACTGAAAAAAATAAAATTCCACACAAATGGCTGGCCCCCGACACATCAAAGCGCCCCATCGGCCATGAAAAACGGCTGCTCTTGAGCGTACGGCAGCAACCCCTGCGTGACTGTCAGGAAATGCAGCATTTTTTTTTTGTGTGTGTGTTTGGAGTGTGCGGCTCCTGTTGTTGCGATCAATCCCAATTTAACAGACACCAACTCAAAATCAACCTTCAGGGAGCCATGAAAGCTGACAGGTGAGAACTCAGTGCCGTCTCCCCGACTCACATCAAAGGCACGGCAACGGTGGCGGGTTCAGAGGCAGACGAGCACTTTTACAAAGTACAAAGAGACTCGGAGAGAGGAGAGAGCAGGACTCGACTGGAGAGAAGAGGTGGCCAAGAGGCTGAAGAGCAAATCGGGCATGAATACTATTTAAAAAAAGCAAACTAAAATGAGGCTCAGTTCTCCCCTCATCCAGATTTATCAGAGTTTAGAGTGAAAGTAACACAAATTCGATATGACATTGTCCATATGAGAATAATTGATTTGACAAAGACCTTGGTTTTAAATGGATTTTTATCTCCACTTTGCCTCAGCTTTCTGCAACTACTATAAACATGCTGGATTTGCACTCCAAGTATTCTGGGAATTAAGCCAGAGTAAATTATTCTGTAACCACTTGTTTTAGGTTCCATTTCAAATAAGGTCAGAGAAAGTACTGTGATGGAAATCCTCCCCATTTTACACATGTTTACAGGTCTCAGGGAGTACTGGTGTGAAGAATTTGTGGAAAGCTTCTTTACGGCTCCAGAGGCTGCAACCTTGTTTACGGGAATCAGTATTTTTAGTTGAGGCTCCATAATTGCAGAACAAACCCAAATGGAGGGCAGGATTACGGATATGTGAAGAATGAATTTTGACTGAAAAGAAAGCTGAGTGGAATTAAAACTGATCTAAAACTGATGCTTTCTTATGGTTACTCACTGCTGTGTCTCCACTGCACAGCCAAACAAACTTTATTCTTTGTTCTGTCACGCTGCCATGAACAATCTTGGTCAGATTTCTTGCTGCCAAGTAGCGAATTCTTTTCAACACAACAAAAAATACAGTTAAAGGTTACAACTGCCTCCCCTTGTTCTTTTGTCCTCTGGGAAAAAAACAAAAAACAAAAAAACTACTACTGTGAAAAGTCTTTTTTTTTTTTTCATTTGTAGATGCAGTTAAGAAATTGATCAAGCTACCCAGCATTTTGTTTAAAGCTTTTATGGTAATGGGTTTAGCGTCGAGACTGTAGCGTTGAGAGGTCACAAACACATCAGTGGGATAAAATTCACAACAGTGATGCTGGGTTGATGTGTTGCTCAGAGGAGATGGAGCCTTCCACAGACCGCAAAAACCATTAAAGAGAGCGGGAATTAAACCCAAGAATGAGGCTTTTACAATGAGCATGATGACGAATGATGAACTGGGCAGTGTGGAAGTGGAGTAGACTTCCATAAATGAACTGGGTCACGTTCTGCGCAGCTCTTAACTGAAGTCTTTACAGTTATATTTTCCCCTCACATAAAACCTCTGGAAGGCTTTTTAAATCATGGTTGCAGTGCACTCACATTTTATTGTGTGCCAGCTGTTGGAAAACGTAACACTGAAGGAGAAGAAAGACATGGAGAAGTCCTCTGAGGACCCATTTTTACGGCTCCAGCAGTTTAACCTGCCATCTCTAGTGTTGGAGCAGGTGTGCATCACCTTAATTCAACTCTCACAACAACACTACACCAAATTTTCAAAAGAAAAATTAAAAAAAACTGCTGATGAGTTCCTTCTTTTGTGGCTTCGCGAGGCTGATATTTCATTTTTCCGTTCCTACTCACTGGTCTTCACAGCACAACCTGTCAATACTGTGCATGTAGAGAGTAAGAGGAGATCAATACACTTTTGAGACACTGGCGAAGCTCAGAGTATGTTAGTGAGAACTGAGATGTGAAATTACTCGGTCTAACTTGTCATGCCAGCAAAACTCAAAGGGATACGATTGAACCCAAGAACTTCAATTAAACCTTTCCGCTAGAAGTCATTACACTGAAGCTAATTAGCGGTGTAATCAACGCTGGAACAAGCGGTTGTGTTATCCAGCTACCTGTTATTGTTGATTTGTCTGGATGTGACCGAGGCCGATGTGAGATCTTAACTTGCAGCACCTCCGCAGAAAGGAGGGGACGCCGGGGTCAATAGGCAGGTGTCGCTAGGTGATATCGGTCCCATCTGATTGGCCGGCTTTGCAGCTTCGCTTCTATCTCTGGGCCTCGTCCAATCATTAAAGGCCGGTATATCTGGAGCAGGAAGTAAAGATTGCAGGCCTGTGGAACCATTTAGATCTCTCACAGATCTCCCTAATGCTGCCTATCGATCGCTTCTCCCTTTTAAAAACAAATGGACAACGCTGATGGTCCAAATGGCCCTTTTCCCAATTACAGGCTTGGGTGGCTTTCAGTCCTCCCGGAGAAACACTCTGGCTTTAACTTTGAATTGCTACTTAGTGGCCTGTGTGCAAGTCCTTGTTGTCAGTTATGTTTCCGAAGACACAAAAAAACGCACACTCATTTGGGCTGCTTGGGAGATGAATCACACATTTCCCATCATATACAGCTTTGCTGTTGTTGTTATTAGTAATCAGATCTAAAATAAAGATTAATTTACTACTTGCTTCCTTCTATTAATAGAGAATAATTCACACACTGAGATAAGAAATATTGAATTGGACATAGCTCTGCAGGGTAACAAGATTTAAAATGACCTTTTCGAGGTCTTGTCGGAGGCAAATCTGACCTCTCTTTGCAGGTAGGCCTTCAACCACCGGGCTGACACCGGGCTCTGCTTAATGTCAGATGAGTCATAGCAGAGTCTAAACCGAGAGGTAAACTGGGAGCTGATGGAGAGAGGGAGAAAGAGGAGAGCTGCTGTCAACAAGCTCTTATGGTGAACAGATGTGGGGGAACTCCCTCACTACTCCTTAGCCTGAAGCCATGCACACACACACACACCCTCACACACATGTATAATGTAACACAGTCGAGAGGAGGAGAAGCAAAACAATCATTTGGAGTAAAATTCCTGGGATGGCTGACATAGTTGTGGCCCATTTTGCACAGAAAGGCCAGATTTGGAGGAAGCCGAGTAAAACATTGAAGTAGATGGTGGTAAACACCGGCTGTGCGGACGAGTTATTTCTCTTTTTAACTGTGTGGTTTCGCAGGAATTCCACTCTCAGCAAGCCAGAATGAGTTAGGAGAGCGCTCTGCAGGCTTGATTTATCCTCCTGCCCAGGGAGAACAGACTGCCCTATTTGATGGTGAAGCAGACATAAAGCAGCTGCTTCTCTGAGCAGCTCGTACAAAGAGACGCTATCGGTCAATGGGCCATGCTTCGGTCACGCCGCCAAACTCCTTTTCCACCCAGAGCGAGCGAGCGAGCGCCGTTTACTGTGCATTTATCTTTATAGGGAGTTAGTCTTATGTAACTGCGCTGAACTGTTGAATTCAATCTGTGCTCTGATTTACAGGCTCTGAGTGAAGGGTAAATCTGACTCCACAGTGTGTGGCCTATAAGGACATCTGAAAACACTGACGCTTGGTCCAAATGGGAGGATATCACCTCCTCCATGTTGTATTTTTTCAGTCTTAAATCAGAAACATCTCAGTCATTTCTCATATGTTTCTCTTAATCTCTTTTTGTTTAATCTCTTTTTTGACATGTGATAAATACCATTAATGGCTTCATCCATCTCTTGATGCAACGGCATTCAGTCATTCTGACTTTGGCCACTTTTGTGTTAATGTTCCTCACACTTCATTCAGACATGCCTGTGAAAGTGACAGGGAGCAGCAATGTGCATGTGATATTAGCTGTCCATATGAAACTGGATACGACATCAGCAGAGGGACTTGCTTGGCACGGAGTTCATGTTTTTCCTTCATTTGACAGAATAATTTTATTGGACTGTTCTGAACAGCTGACCAGAAGCGAAACGAATCCACCTCTACGGTGCACCATGAATGTGACGGCGTTTTGCTACTTGAAAGTGAGTGTATGTTCTGGCCCGGTAAGACTGAGGTCGCAAAATGTCAAGGAAGCAGACTGGGGGGAGGGGGAGGGTCATTCTGGCATCACGACGACATGCTCACTCGCCATCACATTAATAGAAAGCAGAGCTGACATGAAGGCAGAACACGTCTACTCAGCTGGCTGTCTGAGGTTACAGACCCAATAAAATGACTCTCAGTCCTAACAGTGGAGTTTCAGAACATTTATATTGGACATATATATATATTAAGGCTGGGCAAGTTAACGCGTTATTATCGCGTTAACGCATTTATATATTAACGCCGACATTTATTTTATCGCGCGTTAACGCGTGTTGGTCACGTGCTTTTGTTTTGAAAAGTCTGTTACTGGCTGCTGCGGAACCGGAAAATAATTGGCAGGTAAACTTGCGGAAAAGTTTAAACAGACATGGAGAACGGTAAAAATCAAGTGAACTTTACAGTTCAGGTAGCAACTCAGGTAGCAATATTAACAATTCTGTCTAAAAAAAAACTTTCAAACCCCTTTGTTCAAGACGATGGTGTCATTCCTCCATGTTCCATCAGATCTGCTCCATGTGTTCACTGTCCTGCTGTTCTCTAGCTGGTTACTGCAGTGCAGCTCCATCTAGTGGCACAGATGTGTAATGACAACAGAAAGTCTATTCTTTATTATATAACAAAGCCATTTCTGGGTCACATAAACCAGACAATAAAATATTAAAAACAAATTCAGTCCTGTGGCCTGTTTGTTAAAATTGAAATATAAAATAAACAGGCATTTTTTTGTTTTTTTTGTGTTAGATTAAAAAACGGAAAAAAATAAAAGGTCACTTTTTAATTTTTTTAAAATTTTTGATTGACAATTGAAAATGGAAAAAAACAAATTGATACACAGATAATTACGGATTGATAAAGTTACTGAACTTTAACATGGACATTTTCATTTTAAAAGTTCTCCCAGACGGAGGATTCAACAGAAACAAGGTTATTTGTAACAACTGAATAGTTTAACTCCCCGTTAAAAGTTTCTGCTGTTACCTCAGAAATTACCTGTTTTAATGTTCTGATTGTGGCCTCTAGATTGTTAGGAATTTTGCTGGTAGACTTTTTTTCTGCTTTGAACAGAAAGGGAAAGGCGTGGTTGATACAGGTGCTTTTTATTCTATCGCTGAGGTGTTTTAAACCAAATCATGTCATATATTTCATTAATTCCTCGAAAGAAAGTACATAGAATTAATCCTTTAAATGTGTCTTTGAAAGAAGTATCTTCACTTGTAAACTCATAAACAAAACTAAAGCAAGGACACAACTCTATGCTTGGACTGCTTTTGTCAATTTTTCACAATCCACTTAAGGCTTGATCAGTGTTCAGATGCAGGTATTTGCTCACAAACCAAAGTAAATCGGGAAAAACAAATTAGTACTTTCCTCCGTCTCTTTGTGGGAGTTTACTCAAAGAATATGTTGTTTCAATGAACAGGAGACAAGGAGCAGTCAGTCCACGTGCTCACGTATACGTCATCATTATAACACTCCATCTTCTTATTGCAAATAGTCTTCTGTTAGTTTGTTAAGATTTAGATTATAGATTAGACAGGCAGCACAAGGAATACATAATTTCAAAGGTATGGAGGAAGAGTAAGGATTGATGAACTAGGTATGGTGAATAGCGATAGCTAATATCCTAAAAAAAAATCCACCCAAAAACCTTCAAAATGTTAAATATATGCTGGGGAAGAGGGGAAAAAGGACATCATCGTCGGCAGCAGAGTCTGAGGGATTCTTCATCTTGAATGTCTGCTGAATGTTACATCTAACAGCTGTGAAAACAGCTCAGTCTGGACTGAATGCTGGTGTATAATCTCATGGTCACGGTAATCCTCAAACGCCTGAGTACAACGTCAAACTGACCAGTGTTTCCAGGCTAATAAGATGTTGATGGCCGTTCATCCTTGTGAGCCAGTGGAAGCTCGTGTAAATCACTGGACTGGTTGTGCTCTTTTTCAGATTTCCAGGAGTCGGGCTGAAGCTGTGGACAGCCGAGCACGTGTTTGTAGCCGCGGGGCAGGAAACCGTGAGAGAGATACTCGACGACTGTCAAACCAATTTAATTAGAAGCAGGTAAAATTAGATGTACATGACTGCATTTTTGGATGAATTGTCACTTAATGCTCAGAAAACACTGAGCTTGTGATTTCCTAAGAGCCTTGTTTCACATAATGGGGAACAAAATGTAACACGTAGGGACTTGACACATTTTCTGAACTTGCTTACCTGCTGTTCTGGTTTTATTCATCCAGGTTAATCTGCACTGTTGCACCCTTGTCATCCGGCTTCAGCAGAAATCCATATACAAAATTAAATTAGCTGCCGTCATTGGTTTCTCCGGTGGTAGCACCCTTAACTCCATAATGTAGACTTCACAAACATTTGATCAATAGACCTTCAATTAAGCTTTCAACCCAAATGTTGTTAAGCCATTAACCTTTTTACTGTACCTTGCTGCTCTTCGTTATTGTTTGTTGTTTTTATCATTACTCACTTGACAAACAGCCGGTGTTAGCCAAAGAGCCCTCTGCAGGCCTGGATTAGCTCCAGAGGCTTTCATTATCCTTTGATTCAACCACCTTGATTACTTTCAATTGGCGTGAACACCTCATTTTCTAGCATAATCTAATTCAATATCATCTCATTTAGGGACTGATAGAATGAGACCCAAGATAATTTGCCCAGCGTGGTATGGCGCTCAGATTAAATGTTTGTCTTGCGAAGTAATGATGATGTGTGGAAAATATGAGGTTCTATTAATTTTGTGTCTCAGCTCGGAGAGGGAACCGAGCAGGTCGATACAGGTTGCATACCAAGGAGCTCTGAAGACAGACATACCTAATGTGACCTGATAGGAGAGAATGACTCATTTCACCTCAGGCAGCTCTGCATTTTGTGACAAGGTCTCAAAGAATGTAAATAAGTTCAGATCTGGTCTATTATCTAGGGACGGCTCCAGAAAGGATTCGCAGATATGACAAGCGTTTGCTTTTTGACAGAAAACTGCACAGAGTGAATATAGTTGGCAGTTTTAATATCATATCATAGTGGTATATTTTCAGTAAGTTCTTTTCCCATAGCAGTTTAGTTAATTCTCTTGGTTGCCAGTGGCTGAAATGAAAATAAAAAAGCAACAGAAACTGAGGAAATAAGTCCTCATCAGATGTATTACAGCTCCTGATGCGAGCTCTCAGGCGTTACTGAAGGTGATGCTTGTCTTGTTTCCCAGAAGAAGGTGACCATCTGTAAATCTGTAAGCAGCATCTTTTTTTTTTTGATGTCCAAGACAGCAGTTGCAGTCAAAGTCGTGTCCCCAGAGCTGAATCAGCCACCCAGACAGCTCCTAACACAGCTCAGACCTCAGGCCAGAGCACACCGTCGTCTTCAAGCCAGTCCCTCTCACAGCGAGGCTGAGCAGACTCTGATTATATCTCTGAAAGCAGCAGCTCCACCAGCTTCAGTCTCTTCATTTTTGGATTGTTTTTCAGTCTGATTTGGTTTTGATGATGTTTGTCAGTCATTCCTCTGGTTTGCTACCAGACCCTTTGTAAGCAGAAAATGATCTATGCTGCACTCTGGATAAACCCTGCTGATTTTGATGATTCTCAGACCAGGGACGGACTGGGAGTAAAAAACAGCCCTGGACCCCCCCCCCCCCCCCCCCCCCCCCCTAAGTAGGCCCACCAATAGGGGGCGGTAGTGATATATTGTCATTGTCATAACATATGAACTATTGATGATTTTTTATTCAAAAACACTAACATTAAAGAACCACTAAACATCACTTGCATCTCCAAAACAAAAATAAACATTAACATTGTCTTTTTTACTGCTATTTTACAGTTACTTATATGCTTGGATTTAAAACGGAAAAAAAATCTATATCTATATCACATATGCTTGATTAACATTTGTTTATTAGCATTACTTCGGAGTGACAGCCATTAAACCTGTACTTATAGCTCCAAAATTCTAACACTTTGGATAAACATATTATTTGATACCTAAACTACAGACAAGAAGAATAAAACAGATTTGGTTTTCCTAAATCCCATTACATTTTTAGGCTTTTAGGTCTATTCTGTGTCAGAATTAACCTGCTTAAGACATTTTATAGTTTTAATATTATGCTAGTGACCCAAAAACCCAAAGAGAGGACCCCTACTACTGGCCTCTTGTTGATACTGCAAAAATACTCAAAGATGAAAAAGTAGCTTTATAAACCATACAGTTATTTAAAATATTCTTTTTCTGTTTAAAATGAAAATTTTCTGATATGTAAACATAAATAATGCCTCATAACCAGTGACATGTGGTGAGATTCATGGCTGGTGAGACACTGACTCCATCAGAATCAGATTTACACATTTATGAACCCAACAGAGGAGATTATTCACCATCTGGTCAACAGTAGTTAGCAGGTTATGTTTTATATGTCATATCAGCATCTTTTTAAAAGATTTTCTACTAATGGCCTTTATTGGATCGAGAGAAAGCAATAACTAAAAAGGGACACAACAACATATTAGAACACTGGAAATTGAACCCACAAACCACCAGACTACAGAGCAAATACTATTGTAAGGCCCTGACATCATACTGATTTTTAAAATTAAACTGCCCCATGCAATGCTGCTGTGATTAGTTGGGGAACCATTCAACCAATCATCCTTCAAACAACATTTGTAGCTCATTCCACAGACATTACACCACCACACACCACGAAAGAGAAGACAAAGATAAATAGTGACTAAATGGAAAAACTTCTCCCCCTCAAACTTACTTGGCTTTCTTTAGTTTTAACTTTTCCATCCACCTTTCTCCTTCCGTTTTCTGCTTCCATCTTTCTGTTGACAGACACTAACGTTAGTCTGCTTTGTTGGTTTTCTCGGCCTGTACATGATAAATGATCATCTTAGCGCCCCCTGCTGTTAGTTGATAGAATGAAAATTTTGGTTATTGAACAGGGCCGACGGCCGTAGACCGGACTGCTGTTCTAGACTTTTCCAGAATCCACAGATTACCAGTCCGCCCCTGTCTCAGACTCCATTAAGCATCATCAAAAGGTTGTCTTTTATTTATTTTTTTATAATCAAAACTGGAATGCTTTTTCTTATTCAGACCTGTGTGACTCAGATGAGGCAACAGCTTTTATGACACGACTCTCCCGACCTTGGGAAGACACTGTGGCTCTTACATCAGTTTACTTTCTAATCATGACTTAATCTAAATGAATCAAGCAACCACTAGGTTTTTATTCCTAACAATGAAACATTTTTATACTCTTCTGGCTTGTGCTTCATTCCTCCTGAAAGGTGCATGTGTGATTGACTAAACCGATAAATTATGAAAAGCCTGAAGATATGTGTTGGTCAGCCAACTTGCCAATTTGTACTCTCGTATCTTTGTGTGTGTCACACAAGAACTGGACCAGAGTCTGGCGGAGGAGATATCTATCTGAGGAGCTCAGAGAGAAAATTATATCCAAGTATTTTGAAGGTAAAAGCTGTCATACCACAACAAAACCACTTCACGTACCTATGACAAGTTGTAGTTACAGTTACAGGTCCAGGGAAGCATAGACAAACTCCCATGATGCAACTGCAGGAGAACATCTAACCCCGGGGTGAAGAGGAAGAACTGCACATGGAGGACAAAAGCCTAAAGAAAAAGAAAAAAAATCAATCTGACAATCTGAACTCCATCACTATCTGATTGCACAATCTGCCATCTTTTGATCATCAATGGGCTCAGTGGAACCAAGACCACGAGTTCTCCACTTTAAACTAACATTAAATGAAATTGAAATCATACACAAAAAGGTTTTGACCGGAATCTGCTAACATGAATGTTGCCAGACTGCAAATTTGGTGCCAGAAGGTTCTTTGGAGTAATGAGACAATACTGGAGGTTTTTTTTGGGGGCGGGAGAAACCGGTTTCGCTGCGTCTGTCATTGGAGGTCTTAAACCTGCGAACAATGAATTATCTAGAGCAGTGATTCCCAAAGTGTGGGCCGCGGCCCCCTGCTGGGCCATCGCGGTACTGCAGGTCATTAAAATTAAACAAATATGTTTTAAATCCTGAATCCTTTTTAATTATGTTTTTAATTACTGTAAAATATTAACGACATGATTTAAAAACATTAAGAAGTAACAAAACAAACCAGTTAAGTGTTATTCTACCGTCATCTTAACTTGATATGTCACCTTATTTGTTGACCCCTTAGATTAATATCAGAACATAGCTTCTAGTCCTGAATGTTGATCACAGTTGTGATTAAAGGTTTCGGTGGGCCGTCGAGATTTTTCACATTTCAAATTGGGCCTTGGTATTCTGAAGTTTCAAGTCCTGGAGTGAAAAATACTGCCCAATGGCAGGAAGCTGTAGTTTAGCTAACACACAGCTAATAACACCCAAGAATAGCTGGAAAAAAACCAACAAACAAACAAACCAAAAAGCCACTCATCAGCTCGACAGCAGTTTGCTGAGGAAGAGGAGCCAAAGGTGCAGCAGTCTCATTGTGAGCTGCAGAGATTGTTGGCAGAGACTGCTGCAGCTGTGAAACCAGATATTACAGTCAGCTCAGGGCACCGTCACTATTGGTTTTACAACCAGCCGGCTCAAGAATCAAAGACAACAATTGATTCACATGGACTGAATAATGATGGAATTCATTTTGCCAGTTTTAAGTTAAATTATTTCAGAAATAGTTGTAGGTGCTTCTCATTGTCTTTTTTGTGAAAGGTATGGTTAATGTTTGCACCTGTGACTTTATGACAGAACACATCATATTCCCATCAGCTTTGGGGCTCCATACATATATAAAATGATAACATCTCACACTGTACGATTTGCATTTGCTCAGTCTTGGGTTGGATGACCAGAATGGTGTGTGCAGACTGTACGATAATAAACCCTCTTGAATCACAGGCTACTGCTGATGTGTAGAATTGCATAATCAGAATACATTGACAGTAAACGGACAATTTGAAAATGAACCGCTCTGTTGTAGCATTTAGATGTGCCAAAATGCCTTAAATAAAAAGCAGTGGAAGGAGAAGAATGTGTTTCTGGTCATAGTCAGAGAAGGATTTTTTTTTATTATTTTCTGCGCTAGCTTGCAATTATCAATACATCATTTCAAGTCATCATCTTATTGCATCTTAGTCATAAGATTACTGACACTGTGGGGAATTTAACCCTCCTGTTATGTTTGTTTCCCAGGAACAGCAATAATGTTCCCGGATCAATTTGACCCGGGAAATGTTTGATCATCCAAGAGTGTCTGAAAACTAAACACTCCCAATAAACACTGTTTATATCTCATTATTAACTCCATCAATAACGATTTGAATCAACATCTAGTCCATTGTTGTTCTTTACCTCTCACAGATCATGGTTCAATGAAAATAATTCACTCGTTTTTTTTTATTTTATTTCTCTTAAATTTGCTTTGGAAAGACGTATCTATAAAAAAAACTATAAAATCTGACATTACATTTTTTTTGTAATTATTCTATATTTTCAGCTTTTCTTTTTGGGGATTTGTTGATAAATTAATGCAAGAAAACCTCATCTTCAGGGTCAAAGTGACCAGCTGAATGAAAATCAAAATATAATGAATTTACAATTAAAGAAAACTTAAGAATTGTTTTTGAACCAGAAAATAATAAAAAAAAAAAGAAAAATCAAAATAACAGGTTAATAATATGAACATGGTGTGTGTATTTGTGTATCTGTGAGTCTCCACATCACACAAGTGACACGTCATCACATTGTGACAATAAATACTACGCAATGTGTAAAACCAGAAATCCATCCATCCATCATCTAACCCACTTATTCCTGTGCAGGGTCATCAAGTCAAGTCAAATCAAATCAAACTTTATTTATATAGCACTTTTCATACATTAAAAATGCAACCCAAAGTGCTTCACAAATAAAACAAAACAGGATCATAACAGATAATAAAAACCCATCCCTCTCCCCCCCCACACATACACAGCACACACAGAGAGCACACTCACAACACAAAGTAAAAATAGTTCAGTAACATGGCAGGACACTGAGGATCCAGGTGAGGAAACACCACCTCTGTGAGCCCATCCACACTGAGAGGCACCACAGCCCGTGACCACAGGGGGCGCCGTCCCAGAGACCA
This sequence comes from Hirundichthys speculiger, assembly GCA_018398805.1. Classification (NCBI taxonomy): domain Eukaryota; kingdom Metazoa; phylum Chordata; class Actinopteri; order Beloniformes; family Exocoetidae; genus Hirundichthys; species Hirundichthys speculiger. The sequence goes on from JAGFBZ010000430.1 coordinate 1,836,307, forward strand.
CCTCAACCCAGGTAGACTAGGGTAGATTCTACATATTATGCAGATAATCCCCCCCCCCCCCCACACCACCCACCACCACCACCACCCGCCCCCCAAGCCCCCAGGCCCAAGGGATCTCCAAGACGACGCCCCCGCAGGCAGACCAGACACACCTCCCAGAGTGGAGGACCCCCATGAGGAAACACTGGAGCTAAAAAGACAGGATAAAAACAGACAGTAGGTAAAATAATAATAAAATGTAATGTATAAAATGTGAAAATGTAAAAGTTTAGAACTCATAAATAAAATGTTAAAATTTAAACTCCAACCACCGTGAGTTTCTTTGTAGAAATCCCTGACCCAAGTTGTAGCTTGTGAAAAAAATTGTCACAGATTTTATTCTGCCCTCTGAGACCAGGTGTCATATCAAGCACAACCCAAAGGGAGAGGGTGTGTGTGAAACTGGGCGGGACATAGGAGTCAAAGTTACTTATAACCCAGTTTATTCTCCATTTTGGCTGCCGGGTCAAATTGACCCAAACAGTATCTATGTAACATAAACATGGAGAGGGGGGTTGCAAATATGTTTCATGAACATATTTTATTTTATATGTTGATTATATGTTGATTACACTAATTGATTGATTACACTAATTGCGGGTCAATTTGACCCGCAACATAATAGGAGGGTTGAATCAGGTAGTCTTTGGTAGTAAGACCAGTGTGACAGCTGTCTTCAAACCGCTCACATTGTGGGATGTGTGGCAGATTTTGACCAAAGACCAAAGATCTGCCCTTGATTCTTTCACCACGTTAAGCTTTCATCTGCGACAGCCCAAACTTGGGAAATGTGCAGGAGCTCTTAGCTTAAATAAAATGTTCCACAGAGTTAACGGTCCATGTTGACAGGTGTGGCCGGTCTGTTGTGGATGTACGTAGCGACGCTGAGACTGAGTGAGACCCAACTGGCCCTAACGTAGGCTCACGTTTTTATAAGACACAGATTATAATGATGCAATAATTCAGTGTTAGGAGAGCGGTTCTCACACCTACGGTGCAGTAGGAGGTTAGTTCCACAGCTTCCATAAGAACCGTCTCGCTCCAGGACGCCTCATCAGCACTTACTGAGGGACGGAGAGCAGAGTGACTGATTCACTCTCTCTACCCAGATTTTCTCAGCTTGTCTTGTGATTCAAATCTCCAAATCCTCTTCCATCCCCCCCCCCCCCCCTCCTCCCTTCCACATTTGCTTTCTGGTCTGCATGGACTCCCAGAGTGAGCACCATGAAGGATTACTTTCCCCCAAAGTAATCCAATCAGCTAAAGACAAAAAGAAGAAAAAAAGAAAGAAAGAAGACAAAAAAAGCAGGAACTGATTTCTTATCTTTGCAAGATGCTGCATTTCCCCTCTCATCTCTGAGAACACACAGCCAGCATTATCAGTCATTTGATTACCTTGAGTAAAAATGGATACAGAACAGCAGCAGTTTCAGCCTCAAGAGGCCTGACTTGCACATTGAAATCAAATTGAAGGCTGTACCTTGTGTATTTGTTTAAGGTTTTGAAATAATTAACTGGGGTAAAAGCTGTTATGGCTGCACAATGGGATTAAGCGAGACATGAAGGGTTTTTTGACTTCAAGACAATCGAGGCTTGAGAGAACCTTTTTCCTGCCACTTTACTTTTATATGCAATTACAGAAATGCATCTATCTCCCAAGATGTTTTAGATTCAACGGGCATATGGCTATTAGATTTTTTTTTTCTTCTTCTTTCTTTTTTTTTTTATGTGTGTGTGCCGTGAATCTGCATCTGCACACTAAATCTGTCTCACACACTGTAAGTCAGCCCGGAGCACCGTCAGAGTAACAGATGCTGGTCACGGAGGACAGCTGATCCTGTGAACTGAATGCACTCACAAACATGTGTTTTTCTGCCTTCCATATGGATAAAACACGTGTAGGATGTACAGCTATCACCCTGACCACTAAAAATGTTTTAAAGCATTTAAGGGCATTTGCATGGATAATGATCCTTTCCCCGTCTCTTCGAGTCACCTTCACAGCCTTGGTTTCCGATAAACTTGGGTTAAATCGTTTCTGAGTGGATGTAACATGAGCGAGAGGACTTTTAAGCATATCCGCTGTGCTGTTGGTGACCTACGAACCACCGCACCTCTGGATGACAGCCCGTTTTCTGCTCTGACTGGCAGACGCTGGCTGTCTTTTTGTTGAAGGCTTTTTGCTGAGGTGTCCTGAACAGCACTCGCTGTAATTGCTAAAAGGTAATTGTGCTGGCAGGTTACGAGGAGGCCTTAGCTCCCCAGAGCTGCACCCTGATCCCTGCATAAGGATGTGATTAACTGCCATCTCCTGTCATTAACTGTGAGGGCTTTTGGCAAGCAGGCAGCTCCAAGTGTGTAATTGTCATATTAGACCCCGTTCTTGGTCAGACTGAGTACTGGAATCAGGTTCCTGGTCTGAAGTGGCTGCTGGCGGGCCTTAAGCACACAGCAGCGTTGGCCAAACTGTTTGCTCTTCCTCCAGCGGTGAAATGTGACAGCTAAGCTGCCGCCTCATGTACAATTTCCCAGTGTGCTAATATAACTATGCACACCACCGCGCAGAAAAAAAATACCTTTTTTTTTTTTTCTGTGAATGGTCTATAGCTCAAGGGCCAAACATCTCCGTGTTGACATCCAGCACTGCCGCTACTTTATGGAACAGCATTAAAGCCACAGGAATGAATCCTCCGCTCCTCTGTATGAGACACTAAGTGCCAAAAGCAGCAGCCAGACGGAGGTTCAAAACAAATAAAGCAAAATACATGTTAACAGACCTGCAGAGAACCTGTCTGTTTTGTGTATCAGAGTATAAATGCAGCACAGATCACTGTGAATAAGTCGGTATCGGGGGCTTGGAGTAGCAGGAACAGCCGTTGATCTTCCTTGGCTTCGCAGTGATGTGTCTGTGGACTGACGGGGTGATGGGATGGGGTGAGGGAACCAGCCAGTCGCTGGAGCGTGCTCAGAAATGCATATGCTCGGCGGCCTCTTGATGGCACTTCAGAGACGGGCCTCGTTTTGCTTATGCTGCTCGAAGATGGACTCATTGGGGCAGTTAGCTTCCCTCTGTAGAGGAGCAAAACCAAGGGATGAAGGCGAAGACAAGATTTCTTTTCTCATTGAGGTTGGGGGGGTGGGGGGGGGCAGGGGGGTGTGGAGCAGGAAATTGGCAGAGGCATAACTATGGAGCAGCAACAACAAAGCTGAAGCATTTTGTTTACGATAAGAGAAAAACAAATGCTTTCTTACAATGTGAGTCTTTCCCTCAGCGGTTTTAATGGGGCTGTTGTCAGATCTGCAGATGAATAGATAGTTTTGTTTCATGTCCCATTGCCTTTCTGAGGTTCTCCGTTTACAGGGATTCTGTGTGGAGCAAGGATAATGGATCATCAGCGGGGAACCCGGGATAAGAGGAAGGATTTAGATGTGTTTGAACTGACTCAGACATTTTGTTAAATGCCATTGTTCAGGGCCTGTTCATCACCGCTCCCTCCTCCTCCTCCTCCTCTTTTCATTCATAGCAACTCTACCATTTTTTTCACAGACATTTATGGCTGGGAATTGGGTGTGTATGTGGAGAAAAATGGAAAAGTCACAGCCCAAGACAAAGGCCATACTAGTCAGGTTTGTGTTGTGTGTGAAGAGTAAATCATGATGTCTGTTTGTTTTGTTGTTTTTTTTAACCTACCTCACATACATTCACATGCAGACAAGCCCAGCTGGGTCACGGAGACATAAGTGGTGGCGCTGGTGTCTGGCCTGAGCGGTGCAGGTCAGCCGGAGGCGAACGATGCTGCTGTGTGGGACGAGGGATGAAGTAACGCAGGGACAGAGGGAGGAGGTGGGTGGAGAGGCGCATCCCTCACAGCTGCACTCCTTCACAGTATTCGACCCCTGCAGGTCAGTTCAAGGGGGAGTCCGCGGTTTACAGATCCCTAACATCTGCATGCGCCGTGCCTCGGGGGAGAAAATGGTTACTAATGCAATCAAGGTCTCATTTACATCCCGCGGTTCATCCATACTGGCTGTAAACCACGATGCTTCATCGCAGCCTCTCTCTGCTTCAGTGTTTAAAAGGCTTCGAGCATATTTCACAAATTGTTGCCCTTTTTTTCCCATTCTTTATGTCTTTGTTTCACTGAAGGGAGCAAAAATCTAAACAATTAGGGATGCACGATAACTGTTTTTTTAAACCAATACCGATAACCGATAACTTTTAGCTCCTAAAGGCCGATACCGATAACTGATAACACAAACATATACCTAAGATCATTACATCAATACTATGAACAAAAACAAAAACAGTTTTGACTCTTTAAATGAACAGATATTTATTTTTTTTACAATGAAAAACTATTGGCAAGCCTCACAAACATCTTCGTAAAGCTATCAAACAAATCTATTTGATATCTCACATTAACTTAAATAAGGTTCATTACTGACTGATATAAAAAATAAAGGCTCCTTGAACTGATGGAAATACATGCATCAGAATTACTAACTGAAGAAATGCATTCCTAAATGACAATAAAAAAATAATGCACAGGTCATAATGTACTGACACAAGTTAGACTTGTCTGTGTGAATAAACTGAAAAAGTGCACTCATAGTAACAAAGAAATTACGTTTAAAGACGTTTAAAGGATTTTGGCTTGTGGTTCCATTCAAATGAATGCCTTTAATTAAAGAAAATGAGGTTTAGGAGAGGAGGAGGAGGGGTTGACTTGCTGCTGGCTTGCTCACGTTAGCTCATGTTAGCTCACGTTAGCTCATGTTAGCTCACGTTAGCGCAATTTCAAAACTCCATGGAAGCGATGGTTATGTTTCAGGTGTCTGATCGGGTTTGACGTATTAAAGCTTGTGCTATTTTTCCCTCCTTCACTTGGAGCATTTGTCACAAATAACCAGCAAACTTCCTCTGAAACTTTAACGAAGTTCTGCACCATCGCCGCCATGTTTTTTTTAGCGCACTCTGCCACAATGCTGCATTCAAAGTGTAACGTTTCCATTCCCTCGTTTGCTCGTCTTTCTTTCGGCCTTATCAATTTTTTCTATTTTTTATGTATAACATCTGGGGAAATACTGCGATTAAAGTCAGCAACTACCAAAATTATGACCGAGTTAACAAGTTGTTTTCTGGCATGAGGGGGTATTCTTGATTTTCCTTATTGAGTAATTGTTTTTCTGATTATGCCGACGTCACTTGAACATAACATTCACTGCTGGTCATTCAAAGCTCAGAGGGAACAAGGCACTGCTGTGTTGACAGAAATATATATGTTATCTGGGCTTTTTGTCATGATATCGGACCTATTGGGATGATGTCATAATTTCCTGTTATCGGCCTGATAGTTATCGTGCACCCCTGTAAACAATAAAGACAAATCTGATTGAAAATCTGATGAAATGGCATTTTTACAAATCTGGCTGTTCCACTATAATAATGAAGAGTCATATGAATGGATATGTAAAACAAAAATAAGGAGAAAAAATGAAAAAAGGAGCATCAATAAAATTCCATGAAGACTTTTAGATACTGCCCCGACTCCAAGAAGTTACATAATCCAGGAGGCGAGACAGCAGAGGCAGCTCGCCAGTGATACGTAGTGGAGCCAAATTATGCAACATTTTAAAGTTGTTAGAAGGATTTTAAAGTGTTGAATGCCAAGTTTACGCATCATAGTCTGTTTAAAGCTTTTTACAAAGCACAAGCAGACAGTGATGGACTGGATGGTGATAAGAGATGATCTGAGGAGGAAAAGAAAAACATGCTGGAGGTATTATCATACCCTAATTAACGTTTGCATGCTCCAGGTCAAATATTATAATAAATAATACTGAATGCATTATTTAAATATGATTCTAAGATGAATCTAAGATGCACTGGCACCCTTCCATCTTGCCACCTTGACTGAATAAACCGTACATGTAGGTGGAGAAAGACCAGAGCCATAGGCTCATAGCTCTGGTGTCCAACATCCGCTCTATGTTCACGCTACATGTCAACACTGGCCACGGCATTGTTATTGTAGGCTGTGGGGGCTATCGAGGACACAGCGAACATCCTCTAGGTGTTTACAGTTGTAGGAGTGAGGAGAGATAAATGACTGGGCCGGTGTTTCTGTGAGGCTCGCTTCGGTGAGACGAGCATTCATGAACAGCAGCGGTTCTCCCGCTCTGCTGGATGACGCTGGTCAGTGGCGTGAGCTCCAGGAAACAGATGTGGCCCGATAAGAGGAGAGGATGTGATATTGTACGTGTCCGTGGTGTGCGAGTGTGCGTTTTCCTATTGTTACTCCAGTGTGTGTTCTCACTCCTCCAGCTGCTTCCCTGTTCCATTACACCGCTGGGACAACTGGTTCGGCCTCTCTTTGAGAGACTAAAGGCCACTGTGACCGACAACTCTGCCCCATTCAGGACAGAATAAAGAAAAAAAAAATCACAGTTGTTTATTCCATCCTGTTTCTCCCAGGAGACTGGCTCGATGCTAACCTAAACTGTGCCATGCCGTACCAAGCGAGGCGCCCTCCATCTGAAGCTGGAATGCAAACAGGAGGGATGTGATTAAACCCGCTGCAATCTGGCACTTTGGTGCGAGCAGAGATGGAAACGCGGCGTAAATCACAGTTGTTTATCTACAGCTCTCCGACACTGTTTTTATGGGCCTTTGTGTGTCTGTGTGCCAGCTCAAACACACACACACTTGTTCGCCTGTGATTGTTTGCAAGTACAAACTCAAGAGGGAATGAGTCACCGCTCTGTCATTACACACTGCAGGGACTATTATAAGAGACGGAGTAACAAACAGAGAGAAGAGCGCAGAACACCAGCACATGCCTGAACCCTCCTACTGTCAACACATCATGGCAATTAGTGATAACAAAGTCTCACTTATTGCAGAAGAACTTAATGACTCCCATGAGGGTCACATGTGGCTGTTTTTTCAAATCAGTACACAGACAGAGACTTTAAGAAGCGCACTACATCATTTTTATTCAATGCTGCGTGATCTCAACCTTTATCAGCCTTATAAAAAGGTGACCTTTATATGAAATAAGCACAGACCCTCCCTTACATAAAGTTAATTCCAGGCTACATGACGCAGGTGTTAGAATGGAATATCAATGCCTCTATCTCCTTTCTTTTTTTCCTTTTTTTTTTTTACAGGCTGCAACTTTGCCTCTGAGCGAGGAAACTTTCCCCTTGGTGATACGGACTCGGTGAAAGATATTCCTGTGTAAAATTCATGAATTCATAACTTTTGAGGGTATATTTCACGACTGATCTATTGGGCCGTGATAAGAATTCAAAGGTGAACGGAGCTGGAGGACATCTTCAAAGAGGCCGAGGACATCACAGGAAAGCCAATGAGCGGCGTTGCCCTCCTCCGACATCCTCTGAATGCCTTCCACGTGCCCCCCCCCCTGCAATGTGGTACTCTGTCGGAGAAAAATCAGATATCATTGGAGTCTGCTGTCATTAACTTAATTTACATGGAGTATCAATCAAAATCTTGGGCAGGGGGGGGTATTGATGGCTTTGCAAATTCCACCAGAGTTTGTTAAACCACAGAAATAGTTGTGAAACAGAAAGCTGTCGGTTGTGGCTTTCACACAGAAGGACACTATCAATCAAAAAGAAGGAAGCGTGTACTGGAGTCAGACGCTCAGGATACCACAGCTTCCCCTCGTCATGGCATCGCTATCAAAGCTAACAGCCTTTAGCATGTGTCAATGGAGGCGGATAACCCCTGGTAGATACAAGAGGACGAGGAGACAATCAAAGGCAGTTGGCTCCACTGGAGGTGACAGTGGTCAGCTTCTGGAGGTGATAAAGGCCTTTGAACCTGAAAGCAGCTCCGGGCCCTGCTTTTGTGTCCCCCTTGCCCCCCCCTTGAGTCTCGCCGCGAAGGGGTCAACTTTGATTTTAGCCTCCGGGGATCCAAGACAGCGCTCTTCATCTCTGCTGGAGATAGAGAGTTCAAGAGAGACGCAGAGCAGGAGAAACGAGGAGGTGCTCCACGTCTATCAGATACTGCTCCATCAGTCGGAGCTACTCAACTGCAGGGCGGGTCAACATGCTTGACCTCAGACGCTTGACTGGGAATGCAGGAAAAAACAGATAAGTGCATCTGTAAAAGCAGCGGCGTCTGCTGACGACAGCAGCAAGGACTTCAAATGTCTGCTTTCTTTCCTTTTAAGCACGGACAATACAAAACTATTAGTTGAAGTGCTGCTCAAACCAGAAGGTCTAAAGCAAATCAATTTGTCATGATTATGACGTGCGTTTTCAAACTGACTAAATTCAGAGTTCATAGTATCATTAAAGCGCAGTCATTTTCACCTTTTGACTTTATCTTCAATCAACATCACGAGGAGGAAATTATGCTTTATGAGGGGAAAAGTCTCAGTAAGGTTATGGAACAAATGCTTTTCCTGAGTGAATGTTATTACGGCTCATGACATGTCTGTTCGCCACGCACGCCGTCAGCCTTGGCGGTCATGGTTGATGATCTTCCCTTTTTCATTCTGGACAGACCACTGATGGAAACAAACTCACAGTGGATCTCTAAAGAGCAGAGTGGTTCCCTGAGAGCAGACATTTGGATTATTGCTGCAGCCTCGAGTTAACATATTTAGAAATGTTGAATTCCTGGATTCGTTTGAAGGCTGCCCTCAAACCTACCTGCAGGGCAGCTATTACGAAGCAAAAGTAGGAACGCCAAAAGCTCATTGTGCTCAGTTCACTGTGCTCACAAATCCAGCCTCGCCACCCTTGTGCATGCATGCGTGGAAGCACAAATACATCCTCTACATATAGCAGAACATCTATAATTGCATCTCGCCTATAGAGCACAGGAGAAAAATAGCTCGAGACCTGAACTAGCTGATAAGGTTGCAAGTCAGAGGATATTTAAGGAAATTGAGTTACGTCTGGATGAGCACGTTTGTCTTTAAATCCGCTTCTGTTTTCAGAAGCCTCACTGTTCATTTTCAACCCCTTTGAGAGGCATAACCCCGGGAGTTTTACTGTATGTGTTAAAAAAAAAAAAGAAAAATCTGCTGAATGCTTCTCTCTGCCTTGCAGCTCAGGGATGCTAAAACATCCTACCTGAAAAACCAAATAAAAACCAAGCAAGAAGCTGTAAAATTGATTAATCCAGTCAATGGCACTCAATATGGTTTTTCTTGTACTTTTGGCCACTTGGGGCTAATGACTTGCCCTTTATTGGTAATTACTTGCTGTCCTCATCCTTGGTACATTGCACCTGTGTACAATTATATCTTTATATTTATTGTCTCCCTCTTCATCGTCGACAATCAGCTAGGGGGGGGGGGGGTGGGTGGGGGTGCTGGGGGGTTGCACAGCAATGTGCGCTGTGGTCGATGAGGCAAAGCAGAGAGGACATTAATTATTCAGCATTCAAATCACAAAAATAAAGATGGCAAAACCAAATTGTTTTGAAAATTTCCTGAGGAAAAAGAAACGCTGGCAAGCCTCCCAAAATGCTGTTTGAAAATGCTCTTTGAAGGTAATGAGGCACGCTCGTGGCACACACAAGCACCGAGCAGTGCCATACAAGGCAGCATGTTCTCACTTGGCTTTCTTTTTTGCTTACATATCACTTTACGAAGGCACGTGTGGTACATTTGTAATGAAGTGCAGGATCATGCCCTGCCCCCACTAAGGCCATGCCTTTTAAAGAAAGCAATGTGGGCAAAAAAAGGTGGAAAAAAAGTGCCCGAAACTTTGCTTCTCGGGTTCGTGACTCTCATAACAACATCCTTACGAGCTGAAATTCACTTCTTCTTCTTCTGTTTTTTTTTTACTATACCAATGTAAAATGTGATATCACTCTTAATTCTGTGATAAAGAACACTACTCTGCACTGCACTGCAATGAGTGATATTAAACTCACCATTATACAGACCTTTTTTATGGGTAATGAGATATGAGTGAATCTCCTTTCTGGTAGTTAATAATCCATGTGATGTATGGATGAAAATAATATTTTTATTGTAGAGCCATGTGCAAAAAATGTAGTGGTTATTAGCCAGGTTTGTGGTGATAAAAATGATAAAGGGATCATGAAAAATTTATATGAGAGAGTTTCAAACTTCTCCAATCATTTATTCACTGTGTGTAAATGTGTAGTCCTGGTCAATATTAATCACCATAAAACTGACCTGGAGCAAATGAGGAAATCATCCAAGTGAACTTGATACAGCAAGACTCAAAGAAAGGTGTCGGCTCGACGAGCTACACTCCTGAAAACGTCTTCAAGCAGCACCTTTCAGGATCGTAGCTCTTCCCTCAAACCAACCATAACTGGTTCGAATTCCACTTGTCTATTTAAGGAAAAAGTAAAAAACATCTGTGGCTTGTCGTTTATTTTCATAAGACACATGTTTTCAGAACTTACTTATTAGAGGTCTTCGGAACAACCCAACAACCCGAAAACCGAAGTTCTGACCCGACCTCAATCGGGTCTTGGGTCCATGTGACGTGACGTGACTCCGGGTTCGGGTCGGAATCGGTACAGTTAGTCTCGGGTCCGGTCGGTGCTCTCTGACAGGCTGGGTCTGCGTTTACTCAAGAGAGGTAAAGATATTGGCGGTGGCAGCCAATGTCAGGACTTGTCAGAGTTAAATGATTATTAATTACCGTGACGTGTTTGTCATGAAACAATCGTGTTGCCGTAGCGTGTAATTAGCAGTTTGCCCGGCAGCTGTAAAGCACAACGGATCGCCAACATGACAACGCTGGATGAGAGAACATATTCACGACACGCCCTGACCGGTGTAGGCTATTAGCGTTAGCAGTTGCTATCAATAGCATCTGTATCCACAAAGAAAATAACGACGTGGATTTATTGTTGTTTACATCACGTAGCCTATGTAGCAACTGAACCGGTAGAAGAAGACAACTTTAGGGTAAGAAAATCAAGTTTTATTCAACGCTAGACAACTTTAACATGAGCAACTATGGGCTGGATTGTCTCGGTTCTATTCGGGTAACTCGGTTCGGTTCGTGGTCGGAAATTAAAGACTCGGGTCGGGTCGGTTCCGGGTCGAATTTTCACAGGTCCATTCGGGTTCAGGTCCATGAAAGTGGACCCGTGAAGACCTCTATTACTTATCTCAAGAAATGATCTTTACCAGCGTTAGATAACAAAGCTGCTATACTATCAGTGCCGGACTGAAAGCTGTGAAGTAGTGTTGCATTTCTACATATAAACTTATGCTGACAAACATCCTGGTCTGAATCATGTTAGAGCATCTCTGCAGTCAGTTTGCTTTCTTCTAGTATCTGCAGATGTTGTGTTGTGTACATGTGCTGGGATAACTGCTGTTTGTGAAGGTCAGTTACTCTTATTACTCTCTCATTACAAGCCATATTTGTCCTAGATTGACACTTACAGACCACAGCGTCACACCTTCAGCTTTAGTGTTTTCAATAACCATCTTTATTGGATTTGGAAATAGTGCATGTATGCAAATAGTACGCAGATGTGAGTATAAACATAGTGAAAGATTCTTCAATCAGGACGGTGAAAATGTCATAAGTGGCTATAAAAGGCATCCATGAGGTCTAGTGGTTTCATATATATGTTCTTTTATCCCATGAACCAGTCTAGGCAGATGGGCCCTGAACTGAGTCTGGTTCTGGTTTCTTTTTATAGTTTTCCATCTCCATTGTTCCTTGCTGCCCCATGCTGAGAACAAGGGATTGAATAAGAATTGACATTATAATAATGCAGTTATAATGAGTTATATTGTACATGTCCATGATTATAAATAATTCAAAATCTACTGGATTCATTAGAAAAATAATGGGTTTATAACTGGACTGATTTGGACAAATATTTAATTGGACTTGTGTTGAACATGTTCAGTTCCCTGAAAAGACTGATTTTACTGGGTGCTTGTATGGGTCTCTCTGGGTGCTCTGGTTTCATCCCATCCTCCAAAAGTATGTTAGGTTAGGTTGACTGGAAACAGTAATAATGTTTCATATTAACTCATTGACTGCCATTGACGCAATGACAGTGAGCATTTGCATCGTCCGTATTTCCAACTAATTGGTTTTTGTGCATATTTGTGTTCCCGAGTGAAAATAGCAAAAGAGAAAGATTAAAAAAGGGGGATGAAGAAGTGTGTGCTGGGTGGAGAGAAGTGTCAGGTGTGATAAAGGGTATCGGGAATGAAAGGAAAGGTGTAGAAGGTGATGGTGAGACCGGCGATGTTGTTGGTTTAGAGCAGGGGGGTCAAACTCAATTCCACCGGGAGCCAAAATTCAAACCACGCTTCAGGTCGTGGGCCAAACAGGATAAACATTTATTGAACACACTGAAACGAAATGTTTTTGGAACATAAATATGAATAAAAACAGAAATATTATTCTGTAATAAACTTAAACCCTAAATAACTTACATTTAATATTTTGCTCTCCATAAAAATATCTTGTAAAATGATACAAGTTAGAAATATGAGCAACTTAACATTAAAATGTGCTTTTCAGTAACAACTAGGGGTGTGACGATACACTCAGCGCACGAGACGAGACGAGACGAGACGAGACACGATATTGGGTTCACGAAACGAGACGAGATTTTAACAAAATTACAATGACAAACTATATATGACTGAAACAAGCCTTTTTTAATGGTTGCACATGCATTTTGAAATGTTTTATAAATTTTTACATGAAAAATCTTAGCATGAGCTTTTAATAAACTGAAACTAACAAAAATTGAAACAAAAACTAAACTTTATTAAAGTTAAATTAAAAAAAAATTAATTTTATTTAAGTGCAAACAACATGTGTAAACTTAAATCAAAGTTCTACTCTGTCAACACAGAGTTCAAATAGTGCAAATAAAGTCTAAGTATGTCACTGACTACTTGCTGCAACTACACAGCCATGTTCTTTTTTAAGAATATTAGCATGTCCACATTCTCAGGTAGCAGTTGGGATCTTTGTGCATTAACTATGTCTCCTCCTGCGAAAAGATGAGTTCATTTGAACAGAGGTAGCAGGGCACAAAGGCACGCTTTGGCAAGCTGAGACAGCAAAGGATATTGGGAGCAGTGTTCTAGCCACCATTTCAGAGGGCAGCCTTGAGGGATAGAAGCCTCTTTTCTTTGTTTTCAACTTCCCTCTCAGCCTGTTTTAAACTGTTGGACTCCTCTGGCTCTTTCTCTTCTTTTCCTAGTCCTTCTTTATGTTCTGGCAGGCTAGACTTAGCCAATGACTGTACGTAGCAAAGGCGCATTACAGCCGCCACAGGTCACAAATAAAAGTTTGGATAGCTCACAAATCTCGCGAGACAGATTTTGAACACAACGAGAAATATCGTCAACTTAAATCTCGCGAGATCTCGTGGCACGAGATCTTGTCACACCCCTAGTAATAACAATTCAAATCATTCAGTTTTCTTTGCTCTTATGACATCTGATCGAACTGTTTCTCCCATAAAAGCAGCTTCACTGCGTCACACATGTCAGTGATCATGTGGTGGCGTCCCTGGAGCTGCACATTTAAGGCGTTAAGTTGAACTGTTATGTCAGACTTCAACTTTTCATCTCTCCAAACGGTGGAGTCTTTTCCTTTACAGTCCATGAACTGAGAGATTTTGTTGCTGAGCTCAAAAACTCTGTTGAGAACTTTCCCCCGACTGAGCCAACGCACCTCTGGATGATCAGGAATGTAGCAAACTCTGAATCTATCTGCTGCATAAAGGAACCAAACTGCCAGTGATTTAACGCTTTAGCTGGATAAAGTTTACGGTTTGTGTTCCAGTGCTCATCATGGTCCATCTTCAGGACTTTTCCACATAGAGCTTCCTGGTGTCTGATGCAGTGATGTGTTGTTAACTCACTGGGACAGTTCTCCTCCTGCATCCTCACTTGCATCCCCCCATTAGTTCACTTTATTTACTGCTCATGGCTGCTGCTCCATCTGTTGTCAGTCCAATAAGTTGACATTAATTTTCAAAAATGTCTTTTCCAGTCGTTGTCCCGTGCATCGATTTAATGTCCATTACTTCTTCTGTTACGCACAAATTGGAGTCCACTCCACAGATGAAGCTTGAAACTAGACTTGATTGATGCAGGAAGTGTGCGGAAAGGCCGCTGAAGCATTGCATTTTGGGATCTGTAGTTCTGTGCAGTATTGTTTTAATCTGCACTTCATTTCAACGGGCCATTAATAACGATAATGTAAGATGATCTTGCGGGCCGGATGTGGCCCGCGGGCCTTGAGTTTGACACATGTGGTTTAGAGACAGAGGCAGAGCTGGAGGTAACAGAGATTAAAATATTGAGGTTTTCTTTGGGAGTGACGCGGTTAGATAAGATCAGGAATGAGAACATCAGAGGGACAGCACATGTTACGACGGTTTGGACGTGTACAGAGGAGGGATAGTAATCGGTAGAAGGTGATGACGCTGGAACTGCCAGGCAGGAGGCCAAGAGGAAGACCAAAGAGGAGATTTATGGAGTGTAGTGAAAGAGGACATGAAGTTGGCGTGTGAGAAGAGGATGGAGAGGATAGAGATCGCTGGAGGAGGATGATTCGATGTGGTGACCCCTGAAGTGGTGAACCACCAAATCATCTTAGCTTGAAAGACTTTTGAAAAGTCAAGACTTATGTGGAGGAAATATGGACCGTGATAGGACTGAACTGATCTTCAAGGACAGGAAGATAATAGAAGGAAAGAAACTTTCTTTTTGTGCTCCCATGCATTTTTTTCATCTTTCATTATTCAAAACTAATATTTTCTTGTCCAATATTTGGCCCTTTCCTGGTGATGCTGCAAACTCCAGGAGTTTATATAACAGGTGTAAAAACACAGATCATGTGACTCTTATTACATGCAGCTGGCCTTCATGGAGCTAATGTGACCTCTGAGGCTAACTGGCAGCACCAGATTTTAATGTGTACGCAACTGCATGAATGCATTCATTTGTGTGTTAAACCGGACCTTATTTCCACAAAGAAACAATGCCCTTCAAATCTCCGTCAGATACAGATGAAAAGAAGGAAACCAAATCCAGATAATCCTCGGTGCATTAGCGAGCGCACTAACAGTATGGTATAGCCCATTAGTGGTTAACAATGATAGCTGATTTTCGGATGGCACAGATAGTCATTACGGTAATTCTCTCCAGTCTGCGTCAACTCCCCAATGACAACCATTGCTTCCGGCACTGACATTAGATCAATAATGCAAAACCTCCCCAAAGTTCTGCCTTGTGGTTTCATTTAAAAGAGCTTCTTCTCCAACTAATGATGCAGGTTAATTGGCTTGTCATTGTTTGGGAGTTTACTGGGAAAAGGAACAAGGGCCTATTTAAAAAAAAGAATGCACTGGGGATGTGCCATGTCCCCTTTGTGTATTGCCTCTGTAGCTTTATTGATGGCTTTTCTATTTCTTGGCTGACCACCAAATTGCTGTGCTTGTGTGTATTTTGCTTTTTACAGGGTCAGTATGTTCAAGAGGAAATAGTTTACCAAGAGAGAAGGCAAGAAAAGCAGCTCAGATCAAGCACTCTCAGAAACAAGGGTCATCATGAGTCCAGTCTGAACATCATTTTCACATCGGAGGCACCCATGAATAAATGAATACGAAAGCAGTTTATCACTGAAAGCTGAAAAATCAAAGCTATAATGTCCATTTACATCCACATGCCCTGACAAAGTGTCCTTGAGCAAGACACTTATCTCCTGTTTAGTCATTCATCACGGGTTGCCCAGGAGACCTCAAACACATACGCAGACACACACATCCATTCAGCTAGTCAAACATATGGTCCATTATGTACGCTCTGTGCATACTGTTGTCCTGCCTAGTTTCCTCCCCACAGATCACCTCAGGGGTTGAGCAACCTCCATCGATTGCCACCACTTATTAATCTGACGCTGGGTGGACACTACAGGCCAGTCATTTGTTAGTGGCTCTCCAACAGGATGCCATTAGAGCGTCGCTGTCGCACATTATCCTGAATAAGTCATGAAGGGGCCGGTTAAAGCTGCAACTTCCTCCCACATTAGGAGAAACGACTTTCAGGCAGTGAGTAACAAGGCACATTTTGTTAATATGCATGTAGGGAGAAAAGGCTGAGGGAGAGCAAAGTAGGCAGAGACAGACAAAGGAAGAAAGTAAAACCGATAGATTTCAATTAAAGACTGGGGACAAACTAAAGTCTCCGTGGAGAGAAGGACATTCAAGATCAATTGCTGATAGAAGATGCAGACTAAGTGCTTTTATTACGGTGAGAGAAGCAGAATTTTGCCTGATCGTTCCCACACTCAGACCTTGAATTAGGTAGAAACACAGCAGTATCACTGGTCCAAACTTTCTTTTCCTGTCTTTTTATTTCTTGCCAAACGAGTGTTCATTGCTGTACACCCTCGTCCAATTCTGATGATTTACATGATGAAAAAAAATAAATAAATAAATGAAAGAAATATACATATTTTATTTTTAACATGTATAAAAAGAAGATAAACAGGGTATCAGATCAACATGGCATTATTTAGGAAACAAGAACTAAGTTGAAGTGGAGGAGTAGTGTGAAAGTAAACCCTGGCTCTCTCCATAGGAATAAACGAGGTAGGATGTTGTATGAGACTGGCGACCTGTCCAGGGTGGATCCCTGCCTTTCAGGGGTTAGGGTTAGGGTTAGGGTTAGGGTTAGGGTTAGGGTTAGGGATTAGGGTTAGGGTTGGGGGTTAGGGGTTAGAGTTGGGGTTAGGGTTAGGGGTTAGGGTTGGGGGTTAGGATTAGGGGTTAGGGGTTAGAGTTGGGGTTAGGGTTTGGGGTTAGGGGTTAGGGTTAGGGTTGGGGGTTAGGGGTTTAGGGTTAGGGTTAGGGTTGGGTTAGGGTTAGGGGTTAGGGTTGGGGGTTAGGGTTAGGGTTAGGGGGGTTAGGGTTGGGGTTAGGGTTGGGGGTTAGGGGTTAGGGGTTAGGGTTAGGGGTTAGGGTTAGGGTTCGGGTTAGGGGTTAGGGTTGGGTTTGGGTTAGGGTTAGGGGTTAGGGGTTAGGGTTAGGGTTAGGGTTAGGGTTGGGTTAGGGTTAGGGTTAGGGTTAGGGGTTAGGGGTTCGGGGGGTTAGGGTTAGGGTTAGGGGGTTAGGTTAGGGTTAGGGTTTTGGGGTTAGGGTTAGGGTTAGGGTTAGGGTTAGGGTTAGGGTTAGGGTTAGGGTTAGGGTTGGGGTTTAGGTTTGGGGGTTAGGGTTATGGTTGGGAGCTGGGATAGACTGTAGAAGATCCAGCAGGATTAAGCGGGTATAGATGATAGATGGATGGATGGATGTTGTATGTTCTTAATAAATTGATCAAATTGATCAAGTCTTAACAGTTTGTTCACCTGGAGCATTTAGGTCTGTGTTAACACATTGCCAAAGTGGAAAGACATCAGCTATAATCTTAGAGAAGTCATTCTAAAATTCTAGAAAGAGATTCCAAACTATCTGGGGAATGTCATACAGCAACGAGAAAGATTATCCACAAGTCCGAAAATTCAAAACAGCTGGCAACATTCCAGAAAGTTCATTCAAAGACTCTTCTTGGGCTACGTTAACACTGCAGGTCTTACTTTTTGCAAATATCTTTTTGTGTGTGTGTGTGGCTGTTCATGTCAGTGTCTTAAATGTGACCTACTGTATATCAGACTAGGTCTGATGTAAAAAAAATCCAATTTCATGTTACTGGAGCTGTTCAGACAGGTATAATAAAAATCAGATATGGGCCACTTTTACCTGCAGTGTAAATGTATCCTTGGAGGAGCAGAAGAGCTGCACCTCATTGACCACAGGCCTCAGTTAGCATCAAGTTCATCACAGCACAATTAGGAGAAGTTTGTACAAGTGCGGTTTGTTCTGATTCTTTTCCAGGAAAATGCCTGAAAAGCAGAATTTAGGCTTAAAAAAAAGAAAAACTTCAATAAACAGAGGCAACGTAGCAAAGAAAAGGGGCCAAAAAAATGAGAGAGCCTTTCTGCCACAGTGCAACCGCTGCCTGCACAGCCTTTTTCTCAGTAATGTTTAATGCATGGTTGGTGTTTTTCAAAACGTGAGAACGTCCGGCTGTCACAGTTACAAGCAAAAGCAATGAATTTTGAAGGTCTGAAAGTAAAAAACATAAACATAACAAGTAATCATTATGGATCTTTTTTATGCCCGTGACAGGTTGCCTTTCAGATTGAAGCCAATATAAAGGCCAGTAAATATTTTAGCTGTGTATTTTCTCTCATGTTTGTCAGACTTTCACAGTGCGCTCCACTGCATGACTGCTTGTTGACCATGTAGGGATGTTGAAAATTCATAGACATGTATCATTCCCACACAGTCACTCACAAAACAGCTTACGCCATGTCCACATACTGACTGAAGCTCACATATGTTCTTATATGAGTTGGGATTCAGTTACTGGTTTCATCTCCGACTGACATCCCGGTCTCTCTGTGGTTGACGCAGTGAGAGATATTGCTTAAATCCTCGTTTTTTCCAGCATCGTTAGAGAGCTCAGCAGGGCGCCACATGAGCCGCTTCTGTAGCTGTGATTTCTGGTTTGATGAGGTTATCTGCTGATCAGCATGGAGCAAGGAGCGCTTTCATAGCTGCAGTCTGAGGGGAAGTCAAGTTCACTGAAGGGGCAGATGACTGACATTTTGACGGCTCCAACCTTACCGGCACGCAGGTAAAATAAATGTCACACTAAATTTACCATCATTTACCAATCACCCATCTTCAGAAATGCTGGGCAAAAAAATAAATGAATGAAAAATATGAAAAACTGCATATTTGTAAATTAATTTGAATCTTTAATTAAACATACAAAGTGCAAAGAATGTTATTTTTTAATGTGTGTGTGTGTCCTCACTGACCGCCTCCACTCTATTTTTTTTTTTTTTTTTTTTATATAATATATGCAGCATCCTCAAAAAGCGGGGAGAGAAGCAAACAGGATTTTTTTTTTTTTTTTTTTTTTTTTTTTTTTTTTATGTAGGATACTGCACTACTAAAGCCAGCATCTGGTTAAAGCCATTGAGGTCAAGCTCTTGATTTAATTCAATTCCCCAAATACAATAAAGTTGGTCAGTGAAGACAATGAAAATAATCACCATCTTTTATTAAGGTGCTTTGTTGCATTGAAGAAAGTTTTCCAACTTTGTGCCAGTAAAAATAATCATTACTGATGCAGACAGAGACAGCGTATCAGTGAGGAGCCCACATGTTTTAGTCCCAGTCAGTTTCATTAGGTCTGTAAGTCTGGTCCGATAATTCTGGTCCGTAGTCTAAAAAGCACTATTTAGACTGAATGTTGACTGAGGTCTGCATTAATCAGAGCTGCCGTTTTGTGACAGAAACATTGTACCTCCAGCAGCTGCTTTTCACACACTCAACAATTTACCCTCAAAACATTATTAAATTCCAGCGGAGTATTTAAAAACCGAAAAGAAAACCATCAAAAAGGAGAGGAACTACGGTTCTGTAGAACTTAAATGAATTTAACTGATGCCCATAATTGTACAAACAATTCATCCAGAAAGTAACTAGACCAATTCAGAGAAGACATGAGAAACATTTATGTTATAAATCCATCCAAGCAGATTTGAATACAGTGTAGATCTTCAAAGTTAAAGTCAGTTCTGCTCTCACTGAGACCCTGCAGATTTGTCCACTTCAGAGTTAGTTGGATGCCAGCATGAATGGCTGCTTTAAACGCTCTTGTGATAAAATATCAAAAAAAAAAAAAAAAATCATTCTGGTCTGTAAGCAAAATTGCAAGTGATAGCTACATCTTTTGCAGCTGTCCTAAAACATCGCAGGAATGCAAACTAGCTGGGCCTTAATTGCTCATACTTGTAAGCAGCTATTTAATGATGATAGCATCTGCAGCATGGAGGACAAGCTGGTCCCCCTGCAGGGCCAGACTCACTCTCTGCTCATCAATAGACAGGGTCAAACCACAGCTCGGCTCCAGATAGCACAGGGGGAGATTTGTAATGTGAAAATATCACTGTGGCATTTACAGTTAAGGTTTGCCTGCAGGGTGACAGAAGGTGTAGTTAACTGACTCATTGTGGAAGCAATCAAGCAGAAAGCCTGCAAGATTTTTAGGATTTTTTTTTTTTTTTTTTGGAAAGCCCCTTGGCTTCCACAGACAGTGGGAAGCTTCTTCTGAAATCTCCCTGATGTTTTTCGGTCAGATTCTTTGTTATTAAGAAGGCCATAATGCAGAGAGGTTGATGGCCTCTGAATCAACAAGGGAAAGCTTGTGATGTTCTACTGGAGGACATGTTTACAAGAGCATGCTGTGCTTTAAGGGAAATTATGAGCATGTGTCTGGTCTCAGCAGTGTTAATCCATGACCAGATCTTCAGTGCAGATAAGACTGGACTTTTACACTTTTTAAGTCTAATAGGCACAAGCAAAAAAGGATGAATCACCAGAAACTAAATTTGAAATGAATTTGTGTCTTGATTTTTAATCGCAATTAATCGCATGATTTCCCTGATTAATCACGATTAATCGCATTGAATACGGAGAATCAAGTAATGAATTCAAAAGTAGTGTAAAGGTCACTTTTATTTAAATGTTCTAAAGTGTCATAACATTTGTTGTTCAAACACTTTTAACATCAACACTTGTCAGTAACACATATTTAGGGTAAATCTCATCTTAAAAAATGTCAAATAAAGTAAGGCTTATTGCCACTGCCAGGGCATTAATGTCAACCTGTTTTTATAAAAAATAAAAAAATACTACCAACAAAATCCTGAGCCACAATCAGAACATTAAAACAGGTAATTTCTGAGGTAACAGCAGAAACTTGTAAACGGGGAGTTCAACTTGGCAGTTCTCCCCTTGGAGAACTTTAAAATGAAAATGTCCATGTTAAAGTTCTGTAACTTTATCCATTCATAATTATCTGTGTATCATCAATTGTCAATCAAAAATGTAAAAAGTTAAAAGGTAACTTTTTTTTTTTTTCTGTTTTTTAATCCAACACACAAAAAAAAAAAAAAAAAAAAAAAGACATTTTTTTTTATATTTCAATTTTAGCAAACAGGCCACGGGACTGAATTCGTTTTTAATATTTTATTGTCTGGTTTACGTGACCCTGAAATGGCTTTGTTTTATAATGGAGGACTGGACTTTCTGTTGTCATTACAAATCTGTGCCACTAGATGGAGCCGCACTGCAGTAACCAGCTAGAGAACAGCAGGACAGTGAACACATGGAGCAGATCTGATGGAACATGGAGGAATGACAGGATCGTCTTGAACAAAGGGGTCTGAAAGTTGTTTTCTTTTTCTGACAGAATTGTTAATATTGCTACCTGAGTTGCTACCTGAACTGTAAAGCACACTGATTTTTACCGTTCTCCATGTCCGCATGTTTACCTGCCAAATATTTTCCGGTTCCGCAGCAGCCAGTAACAGACTTTTCAAAACAAAAGCACGTTGAGCAACATGCGTTAACGCGCGATAAAATAAATGTC
Source organism: Hirundichthys speculiger (assembly GCA_018398805.1). Classification (NCBI taxonomy): domain Eukaryota; kingdom Metazoa; phylum Chordata; class Actinopteri; order Beloniformes; family Exocoetidae; genus Hirundichthys; species Hirundichthys speculiger. The sequence continues at coordinate 1,857,861 of JAGFBZ010000430.1, forward strand.
GGCGTTAATAAATTGAATGCGTTAACGCAATAATAACACGTTAACTTCCCTGCCCTAATATATATATATATATATATATATATATATATATATATATATATATATATATATATATATATATATATATATATATATATATATATATATATATAAATCCACTTGAAAAACAGCAAATGTTTGTGAGACTGTAATAGCTAAAGAAACAGGTATGACACATGGTGCAAGGTGGGCTTAAATTCTTTATTTAGGCTATTTCTTTTAATCAATCGGGAGATTGCAGGCCAGATCGGGTTCTGCTCTTTCCTCTAATACGAGTAAAAGATGTGAGTTTGAGTTACTCAGCCATAGATAATGCACCAACAAAGACACTGGAGATCTTCATAATGGAGCTTCAGTTCCAGGGTCAGCATGGGCCTCTAATCAATCAGAGGAGCTTGTGGAGGAAGTGCTCCACAGAAGGAACACACCATCATTTATCTCATCATTTGATGGTGTTGTACAGGTTTTTTTTTGTAAACAAATCAGGATGCAAATTGCATTTGTTTGCTAACCCCAAAGCTTTTCAGGTTGATTTAAAGCGCTTGCACATCCTGCAATCACTCACACGCAGAAGATAATGTTTTCTGGCATGACAGAGCTGGCTGAACCTCAGATGAATGTTCTCCCTCGCCGCCAGGCCTGATTTTCTGCTGGTCGTCGCGCGGCATGTGTTCGCAAATCAATCAGACCCCTTGTTCTAATCACTCCCACTTATATCACCCTGCAAATAAATGACACTGCTGAGAAGGGGAGATCAATAGGGGATAAGGTGAAAGCCTCCTTGCTTCCTACCCATAGGGCACAGGGTTGGGGCGGAGACTGGGGAGTGAACAGAAGACCCAGATGTGGCCCAAATGAAACTAGGATAGTTTATTCTTTTATCTTCCACCTACAACCATGTCAGTCTCAAACACTACTCAGTAACGAGAACAGATATTACATTTCTGAGTGAGTTCTGCATCTGTTTTACACATGAACATATACTGGTGTTTGCATGTGTAGTAACCAGGGTTGGGCATCGTTTGGATTTTAACAATTCTGATTCCGATTCTCTGTTTCGATTCCTGTTCAAACTGATTCTCGATTCTGATTCTTTGATGTGTAGGTCAACAGAACATGACTTATCTAACAGTAGAATATTTTCCTTAAAAAAAACTGAGAAGGGAAGGAGCCTTTTCACCACATAGGCTGTTACTTTTCTGTGGCAGTCGTGTGTTTGCTCCACTGTCATTTTACGCCTCGCAGCCAACGTGAATGGGGGGGTCACGTTGTTTGTTCGGCTTGGGAAAAGGAATAAAAATGTCCCTTCAAATGTTCTGGACACCTCGAGTCACTGTTGCAGGTCCCCAGCAGCAATATTCCACCATGGAGTTATTATAGTATAATATTAACACTGATGATACATGTCAGAAAAAAAGCGAATTAACACATTCCTTAACGGAGGAGCAGAATGTTTGTCCGACCTAGCAACAGTAACTAGGAAATGAAATGAAAAATACTTTATTAATCCCAGAAGGGAAATTCAACATCGTAGTAAGGGGGCGGTGCTTTCCGAAAGGTCAATTAAATACGCTACACTCGTTTATTTACCTGATGCCATATTAGTCGTGCTCCGTCCTTTGGCAGTAACGCTTCCAACAGATGTTGCACTGCACCAGGTAGCCGTCATTTCCTGGACTGAAATGCAGCCAAACTCGAGAGCTCTTGGGATCCATGTTGTGGCGAGTGAAGTCCCGTCAGTGACGGACGTGACGTCGACATTAGCGCGGAGTTGAGTACGCCGGGCGGACTAACATCAACAAACTAGTGCAGTAAATCAAAACAACAAAAAAATAAATAAGAAAATAGCGCGGACATTTAGGAACCGCAAAAAAGAATTGAAATTCAAAAATCTTCTAAACGGACGTTAGGAACCGATTCCTACTTGGAATCCTTTTTCGGTGCCCAACCTAGTAGAACAAATGAGAGCATTTTCCTGTAAAACTGCCCTGCAGCCGTGACTGCAGCCAGCATTTCCTTTAGTGGCCTCTCAGGTAGAGACAAGAACACAGCAGGTTTGCTCAAACGTACAACTGCGTCTGAAAGCTGACAAAAATATTATTGGCTCTGTATTTTTTATTCAAGCTCATATCTATTGAGCTACTAATGAGCAAATGTTAAAAGAGACATTGTGATGCTTCTTAAAAAATTCCCTGAAGTCTTAGTCATGTTTGAAATGCAGAAATGCAATACAATACAAACAATCTTTCAATCACGTCTTTAAAATTCTGTTCAAAGAACCCGATTCAGTCCCCCCCCACCCCACCATCCTCAAGTGCACCATCAACATCCACCTAAGTAACACCATGTTGACTGTTGAAAGCACTTTGGCATCAGTCATAGAATATTTTTACAGGCTCACTGCATTTACAGGCTACAGGCTACATTCAGCATGTCTGATAATAAATCCTTGAGCTTTGTAGAAGTGAAACAGTGAGCCACTGGGATTTCCCTTTAATCATGTCAAGCTTTGATCAAAGTATCGATTCTCAAGAAATAAACCATTCAAACAAAAGACGCGCATTGGTTACCAGTCCTCGTCACGCAACCTGTTCAACGTCTTTGCAGCACGTTTCACGTTGTGATGAAAATAAAAACTGGAGGTGAGTGTTAACTAGGTGATAAATGGTCATGAGCTTATTCCAGTTCCCCCAGTCCAGCCAGGCTTTATTTGTTAAGATGACCAGGGTCATGCTGGGAGGCCCAGATACCTGCTGGGTGCAGCTTGCCCAAACCCTCCTCCTGTTCCTGCTGTTCCTGCGCCTCCTGTGAGCAGTGAATAAGTCATGCTGTGAGTCAGTAAAGGCCCGGGCTAAATCTAAAAGCCGGGCCCGGGTTTGGTTAAAAGTGCCAGTGGTAGACTATAAAAGGGCAGGGAAAACTGCAAGCAAAGAGAAACTCTCTCCCCTCCTATTTATGATTCATGAATGACTAATCTTTAATGTAAGCCTCCTCAAACACAATTTATTTTATCATTCACACAGTGTGCTGCAGCTGGGCTCTTTGCACCACACCCATGAAAACGTTTCTGGAAGAAAGAGGCCATGCAGCATTTGAGCGGCTTGTTATGGTTTGAAATGTTTGTTCCGAGTTGATATTTCAAGCATCGCCTCGTGTTTGAGCAGGTAACTGATCAGAAGAGTCCTGAAGAGCAGGAGGAGGATTTTGAAGATTCCTCAATGAAAATGACTGAAAACCCAACAAAAAATAAATAAAAAACAACTTTTTCTCCAAAGATGTACATATATTTAAAGCATGCATTTGAGAACTTCACCAAAAGAACTTTTTGTAAAATTTTCCTCTTTTTTATTAGTTGGAAAAATTCATGATCATAAATTCATTATCATATCATTATTCTTAAATCCAATTCAGAAGACACCCTGCAAAGTCCACTGTTACCAGAGATATCAGTCACACAATCACAAAGCTCTTCAAAAACGCAGCAGGGAAAGATGGCTTTTCTCGTGATCGCATTATTCATCTACTCGGCCTTTCAGGCTTTCGTTGTCACGCCTCTCACTCACTCTAAATGCCGTGATGTCATGCATACTGCTGAACTGCATTCTGGGTTTGATGGTTTGCCAGTGTAGCTTCAAGAGGAATGTTGAGAAAAGTTCAACTTATTACATGATAGGCAAGGCTCTGGCCAGGTACTACACCTCACTACTCACCTGTTTCATCATGAATGAGTAGTGAGGTGTAGTACCTGGCCAGGCTCTGGCCAGGTACTACACCTCACTACTCACCTGTTTCATCATGAATGAGTAGTGAGGTGGAGTACCTGGCCAGGCTCTGGCCAGGTCCTACACCTCACTACTCACCTGTTTCATCATGAATGAGTGTCGCTACAGTTCCACATGTCAGGTTCCCCCTCTGTTGAGCGCTGACACATCTCGTCTGCAGAAATCCTGTCTCAGTCTTCACGTGTGCCGTAAACGCATCACAGGATTGAGACGATGACGCGGAAACTTACCAACACTCTTCTTCTAATAGCTCTTGGAAAGCTTTGGGCTGATTTGGGGTGCATCGTTTCACTACAAATTGAGTTCACATTCCTGCAGGTGTCCCACTCCAGAGCACAAACTCACCTCACTGTGGCTTTCATATGCTGTGGTTACGTTCTCTCTCCTCTTTTTTTCTTCCATTACAACATTTTCTTCATGTCTGTTCATCTGCAGTGAAGTGCTGCTGTATGTTTAAGCCTTTTTTCATCCATTTTGTTCTACTGATCCAAATCAGGCTGCGGCGGCAGCAGCCCCCTCCTCTAGTTTTACTGCTGGGGACACCAAGGCATGCTCAAGCCAACCGAGAACAAGAGAAATAATCTCTTCAGTGAGTCCTGGACTTGCCCTGAAGCTTCTTGACCAGATAACCAAACCACTTCAATTGGCTCCTTTTGAAATGGAGCAGAAGTGACTCAACTCAACTCCGAACCCCTCCCTGAAGACTGAGGCCCAGCCATCCTTAGGAGAAAGCTTATGTCTGTGTTCGGTGTTGTTTTCCAAAAGAAGTGCTCAAGAGACACTATTCTTCTTTAGGGTTGGGAACTGAGAACCGGTTCCTGTAGAGAACTGGTTCCGTGTGTTTCAATTCCATTGGAATTGTTTGGCAGTTTATCTAGAGATTCTCTTATCGATTACCAACCAGCAAGAATCTCACGTAATTTACGCAAGTTACGCACAGTCAATTCCAGAAAGCACTTACGTGGTTAAGTTACGTCGGTTTAGCATGCGCATTGGAGTTGTAAACAACAATGGCGCCCACCAGGTTCTAGCTAGCCTATGTGCTTCTTTGTAAAACACGCTATAACATTAACGCTATGCTAATAAACGAATGCCTTCTGCATTACATTTAGAAGATGACCGTGACGAGAGAGAGAGTCTGGCTAGTTCAGAGGCTGGAAGACATGATTATTTTACTGCAAAAGAATTGTTAATTCTTCATAGTATTTGCAGATTTTCACTATGCACTGTTCCATTGTGTTTGATAGTATTTATCTTTCTTTATTATTATTTTTGAGTGCTTAGTGAGCTCATATATCCTTTTAAAAGGGAGATTTTTTCATTTCTATTAGGAAAAATCTGTTAGTAAAATGTTACACATTCTTGTGTATTTTCACAGTTACATATTACAACAGTTAACACGTTATCCAGGCTTTGGGCCTCTTTTGACCTCGCTGTTGAGTTTGTAAGGTCGTGACTTCTAAGTAAAACAAATTGATGCTTATAAAACTGTTTGTTCTCTTTTTTCCCCAAATTAGAATCGATAAAGAATCGAATCGTTAAACTGTATCGATAATGGAATCGGAATTGGAAAAATCTTATCAATTCCCATCCCTATTCTTCTTCCAGAAGAAAATGGACTTTTGCTTACTTGAACTTTCCCCTCTCGTTCTGCTATGAACATATCTTTCCGCTGTGATCACGGCTTTACGTGACCATTTCCTGCTGCACTGGTCACTTTTGGCCTGCCTGATCCTGCTTCGGATACAACTGATCCAGTTTCCATTATATGGTTTAGAGTTCTTTGCACCATGATTTGACCCCAGCAAAGTCCCTCTTTGGACATAACAGTAATCTGACTTTGGACACTTTCCCATTGCCAGTCAGGCAATGCAGCCATATTTTCAACAGACAATGTAAAAATATCTCTGGATCCCAGTTAATTTATCAGTGCAATAAAAACTTAATCGAAGAACAATTATTTCATTATACTAACAGCATATAACACATGTTTACAAATGTAAACATATGTGTTCTGAAAATGTATAAAACATTGAATTAACTACGAGTAAATCCAAGTCATTCATGTGTTTTCAGAAATCACAACTCAAATAACTATCTGCCTTGATTCTCTGTCACTCTCTGCCAGTGGGTTCCTGCAGTCTTCCAGTCCATCGGGTGGTAAAACACATCTGACAATGAATAATGTGCAATTTAGTAGTGTTATACATTCCTAAAGCATTTATAAGGGTTCAGTCACAGGTACTGTAAACAGACTAAAATACACTGATGACTTGCTTTTGTAAGCAGTCCAGTGCACGAGACAACAGTCTATTATCTATATAGATGCTTGCTCAGACTGTTCCTTTAGTCATGCACATCATTAACCAAACTAAAACTTCTCAGTGTCCTCTCTGCATGTATGTACAGTGTTCTTGAATTCCTTTGGCCTGAACAACAGGAAGTATGACAGCAAATGACACTGTTCGTTACAGGTGACAGACAATGAGCTGGGACTGGAGACTTCCTCATGCTTATCTGGTTACAAAAAGGAGGATTAAAGATTACTGTACATGGGAGTTTTTGAGACAAAAGCCATTTAACACGGCTCATAAAATGCGGTACTGTTGTGTCATTGTTATCAATGTCAAATCCAGCTCCTTTATGAGATTTCTGTCCTTTTGGATCAGACTCAGCCTTGAATCTAGCGAGTGCTTTGGAGCCTTTGACTCTTATAAACAAATGCCAAATGTCAGTGAAACAGGAGCCTATTTTCTTGATCTACAAACAAATACATTGAAAGTTTATAACTAATACATATCTATAATGCTAGTGTCATGAAGCCTAATGGTTCGTCTACATGTGGCCCTGTGATGGACTGATACCTGTCCAGGTGTACCCCTGCCTTTCGTCCCAAAGAGAGCTGGGATAGACTCCAGCAGATCCACCATGACCCTACACAGAACTAAACGGGTACGTTCTGTTATTTCTGTTTGTCTGAGCACATGGAAGCACAGAAGGAGTGTGCAAAAGCACATTTGCAAGAAATAAGAACGAAACCTGTTGAATAGCGATCCCGACATGACTTCCTCATCTGCGTCAGTGGATTCAGGTGAGTCAGTGGATTCAGGTGAGTCCACAGACACTGGTCCGGATTTGTCAGCCTGGATCTGTCATGTCTGCTAGACTTCTGGAGGAAGGATGCAGGCTCAGATTCTGACAGCACAGCTAACATAGTGTCACCTTGAACAGAAGACGCAGGAGGCTTGAACTCTGTTTTCTTTATGTTGTAATGTACAAGATGCATGGGAAGTTGTGAGTGGCCTGTGTAAATGATTTGTGTTTACTGACACACAGTAGCAACCTCGGTGCTATTTGATTCCCTCCAGCTCAAGATTCAAGACTCCCGTGTCAGCGGACCGATACGGGTGATAAGGTGGGAGGGTTTCACGCATCTGCCTCTTTGTTCCAGCCTCCTGTTCTGTTTATAAGGTGTGTGGGTGGAATGGGACGGCTCAGTGTTGACGGGCATGGAGGCATCCACAGAGCTGGATTGAAGTGCTTGTGATAGAGACCATGCTCAGAGGATATGTCACATATATGCAGACAGGGAACCAGAAATGTGGTAGCTGAAGCCACATCACAGACCAAAGACATGCTGGCAGGGCTCAAACCGGATCCTCGTGTCTCAGGCCCCATATATTTTCTTCAATATTTTATATTTCAAAATGTTTTTCAGGCTGAATGGCATGCAAATCCGTGCAATATTTGAGCAGGTTTGATGCAAGCTTGTCTGAAATAATTCAGCACTGTCAGGAAATTAGTGATTTGAGCTCAATAGTAGCATTATTTTCACATTTCTTCATTTCATTTCTGTGGTGGTGACAGCGCCTTTGTTATGGAATAAATGTTTACAGGAAAGAGCAGTTACAGAAACACTTGATCAGCCCTCAACAATGCAAACTGTATCTAAAAAAAAAAATCTGACTATTGTGCAGGTCAAAGGGAAATGTCTTTGGCTGCATCCACAGATGCAACGTCGTCACTGCAACCCTGAAAACAGAAAAACTCCACGATGACAGATCCCAGTTTAATTTCTTTTTCTATGCAATAACACAAAAAAGTGACCTTTTAATGTTCAAGATGGATTCTTGCACTACCGGTCACGTCTCGCCATGACAGCTACAGAAGCCGTGGCCATGGTCATGAATATGGAGAAGCTGGTATAGACGGATGAGTGGATGAATTAATTTGTCCGATTTTAATCACCTGTGAACATCTCTCGGTGGAATATTCCCCTTTTCAATTGCTACATTTCAAGCAAGCACAATTGTGAAAAAGAATGAGGTTTGCTTTTGCTTTCTCAATGACAAAGTAACACAACTGTTTTTTTTTTTTTTGAGTGTTGAGCCAGGAACACTGTGTAGACGAACATATATAAGTTTATTAAATGATTCAAAGTACAGTCGGTGGTTAGACTTCCTGTTTATGCACAGCAGTGGTGGTTACATAACCCATGAGCCTTTCCTTTTTTTTTTTTCTCTCGACAACTACTCGCTCTAAAAAATGGCAAGCTTCCATGAGCGATGAGTGACAGTGAAAACAGGGTCTTTAAATTAGCCAGGGACCTCTCCACACCACTTCAGTAATGTCTGAACACCAGCTGCTTCATTTTCATTACAAATGTATAAAATAAGGAGAAAGTAAGGAGCGGGAAGCCAATTTGTGAAAGATGTAGCTGCCTAATGCCAAATGCAAAGTAATACATGTTAACAGAGAAAATAGAAAATAAATTAATTCCACTGAGTAATTTTTTATTCAGTTTTAACTCTGGGAGTTTCTTTGATCTGGTTAATTTTGATCATGTAGCTGTTTAATCATAAAATAAGCCCTATTTTTGCTTTACTTAATCTACAGTATCAAAGGAGGATTTTAAACTATTGTTCAGTGTGCCCTAACTGCTGATATATTTACTCCTTTTGCATTTAAGCGCAGTAATGTTTGCCAGATAAAAGAGCAGTTCGTGTAACGGATATCAGCGCTGAAATTCTTCTGCATGCTCGTACCCAGGAGGATAGTTTGTCACTTCGGTTTAAAGTTCTTCCCATGGAACGAAGCTGCAAAGGTCAAGTCCCGTCTTTCTGACATCATTATTTCCTCCCATGTCCAGAGCCAAAGGGGTTAAATGTGGTAAGGCTGACTTCAGAACGGCGGTACGGGGGTTGGTGGGGGAGTGGGTCCTGCGCTCGGAGTGGGACCACAGAGGATGCCCGGCATTAGTTTCCCATGTTCCCTGCAGCCAGGAAAACACTGGAAAACGGCACGTTCCCATCAGCTAAGCCGGGTGACTCAGTGACCCCAGGAAAAGCATGAGTAAATACCAAAGACGAGCCCGCTGGCTGGGAGAGGCTGGAGGGGGGGGGCAGTCACGGTGAGGTGAAATGCCTAGAAGCTGTTCAAACCTGGCTGCTGGGGATGTGGAACCAGCCACCTGTGCTTCATTTAGGTTAAATCCTTCATTAGGCTTTAAAAGCCCATTTATTTTCATTTTCTAATCCCCACTGTATTGCTTTTCCAAGTCCGCCCAGCTGTCGGACGCAATTTAATCCTTAAGAGGGTGACCCTGGTTCAAGACCTGCAGGTGATACAGAATTTTTAAAATCTTTATCCCTCCCTACTCCAAACTTACTACTGCTTTCTCTGTAATTCACTTCTCCACCGGTAAGCTGCACATTTGACACATGGTTTCGACTGCGGTTTAAAGAGATGTGGCATGCTGATGTTATTTCCAGATAACGCAGAATGGTATCAAATAAGGTTGTGGCTGATGACAAACCACAACAACAGCGTTATCTGATTATTTTTCTTTTCTTCTCATGCTTGAGTCATGCGCGATATCTTCTCCAAGTTTTTTTTTTTTTCTTCGAATGAATAAGTGAGATGTTTTGTCTTTTTATGATTGCGGGACTAAAAAAGCCCAAAATGACATCCAGATGTTCCCAATTACAAAATCCCAGCCTTCAGTTTGTTTTCTTACTGCAGTGAGGCTGTAAGAGTCCCAGCTCAAAACTACACAGAAACAAATGAGGGTTTGCAGACAAATTTGAACAGGATATAAATAATCTTGTTCATATACTGCAGTGAATGTTCCAGTAGGTGCACATCATCCTGAAGAATAACAACAGCGTCTAGTTTCTGCAGGGACCACGGCTTTATATTTAATAAGATTGCCATCTTATTACGGCAACTCTGTAATTTTACCAATGTGCTCACTGGTTTGAGAGGAACACCAAATACTTTACTTCATTCATTTAAATTTTCATGCAATAATTTAAAAGCGAAAAGAACTGCAGTTGATAGTCTAGCTTCTGTGAACAGACATTGGAAATGTATTATGAATCTGTTCTCTGTGTTGTCTGTGGACTGCAGGAACTTCAGAGGAACGTGATAAACCGTATATCCATATCCACTCAGGATTGGTGGGTCCCCCCCCCCCCCCCCCCCCCCCAAAAAAAAGTGCTTAAAGTTACAAAAGAACATTACAAAAACATCCCCTGTATCATTATTAAAATGATACAGGGGATATAAGGTTAGAAAAGAGAGTTGTAAATGCAGCCAAGTAGGTCAACTGTCACCTTTGTGTGTCATAGTAACTGAGTAAAGGTGTGTCTGTGGGAGTGGCCACCAGAAGCAGGAGCACATCAGTGTGTCAGTCTCAATCTTCCTCCAGGACAGGCAACTGATCCCCAGCAGCTAACCAATTTGTTTCTCCTGCCATTTTGGTAAAATTGTTATTTCTGGTGGCAGCCCTGAGTTTTATCTGCAGTTCTCTGCAAACATATGTCCACAAAACCACTTCAGACTTGGATTTCTAAAGCAGATTTATTTCACTTGGTGACAAAGGTGGGATTTACAACAACAAACTCTGGAATCATCTTATAAATATGAATTTACAACCTCAAAATTCTACTGTCCTTAAATCTGAGCCCTGCGCCCCGGTGTTGCTTTATTTCCAGCATTGCTCTTGTCTCAAGCGGTGCTGCTATGTATTTTAGCTGCACTGCTTGTGAGTCTGCAACAAAAACATACAATGTGGAAAATGCAATGTGGAAGTCTCTGAAAGCTGGCTCAAAGCAAATGCATGTGAAATTATTGTTACACTGAAAAACACTAGAACCTTCTGGAATTATGTAACTTTCCATGAAATATTTGCAGTGAACTTGTGGAAGGCGTATCTTTCCACACAACAGGGGCTTCCTGGAGCTGCCAACAGGACGTGGTGTTCTCCTTGGATGCAGAAAGGGGCTTTGGCAATGAGTCAGAGCTCTTTGAAAACCATAAGGGGATATCCCTACTCCTCCACAGGATCACACCCAGTACTGGAGTTCACTGGAGGAGTGCTGCATGTTTGTACGCACACACCCAGGCATATGTACCAGACTTTTCCGAGATCAGCCATCTTTTTCTCACACATGTTAGTTTTCAGAGATTCCCTGTCATCTCCAAAGCTGCAGCCTGAATACTTTTAAAAGCTTCCTACTAATGCAGGGAACAATTAAGTTATCAAATGGACACGACCATTATGTAAAAGGCCAGTTACACTGCCAACAATTCGAACACTGTCTGATTCCTGGAAGTGCAGATGAAATGTCAGAGGCACAATATTTCAAGGCTATTAACTTGAGTGCTTTTTTATTCAGTCTCATTACTTTTTAAACAGCATAGGAAGTCACGGAAATGTAATATTAATTTTTACATGGCTGTCATTTTCATTCTTATGGAACTGTTTAAAATTCAGGGATCTTTCATGGAACGAGGGCTGACGTTTCGGTCTGTAAGCTACATCTGCTGTCATTTTCTGGAGGAAAATCACAGGTGTTATGTGTGTGGAGTGTAAACCTATTGTGCTTTCTGCAGTAAACTATGTGACAACAGGCACTATGTGGTACTGGATCTGACAGTGCATGCCTACACCTTTAGAGGTATTTACATCTTAATGCAGTGCTTAGATAGTATGAGCAGAATGGAAGAGATAGACAGGCTGTAAGAAACGGGGGGAGGGGGGTACTGTATGTCATTAAATCTTGGAATTTTTAAAACCAGATAAGGCCAATTTAGATCTACCAGAGCTCCTGAATTTAGGTCCTAATGAGGATTTTTCAAATGCAGGAGCCTTATCAAGAAAAATGGCTGAAGACCATTAATAGTTTATGGGTCGAGTTAATGATAGAGATGACTCCTAATTGAGCTCCGAAGAGCTTTACTTTCCGGTGGTCCGTGTCACCGGTGGCAGAGTCGTCTCTCATTATTTTAGGTTTTATTATTTATTTATTTATTACTTTTTTTAGGGGGAGGATTAATTTGTGTTACCATAAAAGATCCTACATGGGTTTCACAGTTCATGATGCTTGGAGCAAGGCTCAAGATATATATTGTAGTGATAGTATTCACGAAAACAGAGAACACTTTGGGTGAGAGTAACCTGTCGGCCAACTCCTCTTTTTTATTTATTTTTCCAAAACATAACTCCATAATAACATGTGAATTATGTACAATGCAGTGGCCCCACACATGCCCCCCCCCCCCCCCCCCCCCCCCCCCCCCCCAGAATTCACAAAAACAGACAAGTCCATCCAACAAGGTGGCCTCAATGTGCTGCCAAAACGGCTCCTGTCATCCTGGGTCCTGGGAGGTGAAGGGTCAGGAAGCCGATCAGGAGGTGTTGACGCCAGCGGACAGGCAGACGGGGGGGCGGCCTCGACGTGCAGGGTGCGCAACCACCACTGGAGCACCTATGTCCAGGTGGGCAGGTTTAATCGATCAACTGAAACCCTTTCAGGTTTCTCCCCGATGTCAAGGACAAAGAACTTGTTCCCTGGTTCCAGTACCCAGAATGGGCCATCATATGGAGGCTGCAAGGGTCCCCGGTGGGCATCGTGATGAACAAAAACATATGCTGCCCGGGCAGAACATGTGACATGGGAAATCCATGTTGAGAGGTGGGCACAGGTGTGAAGGCTTCGGCCCTGTCAAGGTGAGCGTGTCTCTGGTTGGCAGCGGACCACGCAAAAGTAGCATTGGGCAAAAAATCCCCAGGCACCCGCAAAGGCTGGCCATAGACCAGCTCAGCAGAAGAGGAAACCAGGTCCTCCTTAGGCGAAGTGCGCAAACCCAACATCACCCAAGGCAAACGATCCACCCATCGATCATCTTGGAGGCTAGCCCGGAGTGCTGCTTTAAGTGAACAGTGAAAACACTCACACAGCCCATTGGCCTGGGGGTGATAGGCCGTGGTCTGATGGAGCTGGGCCCCCAGACTGTTCGCAACAGCCCGCCAGAGCTCTGAAGGGAACTGTGGGCCATGATCCAAGGGGATGTCAGAGGGGACACCAACACGGGCGACCCAGGTGCCCAGAAATGCCCGGGCAATGTCAGCAGTTAATGTAGTTTGGAGGGGAATGGCCTCAGGCCAACGGGTGGTGCGGTCAACGACTGTGAAAGGTGTGTAAACCCCCACGATAAAGGCAACGGGCCTACCAAGTCCACATGCACATGGTCAAAACACCTCTCTGGGACAATGAATGGCTCAAGTGGAGCCTTGGAATGGCAGAGTACCTTGGCACGCTGGCATGCAACGCAGGATGCAATCCAGTCACGAACATCCTTTTTCAAGCCACGCCAGACAAACTTCGCTGTTAACAGTCTTTGTGACGCTTCCCTACCAGGGTGGGAGAGGCTGAGAACTGCATCAAACACCGTCCTGCGCCAAGTGGGTGGCACGATAGGTCGAGGCTGACCAGTAGAGATGTCACAAAGCAGTGAGACACCCGAGTCACCAAAAGGGATATCTGCCAATTTTCAGACTTCTGACGGCAATCCTGTAGGCTTGCACATCAGCATCGCTAGCCTGGACTACAGCCATGCGGACATAATCTACGCCGATGTGGACCGACCCAGTGAAACAACGAGAGGGACAGTAAGCTACCTGATTTGCCTTACCAGCCACATGCCGAATGTCCGTTGTGAACTCAGAGATGAAAGCGAGTTGGCGCTGCTGTCGAGCTGACCATGGTTCAGATGCCTTGGCCATCGCAAAGGTCAGCAGCTTGTGGCCCACAAAGGCTGTAAACAAATGGCCTTCTAGCATAAAACGGAAGTGACGTATGGCCAAGTAGAGACGGAGTAGCTCCCAGACGAACATACTGTACTTTTTCTCTGCAGGGCGCAACTGGCGACTGAAAAAGGCAAGGGGCTGCCAGACCCCGCCTACCAATTGTTCATGAACAGCATCAACGGCGTGATCCGAAGTGTCAGTTGTGATAGCAACAGGAGCGTTGGGTGACGGGTGGGCAAGCAAAATGGCGTGCGCTAGCGCTGCTTTAATGTCCTTGAAAGCCGCCTCTCTCTCGTCAGTCCAATGCAGAACATGCTTGGCAGCCTTGCCCTTGAGTGCGTCAGAGAGAAGGCGCATAATGTGGGCAGCATGAGGGATGAAACGATGGTAAAAAGTTACCATGCCCAAAAACTGCAATGCCCTCACCATGACTGGCCATGGGAAATGGCCAATCACCTCCACCTTAGCAGCTAGGGAAACCGCTCCCTCACTCGTGATGCGATGGCCCAGGAAATCTATAACAGGCAACCCAAACTGGCACTTTGCTGGGTTAATGATCAGTCTGTGGTCACTAAGGCAGCTAAACAGCAGCCTGAGGTGTGTCAAGTGCTCCGTCTTGGATGCACTTGCCACCAAAATGTCGTCAAGGTACACAAACAGGGAGGGCAAACCACGCAAGACACTGTCCATCATCCGTTGGAAAGTCTGCGCAGCGTTCTTAAGCTTGAAAGGCATCTGGAGGAACTCGAAAAACCCAAATGGTGTGATAACCGCAGTCATAGGAATGTCCTGAGGATGAACTGGGACCTGGTGGTAGCCACGGACAAGGTCGACTTTTGAGAAAATAGTTTTACCAGCCAATCGGGAAGAGAAGTCCTGGATGTGTGGAACAGGGTAGCGGTCTGGTGTCGTAGCCTCATTCAAACGCCGATAGTTGCCACACGGGCGCCAGCAGCCACCAGGCTTCTGTACGATGTGCAGGGGTGAAGCCATAGAGCTGCTGGAGTGTCTTATGATGTCGAGACGCTCAAGGGTGGCAAACTCAGATTTGACAATGACAAGTTTCGTTGGTCCGTGCATGAACAGGGGCACCTGTTGTTGCTAAGTGATGTTCCACACCATACTTGACTTCACCGGAGGTGAAAGTGGGCCCCTTCTTTCTGCAAAAAGCTCACCAGTCTGAAGGCAGTAGAGTTCCCAAGCGCCACAACGACATAATAGTACTTTCTGTCATCGTCAGTGATCCGTCTAAGGGCAAACTGAGCCTCTGCTTGGGCGAACCAAACCGCGGCGTGTCCTTCCCAAAACTCTGGTAGCTTCATGGCTAACCGCGTTAGCTGTCATGATGACAAAAAAAATCACTTAGGAAACGTCCTAAGATGCATCGGGGTCACCAATGTAGTGATGGTATTCACGAAAACAGAGAACACTTTCGGTGAGAGTAACCTGTCGGCCAACTCCTAACATTCTTATTTATTTTTCCAAAATATACAGCTGTTACTAGTGTTTTGGAAGAGAACGCCAACCTCCCGAGGCACACGTCATCAAAACTCCATTAACTCCATAATAACATGTGAATTATGTACAATGCAGTGGCCCCATAATATATACTTAAAACCAAATCATCTCATATAAGAAGTCTGTAAAAATGTAATCACGTAAGAAAAAAAGATCCTCCCACACTGAAAAGTCTTCAGTGTTATTACACAGTTGCCATGGAGATTTAGTTTCAACTTGACTTCAACATTTCTCTCCTTCTTGTTTGGAACTTGTGTTTTTCATCACCTGACTGGCGGCTCATGTTGCTGAGGCCCTTCTCTCCGCTCAGGTCGCATTTACGCTCATATGAAAGCAGAGTTACCGTTGAAACTTATAAATAGGCATTGCCGAGTGAACACACGTCATCTGTCTGTTGCTATGTATTTCCCAACTTAGCCAGCGCAGTAAACATTAGGTTGCCATGGCAGTGCTCTGACAAAACAGGGGAAACAGGAAGGGATTCCCTGTTCAGACCAGTGACAGCCGCAGAGTCACATGGACCGCCGTCAACCTTTCCCTGGCACAGCCGCGGGCTTCCCCATCTCACTCAACTGCACCAACTGTTCAGTGGTAAACCCCCCCCCACACACACACACATACACACACACACACACACCCAGAACATGTGGCGGCTCTAATTACCTCGCCACACGGGTGTCAGCTCAGGAAAACCACAAGATGGGCTTACACGGCTGTGTGCCTTCACAGCGCTACCGGGGCCGTGGTGCCGCTCTCACGAATTATTAATGATTTGTGATTTCTGATTTGCAGGCGGGCAAGATCACAAAACCCCACTTCTAAAGAGGTGAAATATAGACAGCGATATGTACAGCTCCCGAGTCAGCCTCCACGCAGGCCGAGGGCAGATTTCCAACCCGGCAGATGGTGACTGTGCGACAGAAGAGCTCAGCCCAAGCTCCAGAGAGACAGTGTGTGTGTGTGTGTGTGTGTGTGTGCGTGTGTGTGTGTGTGGATGGGCGCGTCTACATTTAGACAGCAGGACAGTAAAGTGTAGAAATGAAAAGATTTAAAAAAGAAAAAAAAAAGCTCACACATCCAGTTCAGTTATTTAGGCTGATGAGAGGGAGACAAACTGCTTTTATTAGAATGTTGCAAAAATAGAGTTCCTTAAATCCCTATTATTGGTTTGTGGAAACTTTCTCTCTCTGTTACTGACTTCTCCATTTTGGGAAGGAAAATAAAATATATGTGAGAAGAAATTCAGGCAAAGCAACCCTCTTGTTTGAACTTGTTTCACCCAAAGGCTCCTAACGGGACGGAGAGATCCGGTTCTACAAAAGTGGCATTTCATTTAGAAAGGCTGTAAATTTTATGCTAATCAGCTACCTTTGAGTTGAGCCCAAAGAGCATACAGGAGTTGGCATTTACACTCCAATCTCAATGTTCACTACCTGCCCTAAAGACTAGCCGTTGCTTGAAAATAGTAATGCAATGCCTTCTTTTCCACACGTTCTTCATTTCCATGCTAATGCTTTCCAGGCTAAACACTTAAAATTCTAGAAACTTACATTGTTTTTTTGTGCAACTTCTCCGCTCAGCACATCTGTGAGAATGCATATCAGAGCAGAGTTCCCCAGAGGGGAACACGTTCGCCCAAACCTCGCTCAGATCAGTTAGCGAATACTGGCGCAGCCCCCTTATCCCAGGGAATTCCTCTCCTCTATTTTCTCCTCTATTTGCTTTTTTTTTTTTTCCAGTGAGGAAATGAGGGTGAGCGAGGCAGAGGGAAGTGGAGGCGGGGGAGGGAGGATGCAGAAATTGAATCACCATAGTAACTTCAATAACATTCTTCTTCCCCTCCCTCCCCGATATTGGTTTGTGCACGCACACACACACACATATGCGCATGCACGCACACAGAAGAGGAAATGAGGAAACGCAGATGGAGCTTCAACCGTCATTTGTTTTTGATGCCTGCCAAGCAACAGAGACATCACTGACTTGATAAAGACTCAGTGACAGTTTTACTACTCTGCATCGTATTACAGCGCAGGAAGACTCAGCGCTGCTTAAATGCAAAAATGATCAAGTTTGCTGCAAACTGTGGAAGAGCATAATGAAAACACTGATGCGTGCACTCTAACCCAATTCAAGGCTGCTGCAGAGGAATGTACCCGCCAATTGCTCTCACTCTACAGTTTTGCCTAAGAAGCATTCAGGGAATCTCAAGATGTCAGAAGCTGAGGGCCAAATTTGACAGGAATGTGGCTGCAGCAGGAGTCCTGCTGTGTGAGGAGTGAAATATAGCCGAGCATCTGCAGACTGAAATATATCAGTAGGAGAAACTGTGGCACAAAAGGCTAGAGATGCAGTACAAGAACATGCCCCAAAAAAGTTTCTTTCTTTTCCAACAAAAACTATAACTAGAAAGTATACACAGAAAACACGTCTAACATCACTCTAACTAATATCATCATCCTTAGACCAAAGCAGTGGCGCAACTGAGAACTAGTAAAGAGGATAATTCATTTGTTTCATTAATAAAATGCTTGCTGAGACGTTTTAGTTCAGGTCAACCATCCCGTAGTTTCTTAGCAACGGCTGGACATCAAAACAGGAAGGTAACCAAGGAGATCTTACATTCATGAGCTGCTCAGAGTTTCTAAATTTAACTGTATAACTTTATTATGTCATACGCAGTTCTTTATGATGACATCAGGCGTAAAGATTTACTGTTGCAACATTTTAAATGAGTCAGAAAACATGGAAACCGTGCCCTGGTTCACTTTAATGGAATGTCAGAATTTGTTTTTTCCTGGAAACTAGAAAAAAAAGAAAGAAAACAAAAACCTTTCTGTAGATGCCATATGATCCCAGTGGTGTAGACCAATCAGGACAGACTGAGCTCAACTTATCAACTTATCAAGTATGATGGGGAACGTAGCACCCCTCACGACATTTTCAATTCATAATAAGAACGCAGTTTTGAACGTGACCTCAAGACTGTAGCTGTGCCCCGAGTCAGGCGCTGCACCGTTTGGAGGATGTGATCTTTGAAGACATGTTCTTCCCAAAGGCTTAACCAGGCCTCGGTGAAATGAGACGGTCCAGAACTTTCTCTTCACTTTGACAGCACGGGTTCTGTCACCGACCACCAGTTGTTTCTCATCTTCATAAAGTGGAACCAGAAGTTTTGATTTTACTTGTTTTTTTTTTTTTTTCATTAAATAATAAAAGGAACAGAGACATTTTACTGTCAGCTCCGGCATTTGATTTATCTCTGGTTGAGAGAGGACTGCAGTACATCTGCCTCGTCTGCAAACCACACAATGAATCATAGAAATGCTACGCCATGAAAAATCCACCTGATGTGGTCTTCTTAACCCTTCAAACAAGGTCTCGTTTGTGCAGTGAGAAGCTATAAGATGGGACAGCCTACATCGAACCACCAGCCTTTCAAGGATGCTCTCAATCGTGAATTAAAAGTAGAAAAGCAGGAGCAAACAGCAGCCTGTTTTCTTGGAAGAGAACAACATGCTATCTCCCGTCGTCAGCCTGACCGCAGGCTCTCAGATTTTCAGCACATTTCTTCTATTTCAATAAATCATAGAGACAACTGGCAGCAACAAATGACATGCTTGTCAGGGGCCCTCCGCTGTGCAACACCTTCAGGAGCTCTCATAATGGTCAGATCCCCAATGTGCTTTATTTCTTTCAGCGTGCCGCTGCACAGTTCAGTGTAAAGCTACATGACACCATATGTTTCCCCGTGCAGTAATGACTGCTCCCAGCACTGCCTTGATGGCAGCTGGCCTCTGGGGGCTCAGTGAGCGGGGACATGTTCACGCCTCAATTAGACCTGCTGGAAAAGGCTTTCCTTGCTTACCAGCAGTTTTCTTTTTTTTATTTAAACATGATTAACACCACTGCAGTACTGTATATATTTACTTTGCGATTGTAATATTAAAAAAAAAAAAAAAAAAAAACTGCTTGTCGGCTGCAGTTGAAAGTTTACAATGAAATCCACGAGGAGAGAAGAAGGCGGTGAAGTATGTGAGCAGAAAGAAGAGTGAAGAGACAGAGAGAAGCAGAAAGAGAGAGAAGACGGGGAGCGGAGGGAGAGCGAACGCATGTGGAGTTCAGCATCACTTTGCTTGGCTGCTCTGTGATTAAAGCGAAGAGTCTCCGGAGAGAGAGGCGGCTCGAGGCCTGCCCAGTCAGTTCTCCCGCTCCCTTGATCTCCCGCATGTCGCCCACAGAAACACACCGCCTAACCTTCAGGAAGGCCTCCTTTCACTGCGCTCAGTCCCCCATCGGCTCCAGAGAATCTGCAAAGCAAGCACAGATTGTCATGGCACCAGCTCCTCTCAATTTAGACAAAGGAGGTCTGCCTCGGATGAGCTGCTGCCTGGATCCTCCAGAAGTTTTTTGATGTTTTAATGAAGATAGTGCGTGCATTTCTAAAAGCGCTGTACGACACATGAACTTCTCAGCCTCCAAGATTAGGTAGAAAGAGAATTTCTGGCAACTTTCTACTTAAAAAAAAAAAGGCATGAAACTCAGAATAAGCCTATAAACCTTCATTAATCCCCTCGGGGGGTTCTATCCTCATTTGATTTGAAGTGCCTATTCTTTCAGAAAAATTGATAATCAGAGCCCCGCTCACTGGGAGGCAGGAACAAAGAGATGGGAGAAGCAAATGTCACTCTCAATCTTAATTAAATTCTCCATTCAGTGGCAGTGGGCTGAACTGTCCGGTGTGGGCCCGGTCCCACCCTTGACCTTTTTTTCCTCCTGGTCAAGTGACCTTCACTTGCTGTCTGTGCAGCATCTGACAAGGAAGGAAAGTGCCTGAGGGGGTGAGGGAAGAAAGGTTGTGACATTACACACATTCATACGGCCACGGCGGTCCGGATAATTACACCGATACTCACTTAACATGCATTGCTGGCGAGCCCATCGTTTATCAGTTGCATGACCTCTAGCAAAGGATCTCTTCCTCTGATCTGTCTAATTATTCTGTTTTCTTTGCTCTTTTCCTTTGTCTCTATTTTTTCACCATGGGGAGTAAATGGGAAAACCTTTGTGTGTGGATAATTTAAAACAAGTCATCGCTGTAAACAACACAGCTGGCTGGGGGGGGGGGGGGGGGGGGATTCGGAAGTGATTCACTAATGTTTTTTGCGCGGGATTTAAATTAATTCAAGTTGCCCCAAAGATGTTTTTGATTTTTTTTTTCTCTTGATATAAAAACACACTTTCCATTTCTGCTTTTCATTTCCTGCGCCGATGGCAGCTTAAAGAGAAAGGGGAGGGTTACAAGTGTCACTGGAAACGAAGGAGATGGAGGGGGTGACAATTTTTAACTCATTACGGCACACATGCGTGAACGGGACACAGTGATAGATTGAAGAATAATTTAGATTTGTGTTGATATTACTTACTGTGGCGCGCTTGATTACCATGGTAACACTCTTATCATGTTCATTTTTAGCATAAAAGCTCATCGTGTTCTCCATTTCAAAAATGTAATGCGTAAATTATTATTTTGGTATCGAGATAAATGACAAAGTGTTGAAGAAAAGTGAAACTTGATGATGATGATGATGATGATAGAGAAATAAAATCCAAATTTCATCCTTTGGGAACCATGAATCTACATGAAAAGCTGATGAACTATTTTATGAACACATGACAAGAAGAGATCATATAGATATTGGCTTTCACTAAAACACAGTGTAGTGCTGAGATAAATGTGTGCATACCCATGATTGTTTGTTAAGATCATCATTTGATACTTAGCACTAAATACAAGCAGCTGTGGCTGATGGGAGTGTTATTTTTACAAGACAAAAAAAAAAGGAACTTCCAATGTTTGAGGAAACCTGAGGGAACCATCAATCCAATGTTTCAAGAGAGAAGAGTTTGGTACCCAAATCTTTGTGGTTTCGTTTGGAGTGTGTTTGTCTTTCCAGAAGTAATGACACTTATATCTGAGCAGTCTGGTCAACAGATGAGAGAGGAAATTACGCATAACACATCTGTCAGAATACAAACTTAAACTACTGATTATCACTGGAGCGGATTTAGGTTTTAATTATTTTTTTAAATTGGATCTGAATTCACATTGGACTTCACTCCCACCATGTCCATTACTCAGAAAATCTGCAAACCACACTGGCAGCCCAGAAAAATGAGCTGTTGTTAGTCCACTGCTGATGGGTTCTTAATGGGTTTAGACCAGTGTGGTCAAAATCTCATTCAGTGAGCTGAGGATCTCACTGCTGTACAATCTGTGGTGAGTATAGTTGAGTCTTCAAATAGTTGTCAGAAAAAGCATGTGAACCACCTGGAATTAAGTCAATGAACTAGTGGTGTTAATAACTTCCTTTAAACAAGGGCTTTCAGTAGCTCTGAATCAGATTGCACAATGTTCAGAGGAAATGTTGGGCCGTTCCTCCTCACAGAACTGCTTCAGCTCAGGGACATTTGCTGGCTGTCTAGTTACGGTTCTGTTGAGGTCCACTGCCTCTTTGTGAGATTAGGATCTGGACTCAGACTGGGCCGCTCCATAAGGCAGATTTGCTTTTTCAGAGGCCATTCTGTGGTGGATTTACTTTGCTCAGGGTCACTGCCGTTGTCTTGCAGCATCACCTTACTGGAGACCAGTGACTTCTGCCGTAGGAACCCTGCTGGTTCAATCACTTATCTGTGGTAGACTCATGAACAGAGATGTTTTCCAGTTGGGGTCAGGTTTTTCTTTACTTCACAGGGCCACAGTACTAAACTGTTCAAGTTTTGATGTTATTTGTCAAACTATGGACTGATAGATCCCTAACTTTCTAAAATGACTTTGGGTGAATTCCAATTCCTCCCTTAACCCTCAATTTGTGGCCCTCAATCTTAACCCTCGAAAGTAAGTGTCAGGGCTATCTTGTGACCTTAGAAATGGGACACCCCTCGAGTGCAGTTACGTCTTCAGACTGAAATGTATCAGAGCCCGTGTTCAGGTGTATTCCCTGAAATGACACAGGGATAACATTGAAAAGAGCGCTATATATTCTCCAAATAATATTAGCAAATAACACAATAGAGCAGCCATTCCCAAACTTCAGAATACCAAGGCCCAATTTGAAATGTGAAAAATCTCCGCAGCCCACCGAAACCTTTACAACTGTGATCAACATACAGGACAAGGAACCATGTTCTGATATTAATGTAAGGGGTCAACAAATAATGTGACACTTGTCATATTAAGTTAAGATGACGGTAGAATAACACTTAACTGGTTTGTTTTGTTACTTCCTAATGTTTTTAAATCATGTCGTTAATATTTTACAGTAAATAAAAACATATTTTAAAAAGATTGAGGATCTAAAACATATTTGTTTAATTTTATTGACCTCTCATGGCCCACCTGCAGTACCCAGACGGCCCACCAGGGGGCCGCAGCCCACCATTTGGAAATCACTGCAATAGAGGATACATTATTCAGTCCTCCGTCGCTACACAAGGTATACAAGCATCGTGAAGCCGGCCGGGACCAACCACCGGGCCCGCCGGTCCGGCAGCAAACATCGTAAAGTAAAAAAACTGATGTAACGCCACAACGATGTTAATTCATGAAAAAAGTCTCAAAGACAATAAGATGGTTTCGTAACATTTATATCTTTAAGAACTACGAAGATACTTATGTTTGTAGCTAGCTTTTTTTGTCGCCATCCTTTTCGAAGATGTCTTGGCTAAATTACCCAGTGCCTTCTGGGTAGCCCTTACTACCGAGGGTGGTGCCGGAGAATCTCAATTTTGAGGGCGATACAGCCACTCAAAATTGTCTCTCAATTTGACGTTCTTAGAATCGGGACAGCACTTACACTTAGCGGGAGCGCGCATTTTTGAGATTGAGGGTTAAGTTAGGAATTGGAATTCACCCTTTAAGTCTCTTTCCAGTCTTATGCATATCACTTAGTTTTGATTTTCCATGTTTAATAAGATTATCAGCTTAAGAACGTCATATTTGTCTATTACTGTGAATTACATAAAGATCAGTTCTCATTTTCAGCAGAAAAACCAGTTCATTCAAGGTTTCTCAAATCCTTTCTTGTCACGATACTGAAGACAAATTGTCCATCCACTGGAATATCCTCTGACCTTGTTAGTCACCTTGCAATGCACTCAGAACAATTCACTTTTTTTCTTTTTTTTTCTTTTTGAAAGCACTGAGGTACAATTTTAATTCTGAAAGGCAAAAATTCAAATTCCTCATTCTCACAAGCATAGATACCCTTTCTGTTACTTTCCTTGAGCCTGAGTGGAAAAAAGAGGAGGTGAGGAAGGATCCTTCTACTGTAAAAACACTAGCACTGCACACTTTAAACACATTAATCTCAGCCATCTTCCAGCAATAAGACTAGAGCATGATGTATAACGCACTAAAAGTGTTTCTCTGTGCCTTTACTAAAGATGTTTCTCATTCTTGGCTGGAAGACATAGTAAATGCAGGGGACAGGATGAGGAGCCAGCCAGCCAGTGTGAAAGTGAGAACTGTACTGTATGTAATATAGTATCTGCCATAAACCTGCCGCTGATATTTCTGGGTCACTGATCTGCAGGGAGCTGCTTGCGCTGTTCCAACCTGTCAGCTTATTATGTAACACATTGGCCTAGTTCACCCGATACACCGTTGCTGTCTGTACTTTTCCACTCAGCCTATGCATCTCATGGGTTAAATATGGTTGCAGGTGAAAGTGGCAAGATTTGAAGCAGAAAGGTCTTAGTCTAAGAATTCAGAGCGCAGCAAGAAGACAAGAACAAATATTCGTCAAATTTAAGTTTCCAGTTTTTCTCATATGAAGCTTTTGTGCATAAGTTCAGTAAGGAAGAGCCGTAACATCTCAGCTACTCTTATTCTTGGTCTATTGGCCTTTCCTTACCACTGTCTTTGTCATTTTTGCTTTCACACGCTGTCAAATTAATCTTATTCTAAATTCCAGTGACACCCTTCTGCTTTGTTTTTAAAGGACATGTTATGAAAATAATAACAGTTTTTTTGTCTTTGAGAGCCAATGTTTTGGTTTTTTGGTGTCTTGAGTCACTACAAATTCAAAATTCCAACATGTCAAAACGGTGTCACTTTGCGGCTCTGATAATATGTCATTCAGATTTGAAGGATTCTGTTACAACGCAAACATTTTTATCTTCACCCATCATGCCTCTGAAGTAGGTAGCACAAGGCTCTGATGGGCCATGTGTTCCCACTAGTGGGGTTCTCAGGGCCAGATCATTGATGTGTCTCCATTACTAGGAATGACGCTGCTAAAAACGCTTTCAGGAGCCTCAACGGTCAAAACATTACTGTTGTAAGATGGGTACTCCGATCGACCATGATACATTTCTGGATGGGTGGGTGGTGGTGTCGACTCGCTGATTGGGTACACTGCTGGCAGGAGATGATGTCATTCAGCTGCCTCATGACTGCTTCATGTATGAGTCGTCTTTTCTCAATCAGCACCACCATCATGTATCATGAAAATGACAAACAGAAGAGCTACAATCATCTTTAGCTCCTCCAATAGTTTTCTGGTCATTTTAGTTTGTTTTTCTTCTATTATTTCTTCATTTCTTTGCCAATATCTTCCTCTTTTCTTTTGTTTACGGTTGACAAACAGCCTGGTTTGCAGTGGTAGATTACGTGGAACCAGCACAGTCACCATTAGTTGAGACAGGACACCTGAAAGGACCGAGGAGGAGGTCGGCCCAGTTAGAAGTTGTGAGTGACACAATGCACCTAGAGGGATGTAGTGAGGGTTTTTCACTACATCCATAAATCTCCTCATTGGTCTTCCTCCAGGCCTCCCGTCTGGCAGTAACAACATCATTATCCTTCTGTATTCACTCTTCCTCTGTACATGTCCAAACCATCTCAGTCTGGCCTCTCTGACTTTCTCTCCAAACCATCTAACATGTGCTGTCCCTCTGATGTTCTCATTCCTGATCCTGTCCATCCTCGTCACTCATAAAGAGAACCTCAACATTTTCATCTCTGCCACCTCCAACTCTGCCTCCTGTCTTTTCCTCAATGGCACAGTCTCTAAACCAACAACACCGCAGGTCTCACCACCGTCTTGCACACCTGTCCTTTCATTGTTGCTGATACTCTTATCACACCTGACAGTTTTTGCCACCAATTCTAACCTGCTTCCACACGCTTCTGCTCTTCTTTTCTTCATTCTTAGATTCGATATCAACTGAATTAAAAATTCTGTTATTGGCATATCGAGCTCTTCGCTCTCAGGGTGCAGGTTTATTTGTAGTTCCTAGAATATCCAAAAGTAGATTTGGAGGACGGGCCTTCTGCTACCAGGCACCTTTACTATGGAAGCAGCGACCAACTTGGGTTCAGGAGGTTGACACCACCTCCACCTTTAAAACTAAACTGAAAACATTTCTGTTTATTAAAGCCTATAGTTAGTCTCAACAATAGTATGTAGGGGTTAATAGTCATAGCTACAGTTAAAGGAATGGCTAAAGACAAGACTAGAGCAGGCTGGTCTGAAACATAGCCTCATCATAGCTATGCTGCTGTAGGTCTACGCTGCAGGGAGACACCAACATGATCTGCTGTTGTGAAAGACTATAATAGGGGTTCTTTAAATTATTTTTCAAAGGTCCATATCTAATCTCCATTGAAGGCCAGAGATCTGGAGAATTTTCAACAACATAACATTTATTTCGCTTTTTCACTGTGAACTATATAATGTAAAAACAAAATATGACAATAATAATGCCAATAACAACAAAAAATATAAATAAGTAAATAACCTATTTGAATTTAATTATTAAATTAACCAAATAAGAAAGGAAACATGGTCAGTATAAAGATGAACACCTGACCACTAAATTTCATTTATAGTTTTAATGTTTCGGTTAGCTAAGCTAGCGTTATATAGTTGTTTTGTTTTCCAGCAAAAAAAAAGAAGTTTGGTTTCCAAGCTGATTTTTTTCAAAGAGCTGCCCTATTTTGCCTCTGATTGGCTCTAAATCACAAACTCCCGTGTCCTGATAGGCTACTTGTTCCTGTCATTCATATGAGCGTTCTGCTCCGCCCTCCTCTCCGTGTTTGACTGACAGCTGTCACCAGCAAATATCTAACTGTCACAGACGTTCAGAGTAAAACACACACCCAGCAGGGCTAAGATGGGAAAAGATGGTGAATATAAGAGGAGTCATCACTCTGAATAATATCCAGTGACACTGCATTTAACATTACAAATAATTTATCTGTATTTGTGAAAGAGTAATTTTAAGACTTAGGTATGCTGGGTCCGGACTGATGCGCCTTGCGGTCTGGTCTGGCGGTCCACTTCTCTAGAAGTTTCTTCACCTGCTCGCTGCTCTCACTACAGATCACAATGTCATCTGCAAACATCATAGTCCATGGAGATTCCTGTCTAACCTGATCTGTCAGTCTGTCCATCACCATAGCAAACAAGAAGCTGATCCTTGATGTAGTCCCACCTCCACCTTGAACTCCTCTGTCACACCTACAACACACCTCACCATTGTATTACAGCTCTCAAACATGTCCTGCTACTCCAGAGTTCCTCATCAATACCATAGCTCCTCTCTGGGCACCCTGTCATCTGCTTTCTAAAGGTCTAGAAAGACACAATCCCGCTCCCTCTGACCTTTACAATGCTATTTTTAAATTCTGCTTTCCCACATTCCATAGCACACGACAGATTGCATCACCTTTACAATGGCAAACGATGTACTTCTTATAAACATAATACACAGTAGAAGTATATACTATGTCCTGTGCAGACAACCAAATAAATTTTGGATCTCAAGAAGTTGTGTCAAATTTTCAAAACTCATGGTATGTTTCCTTTTGACCTCATGCTTGTTCTGTTTTCCATCAAACTGTCAAGCCTTTTCCTCCCAATCTCAACGTCACCATGATACCTGAAGAATCTCATCCAGCGCCACAAGCATTGGGGATCCTGTCCTATTCCCTTCCTTTGAGCATGTCACCACTCCACTGTGAAGTCCCATCAGAGTCCATTTGCCTAACAAAAGTGTCAAATTCATTCTTAACAATTCAATACATTTTATTCCATTATTTCACTTGAAGTCTCCTTATTGATCTCCTTTATGGAGCTTCTCATGAAGACAGGGAGAAGCTTGTCACAGAAGATACAAAAATAAAACAAGGCAATTAAAAGAAACGACTCTTTACCTACATTCAGTCTACCTGGTTTTTTTGCCCTTGATGTACATCGTATCTGATTTTCAGTAGCTATTTCACATAAATGACAGTGAATGTATCAGAAATAAGGCACCTTTTTGCCTAAATGCATGGAAGTCTATAGTCAAAGGTTAAAGATATTAATGAAACACAAGGCTGATGTTCTTGATCTGTGTGTCTGTGTTTATTGTTTTTTTTTTCAGACAGTTGAACAAACATTTACAATGTCAGCGATGAAAGTTTTATTTTACCTGTCTGCGCTCTTGAGGGAGGGGATTTGTGTTCATTGGCAGGCGTGCACTGCAAACTCTGCAGAAAAAAATAAAAAGGTTTTCACCTCCTTGATCTTTAAATGCTGGTCAAGTGTTTCCTGTCTTCTGGACCTCAGTGTCATCAAAAACATGCTGTGATCACTTCTATGTGATGTCTTTGTTTTCTGCCTCAGTCAACTTCAATATGATCTCATAAATAAATATAAGGTTTCTGTTGTTGTTCTTCACACAAATGACACATGCTGACATGTATCTGGTGCACATGCCTGTTGTTTCAGAGGGCTGCCATGTTCACATGAAAGCACTGTGCGAGACACTCTTGTGGTTATGGATGCATATTGGCCAAAAGCTGCATGAATTTGATATGTAGGTTCACGGCTGTGTATCAGGTAGATCTTCAGATCTTCACTGAATCTGTATCAGAATTACACTATGTGACTTGTAGTGTGAACATAGTTTCCAGCCAGCATGACTGCAGATCATTTGGCTGCTTTGAGCCTTTAAGGAGCTTAATAGAAGCATAATTCCATGAAAATGGCATCCTGCTGTGTTTCTGGGAAATTCTTATCTTAAAGATAAAAAATATATATATCTATAAGATTGATATTTCAGTTTACATGTTTGCTTGATTTGCATATTTGATGCCAAATCTGCTTTCACTTTGTCATTGACTGATTCAGAATGACAGTCAACAGCAAATGTAATGTTACCATGGAGACAGTCAGCTAGCAGCTACAACTAAAGAGCGATATGTAGTCATAGGAAAGAAAAAAAAGTTTATTCTCTTTTAAATAAAAAGTTTAATGTATCAGAACACTGCTTTAAAAAAAAGAACATCTGGTCATCACCAGGTCTTACAATTATGCAAGCGCAGATATGCAACTCACTACTTCTGCCTTTTTGCTTAGTTTTTCTGAAGTAAACAATGATGTAATATTTGTGTAATGCTGTATGTCAGGAGTTGTTGTTCATCTGATGTTGTATTTAGCTAATTTAAAACTTGATGGGGACCAGATGATTTTTATTATATCCTGATATCAAAAATCCTTGGAATGTACTTTATTTTTCACAAAAAAAAATCTGCAACAAAGACCATGATGTATTAGTAATAAAACATTTCACTTTGTGTTGTGACCACATGTGATAAGACTGTGATGCAGATGGGGCTTTGGTAGAAGCAGTCGACATTAAGTGTTTGTTCATATATTTCTGAATTTCCGTGTACTAAAAAGGCTAAATTACCTAAAAAAAAATGTCTTTACATCTTTTACCTGAGCTCTGCATTTGCATTGGCTGATATACACGGGTGAATCTCCGCGCACTTTTCAGCTCTGGAAGGCTTTATTCTGAAGGAGAAAAAAAAAAAGTTCAACAACCTCATGAGCATGCAGACTACATAACACCGGAGAGTAAATGCTGAGCACTTTTGCTTTAGGTTTCCTGTTTCATACGTGCGCTATAACCAGAATCACTCTGACTCAACAAACAGGATGTGTTGCATCTCCGTATGCTCCGCCATATCCACACTCTGATGCACACTACAAGGCGCAAAAACTCTGCTACAAGTGTAAAAACATGCCCAGCAAGAGGCATCGTCTCTGGTATAAGACGGAGGGAACTGTTAAAACAGTTCTTTAGACAGTCAGCGTAGATGGTTGAGGTGTAAGGAATGAAATTACAGGTCATATTTTGACCCAGATTCTGTACCTCAGAGATCATCCAACCTCTTTTTCTATTGGTTACTGCTTTGTCACTACAGGTTCTAAATAGATACAAACATTTTGATGGAATAAGACTTTATGGTCTTTGTCTGAAACTAAGACAAATAGAGAAGCTTTCATATTCCTAATGGAAAGGTTACCTCACCATGGGAGTTTCCCATAACACTTAGGATACAGCACTTTGACACAAAACACATTTGAGCCTATAGCCCCCGGGAAGCCATTAAATGCACATTCTGGCACATGGATATTAAAAAAGTGAAAAATTACCCGAGTGAAGAGCCGTCAGAGAGAGGCAGAGCCTCTGCCATGATTACCATATCCATCTGTAACCCTGCATCAGGCTGCCTCACACAGTACCACAGGATCATCTGGCAAGATGCTAATTGATAAGAAAAGATGAGCGTGCGAGCGCCGGTTCAATATAAAGTAGATATGAAGGTGAGGAAGAAAGGGAGTGAAAAAAAGCATGGCTGGAAAAAGCTTCGTTTGGGGGTAAAAGGTCAAAGGGCTGATTCTGCTCCCGAGGGACAGATTTGTCCAGTCCACGAGTGAGACAAGACGAGGGTAAGTCATCGTTTTTGTCAGGCAGAACTCAACCTATGGGTTTCCAGTCTGTTGCCACTGACGATATACCTGGGGAAAAAGAAGGTGGTGTGCTAATAGCCCTGGAGTTACCCCGCAATCCTTCATCCTGACTGATAGCTCTCTCTCCCCCGCAAGTCTTTTAATCCACACTTACTGTTGTGCATCGCTTATATGTCAAAGTGAAAAAGTTGTGCTGTGGCATTTTCCTGGTTCTTCCCACCTTCTTGGTCAATAATTCTCATCATGTGGTCGGGGGGGGGGTGGAGGGGCGAACACCCTCTGGAGCAATGACCTTGCCGTGGACAGTTTCTGCTCTGCTTCACTAACTCGGCGATTAAACGCATCACAATTACGCCACTTGATTAGATAACTATATTCCTCGAAGCACTTGTGCACGTCGTGCGACGAAAGTAATGTTTGAAAACTTACGAAATCTGTGAACGATACCAACAGTGTTAACATTTGCTGGCATGTAAAGGCTGATTTAAAAATTAATGAGCCTTGAAATTTTAATTCCAAATGTGATCCCAATCTTGCCATGCAGTCCTATCTCCGAGTGTAACGAAGCGCCGATAGCAGCGGCAGTAGTGATGAAGAAGAGGAGGCAATGTGACAGAATTCGCATGCAGCTACCCAGGAAATATTAACCCAGAAAGGAGGTTTTAATGAAGCACTGACGCCCTAATGAATGCTCCTCACATCTCCCTCCTTTTACGCGAGCATCTCTGGAGAAGCGGCCCTGAATTCTGATGCATGATGATACTGTAACTCCATCAAAAAGAGCTCCCTTTAAGGATTTCTGCCTGTGTCAAAAGCCTCCTCCTCCGCATGCGGAGCTATCAGTCTGAGGGGGGCTACAGGGCTGGTTGCGCCTAATCAGCATTTCAAAGCTGCTCCAGTGTCAATTATCCCAAGCTCTGCTCCCCCTCCCGGTTTGCGTGTATGGGTTTCGTTCGACTACGGGGATCTAAGGTCAATGTGTGTAACGTCTGAGGGTGACATCACCCTCCCTGAGAGTCTGGGGTTCAGACATGGATGGAGAATGAAAAACAACACAAAGAGAGCTTGATTCCTGCATCTTCTATTTTCTCTCCCTGTTATGATTTTGCGGCAGAAATCCTCCCCCTTTCTGTTTATCTTCCAGGAGTGTCTTAGTTGTGAACGGTCACCCTGGGAGGCATTCATGAGCAGAATACAATTTAAAATTCCATCACTCAGTGAGGAGCTTTATTTATATCTTTTCCATTAGCTCCAGATGTCGTACGAATAGTATAGGTAAAATTGTTTTGCATTTGTTATACCCGCAGAGAGGACAATCTGTATGCTTTGCCACCAGACTGTAGCACAATTCACTACTCACCCCATTGACTGCTGAATATGAAACATGCGTTCCATATCAAGCCACTTCTGTCACCGGACCAGTGAAGTGGAGCAGGCAGGCCGGAGTTTTCTCAGGACTTATAAAGAGGCAAACTTTATGGTTTTAAACAGATATTAAGGCAGTAGATCTCATACATTATAGTCAAGGGAGTGGTAGGAGTGCTTGGTAATTTCCATACAAGCTTCTCTTTCCTACAGTTTTCAGCAGCTCCTGCATAGATAATCTCATTTCTATAGGGCTGCAGTGTAACAGCGTCGGTTCTGGGCAGACTCCAAAAATGTTTTGCTCATTAAAAGAAAGATGTGAGGAGAGCCAGACGGGGTGTAACCGCTCTGAGAACAGTCCTCCCAATTTGAATCCGTGAAGGCCATTATGACATGCTGAAAGTCTAATAGGCGTCATGGTTTCAAGCTGGAAGAGCTCGTGTTTAGTTTTGCAAACATTTGTGCAAGGCAGAGCTGCTCTGGAGAGAAGTATAATAACTGCAAACTGATGGTTTCTTATATCTAGTCTGGATAGACAGAATCACAGTTTCAGGGTTTGTAAAACATATACTATAAGTCTGTTTTTTTTCATTTTCTTTTTCTGAAATACTCTTATTTTGACTCCAAAGTTGTCTATAATTATGAGAGAACATGTTTGGCATCTTTATGTGGTTGTATTGCGAAAAAAGCTCTAACGTTGTAGCTGATTCAGCTTACTGGATTGATGGCGCAACTTGAGCTCAGGATGCAAATGAATTTCACTGGTAAGTATTTTTAGTTTGTTTTGTTTTTTTTCAACTAGTGGCCTGCCCTAGAGACGACAGTCGGGATACATTCCTGCACCCAGAGGAAGGTGAGGCTGTTATGGAAAATGGATGGAGAAGAGTACACCAAAATATCTATCAACATGTTTCCCAAGTGTGAAGGCTTCTCATTTGTCTCATAAATTACAAATTCTGCTATTCATAATCTTTGTGTCCTGTGATTATGTCAGAGTAATTACACTTTCCATTTTTTTCTGAATGTGGTGTACTTCTGGAAGACTGAGGTCCCAGAACAGCCTTCCCTCTTCAAGAGTTACACAGTAACAAAAAGGTGGTACTCTCCGCTAAAAGCTTATTTAGACCAAAAACTGGCACTGTGGCGACGTTGGAATAGCCACAGTCAGCGCTGACCTCCATCCATTCATTGTCTTTTACTTCACTCAGGTTGGTTTGTGGTGACAGCAGGGTAAGCAGAGTATCCTGAACCCCAGTGACACTCTGCTGTTCATAAGATACAGCGGCAAGAAAGGTACAGCACCTTGCAAAAGTACTCAGCCCCTTGAATTTTTTAACCTTTTGCCACATTTCAGGCTTCAAACATGAACATATATAATTTTAGAAATTTGTTTCAATAATTAGCAACAAGTGGGACACAATCGTGAAGTGGAACAAAATTTATTGAATATTTTAAACTTTTTTAACAAATAAAAAACTGAAAAGTGGGGCGTGCAATATTATTGGGCCCCTTGCGTTAATACTCTGTAGCGCCACCTTCTGCTGCAGTTCCAGCTCCAGTCTCTTGGGGTTTGTCTCTATCAGTTTAACACATGCAGAGACTAAATTCTGGTCCATTCTTCCTGTAAAACAGCTGGAGCTCAGTGAGGTTGGATGGAGAGCGTTTGTGAACAGCAGTCTTCAGCTCTTTCCACAGATTCTGGACTGGATTCAGGTCTGGACTTTGACTTGGCCGTTCTAACACCTGGTTACATTTATTTGTGAACCGTTCCATTGTAGATTTGTCTTCATGTTTTGGATCATTGTCCTGTTGGAAGATAAATCTCCGTCCCAGTCTCAGGTCTTCTGCAGACTCCAACAGGTTTTCTCCCAGAATGCTCCTGTATTTGGCTCCATCCATCTTCCATCAGTTTTAACCATCTTCCCTGTCCCTGCTGGATAAAAGCAGGCCCAGACCATGATGCTGCCACCACCATGTTTGACAGTGGGGATGGTGTGTTCAGGGTGATGAGCTGTGTTGCTTTTACTCCAAATATATTGTTTTGCATTGTGGCCAAAAAGTTTGATTTTGGTTTCATCTGACCAGAGCTCCTTCTTCCACATGTTTGGTGTGTCTCCAGGTGGCTTGTGGCAAACTTTAAACCAGACTTTTATGGATATCTTTGAGAAATGTCTTTCTTCTTGCCACTCCTCCATAAAGGCCAGATGTGTCCAGTGTAGGACTGATTGTTGTCCTCTGGACAGACTGTCCCACCTCAGCTGTAGATCAGTTCATCCAGAGTGATCATGGGCCTCTTGGCTGCATCTCTGATCAGTCTTCTCCTTGTTCCAGATGAAAGTTTAGAGGGACGGCCGGGTCTTGGTAGATCTGCAGTGGTCTGATACTCCTTCCATTTCAGTCTGATTGCTGCTCAGAGCTCCTTGAGATGTTTAAAGCTGGGAAATCTTTTTGTATCCACATCCAGCTTTAAACTTCTCCACAACAGTATCTGGGACCTGCCTGGTGTGTTCCTTGGTCTTCATGATGCTCTCTGAGCTTTAACCAGAACCCTGAGACGATCACAGAGCAGGTGCATTTATACGGAGACTTGATTCCACACAGGTGGATTCTATTGATCATCATCAGTCATTCAGGACAACACTGGATCATTCAGAGATCCTCACTGAACTTCTGGAGTCAGTTAAAATATAATATAGTTGTTAAAATATCCAATAAATTTCGTTCCACTTCATGATTGTGTCCCACTTGTTGATTATTGACAAAAAAACTGAGATTTTATATTTTTATGTTTGAAGTCTGAAATGTGGCAAAAGGTAGAAAAGTTCAAGGGTTCTGTGAAGCCCTTGGAAATAATAGATTTTTATGCATGAATTTCTTGTTATAATGGGTCTGATCCTCATCTAAGTCACAATAATAAACAAACACAATGTACTTAAGCCTATAACACATACACAGTTAGCATTACCTTGTATCTTTACTGAATATAACAGATTAAACATTCATTTCTGTAAGAGAAAGTTAGTAAACCCTTGGTATTAGTAGCTGGTCAAACCCCCCCTGTCAACAATGACTTCCAGCGCTGGTAGCTCTGGATCAGAGCTGTAAGTTATTCAGGGTGAATTTTTGATCACTCCTCTCTCCAGAGCTGCTGGAGCTCAGACGTATGTGCAGGATGTCCGGTGTGAACGGCTCTCTGGAGGTCATCCTACAGCATCTCTGTGAGGTTCAGGTCTGGGCTCTGACTCGGCCAATTCAAAAGGGAGGTTTTCTTTTTTTTTTCTTGAAGCCATCTTCAGTTCATGTGAGTTCATGTTTCTTATGGACAGCAAACTTCACACGTCTGAGTGTCTTTTATCAACTAAACCACACCTCTAAAATCTTTTCATTAATTGGTCTCCAGCTGTGTAAACTGCTGACTCCAATCAGCCTTCACTGAAGCAAGTAGTTCACTTACTTTTACCTCCAGCGGTGCACAAGTTTAATGGGTGCGTTTGATAAATACATGAGAAACTGTAAATGTTTGTGTGTTATCAGCTTAAGCAGATTCTTTTTATTCATTAATGTGGCTTTGATGAAGATCAGATCACATTTTATGGCAAATTAATGCAGAAAACTCGTTAATTTTAAGGGGCTTACACACATTTTCTTACCACTCTGTATAATCCTTTCAGTGGTTTCTGAGTTTATAAAGAGACCTACTTTGAAACACTTTGAAAGCAAGCCAACTGGGAGGCATCCTGATCAGATGTTCGAACCACCTCGACCAGCTCCTTTCAGCGTGGAAGAGCAGTGGCTCTACTCTGAGCCCCCCCAGGTGAAGGGACCCCAGGTAGGGGTAGGAATGCACAACAACAAGACCAATCTGCTGATCAATCTCACACTCCAGACACCCAAACCGCCTCAGTTCAGGCATCACCCAGCCTCCAGCCTCAGTGGAAAGATCCTCCCTTATTTGGGAAGAAACAAAAAAATCCTGGCCTTCCATTTCACGGAGTTTGTGTTGAATTTTATCCCGATCACATCAGATCAGGCTGGAAAAATGCTCCAATCCATGCTGGAGGCTACATTCTTCCAACGCCACCAGCCTGCCAACAGCAGGATCTTTCACGTTCCAAAGCTTCTAAAACGCTTCACAGAAATGACTGACCTTTGGTACAGGATGCTGAGACTGCTGGTTATATATATCGATATATATACATTTTTCAATTATTATGAATTTGCATCGTTAAATGTATCTAATTATCAGATTATTTGTAAATTACAAGGATGTTAAAAGTATATAACACATATTATAGTGAATAAAGTCATCAGTCAAAACAATGTTGTCTTAAATGTCACTAAAAATATATTATCGTTGTTTATTTGATTTTAGAATTACATCTCCTTTATTGTCTCCTTTTTTCTTTTGTCTTTTCCTTTTCCCCCAAAAGATTTATATACAGTCCTTCTTCCGCTTACATATAATTCGTTCCCAAGTAAACTTTTTCCACAGGTGATGAAATGTAAATGTGCACTGATAAAATCTCTCTCTTGTTGCCATGAAAAGAAATATAAAATCTCAATGACACATGGGACCATTTATTTAGCATAAATCCTGCTTCCCCAAGAAATGTGCAACCAAACTTCAGCATGCCACGACACCGACCAAATGATATATGGAGCCCAAACTGTATTTACCATCTAAATTGCTTCCCCACAATGCCAAGATGATGACAAAGATTAATTGGCTAAAGACTTAAATCTTCCCCCCCTTCAATATGGTGCCACATCTCAGGCCACACGTTTCCAACTTAAAGGCAGCATTTGTATTCCTGAGGAGCATCTTCTCTCGTCTGCTTTATGATATTACCGCCAGGAGACTGCAAGTAGCGGCCTCGTTTCCATGTGTGGGCTCCAATTCAACCATCATCCATTTCCCCCACTATCTTTTTATCATTACACAGTCTAATAAATGTGCTGTGTGCCCTGTGATGGTGCATCATATATCAGACGAAGTGACCTGGGTCAGCGTATTGCCAACCACCAAGGTTACAGTCTCCCTCGCACACTCTGGCCTGCTGTTACCCAGAGAGAAAGAATATTTCTTTTGTCATGTGGAAATATCCTCTGACAAAGTAATAACCTCTTCCACATCCCTTTTGAATGTCTAACAATGTGTCTTCTAAAGGAAGCGACAAAGGCGTAGACACCACAGGGGTTGCTCTGTGGTTATTTTGATCAGGCCGTTCGCCATTGACAGGTGCACTTCAATCGAAGCAGCAGGTTTTTCTTCCCACTGAGGCTGCTTTATAACAGGTTATGAGACGATTCCTTCTACACCCACATCAAACGCAAACAGCATAATATCAGTGTTGGAGAGCTTAAAAGTGTGATCGTGTACAACCTGCACACTCTGTTTCACTTGGAAGGCTAAAGGAACTT
Organism: Hirundichthys speculiger; assembly: GCA_018398805.1. Lineage (NCBI taxonomy): Eukaryota > Metazoa > Chordata > Actinopteri > Beloniformes > Exocoetidae > Hirundichthys > Hirundichthys speculiger. The sequence continues at coordinate 1,894,889 of JAGFBZ010000430.1, forward strand.
TCAAACTGGAGGCTGGCTACATTTCGGTTGCCACAGCGCCCATGTAGGACACACACTGACGAGCGCACACACTGATACGAAACAGTTGGTCACTTCAGTGTGAGATTGTACAATTTTTCAATACATGCGATTTAAGCTTGGCAGAACATGTCCGGCTGTCTCCCAGCTATCGCTCATCTGCGAGAAAATCAGCAGTGGAAACTCGATGCTCTGATTGGAGCCAGATTGGAACAAGGCCTCTGAAATCAGAGGGACAAATTCAGCTGTGTCTCTGCCTGATCAAGCATTTTATAGGCTGGGATTAACTACCCCACACAGCGGCAATGACAGACCCCACTATCCCTTCCTTATAAAGAAATTGTAGTTACATGACAAAGTCCAGCACAGGCCAACGGCACCCAAAGACTGCTTGATGTACGGCCGCTCAGAGATGTGTCCATGTCCTCTTTTTAATCTGCAAGACGTCCTGCTCGTGATGGGAATGAATAGCCTTTGTGTACTCTCTTATGTGTGCGTGTGAGTATGTGTGTGTGTGTATGTGTGTGTGTGTGTTTAAAGGTGGGTGTGCATCACTCCCATGGGAAAGGCTAATGACTGTGCCACTAATAGAAAATCATTATAAACAACTTTAGCAGATCAAAGAAAAGATGTATTCACTGAAGTCCAAGGATGACCAATACATCAGTGGCACTTTCAACAACTGCTCTCTGTGTTCTCGCTGTGTAATTTGGAGAGACATGAAGCCCTTTTAAATGTCCAAACCTGAGTTTAACAGTGAAATTGTTAACTTTTATAGACGTGTGTAATACCGCGACTAATAAATTACAATAAACTGTGTTGGTGTGGGGGCGAGTGGAGCCCTACATGGAGAGATAGCAGCCGGAGAAGTCGCCGTTTACTGGCGTCGCGTCAGCGAAGGTCAAGCATTTTTGAGACAGAAACAAATAAGATGACTAAGTTAGAGAAACAGCGCCGCTTCTCTCACAGTGAAGAAATGTTGTGAGCCAGCCTGGCACCTTTAAGAAGGTAGCCTTATTGGTAATGATCAGGGTTATAATAGTTTTGGATTTTCCATTAGTTTCAGTTTTTAGTTAGTTTTTAGTTTAGTTTTTTTTTTTAATTCAGTTAGTGTTAATTAGTTTTAGGGCAGTTTTGCTAGTTTTTATTCGTTTTTGTTTTGAAATACTTAGTTTTAGTTTAGTTTTTATTAGTTTTAGTGTTAGTTTTATTTTGTAAATTAGGGTTGTAATTTTGGTTGGAGTGAAGCACTGAACTTTTTGAAGGCCATCGAGTCAAATAGTCGTGTTTACATTCCAGTCTCAATAAACATATTTATCAATACATCTTCCCGCTTGTGGTGTTCCTGCGTATTTACTGACCAGCAGCTATCTGGTCTCCATGGAAACAGTCCATTATAGTTGCTGTTTTCTCCAGTTCCTTCCCAACGCAGACTGGCCTGCAGCTGTAGCTTCTCTTTCCAGGGGGCTAGCTTAGGCTAGCTTATCCAGCTAGTCTTGGTTAGCCTTCTTTCCAGGGGGCTATCTTAGGCTAGCTTATCCAGGTAGTCTTGGTTAGCCTTCTTGTGCAAGCTTTTCAAATGGACTTTCAGATTCGTGGGTTTTTTTCTCCTTGAGAAGTATTCCACACATTGTATCACCTGCTTCTACAACAAGGCACTTATTTTTATTGTTAACACAGTCATAGTCAAAGAAATCCCAAATAGGACTGTGGCGCTTTCTCCCAAGTTTTACCGCAGCCATCACTGCTGATCGCTTTAGGTTTTTTTTTTTTTTTTTTTGCGGTTGTTGTTGTACGGCAGAGTGAAGTTAATAGATTTCAAACGTTTATGAGAAAAAAAATTACAAACATAAAAAATGAAGGACGTTCTTGATATTATTATAGTTAATTTTAGTTCGTTTTATAAACACATAATACAATTTCAGTTAGTTATCATTTTTTAAAAACTAATTTTTATTTTATTTCAGTTAACAAAAATGTTTTTTCAATTCTAGTTTTCGTTATTTCGTTCGTTTTGGTTAACGATAATAACCTTGGTAATGGTGTGGACTTATGGGTAATGGAGTGTGTGTGTTGTGGGACGGCAGAAGAAAACGGGGTTAGATGAAAAGTGTAGTGAGCATCAACAGCAGCCCAGCGTGTATAGATTTACATTCTCTGTTAACCGACAGGAGCCCAACAATACAACCTGTGTGATGTTACAAGTTCCTGCAGTACCAGAGTAAAGTGCTCGTTCCTTGCATAGAAAATCTGACTTTTTCTTTTGTTGTTGTTAGCATGTTAGCCGCTAATTACGAGCCACAAATAGCACAATACCAGCAGTTTCTTTACTATGGTTCAGAGACCAGAGGCTGTGAAGGTAACAGAAAGACCACAGTTGAGCCTTTGTCTTGTTTCACTGCAGTGCCTCGCTACTTTTTTGGGTTTTTTACACATATTTTAAACACATTATTTAGGCTCGGAAGGCTCCAGTTCCAGTTCGTGGATTTTGATTTACGCGAGGGGGCTCCGGTCCCCATTAACCGCGAAAATAAGGGATCACTGTATTATAAACCATGGACACTTTGCACAAATAAAATTTCCAGTACCGGCATTTTCAGTTGGAACCAAAGAGTCACAATCCTTGCTGAAGGACAATGTAGGTGGCGGTGCGACCCCAGAAGGAGAAACAAATAAAGCACGTAAGCGGATTTCTTAACATTCATTTCCCTTACAATTGAAATCTTTTACTGCCTCCTTCGCTTGAGTCTGTGTTTGTTGTGAGAATCAGGTAAAATGTCTGCTATATATCACCGCTGCACGCTAACGTTTGAGAGCATTCCCATGTGAAACTGAAAGATGCATAAATCTGTAATAAATTACATCCTGTCAGGTGCTGATTTACAGGTCAGGCCTGTGCACTGGTGGGTGAATTTGTGCATGAGTGCAGGTGCCAGCGTACATCGTGTGTGAAAATGCCTGTGGTCATTTTTCATCTCTTAGATTAGTTTGTGTTTGTTATGGCGTGCATGTGCGTGCATGCAGGAGTGTGAGAAGGTTTCCTCCAGGAACTTGTCAAGCTAATATCTCTTTCTTTATGCGCTACCTTTAATCTTTGATTGTGAGTGATTTTTTTTTTCTTTCCAGGCAGAAGATTAACTGGCACCAAGAACTGTTAATTACTCAGTTATGAATAATTATGAAGCGAAGACGTAATGATCAATACAAAGACAGAGAAAATCTTTTTTTCCCTCTTTCTTCTTTGGATTCGATTTCAGATCATGGCTCGTCTTCACACAAACACCTCCATGGATTTTAACTTGCTATTATAACCTCAGATCTCTGTCTCTGCCTCCGATGTATCCCCCTTTTTTGTCTTTTGTCTCTACTCATTAACATTCAAGTGAAATTTCAGGAGAGAGGATACATGAATTATAGCAACCGTTGATTCGTCATGTTCTTTTTTTTCTCCCTTTCTCTTCCTTCATGAATTATGGAGAGCTTCCCCTGGTACATTTAGTCAAGCCAGTAGTAAATTAAATGCAGTGTGCTGCCATGGCACACAGGAGCAAACAGCCCTAACGGGGATGTATTGGCCTGTGTTGCTGCGGCCAAAACATTTTAACACTTCCCAGTGTTAAATGCCACTATAAGCACCTTAAAAAATGAAATCAAGGAATATATTATTAAAAATATCTGTTAAAAACAGCTGCTTCATTTTTTTTTCTTTTTTTCTCATTTGAATAGTCAAGAAAGTATGTCATAGATGTCACTTGGGTCTGTTCAACAAGACTGATCATGTTGTATTGTAGAAGTGATGTTATCATGATAATAGCAGAGCATTTCAATAAAGTCCATTGTGCAACCCAAAGTATTTTACCTGAGGGCAAAAGAAAATCTACGACTGATTTTTAAAAGCTACTTTTCAGGTGTTATATCCACCTCAGCTTGGACTGCACAGCCTTCACACTGCTTCATATTTCTCTCCTGAGGCAAGCACAAATGGGGGTGCTGGTCCCCTTCTTGCCCCCTGATTTATTGGGCCGTGGTAGTAAAATGGCAGACTAGGATAACATGGGTGGTAATAAATGACTATAAGACAGCAACTAGCAGCTGTTAATGCTACAGCCATTAGACTGAAAAATGAAGGGCACCAGTGATTCCGTCAGATTTATACATTTTCACTGCGCCATGCATTAGTGCATGTCATGCTAAAGTGGCAATACATATGTGGGCATTAATCGTCAGCTGCAGCCTAAATTTTTAAGGAGCTGCATCCACATCCGTCATGTCTCAGATTAATGCTGAATTCTAAACCAGGACTAAAATCATTCCAGCTTCAGACTGGTTCCAGTCTACACACTGGAGGATTGCTGTTGGAGTACAGACTGGTATTCTTACGTCGCATCCTGGTTGCTATCATGGCACACTGATGTAATTCCTTGTTACCTTTTGCTACATCTGATTGTCAGTTCAGTGATTGGCTTGATGTGTCTGGGTTTTGTGGAAAGACTAGGCTGCCATGTGTTAGTTTGGCTTGATAGAGATATATATCCTATTAACTACACAGTCAATTAACCTCTGTGCTCTCTGGCTGGCTTGCACTAGCAACAGTTAACACATAGCTATCAATACACTGATGGTTTGTACAAAACTTCTCAAGCAAAGTTAAGTGCAGTTACTCAAAATTAAGCTAGCTGTTGGTGGGCAGGAACCACCTCCAAAATGCCAATGTCAACAAAATAATTGCTTTTTCTTTTCCTATCCAAAGCTGTGGGATAGAGTTTAAAATCCTGACCATATATTCAGGATGTAATTACCAGTATTTAGGGTTCTGAATCCTAGAAGGCACAATCCTGTTTATTGGTCTCTAGTCATTCAGGTTGAATCTGCATTAACAACTGCAATAACAAGCCATTTTGCACGTGAGTGTAAGTGCATAGTTTACCAAAGTGTGTTTTGACACCAGTATCAGTGAATTATTTTTCAGCACTAAGAGCACTACTGCTCTGAGGTTCTTTTGTCAGTGGCTTCACACCGTGGAGGTGGTTTCAGAGAATAAAGAGACAGTTTGCTTTACATGGCCAAGGACAATTAGCAGCTTCATCAAGCATGGCCAGAACAAATACCATCCAGTCACCTCCCTCCTTCCTCATTTCCAGATGACTGAGCCCCAATTCTTGTTCAGCATTACAGGGAACCCAAGGGACCGTGTAGCAAACATAAGGGGCATCTTTATGAACTGCTGCAAGTTCAGTTGGTTTTATTTAGACATGCTATTTCAAATTCAAATCAGTTGAGTTCATTTGTATGGCACCAATTCATAGAAATTGCCATTTGAGCACACTTTGGAGAGAAAGTAGAAATTTTAAATTCAAGTTCAGTTAAATTAAATCAAACTAAATCCATTTATAATCACTTTTATTTGTTGCAGTCTAATTCATTTGCAATAATTACACATCCGTCCCCCATGCTGAGCTTCTGGGGAAGAACTTCCTCTCAGTAGAGGAAACCTCCAGTAGAACCAAACTTAAGAAGGGCGGCCATCTTCATCAACCAGCTGGGGTCTGAGAAGACAAGACTTGAAAGCCCGCTAAAGGAAAAAAAAAATACAAAGATAGTAAAGATAAAATGGCATATGTATGGAAGAGGAAGAGAAATGGAAGAGGTACTTAATGCATCATTCAAGGACTCCCCAACAGTCGGGGCCCACAGCAGCTTAACAAAGGGGATAGTTCAAGCGCCCCCTAATTATAAGCTTTATCAAAAAGGAAAGTTTTAAGACTAATCCTAAAGGCAGAGCAAGCATATCCCTCACAAATAAAAACTGGGAGCTGTCTCTACAAGAGAGGAACCTGATAACTGAGGGCTCTGCCTCCTATTCTACTTTTGGAAACTCTAGGAAGATGCTGGAGATCTTTAAGACATGATGGAATTTGGTCAATAAAGGCTCTATATGAAAGGTGTAGGGTTTTAGTTTTTTGTTTTTTTTATATATATATATATATATATTAACCTAAGAGCCTGTGAAATTACGTCATTCTTTAAGAGTTCTGACCAGAATCGAAAAGTATTTTGTATCGGCTGGAGGCTTCTCCGTTTTTCTGCATCATGTTCCAGTTTTCATCACTATGACAGACTGAAGTTGAAAGAAGACAGTTCAATACTGATTTTTGAGCAGTTTAAAGGAGATATTTGTTTTGTTTTTTTTTATTATTATCTAAAGATTGACAAAGTTTTCTAAGGTCTTAGTGTCTGTAACGTGTTTTGTTCAAAGTACCACAGAGATGCAGTACAAAAGCTTTCTTTTAAATCAAGCCTTTTCAGCTCTGCCCATAACAGCTGGTTTAAAGGGGTGGATGTACTCGAGTCCACATTAGCACCAGCTGGGTGTACACATAGACTGTATAATTTGCTCTGTGACACCACCCATAAGTTTTCCAGAGAATGATTTTGAAGTCTCTCTTTTTTCTTCGTACTGCAGGATGGGAACAAGTCCACCTCAGTTCAGTTACAGTTGGCTCCTTTAGCTTGGCTGGTCTAACTTATGTTAACTCAGGCAAATCATAATAAATAATAAATACATTTTATTTCAATAAATTAAAATACAAATAATTTATATTAATTTACATTCATTTTGATCAAATCTATCCAACAAACCTCATTTCAGGTGTAGCCAGCTTATATTGCTTTATATATGTTTACCTGATGGAATACAAAGAAAAAAAAATTATCCCCTGTACAGTTGTCATGGATGTAAAAAACTAGTGACAGAAACCATTTTTTGTACAAGGCTGTAAATACGTTTAGTTCTGTTGCACAGTTGGTCATTTTAATATGGGAGTGCAAGGAGATAATCCCTAGTGGTCAGTTGAGGACTTGCAAGTGGTGACGGATGTGGGGATGCTGTCTCTTGGACGTACATCTCTAAGTCCTGCATGATGTGAATATGGGTATAGATAATATGAAAATGCTTTTGTAGACCTCTACTGCCCCCAAAGAGGTTATTCTATGTGTTTTTATGTTACTGCTTTCAAGCACAGAAAAAGTGATTTTATTTAATATTTTCTTAATAAGTCTACTTTAAAGACAAATCCTGCGCAAAATGATCTTCTGGATTCTTCAGAGTGGGGACTGGAGGCCAAAGACATGCCAGCCAGATCAACTGCACCCTGAGATTGTCCATTCCTGAGGTTTCAGGTCCAAAGACAACAATTCTAGTTTTGTCTGAGGCCAAAGACGTCAACTTTTAGTTTAAGGTTTAGTCTACAAGTTTAGTCTATAGGTTTAATTTGACTTCATGGAGATGTATTGCTAAGTAGAATCTGCATAGCGGTGATTATGCCTGCTGCACAGCCTAATAATGTTTCCTAATGGAAGCAAGTCATGAAGTGAAACGTATCGGTCCAACGACTGAATCATGCAAAACACCGTGACTTCCCCCGGTCTGCGAGAAAGATTCATTCTTTACATTGACACACAGATAAGCAGATAAACATGACTTAAATCCAGTTTATGCCAGTTTCTTTGATCCCTCCTGGCTATTTTATTTTTCCATTCATCAAAGCATGCTAGACATCTTCATATATGGGCTGAATTATAAGAAGCCTTATGACTGCGCATTGTGGTGAAAAATGACAGTTTCCACATGTTAACTCAGACTCATAATTGAGTTGTGACATCTTAACTGTGATGAAGCGCCGCATGAATCGTCTTCTCCTCCCTTGAAAATGGTTGTGTGCGTATCCGAGAGCATCGACGTTCATATCTGAGCAGCTATAGAAGAATCAGAGACACTTTGATGTTGGGAAAACAAAGTCTGCACCCATATCTTTAATGATGGATGAAAACATTGTTTTCTTTCAAACAGTCTTTACCACGGAGCAGTTATGACAGAGACAGGACAATCTTTATGCATTGATTAAAGGCTGTCGATGATAGTAAAATAGGCTGGATAACATTTGTAAAAAAAAAAAAAAAAAGGTCTTTGAGAGATGACTATGAAAGCCGACGTTGGCCTTTCATCATGGCATCTGAGTGTGCCAATTGCTGAAAAATAATGACTGTACCTTCCAGTATGATAAGCACTTTTTAAGTGGGCCTCATTCTTCATGACCTACATCTATTGTCTTACCATGACAGCAGTGGGAATAGCACAGCCATTCATGTCCAATATCAAATACAGAGTCAGGGGTATTTTTTGCCATAAAGCACACATGCCACTTCAGACTTGATTGGTAATATGTGCCTCCTATGAATACTTGGATTTTCATGAATATTTATTGAATCAAAGTGGGAGTTACAGCATGTGAGGTAATTATATTACAGATGGAGTGAATAGATCTCAAGTCATAACATATTTTACATACTTATGTACAAATTGGCTTTTGTAATACAGATATAAAAGGCTCCTTGAGGTAATAACTTCCAAATAAGGTTGGTAGGCAAAATACAAGATTTACACTGAATCAAGAGAACCACCTCTCCAGCTGTCTTTCAGTTTTTGAGTGTGTTATTTCATTTTGTTTATGTTTAAAGGAAAGTACAATCCAGCGGAGTGTTTTCTTTAGAAGAGCAATCATTGTGTAATTTGACAGGAAGATATTGCATTTGTGGGGATGGCTGCTGATGATACTCATACGAGAGGGAAATCATCACAGCAAACTTCCCTCTAATGCGCCCATTACTTTATAATGATGCCAAGTGTTCAGTTTCATAGTGGTGGCATGAATTTGTAATTACCACATATAGATTTCCCTGCGTCTCCTGATTGTGGGAGAGGCGTGCTGTACTCACTACTGCCCCGGGTCCAATAACCAGATGTGGAATAGTCTCCAGCTTGGCAGCAGCAGTCCTCCCAGATGAGCTTCAGCCGGCCCGATGGGAAGTGTTTTCCAGTTAGCTATCTAGCAGCGATCAATACTTCACCTCCTCTCATAATGCTCACAGAAACCCAAACTTCTTATGAGGGACTTTTGTAGCCATGTTTCACAAGCCCTGTAATGCACTCGGTCAATATGAGAGAGGATCTGCAGGGGTGAGAGAGAGAGGGAGAGAGGATGACAGTGTTCAATAATAAGTACTAACAGCTTGGCAGACCGGACCTGACCCAGATACGGTTTACCTCAAACTGTCTCACCACCCTATCTCCCATCTTCATCCGGCTTGATAAAGGTCTCTGTTTTTTTTTAATCCTTGCTGAGGGATGGAGCGCATTATGCCAGACCTCAGTTTGTCAAATTCAGATTCGATTTTTGAAAAGGTTAATGGTTACGCTTGTGAAAAATCCAAGGCAAAAAAAATGTTTAGGATGAAGCCTTTCTGATCACAAATGGTCTAATATTTGTGGTACAGGTCTGGATGTTTCCTGATGACCTTTGTCAGAAAAAAGAGCTGATTAAACAGAAGGCAGAGTTGATGCGATAGCAAGACTGCGAGGTTCTGAAAACATGAAGGCCAGCTCCATAAATCTCATTACTGCTTTACTTTCACCTGTATAATATGATTAAGGCTGCCAGCAGAATGAACAGCTACATAATACAAGCTTCATTAATCACATCCAAAACAAACAGAGGTTATGAAGAAAACAACACCCAAATGTTAGTTCAATGTTAACATGACCGCACTAACAAGTATAGGATATGCCACGCTAACTGTTGTAGTTCAGCATGTTGGTATGATGACATTTGTCACAACTGCTAATCGTGATTCACTGTTTTCAAATCCCATCATTTGGCATCAAATTTCATGGTAATCCAATAACTGGCTCTTAAGACATTTTACTTTGAGGAGACATATTCTGCCCTTTTCCAAAGGCTGACACAATGTCCTGAGGTCTTAATGAGATGTATGTAACATCATTTGCTCAAAACAGCTCAGAGATCAAGACCAAAAACCCTGCTTTTTTTTTTTTTTTTTACTATCTTTAGAAAGCTGGAGAATTATATTCCTCTCTGTGTCTGTGTCACAATCCACACAAATCTGAAGGACATATGTAGACGTATGGAGAGGAAAAAATCATTTTTCTTTGGGTGTGACTCATCGTAATCCTGTCATTTTGTTTCAGTGGAGCCTAAATCTGGAAACTTCTCGAGTTTGCCATCCAGATTTACTGACACCGTGACCTCAGAGACCACATCAGAGTAAAGTTATTCTGCCTTTCCATTGAAACTGCCCCCCCCCCCCCCCCCCCCCCCCCCCATGCTGCGTTTCCCGTTTCTCTGCGGTGAAAAGCTGTAAGACCTATTTCAAAAGAGGCACATCACACAGAAGAGGGGAGCAAAGTGGAGCTGAGTGGACGACCGCTCCCCCTAAAACCGGCTGCTTTAAACATGGTCGCTTTTGTACTGTATCGCTGTGACATTTTGGCCAAAACACTTTGCAGACACTTCATTAAGACTCCAGGAAGTTGAGTCATCCTGTGAAAAAGGGTTTTCTCTATGAAGAGTCTGCCTGTCCCCTAACTAACTTGTGCATCATACCTGCAGTTGTGTGTTTGGCTCTCTTTGGGTCAAGAATTGTGCATCATTTCTTCAGGCTGTCATTTCATGGCATGTTACCACATTTGCTCTTAAATCTAAAAATCTGGATGAAAAGACTTGTAGGATCTACCTGAATCATTAGTCTGCAGTAAGATAAGTGGAAAGAAAAACCCCACACTGTCGCCAACTAATAGAGATTAACTCAGCACACCTCAGAAACCGTCCTCTTCCAGAGGATAAATGAGGAATTAACAGCTCCTTCAGACAAGGTTACCTGTCATTGTAAATGTTAAGCTGAGTTTAATGCAGCCCTGGTTGATACATTTTTCAGGTCTTAGAGCATTAAAAAGAGATTTAAATGAGCTTTGTTGATCCGACTGTGGGAAGCCTTTGTTCTCTAGCCCATGATTTATTCAGGACATCACATTTGGACCGTCACTATTTTCTCTGTTGCGTTACGGCCGTGCGTTCGTCAGCGAGGTTCATTTGTGCCGAGAAATGCCATCTGTCTCAGGCAGCGAAAGCTCTGTCAGAAGAAGAGGAGCGGAGAAAAATAACGTACGTGTGTTGGTGCAGCAACTAACTGTTCACCTCAGAGCCCTGGAAATGGACTGCTAACAAAATCAGAAGTCTTTTGAAGTCACTGTTTTCCTCCTGGAAGCGATACGAGTATCAGAGAAGACACGCTCAGTGGTTTAATGATAATTTTAGTGTGATATATCCAGACAGGTGACAGTACAGTATAACGCTTGACCTCTGCAGTCAGGGGGTCAGGCTCCGGGGATCAGGTGTTGTGCTGGCATGGCTTGAGTCCTCCTGTTCTCTTAGTGAGAGGGGTCACTGCAAATCAATGGAAAGTTGTTCACAGAGGTCACAATTATTCTGCAAAAAAAAATTTCTACACTGATGGGAATGGTTTGTTCAGCGATGATATTCCTGGAGCATAAGGGGAAATCTCATTCTAGTGCCTGTGCAGTCAATGGAGGGAAAGGGAGCGAGTGGACAAACGTATTAGATATGGTGGTCCCACCTCCAGCATTAATCTGCAAGTCCCACAGGGTGCAAAACTGTGACAGAACTGCTGTGAATCACAGCCATTACAGTCAACAAGAGCGGTGCCACCAGAGGCGCCACAGACCAGCTTAGAAACATCCCAAAAGCAACCACGTGCTCTTAGGATTGGGAATCGAGAACCGGTTCCTGTAGAGAACCGGTTCCATGTGTTTGGCAGTTTATCTAGCGATTCTCTTATTGATTCCAATCAGCACGAATCTCACGTAATTTACACAAGTTACGTACAGTCAATTCCAGAAAGCACTTACGTGATTAAGTTACATCGGTTTAGCACGTTAGCATTGCAGTTGTAAACAACAATGGCGCCCACCAGGTTCAAACGCTCCAAAGTTTGGCTTCACTTCACCAAAGAAAGATGGCAACAAGGCAACTAGCAGTCATTGTAAAGTGGAGATAACAGCGTCGGGAGGGAACACGGCTAACACGCAGAAACATTTGAACACACAACATGTGATAATGTTAAACGAGTGTTGTGTGCTTGACACGCTTAGAAGTTGAAGAACACATTCTACGTCTCACCACGCTTCTTTTTTAAATGTATACATCCAGAAAGAGCAACACAAAGCGACATACATCTTTAAATGAGTAGATTGCCCTGTGATTCAAATGTGATCTAAAAACCTTCAGGTCAACTTGTAATCTCACAAATCCAGCCGAGCAGGCAGCACTTGCAAGCGCTCCAGTTCTGGATCGCCCCTGGTGAGATGTGATCTCATGACGGAGAAACACTGCTGCGAAACAGGACCATTTCCGCTCTGATGCCGAAGGGAAATGGCGCACCAGCGCCCCGGCAGAGTCCCGTAATAGAATCAAATCCAAGGCACATCAGAACTGTGATCGTCCAAGATGTTAGGGAGACCGTTTAAATTTTTCCTTGAAATTGTTGTGCATCCGTAGTTCTGCCACTTCAATGCATATCCCAGCAAATGGCAAGTTGTTGAGACAAAATAACTGCAGATAGCTGAATAAGGTGGAATGTGAGGCTGTTCAAACAGCCGTTCCAGTAGCCTGCGTTGCAATTTGAACCCTTTAAACAGTCCTTTGTGACACATACAGAGTATATCACTCTCCTGTCGGTCTTCAACGCAATGGATGATGTAAGATAGCTCCTTTTTCTCCCGCCTCTGTTATTACTCTTTGCTTGGCTGCCTGCCAGCAGTTCGTGTAAACCACAGTTGTCCTTGCTGATGTACTTTGCTATTTGGTGTACAAACAAAAGTGACAAATACCCTCAAGTCCAAAAAGGGCTATTATCTACTGTTTCTTATGCGGTGCAGCATCCGTCTTTTTACGAGCACATTATGTGTCCTCACATGAAACATGTTTGACTGAGGAATGATGAATGGGATTCAATACAAAATAGATGTGTTGAAATGTGACAAGGACAAACAATACGGCATTGGCTCGTATTGTAAATCTGAATCGTTAATGCTGGCCTCTGTTCATGCAGCAAAACAATCCATCACATGCCTGCAGGAGGTCATTGATTATAAGAAGTAGATTATTGGTATTGAAACAGCAATGTGCCCAATATTATACCTAAATACAGAGTAATGGTGGATCTGTGAAAGGAAGCTGCAGCTGTTTTGTTTCTGTAAGCACCGGCTAGCTCAACAGTCTTCGTGTTGAAACAGTGAAGTGAAATCTGCAGCCACGACCACAGAGAGGCATTTCCACATGAAAGTGATTTCTGCAGGTTCCCAACTGAGGTTAAAGAGCCTAAATCATGTGGAAATTGAGTAGATAATTGCATTTCAGCAAACTCTTCCTTAAGATACATTGTTGGAAATGCGTGTGTCCTTTTCACAGACCAAGTCGAGCACATGAAAACATCCCCTTTCCCTTCGATCAGTGTTTTTCTGACTTTTCTCCTGAGTGATACTGTGTCTTCTGCTCCTCTGCACAGGTTAACAGAAAGTTGAACGAGAGTTCAATCAATGTCCAGAATTACCAGAGGAAGGACGATGGCGCAGGGGATTACTACGACTGACCCACTTAAGATCTGGTCACAAGAGCCGAGCCAATTGGGTTTTTTAGTCAGGCTCGGTAAGCCATGTTTTTAGACTAAAACAAGTTTTTCTCATTACCGACCTGTCTGGGTGGGGGAAGTGTTTGGAGGCTGAGCCATGGAAAATAAAGACATTTGATCTTTTTTTATTTATTTAGTTGGGTTGTGTAAAATACTTATGAGTGGTAAATGTCTTTCCTGCTGTAGACAGTTTGGAGGATCAGAGGAATAATAAAAAGCCAACTCCAGAAAACTCCAGAAGTTGTTATCTGAAACTACTCAAAACCTTCAAGGTGATCATGACTGAAAGCTGCATTGTAGATTTTCCCACCACACTTTTCCATTAAAAGGATCACCATTTAAGAATACAAGAACATGTTGTTCTTGTGCAATGACATTAAAAGTAGGGTTGGGAATTGTGAACCGGTTTTCTGTAGAGAACCGGTTCCTGTAGAGAACTGGTTCCTGTAGAGAACTGGTTCCTGTAGAGAACCGGTTCCTGTAGAGAACTGGTTCCGTGTGTTTCAATTCCATGGAATTGTTTGGCAGTTTTTCCAGCGATTCTCTTATCAATTCCAACCAGCATGAATCTCACGTAATTTACTCAGGTTACGCACAGTCAATTCCAGAAAGCACTTACGTGATTAAGTTACGTCGGTTTAGCACGCGCATTGGAGTTGTAAACAACATTGGCGCCCACCAGGTTCAAACGCTCCAAAGTTTGGCTTCACTTCACCAAAGAAAGATGGCAACAAGGCAACTAGCAGTCATTGTAAAGTGGAGATAACAGCGTCGGAAGGGAACACGGCTAACATGCAGAAACATTTGAACACACAACATGCGATAATGAGTGTTGTGTTTTTGACGCTTCGGACTGATGGCAGTAGCCAAGCTAAGATCACCTCTACGGTTACTGTGGAAGGCAACTCTGGTAAGTAGCTATCACACTGCCTATGTGCTTCTTTGTAAAACACGCTATAACATTAACGCTGTGCTATTAAACGAATGCCTTCTGCGTTACATTTAGAAGATGACCGTGATGAGAGAGAGAGAGTCTGGCAGCACTCGCTCCTGCTCACTACGTACCTCCAGAAAGATCACGTATCCTTCCTGAAAAAGCAAACATGCTTATTTTTCTGCAAAAGAATAGTTAATTCTTCATAGTATTTGCAGATTTGTACTATGCACTGTTCCATTGTATTTGATAGTATTTATCTTTCTTTATTATTATTTTTGAGTGCTTAGTGAGCTCATATATCCTTTTAAAAGGGAGATTTTTTCATTTCTATTGGGAAAAATCTGTTAGTAAAATGTTACACATTCTTGTGTATTTGCACAGTTACATATTACAACAGTTAACACGTTATCCAGGCTTTGGGCCTCTTTTGACCTCGCTGTTGAGTTTTTAAGCTCGTGACTTCTAAGTTAAAAAAAAATGATGCTAATAAAACTGTTTGTTCTCCTTTTTCCCCTAATTAGAATCGATAAGAGAATCAATAAAGAATCAAATTGTTAAACACTATTGATAATGGAATCAGAATTGGGAAAATCTTATTTATTCCCATCCCTAATTAAAATCTTTCAATTTCATTTCTGTACACTTTGCTACTACATTTTCTTAAACACTGTTGCAGATACTCAGTCAAACTGTCTGACATAGAAATGAGATAGTGTAGCGTTTGTTGGAATAACTGACATTGTTGGAGTTTGAATTGCTTTACAACCCAAAGTAAATAAAATTAAATTAAATTAAATTAGAAATAAAATAAAATAATAAAATAAAATAAAAATAAAATAATAAAATAAAATAAAATAAAATTTATATTAAGTCAAAGACCGGTAAAGGATGAACCTCCTGGACTAGCAGTGGAGGAATGCAACAAAAGAGGGTCCTCTGTTAGACACGATAAATGTCGGAGAAGAAAAAAAATATGCATAAAAATACCTTTCTCTGAACGGCTATATATTGAAGCTGTGTTTGAATGTTGGATTTCCTTTTTATTCTAAGCTATTGTAAAAGCAAAAATGCTTTTGCTCCCAAAAATATGCAATGAGGGTTCATTTATAAAGTTGTATAAAAATTAGTCAACAATCAATTAAATATCAGATATGGAATTTAAAGAAAAGAAAAAAGAAAGCTCTAAGCTCCCCTGCCAGTAATTTCTACAGCAGATGCTGGATACCCTCTTGTGACTATTACACAACACAGGACTCAAAGGTCACACTGGATCCTTTTTTAAAAGCTGTTTTTATTTTTGACTGAAATATACACCGATATAGATTTCTGACTGTAGACTTGTGAGGCTGTCTTCTTAACAGAATCTGTCATCACACAAAAGAGTCCATTCGTTACCTACTTAAGTTCCTTGAGCCTTATCATGACTTGAATGATTCAGACAGACAGCCACCCACACATCCACATGCTGAGGACACTTCATGGCCTGTAAACACTTCTGTCTCTGTGACCTACAAAACAGATGCTCACTGGACACACTTGCTAAAAGTAGCTGAAGACTTTGAGTTGTTCTTGTTGCTGTAAATTGCTTGTGCGATGTGGTAGGAATGATCAATTAGGCTACTAATTTTCTGTCTGGAAAATGACATCAGAGTAGGGGTGCACGATAACTATCGGGCTGATAACAGGAAATTATGACGTCATTCCGATAAGTCTGATATCACGACAAATAGCCCCGATAACATATATATTTTTGTCTGAGTCTTAAATGACCGGCAGTGAATGTTATGTTCAAGTAACGTCGGCATAATCAGAAAAACGATTTCTCAATCAGGAAAATCAAGAATACCCCCTCATGCCAGAAAACAACTTGTTAACTCGGTCATAATTTTAGTAGTTGCTGACTTGAATTGATATTCACAGTATTTCCCCTCATGTTACACATAAAATAGAAAAAGCTGAAAGAACAACTAGCAAACGAGGGAACGTTGGAATTTACGTTGAATGCAGCCTGCAGCACAGAGTACTGATCACAACAAACATGGCGGCGATGGCATGGAGCTTTGTTAGTTTCAGAAGAAGATAGTTTGGTGGTTATTTGTGACAAATCCTCCGAGTGAATTCTACGAGGAGGGAAGCACAAGCTTTAATACGTAAAACCTGATCAGCCACCTTCAACATAACAATCGCTTCCATGGAGTTTTGAAATTGCGCTAACGTGAGCTAATGCTAACGCGAGCTAATGCTAACGTGCGCAAATCAGCAGCAGTCTCCCCTCTCCCTCATCTCTCTCATCTAAAGCTTCCATGAGATAAAAAAACAAAAAAAAAAATCACTGAACCTCATTTATTTTAAATAAAGGTATTACTTTAAACAGAACCACAAGTCAAAATCATTTAAATGTAAATCCTTTTCAGTTTGTAATTCTGATGCATATATTTTCATCAGTTCAAGGAGCCTTTATTTTTTATATCAGTCAGTAATGAACGTTATTTAAGTTAATGTGAGATATCAAATAGATTTGTTTGATAGCTTTATGAAAATGTTTGAGAGGCTTGCCAGTAGTTTTTCATTGGAAAAAATAAATATCTGTTCATTTAAAGAGTCCAAACTATTTCTGATGTTGTTACTAGTATTGATGTAATGATCTTAGGTATATGTGTGTGCTATCGGTTATCGGTATCGGCCTTTAGGAGCTGAAAGTTATCGGTATTAGTTTTTAAAAACAGTTATCGTGCATCCCTACATCAGAGAATATCTTTGAATGAACTTCTGAGATGTTTCAGAGTGATGATCAGAAAACATGAGAGACAAAAATGAGCCCTGAAAGCTTACAGACACACACAAGCTCAATTCTCCCACTAATACAATTACGAGAACTGCAATAAGATAAGTGATTTAAGTGAAGATGAGACACAAGTTGGCACACAGTGAGGCTGTTGGTGAAACTCCTTTTTGGACAAAGAACAAGTGGGGTGCTGCCAAATTGATTGCCATTAACATAAATGAGATGGAAAGATATCATCTGAAGCAGTTAGATGCAGGTGGGAAGATTCATTTAAAGGGAACATATCATGAAAATACAAAAAAAAACCTTAATGTGCTTGAGTGCATGTATTTGTGCGTCTGAAGCGCCCTACACACTCAGTTTGTTGGTGGCCTCTTAAATCTGAAAGGATCTCGTTGTGCAGATTTGTAATGTGACCAGTTACATCATCCTGCATTTCCTGCACCTTAGAGCAAAGCTGTAACACCAATCCCAAAAGAGGCACACCCAAAAGAAGAATGAGAGTGAGTGAGTGGAGTTTAATTTTCACACACGTCGGTGCCGACTGGTGCACATCATATTCAAACATATCATTTTTCAGTTCATGTTCACATTGTGTTCACTACTTTAATTCTAGCTCAACCGTCTACCACAAGTCACGTGACAACAGTCAATGCTTTCATTGGTAGGTAGCAGTCTTGGGAGAGCATCATGTTTCCATGACAACCAGCCTGGAGACTTGATAAGAGTGGAGACACAACAACAACAGAGTTTTGGCCATTTTCCTCTTCATTATTTGTTTGTACCACTCTAAGCAGCTTGTAAACGAAGCGGCTTGAAGTTGCTTATCCTGGACTGCTGGAGTTGCTTTTGTTTGCCAAGTTTACCTTCTCCTTCACGACTGACAGTGGGCCGTCCAGCGGACTGCAGAACCCAGTTTCACTCAAACATGTGTTGTACAGCCTGTAGTTGGTCCGAGGTTGTGGAACTTCCACACCACGAACAAACCTCTTATATACCCTTTGTGTTTTCATTTAGGCTGTAATAAATGTTCACATTATGTCAACGTGCCTTTACAGCTGCACTACTTCCTGAACTTCAGCCAGCTGGTTTGTTTCCTGTGTACCATTAATTGACAAACTGATTAATCCAGGTGTGTCTGACCTCACAGCAATGGCCAGACACACCTGGATTGATCAGTTTGTCCAATAATGGCACACAGGAAACAAACGAGCTGGCTGAAGTTGCTAAACATGCTGGGAGCGTCCATGATGATGTCAGCAGTCTACGGGGGTGTATGGGGTGAGGAAAAACACTGGCGACCAAAATTGCTAGCTGGCTACCAACTTCAAAAACCTGGTAGCCAGGGGCTACTTGGTAAAAATTCTAATTTTATGCCCTGGATGTCTAAATGTCCTCTAGGCCAACCTCAGTAGGGCCAGTGTGAGGATGACCGTAGACCAGCTGCTATGAACACAGCTGTACAGACACGGTTGAAAAAGGAGCTGCTGTACCATATCCCTGTGGTATTTTGCACAAAAATGTAACAAACATTTCATTAATGCCTCAAGAAATTGTGTCAACTTTTGAAAAAGAGTCATAATATGTTTCCTTTATGGTGGTATTTAAAGTATTTCAGAAGTTTGAACAGATCTTATAGCAATGTTACAGTCCAGTGCCAGTTTAGCGCATTGTTTTGGAGCAATCCTGATGAATTTACATTTTATAATAAAGAAAAGGTGATAAAAGGCTGAAACTGTGACCCATGGCTAATGAGTGGCTAGTGTTGAAGACCAGCTGGCGGAGAGAGGTCATAGAAAGAGACTGAAATGTGTGCGTGTGAGTGTTGCTGTGTCTCATTAGGTTTCAGTACCAGAAGAAGAAAGCCTCCAGTCATAGTGAGGCAGTTCACTCCTGAAGGATGGTTGATGACTGATTCTGATCAAAACATTGATGCTCAAAGACATCATAAACAGGGGTACTAGTGTGCAAGCATACACACTAGCAGAAGGAGCAATCACATCTATCTTTGTAAATGTACTTTTCCAGCACAGCTGTAGTGTAGTATGCAGGCTCTCGTTAACAATCGTGTAATTTTCCATGGTGTATAAAGCTAAAACAACTAACATGTCCTCTAACATGCACAAATTGTTTTATTTCAAACTGAAGCGCAGGCGTGGGTATCATACAGTTTTAATTCCAGCCTCCATTGTTTGTATTAGGTGTGAAGCTGTTCTTACCTTTGGGGCATGTTCTGTGATCCAGTCCTTGTAAGTCATTCACTGAGATGCTTACTCATTCGCATGCTAATGTTATGGGTTAATATTTGTTCCTCTGATTTGCAATAACCCAAAGTCCACCTCCTCTAATAAGCCCGATGAATAATGCACAATGCTTATACAATGTTTAGAAATGCATATCTTTAGAGATGAAAATCCTGCCCAACCTTGGTAAGTTAATGGGATGAGACTATTCTCCCTGGGGGATGGAAAAGAGGCTCAGCAAAGTCCAGTAAACACTCAAGCTCTCCTTAATATGAGAGCTGATGCTAGAGCTTAAAAACTGACAATGGTAGCAGCAGCTTTAAGGATTAGATTTGACTTGATCCGTTTCTGTGCACTGAATGAAGTTTTTTTTTATTAACTTTAGTACTAATTGCCAAAACATGCAAATATATTAAAGGAAAAAAGAGAAAGAGGAAAAAAAACTCATCTGTCACTCAAGCTGAATGTTCTCTGTCAGTTTGTGTTCAGTTAGTGCTCCTCATTCACCAGCCTCGTCGCTCTCACAAACTTTATCTCTACTCCTCTTCTGTTTACTCAAGGAGAACCACAGTTTCTGCTGGAATCAACACAAAATGCATGCAGCTGTGAGCCGAGACACTTTCAGAAATGTCATTAAAGAAGCAGGATGCAGGATTTACAGATGCTCCCTGTCTCACCCTTAGATGACACAATCAGGTTTAAAACTGTTAGATTAATGGGAAAGAGCCGTCAGAGTTTACCTGAAGGAAGGTGACTGATGGGAGGAAAGGTTTGTGGCTGAATCTGTGGATGTCTGGACATTTTTCTGCTTTCTAATTAGACACATTTTCCTAAGTAAACCGGTACGAAGCAGCTTCACTTATCTATGAGTATTTAATTAATACTTAATATTTAATAATAGGAACCTGGGATTAAGTTAAAAAGTAGAGATTAAAAAAGTAGAGATTAGTCAATGAAAGCTTTTGTTCTCTTCTTCTGACAAAAGTAAACTTAAGTTTCTTTCTATTTTGTTTTTCACTATTAGTTTAAAGCATGAAGTCTTCTTTTTTTAAACATGATTGACTTTTTTTCCACTTTACATTAAAGAAGACAGATTATTTTTAGGGCTGGGCAACGATTAAAATTTTTAATCGCGATTAATTGTATTATTTCCCTGATTAATTACAATTAATTGCATTGTATACGCAAAATCAAATAATGAATTCAAAAGTAGTGTAAAATGCACTTTTATTTAAATGTTCTGCTGCCATATGAACTAAAGTGCATAACATAACAATTTTAACATCAGCACTTGTCAGTAACACATATTTAGTGTAAATCTCATCTTAAAAAATGTAAAATAGAATAAAGCTTATTGCCACTGCCAGGGCATTAATGTCATCCTGTTTTTATAAAAAATAAAAAAAAGTCTACAAACAAAATCCAACAAAATGATTGTGGCTCAGCACAATCAAAACATTAAAACAGGTAACTTCTGAGGTAACAGCAGAAACTTTTAACGGGGAGTTTAACTTGTCAGTTGTTACAAATAAACCTTGTTTCTGTTGAATCCTCCATCTGGGAGAACTTTAAAATGAAAATGTCCATGTTTTTTTTTTTGTGTCTGCATTTACATTCATGGTTAGTTGTCTAGCAAAACCATCTAGTATGTATATGTAATTTAATTTATAGCAGACTTTTTTTTTTTTTTTTTTGTGGGAGTGTGAAGGGTGAATGTGTCCTTCACCAGTCCTCTCTGGCAGTAATTTCTAACATCTTTATTAATATCCTAAATCCTGATTTTGTCAGAAAGAACCAAAAAACACCAGCAGTGAAACATTTAAAGACAGAACCGTTAAAGAGACACGACAGTGAGGGTGTGGTGTTTGCTGGGTTGTAAAGTGTGAGGGGTGTTGTGTAATGGAAAATGTCCATGTTAAAGTTCAGTAAGTTTACCAATCCTTGTATCGATCAAAAATAAAAAAAAAAATAAAAAAAATTTGACATTTTATTACATTTTTCGTTTTTAAATCTAACACAAAAAAAAATGAAAAAATGCCTGTTTTTTTTTAATATTTCAATTTTAGACTTGGATCAAAAATATGAAATGAAAAAACGGGCCACAGAACTGAATTTGTTTTATAATCGAGGACTGGATTTTCTGTTGTCATTACACATCTGTGCCACTAGATGGAGCCGCACTGCAGTAACCAGCTAGAGAACAGCAGGACAGTGAACACATGGAGCAGATCTGATGGAACATGGAGGAATGACACAAAAGTTTTGTTGCAGTGCAGAATTTTTTTTCCAGACAAAATTGTTAATATTTCTACCTGAGTTGCTACCTGAACTGTAAAGTTCACAGGTTTTTACCATTCTCCATGTCTGTTTTAGCTTTTTCGCATGTTTACCTGCCAATTATCTTCCAGTTCCGCAGCAGCCAGAAATACACTTTTCAAAACAAAAGCATGTGAGCAACATGCGTTAACGCGCAATAAAATAAATTTTGGCGATAATAAATGAATGAGTTAACGCGATAATAACTCGTTAACTTGCCCAGCCCTAATTATTTTATTAATTTACTTCTATTATTCCTTTCATTTATTTTTTGTGCATTTAACAGAGTTGAAAAGAGCTTTTGTACTGTATCGCTGTGGTATGTTGACCAAAGCATCACAGAGACACTTCTTAACACTAAACTGTGTCACGCTGAGAAAAAGGGAGTTTCTCACACGGTTTTACTGCCTGTTTGAAAATGCAAGAAATGCCTTTAAATACAAAGCTAAATGAGATAAATAGGCCTTTAGTTGACACTTTTTAAAAGCCTGCAGTGAGGGAGCTATGGTGCAGTATCAGAATCTTAACATAGACAAGCAGTGCCCCCCCCCCCCCCCCCCCCCCCAACCCACCACCAGCCTGCAGCTAACTAACTAGCTCATCTTCACTGTCTCTTTTTTTTGAGGCGCTTGTTTTCATCAGCTCAACGCGTGTTTACATCACTTTCTCCGTCTCTCAGCTAGTGAGAGTTTGGCACGAGCTCAGGCCTCCTCCCTTCAACCCCCCCCCCCCCCCCCCCCCAGAAAGAACGCATTCCACGCTCCTCGCGTCGAAAGGATACCCATCTGCCCCGGAGCCAAATTCCAGTGTGTTTTCTGGGAACGGAGCGCTTGGCTTTTGTGAGGCTCCCCTGAGAAGACCCAGGTCCCCCCCCCCACACACAAACACACAAACACACACACCCCACACACCCACACCAGGGGCAAAAATGCTACAAATTATTGAGGGAGTCATCACTGGAGTCTTTCTTTTAACCCCTGACAGGTACCGCTGGGCCATTATGACAGTGTAAATGGAAGCGAGGGAGCCGTGTGACACAGCAGGGACGTTCGGGGGTCCGGAGGTGTACGTCTTCATGAGCAGGCCCTGTTACATCAGACATGCTTTGACATTGCGCATTGTTGAATATTCAGTACAAGACACCATCACTTTGGATCATGATGCTTCAGAAATGACAAGCAGAAGTGATTCTGTCACCGGCGTCCCTCTGCGTGGTATGTTGAGGATACTCAACAGGCTTCTTTTTCTCTTTTCCTTAAGAGCAGAAAAATTAAAAGATAGTGTAGTTGGGATGTATGAGACACTACAACCCTCCCAGCTCATCAGGAAACACCCTTCTGAAACAGAAAAACAGAGGGCACTGTGACACCATTCTCAAGCATTCCTGTCTCTGATATCTTTGGGAGATACTGAAGTCCACAACTTTTTTTTTTCCTTTTTTTTTTTTAATAAACAGCTCGGTTGAAGAGACATGTATGACATACTACATTCCTCCCAGCTCAATCAAGCAGGCATGAGACGATGTCAGAGAGGCTGCCTGAGGCTGCTCTGGTGTGGTTCACTCTTATCTGCACAGATGAACCCTTCTGGCTCTGACCTGGCAACCATCAGGCTCCTCTGACACTGAGCTCACAGCCTCTAATGAAAGAAGAGCAGATCAGCGGTAGAAGCACTCACATGCTGCCGCTGCACATTAAGCAGCTTTCTGTTCAGCAACAGGAAGCAACTGCTCAAATGTACATCCTTAAAGACACTGGCCATTTCAGTATCTGCTACCATCATCGATCTGGTATTTTTGTGTTTGATACAGACCGTGTGTCTGTTGATTTTTCACATCCACAGTTTCACTTTCAATAACTCAATAACTCAGAGTGGAACATGCAACATTGAAAAAGCATTTTCATGTTTTTTTTAAAATGTATATGAGCACTATTCCATATAAATGTGCTTCAAAATGGTGTATCATTATTGAAAATAATAGACTGGAGCATCTAAGAATAACTGATTGTTTTCAGCGGGTCAGTACCGTGATGGGAAATAAAAAGAGGAGGGTCTTTCGGTTGGAAGATGTGAAAATGTTGAACAATCACACAGAAACAAAGAGACTATTTGAGGCTTGTATCCCTGGTAATAAGTTATAAGTTTAGAGAAACTGAAAAATCTGATGAAACCTCCGTGTTCATGACAACAGGCGAAACAAATATGTGATAGCCATGGACAAGTGGTTCTGTTTCAAAAACAGAGGAAAACAACAATGGACAGTAAAGTCACCACTCCAGGCACAAATGTGGGTCAAAACGCCGCCACATAAAGAACAACATCTCCAAATGTGGCGGCACAGTCCACATCTGTAATGACACCATTAGTGCTAAATTATATATATGGGTTTTGGCTTATTTAGCCAAGACAAACACAGTCCACATAGTGCACCATTAAACACCACGGCTCTGCAGTAAACCAAGACTTTCAGTCTATAAAAACAGACAAAAACAAAAAAACAAACAAAAGAAGAAGGAAGCTGTTAACAGTCAAAGCCTTCAGTCAAGAATGGGGAAATATTTAACTTTGAAAACTACTATAATTGGTCTCCTCAGTAACAAAACATGGCAACATTTCTTTAAGAAGTGATGCAACACAGTGGTAAATGTGTGCCTCTCACAACGTTTCTGAAGTGTGTTGTGACAAGTTTAAACTAATGCGCATTTAAAAATGGAAAACAAAACAAAACAAAAAACACAATTAAATGTCACAGTAGAGTATCAACATTTGAGAAATACAGGGTTCAAATTGTTTGCAAATTACAACATTCACTTTTTATTGCTTTGCACACAACATCTAAACTTTCTTTGGAAATAATTTTACAATCCTTTTTGTATAATGGTTTGCTTTGATCTGTACCAAGTGTGCCAAACCTTGTTTTGGGACTGCTGCAGATAAGCAGTTTGGATGTCATGTCATATTTCAAATAATCATGAACTGTTGGCAGCTCAAAATACAAACTTCTTGGAGTTGAATAATTCAATTATTTTCATTTCAAATCAAATGTAAATTGAATCAAATCTATTTAAAGTAAAGAATGTGTGACATCCATCCATCACGTACATCTGTTTATTCAGGGTTATGGGGGTGTGCTGGAGCCCATCCCAGCCATCTGGAGGTGCAGGTTACCAGCCCATCACATATAGACAAACAACCGCACACAAACACTCACTCCTACAAGGAATTTTAGACCAATTAACCTCTCGGTAAGCGCCGCCCCCTTCCTAGTTACTGTTGCTAGGTCGGACATTCTCGCTGCTCCTCCATTAAGGACAATGTTATTTTGCCATTTTTCCGATGTGTGTCATCAGTGTTAATATTATACTAGAATAACGCCGTGGTGAAATATTACTGCTGGGGACCTGCAACAGTGACTCGAGGTGTCCAGAATGTTTGGAGGGACATTTTTATTCCCTTTCCCAAACCAAAACAAACGCTGGAGAATGGAGGCTGTGGGTTGAAGTTGTGTCCGTCCACACAATCAACTGAACGTGGGGAAAGTTACAAAACACGCCAACATTTACGTCAAGGTAAGTTTACTTTGTTTATTAGATGATTGATTTAACCACCGTTTAGTAAAAGTAATATGATTTGAAAGTAATGAAAGTAATGAGTTCTCTGTTAGCATTAGCTCTGGTCCATAGGCCTGTCCCACACCAGAGCTATGTTAACATCAGACAGTCGCAGCATTGTATTAATATAATTAATAAAATGACGTTAATTCAATTCAATTCAATTCAATTTTATTTATATAGCATCTGTTACAATGACAATTGTCTCTAGGCGCTTTACAGAGACCCAGAGCATGACCCCCGAGCAAATATCATCAACTAAGATTATATCATTAAATTCAATCAAGGATAATGGCAGGTAAAAAACTCCCACGTAGGGAGAAAAAAAAAAACCTTTATACCAAACAGTGGCAAGGAAAAACTCCACTTTAAGAGGAAGAAACCTTGAGCAGGACCTGGCTCATATGGGGGGACCTTCCTGATGAAGGCCAGCCGGGCAGAGAAAGAAAAGAGGGGAGGACAGAGAGGATGAGGACAGAGAGAGATGGAGGACAGAAAGAGAGAGAGGAGGAGCAGCACAGAAAAAGTAAAAAATAATAATAAAGAAGTAGTGGAATTGTTGTAGGGTGAATGCAAACGGGCTATGGAGGGCCCTTGGGCGTGTTGTCAGCGTAATGAGCCATGATAGGCTTTGAGTATCAGTAATGTGCGGGTGGGGTGTAGGTGAAGTGTGTGAGAGAAGGGGGAGGAGGGGGGAGGAGGGGGTTTGGGTTTAAGAAAAGAGACGGGTAGGATTTCAAGCAAGGATGCGATATATAAATATAAACAGATGGAGGCAGCAGCACTGGGATAAGATGGCCAGAGGACCAGGTCACCGATCACCACGCCAGTCAGCACCCAAACACAAGTGGAGGGGAACCCCGGGATGGACAGAGGATGGAACTGCAAGTCAGCATGAAACCCAGGAAACTCTAGCCTGCAGAGAAAAGGGGGCAGAAACAGCACAACAAACACAGGAAAGCAAAGAAAATGGAGCACAGTTTCAGTAACAGGGTGCTCCCAAATAATTATAAATGAGCTGGAGGAGGAGGAAGGGAGGAAGAAAGGGAAGAAAAAGGAGAAGAGCAGTGGAGACACCACTCAGCAGGTCATGCTGGTGTCCCCCTGTAGCGTAGGCCTATAGCAGCATAACTATGACGAAGCTGTGATTAAGACGAGCTACTCTAGTCTTACTACTACAACTATAGTTATAACTATTAGCCCCTACACACTATAGTTTAGACTAACTGCAGGCTTTACTGAACAAAAATGTTTTCAATTTAGTTTTAAAAATGGAGATGGTATCAGCCTCCTTAACCCAAACTGGTAGCTGGTTCCATAAAAAAGGTGCCTGGTAGCAGAAGGACCATCCTCCAAACCTACTTTTAGATATTCTAGGAACGACGAGTAATCCTGCACTCTGAGAGCAGAGAGCTCTATTAGGAGCATAACATGCTATCAAGTCTTGTAAATAGCGCGGAGCTAGGCCATTAAGGGCCTTATTGCGAGAAGCGAATTTTAAACTCAATTCTAAATTCACGGGAAGCCAATGGAGGAGGCTAACACGGGAGAGATGTGATCTCGCTTACAGATTCCTGTCAGCACCCTCGCTGCTGCGTTCTGGATCAATTGAAGGCTATTTAGCGAGCTTTTCGGACATCCTGCTAACAACGCATTACAGTAGGGATGCACCGAAAATTCGGCCACCGAAAATTTTTCGCCGAAAATGGCCCAAAAGTGCATTTTCGGTTTTCGGCCGAAAGACTTTTTCGCCGAAACAACGCGGCCGAAACAGGATGTTGTGATGACGAACAAAACCGCGGAGCACGCGCTTGTCTAGATAGGGGCCAACATTGTACAATAGGAATTGGTTAGGGAACCTTTGTTTAAATTGAGGGTATGCACGGACATGTTTTGGTGTGACACCACCTGAGTTACCGGACCGAGCTGAATGAATGTAACCCGCGAGTGTTTAATAAGTTTACAACCGGCAGGGTTAAAATAGTAGTCGTGAGTTGCTTACTGAGACAAAGCTAGAGACTTTAACAAACAGTCTGTGTGGGGACGTATTTCAATATATCTGAGAAGACCCACGGATAGCGATTTGTAAAACTGTAACGCTGAAATTTCAAGAGGGGGTGAATCTGCAACGAGTTTCTCCACGTCGGGTTTGATTTATCACCTGAAATCCAAACATCTCCATCGCCATTCTGAATATGAGAAGGCGGCGGCACAGAAAAGAAAAAAAAAATCCTTCCGAGCGCGTCCACTCCGTCTGTGGCGGACGTATTTGAAAAAGGCAAGAAAGTTTCCAGTGATGGTGCCAAGGCAAAGGGCATTACACAAAAAATAATGGAATTCAATTGCCTTAGATGATCAGCCGTTCTCTGTTGTAGAGGATGTGGATTTCGTAGGCTGATCGAGCACATTGAGCCCCGTTATTCCAACCGAGCAGACGACATTTCTCAGACGTGGGTTTACTGAGCTGTTTAATGTTGTGCAGCTCACGTCCATGAGCTTATAGCTACAGATATTTTGTTGTAGTAGTCCTACAGAGAATTTTTTTTAAATGCACTGTGTTTTTTTTATGAGCAGGCCAGCAGGCCAGTCAGTTATAGGCCTGTATTATTATTTAAGGTACCCTGAGGGGGTCAAGTTAAACATTTTATTTTGAATTTAGTTTTATATTGTGCATTGTTGTAATGTCAGGCTAATAAATATTTTCATAATTTTGCAATTAATTTATTCTTTGTAGCATTAATATTAATTTATTGCAATGTAATGCCTTTATTTTTTTGAGGTTAGTACACAGCCATAGCCATGAATGCAACGGTACTAATAATTGGCATAATAATTTATTTCGGTGTTTCGGTTTTCGGCCTTGGTTTCTTCATTTTCGGTTTTCGGTTTCGGCCAAGAATTTTCATTTCGGTGCATCCCTACATTACAGTAATCCAGTCTAGAGCTAACAAACGCGTGGATTAATTTTTCAGCATCACCCTGGGAGAGGATGCTCCTAATCTTGGCAATATTTCGGAGATGAAAAAAGGCAGTCTTGCAAACCTGATTAATATGCTGCTTAAATGACATATCCTGATCAAAAATAACTCCAAGGTTTTTCACAGCTGTGCTGGAAGCCAGCGTAAATCCAGTCAATCCATTCCTCAGGTGTTTGGGACCAAAGACAATAACCTCTGTTTAATCTGAATTTAGAAGCAAAAAGTTAGAGGACATCCAGGACTTAATGTCATTAAGACAGCCTTGAAGTTTAGCCAAAGGTTTTGTTTCCTCTGGTTTCATAGATAAGTACAGCTGCGTATCATCAGCGTAGCAATGAAAGTTTATGCCATGGCTCTGGATAATTTTTCCCAGGGGCTGCATGTATAAAGTGAAAAGGATTGGTCCCAGAACTGAACCCTGTGGGACGCCATAGCAGACCCTAGTCCGTGTAGAAGAGACGTCATTAACATGGACGAACTGGAACCTGTCAGATAAGTATGACTTAAACCAGCCTAATGCTGTCCCTTTAATTCCAACAGTGTGCTCCAATCTGTACAGCAAAAAGGCCGTTGATCAACAGTATCAAAAGCAGCACTGAGGTCCAGCAGAACAAGGACAGAAACTAATCCATTGTCTGAGGCCATGAGGCGGTCGTTGGGGAGACTCTAATCAGTGCCAGTTTCTGTGCTATGATGAGTTCTAAACCCTGACTGAAAGACCTCAAATAGATCATTTCTATGCAGGTGTTCTCCTAACTGGCTAGCAAGCTATTTTTTCCAGAATTTTAGAGATAAATGGAAGGTTGGATATTGGTCTATAGTTTGCCAAGATGTCCGGATCAAGGGATGGTTTCTTGAGCAAAGGTTTAATGACTGCAACTTTAAAAACCTGTGGCACATATCCTAATTGTAGAGATAGGTTAATCTGATCCAAAATTGATATACCGAATAGAGGATATAACATCCTTGAACAGTCGAGTTGGGATGGGATCCAACAGACATGTAGATGGTTTAGCTTTACTGATAGTTGAGGTCAACTTAAAGAGGCCCACAGGAGGAAAACAGTCCAGAGTCAAATCAGAAACCGAAGAAATCAACAAAGCTGCAGGGACGTTCACAGCCGCCAACAGTTGGGCCTGGCCGATCTCATCTCTATGATTATTTTCCCACTAAAAAAGCTCATAAAGTCTTCACTACTGAGAGTAGCGGGAATGCATGGACCGTATGTGACTCTTTGTCAGCCTGGCTACAGTGCTGAACAGAAAACATGGATTATTGTTGTTCTCTTCTATTAATGATGAATAATAAGATGTTCTAGCTCTGCGTAGGGCTCTTTTGTAGACTATTAAACTATCTCTCCAGGCACGATGGGAGTCCACAGATTTACAGGAATACCACCGCCTTTCCATTTTACGTGCATTCTGCTTCAGCATGCGAATATGTGAATTATACCAGGGAGCTGAGCTCCTAAGATAAGAAACCCTCTTCCTCAGAGGAGCGACCGCATCCAAGGCGGAATGTAACATATCGGCAGTATTGTTAACAAGGTGATCAATGTCTGCCGGAGTAAGATTCAGGTCGGTGCCCTCAGCTATTCTATCATATTCCACCATAGGGAGATGAGAGAGAATGACCTCCTTAAAATTATTCACGGCATCTTCAGAAAGACATCTGCTGTAATGACACGTTTCATTTCCTGTTTTAATGCCACAAATGCTGAACTCGAATGTAACTAAAAAGTGGTCCGAGAGAAGAGAATTCAGCGGCGACACTAACAAGTGATGAGTATCTATGAGTATCCTCTAGGTGAGGAACCAGATCCAGGGATATGATTAAACATCATTAGCCTCACCTTATACCTAACAAAATAAATATCCAGGGCCATATATATTTGTAGACAACAAGGCAGGCTCCTCGTTGTCTACAAATATAGACAACGAGGAGCTAGCATTCCAGCTAGCCGGAATGCTAACGGAGAGATGTTTTCACTCATCACCCTTCATGCTGCTAAATCATATCATTACTTTTACTAAACGGTGGTTAAATCAATCATCTAGTAAACAAAGCTAACTTACCTTGGAGTAAATGTAGGTGTGTTTTGTAACTTTTCCCACGTTCAGTTGCTTGTGTGGATGGACACAACTTAACCCAGCGTTGTTTTGGTTTGGGAAAGGGAATAAAAATGTCCTTCCAAACGTTCTGGACATCTCGAGTCCCTGTTGCAGGTCCCCAGTAGCAATATTTCACCACGGCGTTATTCTAGTGTAATGTAAATACAGTTGATAGGCATTGGAAAAATGGCAAAATAACATTGTCCTTAATGGAGGAGCAGCGAGAATGTCCGACCTAGCAACAGTAACTAGGAAGGGGGCGGTGCTTACCAAAAGGTCAATGAACCTGACGTACGTGTCCTCAGACAGTCCTGGACAACTATCAAGCTCCACACAGAAAGGCCCCTGCAGGGTTTTGAACCAGGAACCTTCCCGCTCCTCTGGCTGTGGGGCAACAGTGCCGACCACCAGGCACCCAGCTGCCTAGACTGTGTGAGTGTCAGTGCAAGTGTCGGGATGTGAGTTATCGCTGATCTGCAGCGGGTTTTCCTCCATATTGTGTCTGAGCTGCTTCATTGTGATCATCATGTGAACTCATGAAGGATGTGACAGCTTCGTACTAGAACAGAATTTAGCCGCCGTCGCCTTCATGCTGCTCATTCAGTTTGCTTCTTAACACTCGCCTGTGTGTGCGTCGCAGCATGTGATCTCAGCTGCTCCACGTTAACGGGAAGAGGCGATGAAATCATTTTCCTGTTATCACCTGACTATGTTTGGTTCCCAGGCAACGCAGGAAAAACATTGAAGAGGACAACTTCTGAGAGCTGCTTTGATCCTTGAGCCCTGGTTTCTAATGACCCCTCAAAATGCTGTAGATAAAATTACCGATTAACTCCTTACCCACGATGAAAGTACACTTTTAAACCAGACAGTCATATTGATTGACATAATGAAATATTTTGTCTGTCATGGAAGTCTAGGACAAATCAATCCGTCTTGAAGCTCATTCATCATGGATATCTGACGTCGCCTGGTTTCCATGATCATATTTGCATCAACGAGCTTATGCAGCATCTTTCCTAAACCTCAAAGTGTTGAAAAAAAGCACGGCACAGAGAAATATATTCACACATATACGTGCCGTCGATGAACCGGTCTTCGCTCAATGTCAGGAATCTCCACATCCATAGAAAGTCTTAAACATTGAATCCATGCTCAGTATATCAATATTCTCTATCTAGTGAAAACATTGTGTGGGATCAATAAGTTCAGCCTCGAGGCCCAAGATGTTCTATTAGCAGTTTCACACAGCCATTTAAATCAGGGGGAAAGAGATCGATCCTGAGTCATCCACTGTACCAATGATGGTTAGCTTTTATGACAGGCACGCAAGTATGAATAAAACACAAACACCCTGTAACTGGAAAAGGGTTTTTACCAGAAATTACATTAAAAAAAACAAGTTGTAAATGGCACGTACGTAGAATTACGAGTTGTAAAATATGTCAGATTCTCTCATTTATTGTAGTGAAGGTGATGTTGTAACAGTGTGTGTTGGGTTTCTGAGGACTATAAATGCTTTTAAACTAAAAGAAAGTCTGGTTTAGCAGCAAGCATTTGTAAGGATGAAAAAGTCTATAAAAGAAAAAGAAAACTGTCATCCACGAACTATTAAGTCACATATATACAGTCATGGAAAAATATTATTAGACCACCCTTGTTTTCTTCAGTTTCTTGTTCATTTTAATGCCTGGTACAACTAAAGGTACATTTGTTTGGACAAACATAACGATAACCACAAAGATTGCTCATAAGAGTTTTATTTAAGAGCTAATATCTTACCATTTTCCATGGTTTTCTTGATTATAACCTAAATCACTTAAGTTTTTACATCAATAGCTATGGCGTTGTACTGCCAAAAACACTGCTTTTATGCATTCAGTTTTTCTTTTCTGTCTGTTTTAGTCACATGATGACGTTTAGTGGTACCAGGTATTAAAATGAACAAGAAAGTGAAGAAAAAATGGTGGTCTAAACAATTTTTTTCCATGACTATATATATATATATATATATATATATATATATATATATATATATATATATATATATATACTGATAATTATTCTGTATTTAATTATATCTTTTAAATTTTTGTGTGGCCACCATTATTTCCCAGCACTGCCTCAACCCTCTTTGGTATGTAGTTCACCAGAGCTCCACAGGTTGCCAAACAACCAGGATGAAAACATCCAGAGCTGGTGGATGTTAGAGACCTTGTGGTCCTCCACCTTTCATTTGAGGATGAGACATGCTTGACCTGTCCATCACCTAAACCCTCAGCTTCTTTAACAAGGCAGTGGTTGTCCTGGAGGTGTGTTTGGAGTCATGTTGGAATACTGCCCTGCAGCCCAGTTTCCGAAGCGAGGGGATCACGCTCTGCTTCAGTATGTCACAGTATATAGTATTAATGGTTCCCTCAGTGAACTGTAGCTCCCCAGTTCCAGCAGCACTCATGCAGCACCAGACCATGACACTCCCACCACCATGCTTGACTGTAGGCAAGACACACTTGTCTCTGTACTCCTCATGTGGTTGCCGCCACACACACTTGACACCATCTGAACCAAATATGTTTATCTTGGTCTCATCAGACCTGTTTCCACTGTTTCCAGGCTTTCTTGTGCATCATCTTTAGAAGTGGCTTCCTTCTTGGATGACAGCGGGTGTCTCAGCGGGTGTGTCGCTGAGTGGGGAAGACCGGTTTGACACATGATGGTGATCCACGTGCCTTTGTTTTGGGCTACGCTTCCTTTGAACCATCACCAGGCCGCCCTGACTGGCTGGCTGCTTGATGCTGTAGCTGCAGCTACACTCGGCTGCTCTGCCGCTACATTAGCCTGACTACCTGTCGCATCTAATGGGCTGTGGTCTAGTTGGCAAAACCGAGCCACTAGTTCACCGAGCCTCGTCTCCAGAGCTGTGAATAAACTACACTTTATGCATTTACCATTCTCACTAAAGGAGGTAGAGGAAAACTAAACATTTCACACACTGAGCAGTGGGAGGGGGAAACGGAAAGAGCAGAGGAAGCCTTGCTAAGAAGCTAGTAGGCTAATAAGCTAAAGAACTGGCGATTAGCAGCAGTGAGAATCCCAGGAAGAAAAGCGCGAAGCAGAACTACGGGCGAGTGCTCAGGGACAATTTAAAACAACAGTGTTGAGTTATCACTAAATCGAGTTTAGTTTTAAGTTTTAAGTTTTAAAAGGTTGAAGAATCAGAGACCATGACACCATTCAATCCACCGACAGGAAGTGACACAATACGTTACCCACAAATGGAGTTCATGGGACATTTGTATTTTACAGAACTTGCACGGCTACATCAACAACATACGCATCAGCTTTGAATTTGTCGGCTCTCTCAGATCCTCAGAGCTGGAACACTGGAATGCTCCAGAGGTTTTGAGGGATATGTTTTCCATGCTGATGTGAGGCAGTTCTGATGATATTTTCACTTAATTAACTGAGATTGGCAAGTTATCCACTCAGCCGAAGTAGTCCTGACAGTCTAGAAGGGTACTGTTAAGTAAAACCAGTGCAAAACCAGTGGAAACAGGGACACACATGTCATATCTGGCCCTCTACTGGCTGGGATCCTGGACGGGGCTGTTTTAAGGAAATCCAAGAGTGAGAAGCAAAGATCCAAAACCAGATGTTTTTCGAGCGTACAGAAGAAGCCTAAGTGCAGGTTGAAATGCTCAAACTGAAATCCAGAAACAGAGAGTCCTTGGGTGTGTCAAGTTTTGAGGGCAAACTTACCCAAAACTACATCTGTCCTTGAAAACCTGAAATCCTGCCCTCACGTTGACCTAAGACCAAGTGGACATAGCTGTTTTTCTGTGCTTCTGAACTAATTTAAAGACTTACAAAAATGAATGTTTAATCTAAAAATAGATGTACACAGTGTTGGTATATTTTTGTGAAAAATTAACACAGTGGTTCCAAGCATGGCCAACGCTACAGTGCAAGACTTCATCGGTACTTCAGCTACGTCACAAGGTGAAGACTTGCTTTGCGTGGTCAGATTCTTCCATCGACAAAAGGGGCCCTGAGTGTTCATAGGAAGGGAAGAGTTGTACACGTTCATGAGGAACTCTCAGCCCTCTTAGAAAGCTACCAGTCCAGGCTTTCAACCAGCCAGAAAACAATGAAGACAATAAAATCTTGTTTTCTAGGAAGTAATTACAAACCGTTTGAAGGTATGATGGATGGGAAGCTAATGTAGAAGTACCCTAGATAAGACAAAAATAGCTGCAAACGGTCACTTTAAAGAGAGCAATACACCTCCACAGCTGATGTGGAGTAAAATCATAAATAATGATTTCTAGAAAAGAAGGAAGGCGGAATAACAAGAAATCTAAATTTATGAGCTCAACCATGAGAATAGTAGGAAACAGGTCACACAAGATGCAGTGTGACCTGACACTGCTGTCCTGACTGTACTGGCCTTATGACGGTGCAGGAAGCGCAGTGAGCAAAGAATAACTAGAGAGTTGAAACAATGGACCCCACCCCCCCCAGTGAAAAACAGAAATGCTTGCTGTTCCTTGTGCCCTCAGCTCCTGTTTGTTCCTCCATCATTCCTAGTGAACGGTAATTGCACAGCGAAACATCCTGTTTTGAGTTACCTAACTCAATAGAGTTGCTGTAGCGATAAACAATAAGAGTTTTTCCTAAGCTGTGCAATGGCAAGAAAAGCAGGGAAATGAGTTGTGACAGAAGTATGTGGCAGCTGGAGTTAATGTTGCCCTTCATCTGTTATACTTGTTCGACATCCACACACACACACACACACACATATATATATATATATATATATATATATATATATATATATATATATATATTTATACATACACTCATATATTTTGCCCTTTATAAAGAGTTAGAACAGACATGCAGTCTTGTCTGCTGTTTTAAAGATGACACCCCCAAAAGAAATTTTAAAAAAAGGATATTGATAATATTCCAGTGGTGGTTGGGGAGTGGTATAATTTATGCCAGGAACTTGCTCATAGTTTGGCCTGGGTCAGGGAGAAAACAGTGGCCAAGGTTGAGTTTGAGACCAGTTTAAGAGTTCAGGCACAACCTGTCTGCAAAAATACAGCCTCAACTGTGGGAGCTGGGAGGAACGCCAGAATGTAACATTTTCATACAGACAAAAAAACCTGGACAAAATGATAATAATGACAATAATAACAATATAAAACAAACAGGAGGAGGAGAAGAGGAAATTATTCTGGCTACAGGAAGTGACGTAAGCCAGCAGGTGTTGTTTCCTGCTGCTGAGATGTGAGCACAGAGAAGGAAGAAGTCTGGGAGGCTGAAGCGGGGGGGGGGGGGGGTGAGGTGGGGGAAGGCTTGGGATTTGGCCTCAGCAGATGGTGTTTCTCTCAGTGTGGAGGGAAGTGGAGCTGAGCGAAAATACAAGGAGAATGGTAAAGAGCGCGGACAGAGGAGGAAGGATGCAAGTGGGTCCCGAGGGGAGGATGAGGTAGTGGGGTTATCCACCGGCTGGGCTGGGCGTGCTCAGTGCAGCCTGGAACCATATGAACGGAGGGGGAAGAGGCCGTTTAAACGATATCTCAGCTAGTATCTGAGCATGTGTGGTAGTATTTTTCAAAGGAGGAATTTGAATTTTCAGGGAGAAAAAAAAAGGATATTTGCTTTCTTTCTTGGAAACCAACAACAAGACTAACTCACATCTCTAGTTTATATACAAAAAAATCAGGGGTAACTACTGTTTAGCCTTAGCATACAGATCAGGAGTAGAGGTACGCTGCTTCTCACTAAAAACAGAGCAAAGTGAGCATCTGTGACCTCTGACCCAACTGCATATTTATTTAAGGGAGTTCACCTTTATTTCATCTAATCAGAGAGTAATAGAGACTTATTTTATAACCTGGCACAATTCATTGCTTATTGCACCATAATTTAAGGCTGGATAGTTGTATATTCTAGTAATGAGGCTGTGACGGCTGGTGCACTGAGGAGGTACAGGTGTGGTGCAACACTGCAGGGAGGAGAAAGTGTCTGAGGCTCTTCATGCATCTGCATTCATTTTAGAATGTCAGAGGAATGCTTTCTTTATTTTTAATGACCTGAATATGCTTGTTGTGGTGTTTTGTGTTTCCTTTTGTTGATTCTTCATTGTTTGTTTTGTTGTGTAGTTGTCAGGTGAACCCTGACTTCTGTGGCTGTGATCTCATTGTTCATGATTCCATCTGCAGTGATGTTAGCAAACTGTCAGCTGGCCAATGATCAGCAAATATATATTCATGAGTTCTGAAAGCTCAGATTTTGTTTTCTTTTTTTAAACGAAAACAAAAGAGAGGGATGATGGTTGTCATGATAACTGGGTTTTAGTTTAGTCCTAAAGATGTTCCTTATTACTCTTAATTAGCTTAGTGTTTGGATTTAATGTGCCTTTCTGAACCTTTAGCTAATGTGTAGTAGCTGATTTATCAAAGTAGACCTGATAAACCGTCTTTTTATTCTGAGCTAAAGAACATCTCCCACAAGACGCAATGTCACAAGTTAAAAAGTTGCTCTGATATCGCTGGTATCTGAGGCTTATGATTGTAAATGAGATGTCATCTTTGCGCTTCTGTCAGTCAGCACAATGTAGAGTTGAAACATTAAATCAGAATAAACTCTTATAGGTCAGCGAGGATTATCAACATTATTTCTATTTGCTAAATACCAGAATAATAAGTAAGCACTTTTTGTTTTTCTTTTATGAGAATTTTGATGACTTTCTTCAACTTCAGAAGTTCACATACACTAAAATTGTTGTCTTTAGACAATTTAGGAAAGCTCAGGTGATGATGCCATGACCTTGGAAGCTTCTGATGATGTTTGAGTTAAATGGAGGCTCACCAGTGGATGTATTTTAAGGTACATCTCAAATATACTGCTTCCTTGGGTGACATCGTGGGAAAAGAAATCAGCCAAGATATCGGGAAGAGGATTGTGGACCTCCACAAGTCCGGTTCATCCTTGGCTACAATTTCCAGATGTCTGAAGGTGCCACATTTATCTGTTCAAACAATTATATCCAAGTATAACCACCATGGGAATATTCAGACATCATACCACTCAGGAAGGAGACGGGCTCTCTGTCCCAGAGATGAACGTAATTTGATGAAAAATGTGTGTATCTACCTCAAAAAAAGCAAAACATCTTGTGAAGATGCTGCTGAAGCTGGTCAGAGTGTCATTATCCACAGAGAAACCAGTCCTGAACCAACATGGACTGAAAGACCACTCAGCCAGGAAGAAGACATTACTGCAAAACCAGCATAAAGAAGCCAGATTACAGTTTGTAGATGCACACAGAGACACAGACCTTCATTTATGGAGACATGTCCTGTGGTCTGATGGATCTAAAATTAAACTGTTTGGTCATAATGACCATCGTTACATTTGGAGGCCTGAGAACACCATCACAACTGTGAAGTACGGGGGTGGCAGCATCATGATGTGGGAGTGTTTTGCTACAGGAGTGACTGGTGAACTTCACTAAATAGATGGATTCATGAGGAAAGAACATTATGAAGAAATATTGAAGCAACATCTCAAGACATCAGCCAGGAAGTTAAAGTTTGGACACAAATGGGTCTTCAGATGAACAATGACTCTAAACATATCAACAAATTAATTACAAAGTAGCTTCAGGACAACAAAGTCAATGTTTTGGAGCGGCCATCACAAAGTCCTGATCTAAGTCCCGGAGAACATTTGTGGTCAGAACTGAAAAAGCCTGAGTGACCAAGGAGACCTACAGACCTGGATCAGTTCCAGCAGTTCTGACTGGAGAAATGGACCAGAAACCCAGTAAACTATTGTTGAAGGAAACTCAAAACATTTGACCCAAGTCAGACAGTTTAAAGGCAACAATACCAAATACTGAGGAAATTTATGTGAATTTCCACCTTTGAAGAAACTAATAAGAAATTATGTAAGAAATTCCCTCTCTTTTCTCTGGCATTTAGCAAATAGAAATAATTTTGACATTAAGTCAGTTTAGTTTTTTACTGTGAAAGAAAGAGGTTACGTGTCTTTTTATACAGTGTATGTAAACTCAGCTGTACCTGGCAGAGACTTAAGTACCTTGCAACAATAAAAAAAGCAAGAAATGACTCATATCATCGTGATCTTAGGTGTACAAGCTTAAGGTGACTTGTAGTTTTTGTGACTAATTTGTCTTGAAAGGGGGTTTTAATAAAGAACGTGTTTCCATGTATGTTTCTGTGCTGGGTTAGAAACACGACTACCAGTGAAAAGGGTTGGCAACTGTGCGCTACAAAACTGAAAAATAAAAATAAATAGCACATACATATTCAGACATGTCAACAAGGATAAAAAAAATTAAAAAAAAAAGATTTTGGGGTCCTCTTTAAATTTGTTACATAGGTGACGTAATAAAGGGCTCTAATGAATCTCTTGACTCCACGCTTGAAAGGATTTGGTTTAAATTATAATAACAAGCTACTTGGTGTGATCAGAAGGATCTTTTTCTTACAAGGCTCACTGTTTCTACTACTGTCTCTTCAGTGTCAACTACATCTCAGGCTGCAGCAGAGCCAATAATGCAGAAGAGAACTCTCAAATTTTTCTTTTTCCTGCTCATTTGACCAAAGCGCTGTAAAAAAAGAAAAACAAAATTCCTGTCAACAGTGGACATATTTTTTGTTTATATTTTTTTTTTTTTTTTTTTCAATTGCACAATTTGAAGAATCCGTGTAAAGTGAACATCATATGAAAGATGACCGCTCCTACCTGTGCCGTTAGTTTGACTGCAGCGAGTTAAGTCATTGAGTCATATTAATAGAACAGAGCTTGTCTGCACATGGTTTTATTGAGCTTTGGAGGTGCTGGTCGATTCATTTTGTTCCATCTGGGAAAAGTCAAGCAAGCATTTCCCTCTGTTTCTAGTCTTGTGTTTTAACGCTCAAAGCGAGGCTAACTGGCTGACTGAAAGTGTCTGATCTGAGGGACATGGAGAATGAACAATCACCTTCCCCAGAAAATGCAAACTACTGCTTTTAAAATCTCAGAGCTGCTCTTCTTGAAATTTGCATCGTTACCTGAGAGGACCTTTTCTCGAGAAATAGCTGCTCTCTAAAGTGTAATCAGCTTTGTGTCGAACAAAAACCAGGTGTGCTGCTAGTTTTATGGGAAAAGAGCTTAGAAGCAAGAATAGGATGCATGTGGTGGTTGCGGAGCAAACAGGGGGAGTAGAAGGCCTTACTTTCTTCATTCCTTTAAAAAAAAAAAAAAAAGAAAGAAAAGGTGGGGGGGGCTGAGGATAAATCCCAGAAATAGATTTCAGCTTAAAGTCAGTGAATACAAGCTGTTTCTCTTTGCCGTACGGCACCTGCTTTCCAGTGACTGGGATGACACAGCAAGCATCCTGTTTATTGACTACCAGCAGGAAACGCTTTCAATGCAAACAATGTGTGCTACTTACAAGTCTCCTCGGTGCTGCTGCTGCTGCCTCTTTTTTTAAAAACCTCATCCCTCTACAATGAAAAAAAAAAAGACCAGAGGGGAGAACGGTAACTCCAAAATGAAGCATCCTGGGAAGGCTGTGCATCAATATTCATTCATGCAGAACATGCATTGTCAAGTCGAAATAGAGAATGCGATGAGTGCTGCATTTATTTGTCATTTACCTCATGGTATGCTAATATAATGAGGTCTGCACACCGCATAACCAAAGTCTGCATGAATACTGATTCTTTACCATGTTTCCAAATGCAAGTGGCACGCAGAGAGCGCAAATACCGCCTTTAGGATTTTTTTTCTTCCCCCCTCAAGAGAATACTTAGTGATAATAGTGGGCTATGTTTTCCTTTGAGGCAGTGAGGAGAAAATTATATTATTCCATCAGCATAAGGTTATTGCATTATGTGTTCCTTATGTACTTCAATAAGCAATAAATCTTAAAGCAGAGCAGCAGCAAAGCTGCACAAAGGTACCGCAAATTACTGCGTTATTGATGACAGCCGTGAAACGCTCTGACAGTCGAGCTGGTTGTTAGACGGCAGATGAGCAGCTTCAGCTAGGAACCATTCAAATATATTAAAGGGTCAGAAAAGATGGAAAGTTATGTAATTTTTTTTTTAAAGATTATATAAATGAGCAGCTTGTTCCTGGTTCTTTCAGCTGATTATTGCTTCAGCTGTTTATTTATTCAAACTGTCCACTCACTGGGAAATATTTACCTTCTGCTCCACTACATTTATTTCCCAGATTAAATAGCTTGTTACTTTTACACAATGGATAATGTAGCTAGCTTTTACAATTCAACGTAGTGTTATAGAAAGTCCCATAAAAAGCAGCGCGTGTTTCACACGTCTATGGTTTGTTAACAGCTTTAATAAACAGTGATCTTTCTCTCTGAACTTGTCTCGTGGTTAAATGATCAAATGATCCTGCAGCTTAGCAAAGATTTAAGATCAGACAAAAAGGCCAATACCTAGAGCAAGATAGATCAGAACTTATATATAATCTGTAAAAATGACATCTGATGACAGTCAGAGGGACAAAAATACTCTCACTCTCATACTTGAAGTAGATTTATTTTTCTATACTTCCAGTGAGTACTTGTTTTGGAGTCCTTTTTTACATTACTTTTACTTCGGTAAAGAAATGAAGTACTTCTTCCACAACTGCTATTTTCATTTAGTGAATAAAATTGAGGAACGTGATGATATATCCCCTTTGAGTAGCCTTAATTAGGAAAGTTTGATCAGTTTCTGCTGCTGAAGCAGCAGGGAAAGAATGAGAACACTGTATGAAAATGGATAATGGGGGAAAAAACAGAGTTGCCATTTTCCGTGGTCAGAAAACTACAGGGTTCCTTTCAGACCAGATCTGTTCAGTTATTTGCTGAGCTTGTTGCTAGTAGCGAAGCACATGCACGGCTCCTGGAGAATTTGAAAATGTGTATAAAACAGCATGGATACACCTTGTTTTTTTTTTTTTTTTTGCCGCACCGGTGCAGGTTAGTACAACTACTACCTTTCACTGTGACATGGTTTTTCTAATGACATGTGAGACAGGGTGAGCCAGGCCTCAAGAGGTTGAGCTAGGACTGGGAATCTGTATCATCTCAACAATAATGAAGCCCCCAGCTGAAGCTCCAGCGGTGTTATCGCTCTATACCCCCCCCCCCACCCCCACCCCCCATCACTGAGGGCCGAGGCTTTTACATCGGCTCATGATGATGAATGAAAATGTGGCCTTGACATCTGCTTTTGAACAGAAAACTGGACATTTTTATTTCAAGACACTATTTTATTTTAGTTTTTTACTACAACTGATTCATAGAAAAAAAAAATTAAAAGAAGTCCAAGAAGAAAGAATTGCTGCTCACAAATGTCATGGTTGTAATTAAGGCACGTGTCGGCGCTCCTGTGTCTATTCAGGAAAAGAGCTGGACTCTGGTGCCATTGTTTATGTTTCACTTATCTATGGCAGATGTTAGCTGAGTGAAATTGAATTCCTGGCAACGGAGGGGGAACAGATCATGGAGCGCATCCTCTTTTATGTCTGGGGACAGGATTTCTCCTGGCCGGCCTTGATCCCTTGATTGTCTGCCATGTGAGGCTGTTGGTGGATGATGACAAAGGTCGGGGGTGAAACAGGCTTTCCCTGAGTCACGGACCCAAGGAACCGCTGCCAGCCTGTTGGTTCGGCTGAGATAACATCTCATATCACAGAGCAACAACAAAAAAAAGGCATATTAAATGAGTAGTCGTACATACAGCTGTCTAATTCAGCTGTTATAACATGTGAATTACATGTTTCAGCTGTTCAGAGTGAGTGAAACACAGCACGCCGGCTTTATAGTTTCATATCTTTGCTCTTTTTTTCCACATTATCAGGCTGGACTTGTAAATCTCCCCCGAAAGATAGATCCTGCAGCGATAAAATGTAGTCAGTCATCTTTATTGGATTTCTCAGACTGGTGTGAAAACTGGAAGATGAAATCGCCGCTCGCAAATAAAAACACGGCAGAGCCCCCCCGAGTGAAAGGCTTTGCTCGTCCGCTGAATAGCATGCATTTATCTCCGGACTCCCAGCTGCTGTTTCTGCTGCAGCTGAACATTCCCCGAGAAATTGTAGCTCGGGTGATGCAGCAGCACTTTACTGTAAAACCAATAGAGGAGTCGGGGAGATGGAGAGGGAAAAAAATAAGGAGAGCAATTTGATGTCATTTTGCTCAGAGGCCAGTCTCGTGTGCAGGCTCTCTGTTTCCTCTTGTTTACCCCGAGCTGTTTCTCAACCCGGGATAACAACCCTGAACAAACATGACTATCAGCTGATATTGCAGAGGCCTCCACAAGCATGAGCAGATGACACTCATTACCAGCTCGGGTCAGGATGATACGGAGGACACCAGTTCAACAACAACACCTCTCTGGGTTTCTTGTGCTTGACTGAAATAATAATTTGCTTCTCTCAGAGAAAGTTGAGACTCAAGCAAAATACGAACAAACAATTTGGACATGGCAATGACGTAAAGGAGAATGTACTGGCAACATTTCAATGTTGAAGA
Source organism: Hirundichthys speculiger (assembly GCA_018398805.1). Classification (NCBI taxonomy): domain Eukaryota; kingdom Metazoa; phylum Chordata; class Actinopteri; order Beloniformes; family Exocoetidae; genus Hirundichthys; species Hirundichthys speculiger. The sequence goes on from JAGFBZ010000430.1 coordinate 1,938,019, forward strand.
TGTACAACACGTGTGTCAAACACAAGGCCCGCGGGCCAAATGTGGCCCATCACGTCATTTTATGTGGCCCTCGAGAGCTTGTGCTTTATTGGCTTAAAATTTAAACCAATATTTTAAGACTTAAAACAAGCTTACACCGCTTTAAAGCACACATTGACAATAAACTGCATCTCCCATGATGCATTTCGTCGTTACCCACAACGATAACAGCATATCACCATGAGCAAGACATTAAGACGATTTTCAGAACTGATGGACTTGAGAAAGACTTTTACAAACTAACCTCAGCATGTCTTTTTTGTTATGAGGCAGTGTCAGTCGTGAAATACTACAATCTACGTCGGGATTTTGATATCAAACACGGAGCATGCTAAATTTGCTAAATTAGCCCGCAAGAAAAACCCGCTTCTGAAACCAAGGTAATGGATACTCTCAGTCACCTGTGCGAAAGAAGGGTTACAACCACAAACCCAGAGTTTAATATAATAATGATTTAAATATTTGAAACTTGAATACATAATAAATACAGAAACAGTAATTTACAATATAATAAGGTGTAGTTTAATATATTTTGATTTACATTGCATTTTGTTACACTCATGCTGTCAATCTGGCCATTCGAGAGCAACCATGATGCTGATGTGGCCCTCAGTGGAAATGAGTCTGACACCCCTGGTTTACAATATTCATAATCTTTTCTAGTAGATGTTCAGAATACTCGTCAAGTGATAACATTAGTCACTTCTACATTTACTGTTGTTTAACCATTACAGAACATTCCTCAGGGTGATTATGTAACTAAAACTACTAGAGGAGGTTTGTCATGAGAGATGTTTACGGTCGTTGCCATGGTGCTACATGTGCTGGCTGTTTTAGTAAACCATGTATAATCCTGTCCTGAGTCTAGTGTGATCTTCATGTTCACCAAAGGAAAAAAAGGCACTAAAGATTAATGGTAGGATCAGCTAATTTTATTCTGAAATAGTGTAGAGTCAGTTTGTACTAATGGTAGACTGGGAAGGTCAGTGAGGCCAACAAACCGCTCTGAACTGCAAATGGATAAAATTCATGTTTTCAGTTCCAGATATGGTTGTAATGTGAAGTCTAATAAGATGTTCTCTCTCTCTGAGACCGTTTCTGTTTTTCCTCACATCAGCGTGAGGATACTCAGCCTCGCTGTTTTCCTTATGTAAATGCTCTGAGAGACTGACGCAGTCTAGTCACACAATATCACAGTGAACCTGGTGACGGCACACATGAAAATAATGACTTCTGCATGCAAATATTTCCAGTTGTAATGTGAAACCTTTGAGATTTTTACACGTTATGCCCTTTTCTCGAAACCTTCCCCAGTTTCCTGAGATCTTAATAAAATGTCTTTGACGTTCTTAGATCAAAATACCTCTGAGACACGTTACAAAAGCTTCCCTTTCAAGCACATCTTTACTGCTCTGGTCACAGCGGCCCCGTCCGTGAGCCGCGCATCTTTGGAAATTGATGTAAAAGCTTTGAAGTAACCACTTCTGAGGTACAGCAGGTGCAGCATGGTGGGAAACTGGGTGCTTATAAAGATATGGACAATGGATAATTCGACTCTAATCTGGGTTCTGCAAATCTAAATGTCTCACTGAGAGGCATGTTTTCAGATGACCCCCCTCCCCCCCCAAAAAAAAACCAAAAAAAAACAGTATTATGTTGGAATATCTGAGTTAATATGTGATACATAAAGCACTCAAACATTTTCTACTTTTACGTCTCTTTATTGTTAATGCTAGAGCTGTGGATTCTTAATGTATGTGATGGAGGAGCAGTCAAGTGACTTAAAAAACTGTGAAAATGGAAGGCAGATTTAAAAAAAACTGGACTATAAATAGCTTTTTTTTAAATACTGAATGCTGCTCTTTCCATAAAGGGTTTGTGGAAAGTAGAAAACGTCCAGCAACACTGTTCCTGTGTAAACCTTTTTTTTGTTTTTGTCATTTTTTGCAGCACAGACACCATCTCAGTTAAAGCACAGAGATGGACAGACTTTGTGACTGACACAAGAATGAACCGCAGACTCTGTCAGGGAGGTGACGAGCCGTCAACATTTCAGCGGGTCTGTGATTTCTAATGTCATGTAAAACTGTAAAACACAGGTCCTTTTTTCACAGCCATAACTCCCATGGCTTCTACAATGGAAGTCAGTTGCGCTGCTTTAGTGAACTATTTCTGTCCACCAGACGAGAGGCTGAACAACGCTGTCCTGGGACTGCCACCTGCTAACTAAAGAAACCTCCGGCTGGAAAAATAATCTCTGCAGCATACTGGTGTATAACTGAGCTCAGCGCACGTTGCACTGGTGTATGTGCTGGTCCTGGTGTTCTAGCCGTTCACCAACAATATTTAGACAGATTTTCTGTCATGTAAATTCCGATTGTGCTGCTATATAATATCTTGAACCATGAATAAAGCCACTTAGTATTCATCTCCCTTTCAACATTACAAATGATGGACCCCCGAATAGAACAGCAACAGTTGAAATGCTCCCAACTTCCACGGAGCAGCTAATAAATAAAATCCCGTTAGAGTAATAATTCATCCTACATATCTGGTTTGGGTATCGCTCACATATAGCTGCATGCTCCTGAAACGGCAACATGCGTGAAGGTGCCCTTCAAGATGCCTGAATAAAACGCAAATTCCGTACATTGACGAAAGACCACCAGAACTAAACCTGTTAGACTTTCAATTTGATCCCTTGTAGCATGAAGTTGACCCCTTTATCCGGGCCACAGATTGAATTGAAGTAGCGGGAGGAGTTTGTGCGGAGTAGACTTATCATTCACGGCTGCTTTTTAAGGGGGTCTCTGCTTTTAAACACACAGATAATGGGAGCAGGGAAGGCACATTATTAAGAAGTGTGCACGGAGAAGAAGGGTGGTGCCATCAGTCAAAAAAGACATTAGAGATTTAGATCAATCCTGTTAGATAGGAAAGCGCATGCACAATGTGGCTGATCTCCATATTCATATGTGTAACTCTGTGCCGTGTCATTAATAATCCCCAAGATGGTCCATAAACTCAATGGTGGAGCAATAGAAATTCAATATGAGCGAGAGGATGGTGTAGAGTTTTAAAATATGTGGGGGTTTTGATTAGGGTACATGGATGGGGAAGTGGATAAGGAGGAGATATAAAAGCAGCCACACAGCTGCATCCCCACAGGAAAGCTTTTGGAGAGCAAGATGAATATGGATTCCCATTAGAAAGCGAATAGTTCATATCCAGGTGATTTGTTACCAGGTATCAGCCGCTCAAATCTCTCCTGCCTTCCTCCGGTGCCGCCACTCCTTTGGTGGAGTCATTTGCGGAACGAGATTTCTCCAGACGCCCCAGATTAAAATGCAGCTGAATGAAGTGGCAGGTGGCAATCAGTCCCCCTGTAGCTCCTTTTACCTCCTCCTTCCAGCTCTTACGTTACTGACGCTCAGAAAAAAAAACACCTCCGATGAGGTTTCAGTTAGTGCAGGGAGATTTCAGCAACATCAGTCACAACCTGAATCTAATACGTCCAATGAAAGAAACATATGTGATGAAAATGCATGCAGTTGCCCAGAGCAAGCATCAACAATGAGACTCCATAAATAATATCCAGACACCGTTTAGGCAGTTTGTAACAAATGCTCAGTGGCGTGACCCAACCTGGCTTGGTTTTAGGCAACGAGGCTTCCCTGCAGGAAACAACGTTGTGTGTATTTCTGGTTGGGAGCAAAAGATGTTCTCCCAGAACAAGAAGCACTGACCTGGTTTCTCAAAATAGAGCCATTAAATGCCACGCAAGTGCTGAATTTGCCAGGTGGAGTTTATCAAACTTTTCCTTCCTAAACTTCACCACAGATGCTGTCTCCCACACCGCCGTCCCCCTACAGCTTCAGCTCACCGCTGAACGGCGAGCCGAGGTTGGTGTGTTTCCACAACGGGAAGATACTTAGAGGTCAAAAGTTTATCAAAGGAAAAAGAAAAAAGCATTCAGCCAGGCATCTATAGTGGACAATGGGTTGAAGATGGAGACTGTGAACGGACGCCACTGCTGACCTCAGTTACTCTGCCACATTCACTTCCATATCACTTCATAGCACCTCTGTTCTCACCAAATCAATAGAAGCCCTATAGAATGGCTAACTTGAAATTAGCTGGTGGAGTAATAAAATATATCAATAGGTGTAGATAATGTGGCTGCAAATGTCTCTATTGCCATGCATGTAATGAAAAACCATTATCATTTTACTGTTGGATTCCCTAACCAATTGTAATTGCAATATTATAGCCTTTTGCTGTTGTGATATTTTTACTGATACGGCTTCTGTGTTTCCTCTGAGGGAGCAGATTGTGTGATTTCCCCAGTGCTCCCTGTACGTGAGGGTAAATATCTTTTTAAAACATATTTCAGTAGAAAGCATGTGTTTTCTTTTCCCTTTTTGGCTTTAACCCTGTGACACGTCCCAGCCTGCACGGTGTTTCCTGGCCGCTTTGTTTTGCTAGCAGCCGATGAGGCGGGGGTTCGTCAGCGTTTGTCGAGCATGTGCGCAAATGTCAGTGTGTGTACAGTGGGCTGTGATGATAATTCCTGCCAGACATCTCAAATATGCAGGTGTTTGTGCATATTTGCCCGCAAGCGCCTCACCCTTTCCATCGGAACGGGGGCCTCCAAGCAAAACAGCATGGGCCGAACATAAACACGGGGCGATCGGGCCGATGAGCGTGCGGCCGGGTTACGTAAGCCAGAGCTTTTCAGCAGCAGGCTCTGTTTAGCGGTTGGCACAACACACTCGATGTAGGTGCTTGAGAAATATGCATAACACGGGCCGACTGTCAAAACACCTGGCGTGTTGCAACACGGTGCACTTGTGCTCACGTGGGGTTTCTATAGAATAATATTTCAGCTGTGTTGCACAACATGCTGACAGGAAAGCCTAAGCTACTGACAGATGTGCGCTAACAGAACGGCAGGCCGCTTTCATTACAGCACTTTTACAACCACTGCAGTCATGTATAGTTTGACTTTAAAGGCAGCAGATTGAAGTTTCTCCACTGCAGGTGGAGCCTATAGTAATGGCCATGAGGCTTGTTTCAATTGTTGCTCTGCCAATTAAAGCTGCTCATCAGAGACTGATGGTGGGACTGCTATGTGTCTAATTAGTAGCCACAGGCCATGTTGGAGTCTCATTGCTCCGCCTTTGGCAGAAGCTTTCATATGAGCAAGTAATCACAAGTCCAGTCTGGTAATCCTCTCAAGAATGCTTTCTTGCTTAACATAGAAATTGTCAAATATTGCTCTTCATCTTCAGTATCTCTGCAAATCAGAACTGTGGTAGTACAACGACTTTCTAAAACCAAGGTGTGTCTGCTAAAGGACAGACGGAAAAGCTTACCTCAAATATCAGTTTAGCCAGACAGAGATTTCTTATTAATTCAGTGGGTGTGTGTCAACTCTTATTACACAATCTAGATGTCTCTTAATCCCGTGACCTCAGATTGTGTTCTCATGCTGTAAGTTCAGCCGTGAGGTGAGAGCTCACGCTCACCGTGTACACAGAATCCCTGAACAGGCTCCTTTTCTAATTATCTCCAGCAGAAAGCAGCAGATTGCTACAAGACCACTGGTCATGGTTAGCCAGATCTCTGATTGATTAGGAATTAATCAGGTCATGTTTATCGCCCCTCGAACTGCTCCTGAAATATCCCAAAAGATCTGGCAGGATGTTGGCCTGATTCTAAACTGAGGGAAGCCTGTTGGGGTCAAATCTTGGTCAAATCCAAACTACGTCGTCCCGATTTTAATGCCTATTTGTACAGGAGGAATTTTCTGACACCCTCTCTACCTTTAAGATAGGGCTTAAACCTTTCCTTTTTGATATGTTTCATTGTTAGTGCTGGCTCAGTGACCCTGAATCCACCCTTTAGTCACGCTGCTGTAGGCCGGTGCTGCTGGTTGTCCTCAGATGAAGCGGTGGACGCCGTCCTCTCTCTGCTCACTTCACTCTACACGTATGCCTGTGCTATTATTGCTCTCTTTCATTTTGTGTTTTTTGTTTGATTTTATTTTTTTCCCATAGCGTACAGCCCTGGACCAACGTCCTCGTGTTTGGTTTTCATTTCTGTCCTGTCCTGTCATCCCCCTTCAACACTGAGACAGATGTCAGTCCTCTCTGAGTCTGCTGGAAGTCTCTTCCTGTTTAAAGGCCGCTTGTCATCTACTGTTGCCTCGTGGATGCTCCGGATGGAAACTGTAGAATCTGTTTCCTCAGCTCGGCTGTTGAGATCAGACAGTGAATTGGATTGAATTGGAATGAATAGAGCAGGGATCACCAAATGGAGGACCTCGGTCCGGGTCCGGACCAAGTAAAGGTTCTGTCCGGACCAGTAATCAGTGCTACATAAATACCTCAAAATACACAGCTAATTTTTTTTCCCAGTGTCCGGGGAAAACTGTGAGCGCAGGTAAGCTAGTCATCTGTCACAATCACCAACCGTTTACGGCCGACAGCTCTGAGAGCCACTGAAATTCATTTACTTCAGAAACAAACGAGAGAGAAGAAGACATGGCATGCTCGAAGGTGCGAAAGGTTGGTGCTGAAAATCTACATTTCAAAAGTGAGTGGACGAACGAGTATGAGTTTATTGGTTCCAACCGGCAGTGGTAAACCGTTATGCCTGATGTGCTGTGAAACAGTGGCATTAATCAAAAGCGGGAATATCAAGCGCCACTAGAGACCAAACACAAGTTGTTTTTTTATGAAATCTTTCCACCAAAGTCTGAAGTGAGAGCGCGGAAAATCAACGAGCTTCTGGCCCAGTATGACAGTGTTACACTAGGAACTAGAAAAGCACTCGGAGAGCGCCGACATCAACCAAGCGCAACAATTATTGAAACTTTGAAAGTGATCCAGAATCCAGGATTTCTTCCGGATCACACCCAAAATGAAATCGGTTCTTCCTTTTCACATTTCTGACAACTCCTGAAAATTTCATCAAAATCCATCCATAACTTTCTGAGTTATTTTGAACACAGAGAGACAGATAAAAATACATAACCTCCTTGGTGGAGGTAATAACTTCATTATCTTATGAAGTAAATAAGTTCAGAAAAAGTTTGCCCTTAAATACCTCTTCAGCTGTTTTAATTTGACACCATTGTTGGGTTAATTGTTGTCAGGAAAGGAAAGATGAAAATATGAAGATTAAAGGCACTTCAAAAAACTTTGTTTGCACCATTTCAGGAAGAGGCACTTTTGATTTTATTATGAATAAATATTTTTTATTAGATGTAATGCAGGCCTCAAGTTCACTGTTAGCTGCACATGTGTCTCAATGTGAACACAAAAAATAAATGTTGAAATGACATGGAAATATATGATGTGCTTTTGATTAAGATGGACAGGCTATATATGCCGTGGTATGTGATGCAAGAGATGTGTGGTTTGGACCTTGTGACAGTAGAAATTTTAGTGACTGGACCCATTAGAATTTTAATTAATTAACCCTGGAATAGAGGCTACCTGAGAACTGCTAATTTCTTATGCCTTAGGTGGCAGTAACACTTTGTATTTGGGTTTTTTTTTGCAGACACCACCACTTCAGGTAAAGAAAGCAACAAGCCAAAACAAGTAATAAAGATCATTTTACGTCATTTTCTACTTTGAAACAACTATGGTGTACTACTGCAGTGCTGTGGAGTGCACACCACATAGATCCAAATCAAAGAAGCTACACTTCTGTCCCTTCATGGTTTATGTGATTTGGGTAAAGTGGCTGAAAAATGGAAGGCACTGATTCAGGGTGAGAAGAAGGACAAAACGGGGGGATAAAGTTGACATGCAGAACTTCTCAAGAAATTCCAGGCTTATTTCCTGTCATTTTGACAAGGAAAAGATCAGCACTGACGGGTGCCGGTGTGGTGATCCGGTTTACTTTGTCTAGAATAACTGGAGGAAGCCACCTGTGCAGGTAAGACCAGGAAGGCACAGAGTGTGAGTGCTGCCACCTTACACGTCATTTTTTTGCAGTACTCGCGTAGCATCTGTTGGCACAAAATTGAAATATAGGTCAGTTACATTGGACTGTATTGGATTTATATCACACAGTACTTGATACGCATTGAGCTTTCACTGCAAAGTCACCGGAGATAACGTTTGTTGTGAATTAGGTTGGGCAAATAAACTGAACTGTAACACTGCAAAGTTTGGGAACAAGGCAGCCAGTTATTTTTAATTGAAAGGAACTAAAGCCAGTTTCAAGAGTTGCCTGTCGACATAGCATGCTAATTTCTACATTGAAGGCATCATTAACCAGCTGCCAGATGCTGAAGTGGCTGGAGCACTTTCTGGAAAAGCTGCCAGCTCATCACAAGACTGAATTTTGAACTAGCCATTACAGAGGCTTGTTGTTAAACCAAACCTCACTTAATTTGAGGCCACGGTGCTTACCACCGCGCCATGATGCTGCTCCTCCACCGCAATGTGTTAAAGGAGGCATATTCTGACAAAATAAAAAAAAAAATCTTTACTTTAGAACAGTGGTGCCCAAACTGTGGTGCGCGTTCTCTGGTGGTACACGTGGGGAACGTCATGACTTTACACATTTTCACTTTGAAAAAAAAAAATCGGAAACATACAATGCATTAAAATACAAAGTTTCAAACAAAATGTTCAGCTTGAGATCATTAAAATTGTGTCTTTAAAAAAAATATTTGTTGCATATTCAGTTGCAGTGCAGATGTAACAACTTTTGAGTGTGTTAATTTTGCTGTATGAGAGGATGAGTATGTGAGAATTGTTGGACAGAGTTGTAAATGTTGGATTCAATAAAGTAACAATTCAGGTTATAAATAACCACAATATGGAATAAACATCTCTCCCGTGTGTTTAAAGCTAATTATGAAGGCATATATGTCTATATTTTAAAACTGGTCATCATGGTGGTACTCAGAGAGCTGAACAGTTTCTCAGGTGATACGCAGGATTAAAAGTTTAAAAACCACTGCTTTAGAACATTTATTGAGTGCCAAATACATCCTGTTACGTAACATTGATTGGGGCGACCTCCGTCTGAAAATATGTCAGGAAACAAGTCGAATTTGTAGAGCTCTGTGACATCACAGATTCCACATCAGAGTGCGACTGTCCAGGTTCCTCATTTTTATGCTTTTTATCTTCTACCCAAAGCTGCATCAGAGTACCTCAGAAGGTGGTAGTTACAGAGGCACACCTCCCGGGGGGTGGGGGGATTCAGGGAAGGGCTTTGCTGCTGCTTTTAGATTGCTGCTTTTGGACTGTATCCTTTGTGACTGTATCTTAACCCAAACATGCCACTTGCATTTTGTCAAAACTTCAGGAAATTGTGTTAACTTTTAAAATAAAGGGCACAATATGTCTGGTTAGCATGTACATGTTGTGTCTATAGATATTTTTTGTATTTCTGTGTTTCTGAATCATTTGCGTAACTATTACTGGTCATGTACAGTAGACATGGTGCATATTATATAACATTCTAACATTATGGAACTCAATGCGAGTCCTAAAACAACACAGTTAAAGTCATCACTCCGCCCGTACAAAGAACCTGTCACATTTTAACATGTATGGAATTTTATTTGTGGCTAACTTTAAAAGCTTGCAGTACCTAACTGTTAAATGATCTCAAACGACTGTTGCATGTTGTGCTCTTGTGTCATCGTCAACCCCAGTTTAAGAGGTTCACACCGTTCTGGCAAATCTTCTCACCTGTCAGTTAAAAACCTACAGTCATGGAAAAAATGATTAGACCACCCTTGTTTTCTTCAGTTTCTTGTTCATTTTAATGCCTGGTACAACTAAAGGTACATTTGTTTGGACAAACATAACGATAACCACAAAGATTGCTCATAAGAGTTTTATTTAAGAGCTGATATCTTACCATTTTCCATGGTTTTCTTGATTATAACCTAAATCACTTAAGTTTTTACATCAATAGCTATGGCGTTGTACTGCCAAAAACACTGCTTTTATGCATTCAGTGTTTTCTTTTCTGTCTGTTTTAGTCACATGATGACGTTTAGTGGTACCAGGTATTAAAATGAACAAGAAAGTGAAGAAAAAATGGTGGACTAATAATTTCTTCCATGACTGTATATAATCCTCTTGGGTGAAAGGGGAAATATTTCATCTTTTTTTAAAATCAGCTATTAAATAAACTTCATAAATATGTTTACTTCTATTCAGGTATTTCATTTAAATCTTTTAATAAATTGAGTTATTCATTTCAGAGGAAATAAAGCCCTTTATTTACAATTCTTTCTGTTAATTGTCCACATAACCTTAGCAGGTTATAACCACAGGCATATTATTTCATTACATCAGTTCAGTTAGTAGTCATGAAGCTCCTAAAACGTTTGACTCTTTGGGCTTTGAGACTTGGCTCAACTTCAGACAGGTATGTGAAAAAGAGATCTTTACTTTAATCTCCATGTTCTCGTTTAAATCAGATAACTTGATTTTCCCCCTGATGACAGTAAATGTTTCATGAAACTCATACATACTCCAGTGATGGAGTAGAGGAGTTATAAATAGGAGCAAAGCGTGCATCCCTTTGCTCTTCGCCCTTTTCCTCGTCCTGCCCCAGACAGCAGGTCCCATCAAACATTGTCATCTCGCTTCGCAGCAGTGACAGGGTGCCATTTGGCCAATAGATGTTTAACTAATCCCAGGGCACCAGCTGGCACTCAAACACACTTCACATTTCCCTCCAAAGTGAGCCTCCTGTTTTCCGTTTGTACTCCCTGGAGCGGAGGGGATGGAGGTGGCAGCAGTCGAGGGCAGGAGTGTTTAGAGGAGGTGGGGGGGGGCTAGCAGGCAAACACTAAAGGTTACCATCCCCATTTCACATCAAATATCAAGGACACCAGTAATTACCGCACACAGCTGAGAGGTTCCGACACAGGCGTTGGGTATCTCTTCAATCTGACCTTGTGATAGCCTGAAGTGAAACGCAGGGAGCTCCACCAGGAAGGGTGGACTACACCGAGCAGGAAAATAAAACTTGAAAATGACACTCACTAATTGCATTTCTCTCAGATGGCCGTAGAGCATAATTGCATTCTGGGATGTGTCTAGTTTTCCCATCTCTCTCCTCTCTTGTCCCTAGCTTTGATCCCACTTCCCCCCCTGTGCAAACACTGGCCTCACCTTTTCCTCAAAGTCAAGCAGCATAATGCATGTCAAAGACCGGGAATCTTGAGTGCTTTAAATGTACTTCTGGAGGGTTATTGGTGTGAGGACACGGAGACACGCTCAGAAGCAAGAGGAGAAACGACAGTAAAAACTGTGGGGAAGCAGAAGAGACGAAGCGCTCCCATTAGCATCCCTCTGCTACTCAGCGTGGCGTGTGGCTGCGTTTGCAGAATGAACGGCGAGAGGGTGTGAGAGTGTGAATTTCAGCTTGTCGGCTTTGTGGGTGGGCATGGGACCGGGGGGCTGCATGTGCTGGCTGAGCCAATACAGTCAACCGAGAGAATTTGATCCCTGGTTTCGAAGGCCAGGCACATTGTTAAATTCCCCGGATTAGGTGGCTGTAAAGGGAGGGAACATCAACTGTGCTGGTCAGCAGGCTCGACTGGGATCAGCGCGATTATTGGAGTTGCTCTAAGCGGCTGTGACCGGCTGATAGTGTGAGATGACATGACGTCCAGCCGTGTCACTCCCCGCTGACCCACATATCACACCTACGTACAGAAAGTCCCAAATAACTGTGCTAAAATCTGCCATGGCTGTTAATTAATTCTCACAATAGGGCAGCCAGCTGCGGGCTATTGTCGGGCGAGCTTTGACTGCATGCTTGCGTTAGCTGACAGCTAAGAGCTGTGTTCCAGAAACGACTCCATGACAGAAAACCAGAGATCACGCGCTCTCTATGAAAAAAAGTGTTTCTGGAATATTTTTACATCAGGAGCAACTGAGCCTAGAATACCTGCTGCAGCACCAGCACTGGGAATAGCCATGATGCAAAAGTGTGACGGTTGCATGCATGAGAGGTGTGCATGTTGGATGGAAGCATGGAGTGGGAAGTCTCCAGCTGAGGATGATCAATTAGGAACTCACTCAGGTGCCCCATGAGCTGTCATGGCTTATTTGGGTTGTTGTTGCCGCTGCTGTTGTTTATTGAGCCGAGCCATTAGGGTTTGCTGGGGAAGAGGTGATTTTTGAGCTCCCCCCACACCCCCCTCTTGTTTTTCTCCCCAGGGAAGGCAGCCATGTCTCCAGTCATTACAGGCAGTGTGTTTGAGGTGAGCGAGGTGCACTGTGTTTACGCTCACATCTTCAGTCATTTGAAAGCCACCCTCTCCCCACGTGCCGGCTCAGTCTGGCTCTGTGTGCTGCAGACGGGAGGCAGTGACTCGTGTCATGGCTCTCTGGGGCATTGCCCCAACCCTGTTTGTCTGTTTACCTGCCTGCGTTAGCCTGCCAGCTAGTCTGTCCGTCGTGTCTCACCTTGCTGCCGCAGCATGACGGGCCTCACGGAGTCGGTCCTGCTGAGAGGCTTCAAAATGACACTGGTCCTGGCGATCAGTGAGAAGTTCTCACATTCTTCATCATTACCGTCAAAGCGTCGTGCTGAGTAACAGTTGAATCTTTGCTCGGTGCTTGTTAACAGCAGCAGCGCAGCCTGTCAGAGCGCTGACCATTATAATGGGTTTAATTTAGAGTTCAGAACTGCACGTTGGAGGTCCAGAAAACCGTCAGTGTTAACATTGTTAGTCGTCACAGCTGAAAAGTAGATGCACTGAATGTGTAAAAAAAAAAAATCAAAAAAAGAATTATGGCCACGGTTACATAATGTTTTTTAATTCGGAATTAATTATTCTGAATTAAATAATTCATAATTAAAATATTTTCTTTCAAGTTTACATGGAAATAGTAATTCCGAATTGAGGTTTACATGGAAAACACGTTTGATCAGCTTTATCCAATTCTGCTTAAGGTCTGGGGGTTGGGAAGGGTTCTGATTGGATAGGGGGGGCGGACGTCTTTACGTATTTACGTCTACCGGAAGAAAACAAACTTACTCGATTAGCAACAACAAGCTATTTATTAAATAAATCGTCTCTGCTCTTGACCCCCATTTACAGCGTACTGCCATCTTTGAAACTTTGTTTCGAAAACAAGCCCAGCGCGGAATATAAGCATCATCGCGACAGACGGGTAAGGGAACGAGCATGCTCAGCAGAAAGACCGGAATTAATTTAAAGTGGAATGAGTGTATACATGACCGCGGAATTATTCTATTCAGATTTAAAATCAGAATAAACCAGTTACTTACTTCGGAATTAAGTTTAATTCGGAATGGACATTTTCATTCGGAATTTAGGTGTTTATATGGCTAATTTTTTATCATTTTAAATCGGATTTAATTTTAATTCTGAGTTAAAGAGGAATTAAACTTCCCATGTAAACACACTGAAGTATCTGGTGTGTTACATTAACATTATCACATCTGTATTTTAAACTTTAAACCGTTTTTGCCTAAAGCTAGCCAAACTGAAAATGAATGAGCTATTGATACCACAAATAAAAGATAATAATAATAACGAATAAATCCCCCTTCCATGTGAGTCTGGCCGTCTTGTCTGTGGCTGCTGTGACTCCCAGCAGCCCCCTCAAGCCTTCAAGGCCCTTGTGCACATCTCAAAGCAGCCAGAACTAAAACACCCTGGAGATAACGTGACATCTGACTCTTTTTCAAGCTAGCTGCTGTATTGTGTAAATCTTTACAATTTGTTGCATAGAAATGTAGACTTGTAACAACATCCATAGGTAATTAAAGTCTGATGTTTTTATCTGGCTAACAGTGACATCTCATTTTCGGTCTTGGATGTTGGACTTCCAGCTCATCACCTCGTACAAACTCAGAGGACCCTGAATTCAGTCAACATATATATCAAGAACGTTGACTTTTCTTTTCTTTTTTTTAAGCACTTATGTGCTTTTATGTCAGCTTTGCTAAGCCATGTACACAATACTGTTTTACTGTTGCCTAAAGAGATGCTGTTATGATGTAGCTCATCTGGACGTGTCCATCCTCTTTTTTTTGATTTCAAATGCACCCAATGCAGTTTTCACAAGTTTTTCACAGGAATTACGTTGACTCGAGTCCTGCGTTCAGACTTCCAAGTGAAAATGAATCACAGCATCAGAACTCATGCTCCTTCTTCTGGCTGAAAACTGGCGGGAATTCACAGTCTTCAGGTTTACATCCTGACTAATGTTGAGAAGAACTCTTCAACTCCTAGTTTTCTGATAATTATTACTTCAGTGTTATAAAAAAGGAGGCCTTCATCACCTGAAACCACTAAAGGAAACTGTGAAAGCTCTGCTATATATGCTAAGTTAGCAATGTTAGTGCAAAGGTGGGAAATTTGAGACAGTTTCAGAAAAACAGTTATCATTGGATTAGACCAGTTAATATGTCAGGGATGTTTTCTGCTAGTTCAGCTTAACAAAGCTTTGTGTGTAACAAACATAAATAACAGGTTTATACATTTTCTCAACACATTTTTGAGAAGAAAACAAATAGTGCACACAACATGGTGACCATTTACTGAAAGTTCTAGCGTTATTTTAATGCAGCATAACCGATATAAGCAGGTGCTTATATCAGTTATGCCTTACAAGTGAGGGGCGCACTGGGGACAGAGGGGGGTTCGGTAGACTTCCCAAGGTTGTTGTTGCCCGGGCGACGCCTGGCATGGACGCTTCTCGCTGCTGCTCCAGGACTTGTCTCTGCTACGCTGGACGCTGGACGCTCCAGTTTGTGCCCGGTTTGTGGTGATCTGCGGTCGGATGTCTACATACTGTCTGCAGGGGGCGGATCGGTCCTCTTGCGGCTGGTGGAGACCTGCCGCCGCGGACATGGACGGTGTCACTGGAGGCCGGTTCAGGAAAGCTAAGCTAAGTAGCCCTGAACTGCTACCCGCGGCAACCACCGCCACTGGATCAGGGCTGCAGCGTCACGGAGCCGGGACAGGAGCCCCCGACGTAGCAGCGGCGGCAAACAGCTGCTGCCTCTGTCCAGCAGTCTACACGCCGGATGGGTCAGCTGACCTGGCAGGGGCCGTCTGGTGACCTGGTGGGGCCCAGCACCGCCGGGGGAGACGACAACGGCCTGGTCCGGTCCGCATGATGAACCTGGCTCTGGGACGGTCGGCTCCGTCGCTCGCCGGACTGAATTAGCTCAGTCTTCCCAGAGGGGACGGTCTGGTTCATCTGTGTTTCCTCCTCTGACCTGGAGATATCTCACTTGTCATCGTTTTGGAGATATACTGGTTCTAACGGCTGTTAACTGTTTTAACAGCTGCTAACGGTGGTTATCTGGAGTTAGCACTCGGACCACGGGACCTGGCATGAAAAGGAGCGCTGGACGCTAGCAGCTCCCCTAGTACACCAGATTTTTCCTGGTGTACTGAAACTTGAATTTCCCCCTTGGGGGATTAATAAAGTATTTTGAAATGAATTGAATTGAATTGAATTGAAGCTTGGACTGGTGGGACGGGTTGCTCTTCAGTACAACTTACGCTGTCAGTGGTAGAAACATTAGCCCTTACCATTAAAGAAGACTTTCTACTTGCAGGTTTAGACCGAAACAAGTCAGTGTTCACTCTGCATCGGCGTCTGTTGACAGGTAATCGGGGCCATTAAGCATGTACAGTTTGTGCTCTGTATATTTGGTTATGTCAGCCCTACTCCCTGGAGCCTGCTGCGGTCTGACGGTATAATCACCACTCTGCCTGCTTCCCGGAAACTGTTGCTCGGAACAAGACGTTTCATTGGAAAGCAGTCATGAGATATGAATGAGTCACTCTCAGCTGGGCAAAGGTATCTGCTGAGGGGGAGGAAGGAAGTAAGTGAGAGGGGGAGGTTTTTATTTTCATTTTTTTAGAACATTGATGATTATCATCTGATTGCAGCAGAAACCAGATGATGCTGATGATGTACAAACAGGGACACATGTTGTTTTATGGCAACCTTAAGGCTTATTTATTGAATCTGCCAGGCCCAGCACAGACTAATGCATCACTTCAATTTTACTTTACGTCTTTCTTTTTTGCTTTTAGAGCAATTAGTTATGTTATTGTTAGCTCAAATGGGAACTGGAACCTACACTGTTCCAGTGGGTAACCATTGATCAAAGTGTTCACTCAAGTGTTCACTCTGGGATAATATCCATTATGAAAGCTTGGGAAAATGGACTTAGAAACAGGCTGGCATGGTAATGATTATGTCAAAGAATACTCACAATGGAACCCAACAAAAGCAATAGCGTAAAAAGGTTATGAAGGGAAACAAGGGGTTTCAGGATAGGATTTCCTTTTGATAGGAAAAGAAAACACATGAAGTTAAGGGACACAGGGAGGCTGGCCAAGGGGAGGAACTTGTGAAAGGAAATGCCGATGACACACACATCAAATAAATGACATAGCTGTTCAAAGTTCACCAGCGTTCACCAGTAAGTGAGGTCATAGTGGGTAGGATTTGTTACTTTGGCAACAAGAGGCAGTTAGCTAGCCTGCTATCTGTGTCCTAATGTACAGACAAGCGCTGAGTCAACAAAGCCGGTGTTTGGAGTCAACCTTTAAAAGTCACGACCTTAGCAAAAGGTGCAGTAGAGCTGATGTGTTTCCTATACAGCAAAGACACCTAAAGTTCACACTCTGCCGTTAGCTGTTGCTGATCAGCTTTCCTGACAAAAGCACAATTATGATAAAGTAGCGGCTCACAATAAAGATTTTTTTCCAAAGTTCATTCCTTATAGTGCCATAAAATTAGCTTTGCAGCACTTATCCTGCATGGGGGATTCATTCACGGAGGAATTGTGATTCTGTTCCTTAAAACTTTCTGTTAAAACTGTTTCACAACAAACAAACTCAGCCGAGTGGATCCTGTGAAAGCAAAAGCACTCGCTGTGTCTCGTATCTCCTCTGTGTTTGTTGGCAGTTGTGTTGTCAAAGCTGGAGAATTTCATCTGAAACTAATCTGTTGGGTTGTAAAACCCAAATCTGTGGCAATAAGCGATAGATCAGTGATTGGGTGAGTAGGATAAGCACCTCACATTGTTCACAGATGTGTGAGGACAAAGACCCCCTGAGCAGAGGCATGCCTCCCAGGTCAGTGACTCATAGACATGAACTCAGATAGAACAGCGACACAGGTGACCGAGGTGACACAGACTTGGTGTCAGACTGGTAAAAGAGGCAGAAACCCTCTTCTTTTTTTTTTTTAATCCAACATAATAAATACCAACTTGACACATTCAATCCACAATATAATCAGAAAGGATTACAGACTGTCTGTTTTCTCTTTTATATGTATCAAAGAAGTGAAACAGTAGGTTAGTTTGTGCTCACAGAGTTCTGTTGGAATTACAGGGAAAACTGTGTCATAAAGCTCAGAGTTGGTAACTCTTAAAGGCTTTGTCTTTGCAAATAGTGACTATGTAGCTGGAAGAAAACAACAGACTGAGTCATACTTTGCAAATCCAAGACAGCTTTATATTGCAGTTTAATAAAAGAGACTGCTTTATAATCAGGGTTTCCTGCAGTGCTCTGCAGCAGGGGTGGGCTGCCTCGTCTGAAACAATACTATCTCTGTTAACATGGGAATAATCCAACTCTCTGGAATAACCCTTTCAGGATCCAAACAGAGGATGGCAGCTAGAATATAAGAGTGTTCCCTTCGGTCTGAGTCTGCTAATAAATCATAAGTATAAATATATACTGGATGTGACCAAGTAAAACAACAATAACTTCTTGGTAAAAGGGAAGGCAAACAGATTACTGTTGTTTTTTGTTTGTTTGTTTTTTTGCAGCAGCAGCAGCTATGAAACTGTGACTCAGTGTCACTTTTATTCATGCACCAGGAATTCATGCTGTCCAAAACCGGGTGATAAGTGATCCTGTAAAAGAGTCTGGGAAGACCACATTCAGCTCAGCGTGTTCACGGTCATGGTAACCCGATCGTCACCCCCTTCCCTCCCTCCCTGCCGTTTCTCTCCCACACCCAAAAGTGTGCAATGAATACATCTCAGTTCCCTAATCATTGCCACCCCCCCGAAACAGCCAGAGAGTGTTCTGTTCCCACAGAGGTTGGCAGAAAATAATCAAATGCCTTAACATTCCTCCACCCTCTATAATGGTAGTAGCCCTTAGTGCAGAACTGGCATCACTAGAGGGAAAAACAATTTTCAGTCCCTGAATGCACCACCCCGTGTGAAACAATGACCATTGAACTGTCCCACAGATTTTCCAGCACTTTTAAGATCTACTACTGGAATCTCTCCCTGCGTGATTGGAGTGTTCACACAAAGCACCACTTGCATTTTTTTGGGCTGGCCAAATGTGCATTAGCGAAAGTGAATAAAGCTCAGTTTGTGGGGGGTAAGTGTGGTTTGTTTTCCAACAAATGTAGCTGGAGACTATTTGTTTCGCTTGAACGGGGGAGATTCCCGAGGGCAGCAAGAGCGTCTCCGTGTATCACAGAAACCCCAGCTATTTACTTGAGAGATAACCTCAAGGCTGTATGACAAAACGCCTGCGTGGTCACTGATGATTGTCTGTTACCAAAACACGACCAAAACACACGAGGTGACATGCTCACATATAGTCACAGTACATTAGCCTGCAGTGCTTCTTTGAAAACTCCTTTTAGTGTGACAACAACCAAGTCGTCCCTGGCTCATTGAGATCTTTATCATTCATTGACCATTTAAAGAAACATTGAACTGAGATGCAAACGACTTTATAGGCTATGTAGATGCTGCTACACAAAGATGCTTTTTTAAAAAAAGAATGTGATTTAGCTTCAGTGAGCCATTGTGAACCACTGTACATTGCGCACTGCGTTAAGAAAAAATGTGGAATATTAGTTGAGGATGGAATAAAATGCTGGACCACATATACTGTAATACAGTCGTCTCCAACCTTTTTTGTGCCACGGATCGGTTTAATGTCAGGCAATATTTTCACAGACCGGTCTGTAAAATGTGTCGCAGATAAATACAACAAAATATAGATACAACCGGCATACATTATAAGTAAACGTAAATTAGTTCCACCTTAACACCATCCCATCAAGCTGGGAAAAAAAAAAAAAACAACCTTGACTTGGACTTACACCTGTGCAGGTGGATTCTGGCCTCTGCAAGTCCATAACACTCAGCACTGGACCACAGGCCTGTTTGCTCCATCCCCTCCTTTACCTCCTCCTCATAACTGCAAACACATACATGACTCCGATTTGAGTTTGACAGATGACACAGCTGTCATAGACATGACCTCCAGCATCAACCAATCAGCCTAGAGCAGGGGGGTCAGACTCATTTTCACTGAGGGCCACATCAGCATCATGGTTGGCCCTCGAAGGGCCAGATTGACAGCATGAATGTAACAAAATGCAATATAAATCAAA
This sequence comes from Hirundichthys speculiger, assembly GCA_018398805.1. NCBI lineage: Eukaryota > Metazoa > Chordata > Actinopteri > Beloniformes > Exocoetidae > Hirundichthys > Hirundichthys speculiger. The sequence continues at coordinate 1,957,494 of JAGFBZ010000430.1, forward strand.
ATAAATTAAACTGCAGCGTATGATATTGTTAAATAACTGTTTCTGTATTTATTATATATTACCGTTTTAAATATTTAACTCATTATTATATTAAACTCAGGGTTTGTGCTTGTAAACCTACTGTCGCACCGGTGATGTTTACAGAGTATGTTGCCATGGTAACGGACTCTGTAAACATCACTGAGTATCCATTACCTTGGTTTCAAAGGGATTCTTTGTTTTTCTTGTAGGCTAAATTTAGCATACTTAGGTCCGTGTTGGTTGGCAAAATGCCGACGTAGATTATACTCTTTCATGACTGACACTGCCTCATAACACAAAAGACATACTGTTTTTTCACCTTGAGATACAAACTTGTATTCGTTTTCCCGTCGTTCATGAAACTGTCTTCCTTGTGCATGAATGTCTCTTTTCTTGGACATACTGGGGTTAGTTTGTAGAGGTTTTAATGATGTCCATCAGTTCTGAAAATGATCTTGATGTCTTGCTCATGGTGATATACTGTTATCGTTGTGGGTGATGATGAAATGCATTGTGGGAGATGTAGTTTATTGTCAATGTGCACTTTAAAGCGGTGTAAGCTTATTCTAAGTCTTAAAATATTGGTTTAAAATTTAAGTCAATAAAGCACAAGCTCTCGAGGGCCACATACAATGATGTGGCGGGCCAGATTTGGCCCACGGGCCTTCTGTTTGACACATGTGGCCTAGAGAGAAGAGGTTGAGAATCTGAGAGTGGAAGTAGGAACAGCAACCTAGCCCTAAACTCCAAGAAAGCAAAAAAATAAAAAAATAAATAAAATTATCTTTGACTTGAAGAGACAGAGCCACAAAGGCCACCAACCCATCAGAGGGTTCATTTACTGAGGACCCAAAAGGAAGCCCAGCTTCCACAACAGCTGTTGGCCAGTTTCTACAGGTGCACTATAACATCACTCATTCCAGACTCCCACAGCGTGGATCTCACAGCATGGTGTCCTGGCAGCACCTCTGAGAACAGAAAGACCGTGCAGCACATCATAGACACATCGTAAAGATGGCCCAGGAAATCACCGGCATACAGCTCCCAACTTTGAAAGAAACCCACTGAACAGGGATAAAGATGTTATTAAAGACCCATCACACCCCCAACATGTACTGTTCACCCCACTGCCACCAGTAGACTCCCACAGAACCCTGTTTGCTCACATAACCAGACTATAAACCAAAAGCCCAGACTGCTCATCATCATCATTATCATAATTATTATATAGATACTGATTCAACTAACTACCTCTTCTACATCATTGTATGTCAGTGCAATATTATGCACCTTATCCCTGAATGTTGCAAGTGTGTATATAATTATATGCTAGCATGTATTTTTTTTATATTCTAGTGAATATATATTTATACTTGAATATTTAATGTATGTTTACTTTTTTGTCTTATTCTGAAGCATCTGCCGATGTTCTCCAAATAATATTTTACTGAAGTTGTATAGTGACCATAAAGGCATCTAGTATCAATAACCATGCCAGCCAGTAGCTGCAGTTCTGAATATTTACTGCCTCAAGCTTTTCACCAGACCTTTATCAGTATAGTGAACACAAACAAGTAGGCTAACATTGATGCTTGAAAGAAATTTTTGTTGCTGTTTAACTAGTACAGTATTAGAATTACGCAGCTTCCTCCCAGTTGAAATGCAGCTCCTGAACGTAGTCTGGGTTCATGACCACTCAGGGCGAGACATTCACAGTGGTCCACAACCTTTTGACTTTGATTGAAACAGACAGCTAAACTCACACAACTGACACTTTCCTCACTCTGAAAAACAAGCTCTTAAATGATAACTTCGCCTCCCGAAAGGAGACTACTGGCATGTGCAGAGAGGACAGAGCCGAACAACACAGCAGCAGCAAGTGTGTCAGACTGATCAGAGGCAGATCCATGCATGCTAAGAATAATCTAGTCAGTCGCTCTGCTGCTGCCTTCCTCTGTCTGGGCTGTTTGCATTGCAGGTAGGAGGGAATCACCATGGTAACAATGCATGCGTATGTCTATATGACTTTAAAGCCCTGATTTTTCTCTTCCCTTTTCATTCATTCAAATTTATAGTGCTTTTTTTTGCAGGTGTTAGACTCTGAAGATAGCCTAAAGCACTGTGAAAAACAATATATCAGGTCAGTGTTAAATGTATGTGTCCAAGTCAAGCCAGAGTCAGGTGGATACAGATATGTGATGTGGCAACACTTGGAGGGATGAAAAACAGACACACACAAACAAAAAAATAAAAAAAATTAATGTTTATTCTTGTTGTTTTTCTTTTCTTTAAACATTTAATCCTTTTTTTAACCATATAAAAATTGTAAAACAATTTTATAACATAAAAAAAACCACACAGAAAAGGTCAAATTTTCCCAACACTTTGAGGATTTGGGATAGTTTTTAATTATGTTGGAATTATCCATGCAAATAAGCCACTGAGCAAACCTCAGCGTATTTCAAAGGTCAGTGGTAATTACTATTACTATGGTTAAGGAATAAAAATGAACTCTCCGCTTTTAAAAACAAACACAACACGAGTTTGAAATTCATTTGAGCTTAGGATGAGCTAACAGGATTGCCTAGCTAAAACAAGGAGACTCTTTTTTACTGTGTTTGAGTGTGAGTGTGTTCAAGGAAGAAGCTCCATCATAGTGGAGGTGGACAATATTGATTTTTACCTCAGTATATCAGCAAACTGATATATCGGCCTGTTCTGAATGCGAGTGCACAAACCAATTCACAACCCTCCATCACCAAACATCACAAGAGCGTCCTGACTGATTGCCGTGTCCCCTGCATGTTCGCTCGGCTAAAACACACACAAACAGGCGCTCTCGGGGGCCCACTCTTCATCCTCAAGGTCGAGCGCTGCTGGAAGGTGGAGGCTCCTCGCTGACAGTCTGATGGGGCTGACACCGGCCGACCCGTTGTGCACACATGTTGATCCGTCCCCAGACGTGGCGTGACAGCCGCATGGAAGGACAGCGTCATACTAAACCATCAATGCATTTCAATGAGAGGATCCTGCCCTCGTGATGGGGGGGTTGGAGGGGGCCGCTGGAAAAAGTGTAGCAAGAAAGCCGAACACATCTGCAGGCCGGACAAGCCTCTGCCAGGTGCAGTATGTAATTCAAAACCAGACTAATGATTATCTCCCCTCCCCACAAGCGCTGACTCAATTCTGATTTATGATTCGAATGAACATTGATTTTCCAGGACACCCCCCACCCCCACCCCGCCCCTCCCCCACCCAACACACACACACACACACTTCTCTTTCCTTCCATTTTCCTTTAACAAAAGAGTGAACGATGCATGTGTATCGATTTCAAATCAATTATTTTTATTCTCATTTTATTTAAGCTTGGACAAATTTTCAGTGGCCCCGGCAGAGAGCGATGCGTCTTTATCATTACTAACCGGCCTTCTGATGGGCAGCAGGCACATGACGGGTTCATTTCAGAGTCAGCCATGTCTGCTTGAACTCTGTTGGACCGTAAATCTGGGCCTGCATCCTTCCTGTGGCACTGAACCTTGTCCACAATTTTCCTCGTTGAAAGTTTGTGTTTTTTAATTTGAGTACCTTAAAGTTTAGCTTTTATTGTGGTTATAAAATAAGTTGTTTGATGCTCTCTGTTATTCTAGAGATGCTCAAAGCTTTGTTTTTTTTTCTAATGGGAAATGATTTACTACCTTGACAGACAGAAAAGCAACAGAGCCTTGGTCTTGTCATTTAACAAGTACTTTCATATCTAGTCCGTCCATACATGTATTACTTAAATGCAGTCATAATCTCTCCACCAAAGCACATTTTAAGAACACAAAACCACCGCTCCAGGTTACCCAGAAAAAACCCTTAAGACAGCTCACTGATTGGTTTGACAGTGATGCATTGAAATGGGTCATCCTGTAATTGCTCTTTCCAGTGGCTACTGGCTGGGCTGGGATTACATAACGATGATAAAGCTGCAGACCTGGCCTCCTAAGATAAAAGCTGCCATGCAGGACCGCGCGCATTCTCTAAATGCTTCATGTAAGAGGTCTTCTGAAGGAAGTGATTACTGCAGCGCTGCCCACTAATGCTCCAGCGGGACCTGACCGTCCACTTCCTTATTCATCAAACCTGTGTAGTTGAGCCTTGGCAACTCTGGAAAAGCATGAGTAATGACCAGAGACGTTGTTGTGCCATGATAAGTTGCTCCTCTAGTCACATCTCACACAGCGATGAAACAAGTTTTAACTGCTTCTCTAGATGGACTTTTTACTTCTCAAAGTGAAGAGTCCACTGGTTGGAAATAACAAATAGCCCCATTAGTAAGATAAAAGCAGCGCAGAAGTCCTTTCCCAGGGTCCTGATTCCAGCTCCAGGCTTCACAAGACATCCCAGTGCCATATGATCAAATCAGATGCCGTGGTTGACCAATGTGACCCCACAGCACAAACGGTGCTCAGTTGTCTGCTCGGGCCAGCAGCAGAAAAAAAGACTGCCACTCGGAAAACAACGCCGCCCTTGTGTTGAAATGTTGTTTATCTCATGAGGGAATGTCGTGCCAGGTTAGGGAGTGACTTAATGCTTATGAAACAGCTGCAAGAGGAGATGCCACTGTGGCACGCGAGTACTCCTCCACAGAGGAAATGATAAGAATGAGCCGGGGTGACGTAGGGTAGCAGCCAAATATGTGTCGGAGTGTTTTCGGAATGAAGCGTCACTCACGAGAGAAGGCGGCCGGGTATCACCAGACGACACAGGAATTCTGGGTGTTGCAGGCTAGCTATGTTAAAAATGTTCTTACTTTGACTCTCTTAGACATCAGCGTGAAATGCAATGTCTCATCTTTCATGTTTAAAGAAGTAAGACGATAGAAAAAGTGGATTTTGCTGCACCTCTTCAAGACTAAACATCTAAAATCACAAATTTAACAGTTAAGACACATCATCAGAGAAGGTGTGTCAAGATGAAAGTAAACCATGCCAACCATACTTGACTTGATTTTTTAAAACCCAAATCTAAAACTATGATTGTAATCTTAAATGTTTCTCCTTATACTGGGAACTCCCTGATATTGCTTTAAAAAATGAATCAATGTCCACAGTAGAGCTAAGGAATGACTGTTAGGGTGAAGTGAGTGAAACTGAACCTTACATCAAAGCAAAAATACTATTGTGGATACAAGAAAAATATTATGTAAAATGTAAAGCACATATTATTAAAAATAATCTCAGGATCAAAAATCATCACGTAGATTCCTTCCTACCACTCATGTCTACACTTATTCAGGACACATCACTTAGTTTAACAAACAAAACAGGTTGGAAACTACAGTCCTGATACAGTAGGAGAATGTTTTACCAGTTCTTCACATGAATCGCTTATTCTTCTCTTAAATCATTTTGGGAATAATTCTTTATTAATTCATACAGGAATTTTCCATGTATCATAATATCTAAAATAGGGTAATACAAATGCTTTAACTTTGAGGAACTACTCTTGAATAATAACTCTTTTTTATGCTCTTTTATGTGCAAATTAGGTTAGAAAAAGAGTTCTCTCTAATAAACTGCTGCACTTGGCAAACCTCTGCTACAAAGTGAAGCTTTAATCTTTTCAGCATTCTGGTGATAAAGCAGAAGTATCGTCTGTAGGTTAAGCATTCAGTCAGAGAGGAGAAGTGAGGACAAATGTTTCCTCTGAGCTTATGTATGTTCTGAAAAAGCTGTAACATCCTGCCAACTATTAGTCACCTCGTCCCAAGACACGTCTTCTCTGATTGGAGCTGTTAGAGGCTGATGTCAACATCTACACTTCACCACAGTTTCAGCCTTGAGTGAACTCTGGCCCTCTAAGAAGAGATGTTTCAAGCCACTTCTGATAAAGTTACACTGATGTTTTCCACAGAAGACGAGTGCGGCTGTTTCAGCTCACATACGCTGTCTGTGGCGAAATGTGCAGCCAGCAGTAGAGAGACTGAGGCCACAGCGAGCGCACCACCGGCTTATATACACGCCTATAAATAGCCAGCCAATCACCGGCGAGCAGCGAACACTCAAACGCACCAATTAAGCCGGAGGGCGCTCGCGATTGGTCGAGAGTGATATCATTGGCCGTCCCTCACGCTTCTCGCTCCTGATTGGCCGAGGCGACGCACGTGGGGCTCCGGGCGCGGGGAGGAGGGGCGGTGGACGTGGAGGTTTGAATAGGGAAGTTTGCAGCGCGCAGTCGTTCAACGATATCACGAGCGCGAGCGCGAGGAGAAGGAAGTGAAGGACTGACAAACTGAACGAGCTCCGGTCGCTGCTGTCGCTGCGGCTCCGAACGACGCTCCGTTACCGCCGCAGAGGACCGCTTTTTTTACCGCCTCACCGGTTGATTTGCTTTTTCCTGCCTGATAAATATATTATAACGCAACTCTGTAGTTCCTTTAGACGGTCGAGTTCCGACGGGGAAAAGATGGATGTTTTACCGATGTGCAGCATCTTTCAAGAACTTCAGATAGTTCACGACACCGGCTATTTCTCAGCCTTACCGTCCCTGGAGGAGTACTGGCAGCAGGTGAATATACGCTATTTTATACATCTCAGCTGGCTTTCAGTCACTTTGAGCTTGTGAGGCTACGAGGAAAGAGCAGGTTTAATGCGACTATAATGGTGGAGTTTAGACGCCCGAGAAGTTTTAATAAGAAGACCCTCTTAACGGCTTTAAACACGGGTTTTTAGACGCTCTTTCCTCCATTTAAGGTTTTTATTTGTATTTTCCACGATCGGTTTCATTGAGAAGTTTCTTGGCAGGCTGAAGTGGATCAGTGTGTCAGTCTGACAGCTGGAGTCAAGGCTGTGCAGCCTCCAACATGACTGGGAGGCAAACACAAGCACCACTTCTTCTTATGGGTTTTATTTTTAAATACATTTTCTCAACAGTAGAGCCGGTTTTGCTCCTGAAATGACCCCTGATCTGAGAGGAAGTGTATTTTCAAACCAGTTCTGGTTCTGGTTTGTCTCCTGTCAGGTGATCCAGAAGCTCTCTCTCTGTTGTTCTGCACCATCTCTGGGTTTGAATGGGCTTTTGCCACATGACACCATCAAATATCAATCTTGCCCAATTCCCTCTCGCTTGAGTAGGCACCAGCACAGCTGGAAAATATTGAGCGAGGCAGGAAAATATTTATTCTGCATCTGCTTTGTCACAGCTGCTGTCTCCCGGCACCAGCTAATGAATACCTTCCAGCTTTTCAACTTTAATGGCCTCCACACAGGCAGATTGGAGCCAGTGTATCTTTTACAGGTTGAGGAAGGATGTGATTGCATGTCAGCGGCGCGCATGAGGAAAAGCAGCTGAATGGCCCTCTGATGCTGGAGGGGGAAGTAGAGCAGCTTCCTTAAAAGGACTTTAAATGTGTTCAGTGAGTCATAGCGGCGTGCTGAAATGACAGTGCATGTTTGGTGCAGGAGAGCTTGGACTTCAGGGAGCTGAATGTGGTTCACTTCATGATATGATGGATGGGATGGTGCTGGGGGGGGGGAGCATAACCAGTGAATTTATGCTTTTTTTTCCCACCTCAATTAATCATTTAAAGTGAAAATAGTGGAAACACTCCTCTCGCACCTTTTCCAAACACAGGACATCTGCTTAATTTTAACGAAGGCATGAATTACCACTATGTTTTCTATTTATGCTTAATTTTCATTCATAATTAGCTGGAGCCCTGAGCCTGATCCTTAAAAGTACAGGAATTTCCTGGGTTTCGCTCCCTGTTGTAAACGTTTAACAAATACTACACCACCAAAAGCATGTTGGAGATGTTCACATGCATGATTTAAGAGGATTCCCCCCACAGAAACATTTAGCTGCTGCCTCATTTCAGAGGAACTGTTGATGTAACCCATTTTGTTCTTTCTTCTCTTGGGAGCAGACCTGCTTGGAGTTGGAGCGGTACCTTCAGAGCGAGCCTTACGTCTCCACGTCTGACCTGAAGTTTGACGGTCAGGAGGACCTCTGGAGCAAGCTGATTTTGGCCTGCGGGGATAAGGCCAAGGCCGAGTCCGATCCGAAGCTGCCCCCGGCCCACGACGAGGACAATCAGGACAGCCAACTCTTGGACAGCAACAGCGTGAACTCGGACGCCAGCAGCGAGGCTTCAGACAGTTCTGAGGAGCTTTCCCCCACGCACAGCTTTACCTCCAACCCTCTGGGCTCCGTCTTGGTTAGCTCTGGACCTTTTAGCCCCTCCATCATTAGCACTCCCCCATCGTCTCCCGAGGCCAACCTGGAGACCGGCGCCGTCACAGGCGGCTGGGCGCCCGTGCACGGCGAGTGCATTTGCCGGTCAAAATCAGGAGCGGCGGCGTGGCAAAGACTTCAGAAAAGACGGGACTCATCTGCGGGGACGCGTCCTCGGACGGCAGGAGGCGGGTACACAGGTGCCACTTCAACGGGTGTCGCAAGGTTTACACGAAGAGCTCGCACCTAAAAGCACACCAGCGCACTCATACAGGTGAGTTCCAGCGAGGCAGGTGCTCGCTTCAAGCATGTGATCCGTGTAAACAGAAATGGGAGGAGGGGCCACTCTGCTCTGTTCGAAGCGATTCATTTGTAGGGTTGGGGGGGTAAAAATCAGTTCTTTATTGAGTGAATGCCGGAAGTGCTGTTAATTCATTCTTCTACCTTAATGGCGTTATCCAGCCATTGTGTAATGTATTTAAAGGTCCGCGTTGCATGATGTCCTCAGCTGGAGCGCTGCGAGCATTAGCTCTGCATGGCTGGATACCTAAACTGTGACCTAATCTACCAGGAATGTGACTGACTGAGCGAGCGAGTGAGCGAATGGGAGGGGGGGGGGTAGGGAGGCGGGGGATTGCACATGGGAGATAAAAGGACTTCAAAACAGATTGAGTTTCACCATGGGAAAGGGGTGAGTGGGCGGGGAGCCAGGGGGCGCCGAGTCTAGAGGGCTCTGAATGGTCATTTAAATGTTTCTTATATTTGATTAGCAGCGTGAAATTGCATGTGTGGCTCTGTTTTAATTCACGTGTCCCGCATATTCAGCTGTTGTTGGCATTCTTAGCGTGTTTCACTTTGCATTAAAACAGAGCTGAGCCAACAGGTTCGGTGGAATTTGAGTGGCGAGCTGCTCGTCAGCAGTGGTCACGCCGCCGCCCAGCCCCCCCCCGGGCTGATCGATTTGAATGTTTTTGAATAACAACAGCGCAACAACACGGTGTATTATGTCAGTGGCTTGCGTCTGCGTCTGTGCTCACTTCACTGTCCCCGTGTTTCAACCTCCAGGTGAGAAGCCGTACAGGTGTTCATGGGAGGGCTGCGAGTGGCGTTTTGCACGAAGCGACGAGTTGACCAGACACTTCAGGAAGCACACCGGGGCAAAGCCATTTAAATGCAGTCACTGTGACAGGTAAGCTGGGCCTCGTCTGCAGATAAAACCCTGATTTAATGGGAAGGCTGGAAAACAGTGATGCAGATTATTAAAGGATTTCATTCAGTTTGGTAGAAAAGATCGGCTCAACTGGCATATTTACTGATCTAAACTTGTGACAGAAAGGTGAAACTAAATTTTAAAAACATTGAAATCTGAGAATGATTGTTGTTTCTTTAAAAAAAAGGAAAAAGGAGTACATCTAATCCATTAGAAATATAGTGTTAGTCTGTCTCAACATAAGGAGGAGCTAATTTGGTTTTAGCTGGCCTCCCTTCAGTAGGAGTTTACTGGTTTCTCTTTGATGATCTTTAATAAGTTTTAAGTAACCTGTTTCTGTGTAGAAGTTGACCTCTGTCTCCTCGTCTGTCCCCAGATGTTTCTCCAGGTCCGACCACCTGGCTCTCCATATGAAGAGGCACATCTGAACACCGGGCCAGCAGCAACCCAGTAACGCAGCGAAGGGGATCTCTTTTTGTTTCTTTGTTTTGTTTTGTTTGTTTTTCTTTTTCTTAACGTGGGGAAAAAACACGAACGCCACCTCCTGACCAGTCTCTTGGCCGAACTGTCCCAGAGCGGAGTGGCGGGAGTGCGCTCCAGCCAAAGCATGCCGTTTTGCACCATTACTGAAACCCAGTGCCTCCGGGACCTCTCTTTGGAGAAAAGGCGCTCTGAAGGTTGTCTGTTGCAACAAGAGGACAAAACCATGGATGGGAAAGACACGTTTTCGTTTGAGAAGGACTTAGAACACACAAAAAAGTAAAAAAAAAAAAAAAAAAAAAGTTTAAAAAAAAGGAAAAAAAAACGACAAGCGTTAAGAGTGAATGAAGTGTATGCGTGGTGCATGATGTTTTGGGGACATCTCCCAGACAGCAGATACACTGGTACTTCACAAATCTGTCTGAGGTAAGCATGCGTGCACTGTGAATGTCTGTGATTGGCCGACCAGCCCCCCCACCCCCCCCACACCCCACAGAAAGACAAAAGAAGGAAAGGATTTCAGGAAGAAGAAGTGGATGATTCGGGGCTGGTACCAATGTTGCTGTGGACTGAATGGGTTTCTGGGGGAGCCATATCCCCGCTGGCAGTGAGAGGATGAGGCGGGGGGGGGGGGGGGTCCTGCCCGCCTCGTCTGTCTGGCACCCAGACTCTGAGGGAGGGGGATGCTTCTCTGAGGCTTTTGAGGTCTTGGGTTGGACCAGAGATGGAGACCTGTTGCCTTCTGGTCTGTGAGCCCAGGACCAACCCCCCCCCCCCCCCCTCTCTTCCCATGGGTCACTGTATGACAGGAGCTCTTCTTCTTTTTTTGTTTTTGGTGCAGCTACTAAATGTGCAATGTGTTATGTAGCCTGGTTTATTTTTTATTTTTTACGAGCTACAAAGTAAATTTGTAGTCCAATTGTATAAGCTGTGTGCTTAGAGGTGAAACACAACTATACTATAACTTCAGTATCATAGACAGGTAATGCATGGTTCTAGGGGTTTGTTCCTTTCCAGTTTCCACTGTAATCAGGACTGCAAATAGTTTCAATAAAAGTGCAGCTAAAATGCGAACGGTTAAATGTTACAATATTGTACATAAAGCCTTGATGATTTCTTTTATATTCATCCATTTCACTCATTCTGGTTTTTCATCTGCTTGGAGATTTCACTGCTGCTTACTAGTTAACTCACTCATTCTATGCCTCAAGGACTAACTGGTTCTTTTTTTTTTTCTTTTTGTGTACTTTCTTTATATCTAATAATGCACTGTTGACCTTAATGGTGCCTTATGCAAGTGACTGGGCCCTGCAGTAGCAGCCGCCTCCTCCCTTAGGATGTCACATTTGTTGTCTGGGTGATTTTTGACAAGCTCAATCAAGGCTCAATTACGAATGATCGCGTACCTCCTTTTGCAATAGTTTTTTTTTTTTTTTTTTCAGGCTGGAAATTGATGTTAAAATGTAAATGTTCACAAAAAATACCTATTCTGAGTTGATTTGCCTTTTTTAAAATCTTTTTTTGTATCTGAGACGCAGCACCAGTTTAGGTGCTGTTTCACTTTAAATTAAGTCAGAACTTGTATATAAGACAAATGCTGTATGTGTAGAGCACTTAAATTCATTTATTAAAGGCGATAACTACTGTCTAGTATGTACTCAAGTCCATCTCACACAGCACAAGGGTACAAATGACGAGGTTGGCTAAAAAAAAAAAAAAAAGATGCTGCTGCTCCTTCCCCCTGTACACCCCCCCACACTCCCCCAGCCTCTTCCCTGTCCCTCCATCCCTCCATCCCTGCAAGAGGGGCTGAAGAAAAAGCTAAAGATTTATTGTAATTAACAGGCTGCAGTCGGACAGGCCTCGCCTTGTACTGCCTCTCCGTAATGAATTGCTAAAGGCTTTGTTGGCATGGAATCTGTCACAGACTGCTGACTGTGTAGGTTTGTTATTGACCTGTCTGGAGAGCGTTGTTTTAGCCAAGCTGCAACAGTATTATGGAAAGCATGGGAGGGGGAAGGGGGGGGGGGGGGGGGGGGGGCTCAGGGGAGGAGATGCGCATCAAGCATTGACAGTGCATAATGGATTTTGGCCAAAAAAAAAAAGTCATTGGAAGTAGAGGAAGACAAAAGGAGGAGACCAAAATAACGCCTGGGACTGAAGTGGCGTGATCTTCCTGCTGCAGATCAGCGATCCCGCTGCAGGAATTCAATGTTGCAGCTAGTCGCACCATGGCGCGCTCCAACGTATGGATTTCAGATGGCCCGCAGGGCAGGAGACGGGGATGGATGCAAACTTAAAACTGCTTGCTGTAGTGGGTTTGGGAGTGCTGGCGAGGTGTTTTGCGGGTGAAGAGCAGCGGTAGCCGTTACTGTCGGAGAGATAATTGAGCCTTGATTCAGTTCCATGTTTTTGCTCGCATCTTTGACGCTTTTCCTTCATCTCTCTCATGCCACCACGCCAGATGTTCTCTCTCTCACACACACACAGCTCTTTGTTCTCAACTAAATCTTTGTATAAAAAGAAAAAAAAAACTTTTGTAAAATTGTTATGTTTATGCTTTACAAAATTTTTATTTGAAATTGTTTTGCAAAATTGTTATATTTCTGTATGAATGTATTTTTTATTGGAATAATAAGAAATTCTTATCTGACTTTGGCTGCTTCCTCTGTCTCATTGGTTGGGTCCTCAGTTGGGCTGTGTTATTTTAGACGTTTGCAGCTGGTTGGAGGTTAATGACCTGCCCTCCAGTGGTTCGGACAAAATTAGATAAGGAAACACGCGTGGGCAAAATGAGTGACTCTAAGCATGTTGTGTTGTAGCTGGCAGAAGCCCTGAACGGCCTCACCTCTTCCTGACTTGTAAATACCAGTATAAAGATATCCTTCATTCCCTCGAATGAGCAAATTACATCTTTTGGAGACAAACCTGCTGAGCGTGGTCTACTTCGGCATTTTTCTTCCTTCAAAGATAGCTCAGAAAAGTTTCTCTAAAATCCTGCTGCAGCGCTTTCAACCTTTGAAAGAGTCTGACTGCTCACTCCTTAGAGCTAGCTAGCGCTCATCAAAGCACTATAAATAATTTATCTCCCTCTCTTAGAGCCCATGGCATTTAATTAGAGAGCCGCTTTTATATATTTGTTGGAAAATTACTCTACTTGACATAGATAATGATACAAAACAGCAGTGGGTAAACCAAAGAGCCCAGTTTTAGTTCCAAACTAATATGAAAATAAAGAAGGAAAAATAAAAGGGAGACGTCTCTGCTTTATGGCAATGACCTCGAATGGGCAGGCAACTTATTAGCACCTCTGATTTCCAGTAAAAGCCTTGTGGTTTCTAAATGAAATTTGCCTGCGCTTTGGTAATTAGGCTCACTTTGGAGAGCCTCTCAGCTTCAGGGTGTTAAAGAGGCTTGTTTTTGCCTGAAATGTTGCAGCTCCTTGATCTCTCAAACTGCTGCCCTGCTTGATTTGTCATCATCGTTTCTTCCAACTGTGCGTAATGCAACAGCGAAGGAAGAAAAGTATTCCAGCTAAAGTTGAGCCAGTCATTCATTCTACTCAGATGCACTCCCAGGCCTCGTATTCATGGTTTTAACCTCCACGGCTGCAGTCGGCCACAGCTGACTCACATCCTCCTGATCCAAGTGGAACATCCTCTCCTGAAGAGGACCGGCCGGGATAAAGTTGCACTGAAGATCGCATATTTCCTTTGATACAGCCAGCATACATGTTCACCATATGCTTTCCCACATTCATATTGTAAGAGTCTCTAATCCAGAGGATTACTGCGAAGAATCCATCACTTTTAGATGCTGTACGTGTCTCCTTAATGTCTCAGGGGGCTGCAGATGTGAGCCCGTCCTCCACGACAGTATGATGGTTCGGGAATGTGCTTTTGTCATTTACTCAAGGACAGTTTTTGGTTCTGGTCATCAGGTTTTATCATTCTATTCATTAACAGCTACAAGCCATTTTTATATTTCATTTGCATGTTAAAGCCAAGACCAGATAACTTTTGTCATTTTCAGCTCAGCAACCTCCGTACAGCCACGGAGCTTTTACGACGCTGTTCAAGATTACTCGTGTTTGGTCTCTGTCTTGGCCTCACTCTCTCATCTTCTCCTCTGTTATTACTTTCTTCAGCCTCTTAAACACCTCTGCCGTGATGTTCTCTGCAGCTGCGTTAGCTAAATTCACCGCTGCTGATTAGTGACAGAGCGCCGTATGCAATACGCGTTTGTCGACAGAGACGGCCGGGAGTCCAACGTTACTTTGGCTGGTTTCTGCCAATAGCAGGCTCAGAAGATGGCGACGGCTAGACGACGCTTCCTGAAAGTAAGAAAATATTCCTTAAAATTAATTAAAAACTGATATTTTAATAAGAAATAAAGACTTTTGTGCTGCTTTAAAACACTTAAACAGCGTGGATGTGTCTTTGTAGAGTTAGTGATGAAACGTGACGTTTTAGGCTAACTCTTTACAGTGGGCTGAACTTTTTTTGCATTTCTTAAGAACATACTTCAGTAATATAATTCTTCTTTGGGGTTGATGTATTATTCAGTTCTATTCAATTCAATACAATTCAGTTAAGTATTAAAAAAGGATGGCAACACTTCACCCAAAGGAAAAACTGCAGTATCCCTAGCAATTCACCTTCATGATGATTAAATCTTAATAAAATGTCACCACTGAAAATGAGAGTTTTGATGAAGTGTTACTCTTAAATCAGTGGATAAAATCAAACCCTCAAAAATAAAATACGGACAAAGAGATAAATGAGCTAATTACGATTTTAAAGCATTCTTAGTGGGAAAACCTGCATGAATCTGTCATAGCTAAACAGGGGTTACCTGGAAGTTATCTGCTGATTCATAGCTCCGTTTCCTCCACTTCAGTCACTTCTGTCAGTGATGATATCTGAGGTTAGGACCACAACGAGGAAGAACTGCACCTGCAGTGGTAGCATGACAGCCAGGGTACCGTCGGAAAACGTACATGGATGCCTTTTTCTAAAAAGATAAGCTCCTGAAATCCCGAACTAAAAGCTGTGGGTACCATCGCGGTTATGTGGCTTGCTTAGTTTAGAGCACATGTGTCAAACACAAGGCCTGCGGGCCAAATGTGGCCCATCACGTCATTTCATGTGGCCCTCGAGAGCTTGTGCTTTATTGGCTTAAATTTTAAACCAATATTTTAAGACTTGAAATAAGCTTAAAGCTGCTTCAAAGCGCATATTGACAATAAACTACATCTCCCATCATGCACTTCGTCGTTACCCACAATGATAACGGTAGCTATGAGCGAGACGATTTTTCAGAACTGATGGACTGAAGAAAAACCTCTACAAACTAACCCCAACATGTCCAAGAAAAGAAAAATAAAATTGATGCACAAGGAAGACAGTTTCATGAACGATGGGAAAACAATTAGAAGTTTGTATCTTAATCTAAGTCGGCATTTTGACAGCAAACACGGAGCTAAGTATGCTAAATTTATCCTGCAAGAAAAACAAAGAACCGCTTCCGCTTCTGAAACCAAGCTAATGGATACTCTTACAACCACAAACCCTGAGTTTAATATAATAATGACTTCAATGTTTGAAACTTGAATACATAATACATACAGAAACTGTGATTTAACATTATAGTAAGGTGTAGTTTAATTTATTTTGATTTACATTGCATTTTCTTACATTCATGCTGTCAATCTGGCCCTTCGAGGGCAACCATGATGCTGATGTGGCCCTCAGTGAAAATGGTTTAGAACATATGACCATGACACCGTAACCATGGTGATTGTAAGGCGTCACTGGTGACGACAAGACAACAAGAATAACTATGCTGATGGAGAACGACACGTAAAATAGCTAAAATCACACACGCAATGCGTAGATTTACCATTGTTATCAGTACATCTGCAATTTTATTTCACAAAACCTTTGAATGTAAGACTTTTATTTGAACTAGCTGTAAAATCTTTAAAAAGTTCTGGGTCCTCCAGCCAAGACGTGTTATTAATATTAGATGGTCTTTATTCTGTTTAAGTGAAACACTGCGGATCGTAAGAGATCACAGTTATTTGGCATCACAACAAAACTCAGCGCCAACTGAGAAGTAATTGGCATATTTCCGCAGTCTAAAGGTTTGTTTAGTTTCATGTGCTTTACTGAGCTGGTAACCATGAAGAAGACCGAACGTGTTAGTCGGAGTAACTCCAAAGTGTTTTTTTTAGGTCCATGCCAGTTGTATCAGTGAATCCCAATGAATGTGACTATCTCTGACTACATAATTGCAACGGGATTACTATTTTATCATTCCCTTTCAAGCAGAAGGCGTTCCAATTGTGGATTGTAAAATAAATCATTATCCAAAATTGCTGTGAAATAACAGACATTCTTGCAGGAGCGAGAGATTTCCTCGCCTCAAACGCACGCGCGCCCGTGCACGCGCGCACTCACAAATGAACTGCGATGGAGGCACACAGTGAGTTAAATGAGGGGAAATAATAAGGAAAGAGGAGGTTATCAGGCTCTGAGCCTTGTTCATTCAGCCTGCCAGACTGCAAGTCATCACATATGCAGACTTCACTCCAGCGTCAGGGCTTTCTCTGCCTCTGCCTCTGTTAATGGAGTCTATTAGGATTTGGCTTGTGGGGAAATAAAAGTGAAATCGGAGGTCAGTGACCTTCCTTCATGTTCCTGGCTTGGGAGAACCACAACAGCAGTTGCCAAAACTGTGCCATTATCGCCACCATCACCTGCCCCATTCCCATCATGGATCTTATCTAGCTCCCATTTCAGTCCTAACAGTATTTCCATAAAACTGTATCTCTGTGCTTTTGTTACTTTGCCAGCCTAATATTAATCCCCCTCCTTGGATCCCCCCTTAAATAATGCATATTTCCTTAAATGAACCCCCAGAGTAAATTAGATTCTACACCTAATTACCATGTTGGAATTAACAGAAGACATGAGAGCAGAGCTGGGAACATTGCCCACAACAAAAAGTGCCAGATTAGATTTTTTTTAATCTTTTCTGCCTTTCTTGTTTCCTTTTTCTTTTGGCTTTTTACCTCAGATTCATTTCTGGTAATATCTACCATTTGATAGATTATCCTGAAGGAAGCAAAGCGATGGCTTTATCAGATTTTTTGACAGTTTAAGGGAGGTTACTAGAAAACCTCTGGCATCTGACTCAACTCACATAGACTCACTGAACATATCTCAGTCTAAAGTAAAGTGTCTCTGGCGACTCTTGCTGATTTAACAGAAAAATCATATTTTGCCTTTTTAAGAGTTCACATAAGTGTGTGATTATCTATGTTTACCAGTGGATATAAGGGAACAGTGGCCAAACAACTCTATTTTTGATCTGTCTGTCCAGAACACATTATTCCAAAAGGGCTAGTATGTGGTCATTGGGTATTTTTATTTAACCTTTTTTTGCTTCAATTTTTCATCCAGCTTTTTGGACAGAAAATGTTTTTTTTTTTTTTTTTTCTGGTTGCAGGAACATGAACTCACAAGTCAAATTTACAATAGCTAATAGTTTAATAGCAGCAATAGTTTGAAATCTCTTATAGAAGATTTTTCTTACGTTTTATTTTATTTAGGTTTCATTTTAAACAGAGATCTTTTTAAGACCTTGTTCCCCTTAAGGACATCTCAGCCTTGGCCTGGTGACTCCACTTGTTCCAGCTGCAAAGAGAACTCAAAGTCTTAAATGTTTAAATGTTCACCGATAAAACGGGTTTTGAAAAGTGACATATATTAATTATCTTTTTACTTTTTTTCTTTTCAAAAACCCATGACACAGTTTCCAGAGGTTCTAATGAAATGTCTGTGACGTGCTTCAAAGATACCCATAGACTGTAAATTTACTAGACAAAACTGCCATGAAGTCACCTGCAGGTTTTCTGCAGAAAATCCTTCAAGCCTCTGTTTCCCCGTTCTGTCTATGCTGCAAAAAGCAGAAGTACGGGTGAAAAACCAACTGAAACACATCACGGCTTTGCTCATTTTTGACGAAATCTGTCCAAACTTTGTCATTTCAAGCGTGGCAAGCTGAATGACATCCTCAGTGAGTGTTTTCCAGAGCTGAAGCCAGGACTAACAGAGCTCTGCTGGGACCCACCAGTGGATCAGCCAGCCAGTCCTCCCCGGGACAGAAGCGCTGCAGTTGGGCAGGTCTCTACTGCTGCTTGTGGGCTGACTGACTGACTGCAGGTCCCAGAATACATCTGCTCCCTCAGCAAAGCTGAGCTGGAGGAGCCGCCGGTGGACATCCATATCAGGACCCCCAGGTTCAAATGTTGTTTTGGTGGCGACATCGTGAACGGCTGCTACATGTAGCCGACGCTCAGTTGGCAGAACTGCGAAACAAAGCATCATCCTCAGATCCTCCAGGCCAACCCACATCCAGTCACGGTGGTCTGTTAGTACAATGAACACACACAAGCACAATAAAACATATTCACTTTAAAATTTTAGCTTGTGCCAGGAGCTTGTCTCTGGCTTAGGCAAAGGCTAGCTGTCAATAAAATATGTGATATTTTTATTGATGTTTGTTTTTTTGTCATTGTTGTGGTTGTGTACCGGGCTGTAAGTATGTTTTGGATCCAGCCAGTTGAGGAACTGCAACCAAACGTACAACCTGCTTGGCTTCAAACCAGAAATCTGGATGTTGGTAAAATACCCCAGAGATTCAGGACAAGCAACTGCCTTTTCAACCATATCTTCACACTATTTTTTGTAGTAGCTACTTTTTAAGGGTTTTCAATGGCTCACTGATAGAGAAAGTTCCACACCTTAACAGCCCCAAATAGAGTTTTTGTGTCACTGGTTACTTCAAGCCTCCAAATATTTGCTCTCAAGCACAGAAAAGGTGTTTGTTTTTTCTTTATATGTCCCCTTTAAGGCATGATAACTGCATTTACTTTCACAGTGTGAACAATGTGATTTTGCCTGTTAAAAAAGAAAACAATTACCTTAAGGTGTACTTGTTATTTCACAACTATTTAAAAATGTTTATTACAGTCTTATAGACAACTGTGTGGTGTGATTGTTCAAAGAGGAGCAGACAAATCTGCTGGCGCTATCAGGAGTTTAGTACCAAGTATACACTGTTACTTTGAAACGGCCATATGCTCGTACCCCCAAGTCTGATGTGACAACAGCTTTCTGCTGCTTGGCTCTTATGTGTTACCAATTCAGCTTCCAGATACATAAAAGAAAGCACTCACTTGAGAACTGTGTGACAGAGTATTGCTGGCTTTCAGCAGTGCAGGTGGTGAATGACCAATGAATATTTTCCCCTCTGGGCTTACCGTAGCTCTGCATCTTCACTCACAAACTGGTGTTATTGATTTGACCTGACTTGACTCGAGTGGAGTTGATACCAGTTATTGTACATACTTGTTGCCATCAGCACTTCCAGTACAAGCTGCTCTGCAGCCAAAATGCTGAACATTTACTGAACAGACCACTTGAAGGCTTCAGGGGTTTGCCAGACTCGTTTAGGAATCAAAATCGCAATCTGTCAGCCTGTTAGCCTATAATATTCCAGCTGCCTGCAAACCTGGCAAGGCTCTGTGCTGCAGTTTGGGTGACAAAATGACTGCTAGTGTGAGTAACTGTCTTAAATTTTGATATCTCTCCTCCAAATTGTTTATTTACACAGGTATCAAAATTTAAATTATTGTTGGGAGACATATTATGCCCTTTTTCTAGAGGCTGAAACAGCTTCCTAAGGTCTAAAGGAAGAGTCAGTGGCATGCTTTGGTTAAAATATCAAAAAGATACAGGACTACAGCTCCTGTTTCAACATGTTTCAAAAGCTCTGTTCACAGCAGCTTGTCTTAGGGGTGGAGTGAACAACTCACCTTGACTTCACTCGCCCTCTCCAGGATGCGCATCTTTCGACGGAGATGTATTATGATCTTTTTTTGGTCTCAAAGCTTGAAACACTTTCCAGAGGCCTTAACAAAATGTTGTGTTTCTGTATGTGTCTTGGTCAATATACCACAAAGATAAAGTTAAAGAAAAGAAAAAAAGTCCCTTTTCAACCATGTGTTCAAAGCTCTGTTTATAGGAGTTGGTTGTAAGGGAGGCGGAGCCAGACAGTCTACATAACTCCACCCCTTTCTCCTGCAGACCACGCCTCTTTTGAAATTGGTGCTACAATTTTGTGTTAGTCACTTCAGAGGAATGTTAAATTCAGGATAATTTGGAGAAATTCTACCGCTATGTGGGTCTGCGATGTGACAAAACCCTGTAAATGTAAACGTCACCCTGAGTGATAGATTAGCAGATTTAGATGGCACCAAAGTCACTTCAAACATCTCTGTGTACTCCGTCAATCGCAGAAAATGTTTTTTTCTTTTCATCGTACGTCCTTGTTACGAATGGGAACATATGATGCACCACCCACTTGAGAGAAAGAACGAATACTGCATGATGTTAAATGTGGTCGTGGAAAAGATGGCAGAGCTGCAGAGCTTTTTCTGTGATGTCACAGTATCCTGGAAATCTTAATGACATATCTTTAGATTTCAACTGTGTTATGTTTTTGATTAGATTTCTGACTCCCAAATTTATGATCTAAACCACAGAAAAGGTAACCTTTTAATTAATGGGGACATGTTCATGAAAAAGGTAAGCTTATTCATGAATATTTCCCCTTTAATGTGGGCTGCAGAAACCTGCACCGTGTTCTGTATAAATGGTTATATAATGAGTTAAATTCAAGATCATAGCATAACAATATGATTCTTCTAACATAATCAACTTTGATTCTGAATGAAAACCTTAGAAGCAGATCAGTTTGAACTAATGCAGAAAGGAAAACTGTGAGGCACGTCCAGTGTGTGAGTGCTGTAATAGAGAGAAACAAAGACTGAGTGGCAGGCAAGTCTCCGGGTTCAACAGCCAGTCCTTAGAAGATGCATCTCCAGGACACGAGGTAAATGAGTCCATTTGAATACAAATCCGGGTCGGACTGGGTCACAATCATAATTGTCTCTGTAATTAGATTCAGACTCTGAGTCTCTGGCTTGTGTCAGTCCAGCAGACAGCAGCAGTGTACTCAGGGGGATGGACCAAAATACACTGTTAGCCATGAGAGCCGGGGGTCAAGCGGTCAAGAAGAAGTGAGGACAGGCGAGCACACATTCCCGTATAATGGTCCCTGGTGTAATGATGTTTTTGTCCCTGCCCTTTCCCACTCTCATTAAGGCATTCTTCGTAGGTCACATTGCTTTTAGAACTATAGATGCAATACTTTGCTGGTTTATGTACACTAATGATCCCTGTTGTTATGGCACCGTCGTGGCGCTGGCTGTCACTCTAAACAGCTCGTTGCTACGCTGCTGCATGTAAGCATCGGCACCTTCACCAGAATAACTGCATTGTCACTTCTTGAAAGGCGCTGTTTCCACCCACAGCTTTGACACCGTGTACAGTGTTTTCCTCAAACCGCCCAGCCAATCCACAACCTGAAGTGGAGGAATTTCATTAAGAACAGCCAAACGAGATGTCAAGCTTTAGAAAAACTGGTATGATTTTCAATTTCCACTGCCATTGTATACTGTATGTTGTGGTCAAGGTCTGAGATGCTTTGAAAAGTCATCTCTCTTGTACAGGTTAACAGAGTGCATTTGCATTAATCACCATGACAACTGCCTCCTAACTGTGAGCTGTGCCCAGCAGAGAAAAGAAGAACGAAAGCTGCGGAGAGATTTTGATAGCCTCGTGACAGATGTATTTTAATTTCACACTCTGTGATTGTGACTTATGCATGTTAAGCATTTCACTTTGCTCGAATAGAAGTTATTGTGTAGGAGCAGGAGATAACTTCACGTTGGCTGTATTACTTTTTGAATCCATAATCCTCAACTTTGTCTGTCTTAGAGGTCCAGAAAGATGCTGTGTTGTGGTTTTTCCATCCATTCGTCCATCTACAGGTCGTGCAGGTCGCGTATCATGTACAGGGCAAAATAATCGATTTTTCAAACTTCAATGCAGAGCACTCATCAGACTCCTTTTTGTTAAAGTAATTTCAAGATGAATACTTTAAAACAGTGCATATATATGCTCTATATCGCTGGAAGAAAGTACAAACACAACATTTTGAAAACACTCATTAACAAGTAGAAATCCTGCTCTGAAAGTGTTATATTTGGAAACACTTGATCCATCAGTCCACATGCGTCCGTCTGCCAATCATCTTGCTCAGATATTAATAGAAAAACAGCAGAAGAAAACAGTATGATATTGTCAATAATTGCATGAATCTAATGATTTTATTTTTACATTAATCGATTGCTTGGGCGGCAGCACAGTTGCCTCACAGCTAGAAGGTTCCTGGTTTGAGTCCTGGCAGGGCTCTTTCTGTGTGGAGGTCACATCTTCTCCCTGTGCTTGCGTGGGTTTTCTCTGGGTATCCAGCTTCCTCCCACAGTCCAAAAACATGCGTGCCAGATGATTCGAAACTGCCCGCAGGAGTGAGTGTAAGTGTGCACGGTTGTCTGTTTATATGTGGCCCTGTGATGGATCTGCAGCCTGTCCAGGGTGCACACCTGGCTTTTACCTGCAAAGAGCTGGGATAGGCTCCATGCGATAGATGATGGATGATTTCCTGGTTCACAAAAATTCTGAAAATGGTCCCAAAAATCAAAGCGACACAGCTTAAGATGGGTACAAAAATGTACACAGTAAAGCTAAAAGTCTTCCAAAGTTTTGTTATGTCTACTCTGTCTACATGAACACGTACTGAGCCAAGCAAGCCTTTGTCTAGAAAACATACAGTCAAGTCTATCAGAAGAGAATTTTCTTTAAAAAAAAAAAAAAAGGGACTTATATTCAATGGTATCAGCACCGAGGACAGCACAAAGCTCCCTCACGCTTCACTCATGTGCAGCCTTTGGCAGCATCACCAGCATTGCTGTCCTTTGACTTGGAATGAAAAGGTTGGGATGCTGCGCTGTGGATCACTTCTGTTGGTACTGTTGCTCCTGTTGGAGGCTGAGAAAAATTCAACTTTTCAGGCCTCGGTGCAAGAATCAGCTTGTCAAATCCTGGCGACATACCCCTAGTATGAAACAGAACATGGGGGTTGAGGCCCAGCTTTCTTGTGCAGCTGTAGCAGAAGAAATTGAATTGGTTGTTTACTGGTGTGACAGAGGCTCATTAGAAACACCAGTATGCCAGGGTGCACTGGTAGCTCGGGGGGTTAGGGCAGGCGGCCCATTACAAGAGGCTGCAGTCCTCCTGCAGTGGTTGCAGGTTTGACTCCTCGGCCTGTGACCCTTTCCTGCATGCCTTCCCCAGTCTCTCTCTGACGGACTTCCTGTCTCCCTGTTAATAAAGCTGCTACTGCCACAAAACAAAAAACAAAAAACACCACAACGCCATCAAGTGTTGCCACACATGTCCTGTATGAGGTCATCACAAGCACTGACCGACAGGTGCACCGTCTCTGTAGCCCACCGCGTCTTTCTTAATTTGAAATCGTATGAACATATTTAACCCTTTAGGCGCCGGAGTTTTTTCAAGAAAATTTTCAATTTTGATATCAAGATTTCAAAAGGCTATAACTTGAAAGCAGTTTGAAATAGAGGTATACTGTCAATGAGAAAAGTGTTCAGTATGACTCAAAGTTTGTGATATGAGTGAAATTATTCAAATAATTTGCATATTATGACGTCACAAGGTGGCGGCCATATATGGAAATGTTCAATTTTGATACCAAGGTTTCAAAAGGCTTTAACTTTAAAGTGGTTTGAGATAAAGACATACTGT
Source organism: Hirundichthys speculiger (assembly GCA_018398805.1). Classification (NCBI taxonomy): domain Eukaryota; kingdom Metazoa; phylum Chordata; class Actinopteri; order Beloniformes; family Exocoetidae; genus Hirundichthys; species Hirundichthys speculiger. The sequence goes on from JAGFBZ010000430.1 coordinate 1,981,224, forward strand.
AAATGAGAAATATCTTCAGTATGAACCAAAATTTGGGATGGAAGTAGATTTGTCATCTAATTTGATTATTGTGACATCGAAGCCAGGCATAGAAGCCACATGCCCTATGCACAAATGAAGTGACATGAAAGCTTTAATTTACTACTACATTACCCATAAGGCCACCTTCTTAAAGGGGCCAGGCTGGCTCACAACATTTCTTCACTATGAGAGAACGCGCACAACATCCTGTGATGTTTCCGCGATTTTTTCTTGATTTTTTAAAATATAATATATTTCTGAAAAATCCATGAATATCTAAAACCGTGGAACTTAAAGCGCGAATTGTCGAGGAATCACTGTACATCCCTGGATGGGCTCAGTTTGTAGGATTAGTGTTCTATGAAGGTTGTTCACCATGTTCAGTGCCTCAAAAGCTGAAATAAAGACTCAGATGTTTCAAGGTTATAAGACTGACTCTTTGCCTCTCCTCATCATTGCAGAGTTGGTGAAGACATTAAAAGTAAGTTTTAATCTGGCAGCCAAGCTGCAGCGCTGGCTGCATTTAGGCACTGTGGATCTGGATTACAATTAATAATACTATCGGGCAACTGGAACATTACACTTAGCAAGCCTGCAACCAAGCAGTTCCAAGCATACTATATCACCAGAAATAACACTGTAGGCATTAGTTTTGTCTTAGACTTTTATGTGATGCTGTTGGCTGAATATATTCTAATGATGACTGAACTCTTTCACAGAGTACAGAGTGCTTTCTTCCTCCTAAATTTTATTCTGGATTTTATGTCCCCTGAATTGGCTAGGGGATGATGAGAGTAACAATAAATCATGCAAAGAAACAAATTACATCACATGCACAAATAATTTATTAATGAGAAGAATGGAAAAAAAAACAGAGTCTACAAAACAAATCTGAATCCAAGAAAAATAAAATGAAATGACAATAAACAATGTAAAATGGCCATCCTCCTCCCAACAGGAGACACCAGCCTTGTCTGAGGAGAGACTGTCCACTGCCATTGGTTGACGCTTGTCTCCCATCTTTAATGCCCTGATGCACAAAGTGGAGACAACTCTGCCCAATCACCTGCTGGAGGTGGAAGTAAAGTCCACAGCTTATCAGAAAATGGAACTAAGAATACAAACACAATCACAAACAGAAAACAGGATTTTACAGCCCCATGTGACAGTGGTCATCAAACAGTGTACAGCAGGAATTCTCTCCTCCATCGCTGTTTTTTTTTTGTTTGTTTGTTTTTCCCCAAAGTTTAAGTGAGGAACACATTGAGGGAAGAGTGTGGAGGTCAGTATCTTGTCCAGGAGTACAGTGATCCCTTATTTTTCGCACTTAATGGGGTCTGGCACCCCACCGCGAAAAGCAAAATCCGCGAACAGGAGCCGGAGCCCCCCGGAGCCTCTGGAGCCTCAATAATGTGTTTAAAATATGTTTAAAAACCCCCAAAAAGTAGCGAGACACTGCAGTGAAACAAGACAATTGTCTTGTTTCACTGCAGTGTCTCGCTACCCTAACCCTAAGGCTCAACTGTGTCTTTCTGTTACCTTCACAGCCTCTGGTCTCTGAACCGTAGTAAACAAACTGCTGGCATTCTGCTATTTTTGGCTCGTAATTAGCGGCTAACACGCTAACAACAACAACAACAAAAAGTCTGGTTTTCTCTGCATGGAACGAGCACTTTATTCTGGCGCTGCAGGAACTTGTAACATCACACAGGTTGTATTGTTGGGCTCCTGTCGGTTAACAGAGAATGTAAATCTATACACGCTGGGCTGCTGTTGATGCTCACTACACTTTTCATCTAACCCCGTTTTCTTCTGCCATCCCATGACACACACACTACATTACCCATAAGGCCACACAACTAACCATAAGGCTACCTTCTTAAAGGAGTATCATTTTTTCTTGATTTTTTATTATATTATATATTTCTGAAAAATCTGCGAATAACTAAAACCGCAGAACTTAAAGCGGAATTGGCAAGAGATCACTGTACTTTAACCAGCGATGTTAGGCTTCAATCCAGCTCTGGCTCCTGAGTGTCTGAACATGTTAATATTGCTGTTTAGTGCGACTCAGTGTGGTCCAGTGGTTTTTCACCAATTTAAAAGGTGGTGAGTTGATCCCTTTCTTCCCCAAAATGATGAGAGAAAATGAGAGAGTGACAGAGGAAGAGACAGAAGAAAAGTAAATATTAGACAGTGTTGTAAAAGTGACTTCACCTCCACCGCCTGTAGGGGACGCCAAAGCACAAACAACAGCAAAAGTTCCTCTGTGCTGCTTTAAGTTTTAAAATGAATAGTTAGTACTCACTGATGTCAAGCATCTACTTTGACACAACTTTGTGATTTTTTTGGGTCAAGCTTAAACAGCTTAATACAGCATCAATTTCCTGCTTGAGCAGCGAGTTCACAAGTTACGTAACGATCCCCAAACTTTCTCAGAAGGAAAAAACAAAACAAAACATGGAGGTATGTGGAAATGCTTGATACCCAACCTAAATCTCATTAAGAAGGGCAAATAGCGGTAATCAGTGGAATTGACCTGAATGAGGCAGCCGGAAAGGATTGGACACACGGCAAAGGTGCCTAAACTGGAGGAAGTTAAGTCTCTTACCACACATGGATAGTGCCAGTGGCTCACACCCTCTAAAAGGTGTAAATGTAGTGAGTAAACATCCGATTAGCAGGAAAAAACATTTTTCTTAGAGAACAATTATTATACTTACATAGTATATAGTTCAACTTAAACAGACTTTCATCTTCCGGTCGTGTCCTATATGCATAGTTTGTGCATGGATTAGTTGTAGTGAAGTCCATCTATGGTAATCTTTCCTGATGTGACCTGAGAAAAGTAAAATTGAGAAGCAAAGTAATAGGTACAGAAATGATTAGTCTCACCTTCAAGTAAATCACATGTGTCAAACACAAGGCCCACGGGCCAAATGTGGTCTGCTATGTCATTGTATGTGGCCCTCGAGAGCTTGTGCATTATTGGCTTAAATTTTAAATCAATATTTTAAGACTAATAATAAGTTTACATCGCTTTAAAGCACATATTGACAATAAACTTCATCTCCCATAATGCATTTCATCCTTACCTACAACGATAACAGTATATCACTGAGAGCAGGACATCAAGATGATTTTTTAGAACTGATGAACTTAAGAAAAACCTCTACAAACTAACCCCAACATGTCCAGGAAAAGAAAAAAGTATGCAAAAGGAAGGCAGTGTCATGGACGACGGGAAAACAAATACAAGTTTGTATCTCAAGGTGAAAAAAGACAGAATGTCTTTTGTGTTATGAGGCGGTGTCAGTTGTGAAAGACTATATTCCACGTCGGCATTTTGACAGCAAACACTGAGCTAAGTATGCTAAATTTAGCCTACCGGAAAAACAAAGAAAAAATCGCTTCCGCTTCTGAAACCAAGGTAATGGAGACTCTGAGTGATGATTACAGAGCCCGTTACCATGGCAACAGACTCTGTAAACATCACCTGTGCTAGAGCAGGTTGACAACCCCAAACCCTGAGTTTTATATAATAATGAGTTAAATATTTGAAACTTGAATACATATTAGATACAGAAACCGTTATTCAACAATATAATAAGGTGCAGTTTAATTTATTTTGAATTACATTGAATTTTGTTACATTCATGCTGTCAACTTGGCCCTTCGAGGGCAACCATGATGCTGATGTGGCCCTCAGTGAAATATAAGTCTGACACCCCTGAACTAAATGGTCAGAACACACTTTAGAATAATCAGTGGGAAGTCTTTACGGTTTTCTCACCATCCATGTTTCTCACTGACGTCTCCTGAGTTCTTCCGTCTTTGATCCTTCATGGACTCGAATTTTAGGAAATCTGTAATAACAGCGTTTCACCGATGGGTCCCATCTGTTCTTGCAGTCTTGAGCAACGTATGTATGTGGCATTTTAACGACTTTACTGGCCATTTCACTCTCAAAACAATCGTTTTTTTTCAACAATGTAAATAACGCTGTCGTTTGTGAATTCCTCGACACTCTAAATGGCAGAAGGCTTTGACCCTGTCGTGATGGCGTCACCTGAAGACCACTACTGTGTCATGGCTGGTGTCAAAGCTGGTGCACATAACTCCACCCTCATGATGCTAAATCTCACTTACGAGAAACGTGCTGTAACACAACAACAGTTCTAAGGATGTGTCAGTCAGGATGAACCGGTTGAAATCATCACTGGTTATAAAGCTTAGAGAGCGTAAAGAAGGCCACGATGTCAATGATTGCATCGTCATTATCATGACAATAATTATATGTTTTCTTATTATAACGTTATTGTTATGCACTTTAATTGTTCTAAAAGTGCTATATGAATAAAGTTTGACTGATTGTTGTTATGGCAGGTGCTGTAACAATTATTTCCCTTTGAGATGAATAAAGCTTTACTCAGCTGAACTGAACTGATATTTCATATCGTTATTTCATGTCAGATCATCTCATCAAGCTTGTCACTTATCACTCATGGAAAATATTAATCCTCCTCTTTCCAGCCATACACACCAACGTCCTTTGCACTAGACGCTGATTAATTTTTGGTAACACTAATTAATTATGAACTGAGCAGTGTAAAGGAATTATTGTACGTTCCTATAAAAGGAGTATGTGAAGAGTGTGCAGGGATGAGTGAAATATCTGCTGCAGTTTCTAAGCTTCTCATATTATTCTGTAACATTCCATCTGTTTCAGTGTAATTTCAGGCACTGCATTGCATTTGACTTTGTGTTTCACATGCACACACTCTTCAGAGCCACACTGAAAATAAAAAAATAAAAAAAAAGATAGACCCAGCGTTTAGTGAGAAAGAGCATGCACTTTCTATTTTCAGCTGACATATTATGTGGCATATTTCAAAGATTAATTGCTGCTCTCTGTGGAAAAAGACATCTGTTCTCCAATTATCAAAGTGATTGTTTTGTTTGCCGGCTTATTCTTTGGGTCAAGGGGTCCTGTAGTAAAATATAAATGAGTCAGGCTGCGAACGTCCTCTCACGCATGCCCATGCATAATGTTTCAGAGAGGATAGTCAGGAATGTTAAAAGGTTCCATAACCCTGAAGCGGCATTGAAGCCAGAAGCCTTTTAGTAGCACAGGCAGCTCGGGAGAAGACTGACGCAGGCAGCAAACATGATGCAGTGGTTATGTGGAATCCTCACATCTCCTGTTTTGGTGATTTTTCCATTCGTGGAAACATGGAGGGTTTTTAAAAGAGCAAAGATAGGCTACTTTAATAGATGGATGGGCATGGCTGTTCAATCACAAAGGGGTAGATGTTAAATTGTGACTTTCCTTTTTGTAAGCAAATAAAAATATATTACCTTTTTTTTTAATCATAGATTGCCTCATCATGACAAAAAAAACAACATTAAATGCAATCCTAAACCTTAAGTACACTATAACTCAACCAAGCACACAATAAAAGTTGATTAAAACTGGCTTTTACATATCTTATAAAAATCTAATACATAAGGATTTAGGATTTATTTTTCATATGCTTTAAAAGAAGAAATGAAAATAATATTTTGTGTTGTTAATAAAAATGTAAAAAAAATAAGACGATGTCAGCTCTATAAATCTTTCTAAGCTTGTCGCAGTTTCCTGAGTTCATAATAAAATGCCTGTTTCATACTTTCGGTCACAATACTACAGCGTTAGTACGTTTACATGCACAGTGAAGGGACCAGACCGTTGCACTGGGGTGAATGGGTGCAGATGCATCCAGGTCCACGGACTGTGATGTCACAGAACCCTGCAAATCTGAACAGCTCACTGAGTGAGAAGCTGTCAAACTTATAAGAGGCTCAAACAACCGAAAGGTTGTGTTATGTTGGAGTTTTTGAGCCAAAAGTGATTTCAGACACCTAAATTAATTTCCTCATGCACAGAAAGAGTGATGTCTTTCATAATAGGCCCTATTTAATCCAAGGAAAACCATCAACTCCTGCTGTAACTGGGTTTATTAGCAATGAGATGGGTTTTTTTGTGTCTGTGTTTGTTTGTTTTTTTAGATCACTTTGATAGTTCTGAAGATTCATGTACACCTAAAGTGTGATTTACATAACTCCAAAAGCACAGTGACATAGTAGATTAATAGAGCAGAGGCAGCGGGGGTGGCTGACTGCACCACATCACGTCCAATAACTGCAGCAGGCGGCAACAGGTTACTTTGCATTTTAATTATGAGAAGGTCAGGCCCGGGTTTGCTCACTAGCCTTGTGCTTCATGTGATTAAACATGCACCAGGCGCATAATTTATAGAGCACGGAGGACGTTTTGACCCCATCACAGATTTTACAGTCTCTCACCAGCCTTTGTTGCTGCAATGTAAATAATGCCAGTAATTTATGGCAGAAAGATGAGGGCTTGTGGGGGGGGGAGAAAGAAAAAAATAAATAAGTGATACACATTCCATCATTATTTCTCAGTTTCTTCAAGATTCTGCTGGGTCCAGGGCTTTTTTTTTTTTTCCTTGTTGTATTTTGTGTTTTTAACAAGTGTTCTCGCCAAAGGAAAACAGGAAACATCAATGACCAAAGAGTGTATTTCCCACAGAAAAGCCGCGGTTGTAAGTTCTTGTGATGTTTCTCGTTCCCGTCAGCCACCAGACTTCACTGCGTTTCTCGTTATTTATTCCCACTGAGCTATTTTGAGGGCCGGGGTGCACAAATGCATGAAGCGATAAAGTATATAGCTCACATGGATCCTGTAGTTTAAGAAATCTAGAAAAAAATGTAATGGATGCCAACAAACACCCTCAAGCCACCCAGGTTAACAAAAGATGCTGCTTCTTTATTCCCAGTTTACTTCCCATGGAAAACTGCTCTAATTCACATCCCTCTCCCATAAAAGCTTATAGATGCCATTCATTTTGCCTCAGAACAGTAGTCTGGCCCTGCTCCATAAGATCTAGTTCTCAGACTTTCGCCTCTTCCCATTTGCATACTGTAACACAGCAGGGGAGGGAGGGCTAACTTTCTCACATGGGAGGCCAAAGACTGTGACATAATTGTTTGGCACATTATTAACCCTCGGTGGTTGTGAATGAGGCCTCCCATGGTTGGCTGGAGAATAAACACCAGTGGAATATGGAGGTTGTGAAAAAGGGGGATCTGCTATTAAAATAATGCATTCCCACCCACTCTGGAGGAAATGGGTCTCCACCTAAAGCGAACCCAGACCACAACAGAGGGAGCACCAGCCAGTCCTGCTCTTTTGGCTCAGGGCCCAATCACTCCATTTCAGAAAATGGCTCTCTTGAAAATAATCCACCCTTATAGGGTTGGTAAAGGTGTTTTTCAATATTGCACTGCAAATACACAGCTGCAGTCCACAACCAGAAGCATCCTTGAGTGTTCTTGAACGCACATGTAAGCTGGCAAACACTGAAGGTGACGACGTGTCTCCCGTCCTGCTCCTGTGTGGATATTACTCTTGGCCTTGGAGAACCTGCAGAAATCCTCCTGAGATGAGCTGGGGGCGACGCATCCACGTCACCGGGGGGAAGATCTTTTTTCTTCCCTCAGCTAACGCAGGTCACCTCCTCTGGATGGGTAAGGAGTAGGACTGGGCCGGCTTCACAGCGGTAGCCTGGCGTAACTGTTGAACTGCCGTGTCATAGCTGCATGTGTGTATTCACTCCAGCTCACACCGTCTCTGCCTGTGGGAATGGTTACCAGTACAGAGGTTTATGTCATCCACGGTGGATATGAGTCTAAAAGTAAAGAGAGTGTTCTTCTAGAATATATTTAGAGACCATTCACCAGCCATGCCAGACTCAGCGTTTTTAGTTACACTGTAAAAAAAAAAAAAAAAAAAAAAAAAAACATAAAAAAATGGTAATTTTTCAGCAGCTGGGGCGCCAGAAAAATACCGTGAAATAAAAGAAAATTACTTTCTCATAAAAATACAGTCTTTTTCCAAAATTAAAATACAGTTTGTAGTTGTAATTTTAACAAGATTTTTGCATCATTTTTTGGTTGTTTTTTAACATTTAATTAGAAACATTTTCACATTTTAAAACAATTAAATTACCTAGAAATATGGTAAGTAAATGCAGTATTACGAATAATAATGCTTAAATTTACAGAAATGTGCTGTTATTAATTGGTTTCAATGACATTATTTCATGTAAAGAAGTTGTATAATAATTTGTGTTTGATGTAATATAACAGTATATGACAAAAAATAATGAGATTCATCTTTCAAAATATGTTAAAAAACTGTTGAAAAACTAGATATTGGGTTTAAAATTGCTACAATTTTAAGGACTGTAGCTTTTGTATTGTAGTGGATCCTGGTCTGCAACAGCTGACCAAGCCATGGTGCTAGCAAAAGGAGTATTTTGTCAACTTCCTCTTTTGCACAGCACAAGTTTTGTTTTAAAGATTTTATTAAACAAACTCACGGGTTCTCATTCGAACACAGACAGACTTAACTCAGGGTGACACAAATGAACATGTTAAATGTAAGGGCTCTGAATCAACAGGGGGTCAAACCAGCAACAGACTTTACATGGCAGCATTAAATCAAATAGCTAACAAATTAACACAGATAAGCACCTAAACAACCAGGGCTGCAAAGGATGCTGGGAAACGACCCAGAAGGACCTGCAAGATGACTAGCAGTTTTACAATTTATTCCCTTAAATAACAGACAAATAATTGTAAAATTACGATATATTTGTGAACGTATTTTAACAATAAATATATGTATTTTTAATTTGTAAAAGAACAGAAATATTGTGTGTTTTCACAGTTACAGTGATTTAATGTTATTTGACAGTCTATTTTTGTAAATTAAATGGTATTTGAAAAATTCAGAAAAAAATCTGTAAAATAGACAGTAAAATTCTGTTATTTACAATTTTTTTTTTACAGTGTATGATATGGTACATAATGCTTTTATGTTTTTACAAACAGGCCTCATTGTCTTTTGTTAAATACCCACCCTGACATTTGGGAACGTGCCTGTGCTTTTTGGTGATGCAAATTATACAAGGAGACTGACACCTGACTCTGGCATGCACGTTGAAAACAAGGTTAAGGCCTGGAAAAAACTAAACACAAATCAAACAAAAGGCCCAAGATGGATCTTAAAGTAAATTCAGTGTAGTTTAATTCAATGACATAGAACAGCTTTCATAAAAGTCATGCCAGAGGAGTTACACAGAAAACAAGTTCAATACAATGTAATAAAACAGTGCACAATCCATTTCAGTCTAATTATAAATAGAATACCAAATGTAAATATAATCCAATTCGGTCCGATCAGTTCTATTCAAATCATTGTAATTCACTTTATCCAGATTTAAAAACCAAAGTTCATGTTAATGTAGAAGCAGCTCACCATTAGAATTTAAAACTCAAATGGTTCCTGCTTGTTCAAAAAGAAAGAAAGAAAGAAAGAAACTGTACAGACAATGCCTGTCTGTGAGAGCAGCATTTCTGGCATTGAGTTTAAAAAGGGAAGAGAAGGGCTGTGCACACACACACACGCACACACACATGCACACACATGTACACACACACAGGAACCAGCAACCCTCAAAGGTACTCAGAACCTTTTTATTTGTTGTTTGTTTCCGAGTCATAGAAGGAACATACAACAAAAACAACAGCCTGGTTTATATTTTAATTAGTTTGCCATTGTTGTATACACAAATCATAATTCTGCCAACACGCCCCAGTTAATAGATCCCAATAAATGAAATGTACATTTTGTAAATTGAGTAGGCACGCTTCCAGAATAAAGGCCTAGTTAATTTTACGCACACACGTTTTCGTTGATTCTCCGACTTCTGATACCGTATTTCCTGTCTTTTTTCTTCATTTTGTTTGCATGACAGGATTCACAGAGGAAGTATTCTTTTTTTTTCTTCCTCCCTACATTGTTTGCTTTTGTCTGTATATATCCTGTTGTTTTGTTTTGAGGGTGTAAAGGTCTTTGGGAGACCGAGACAGCCGTATCAACCCTGTTTAGCATAAAGCTTGTGGCTGGCCCCCGTCCGTGGCCTAATGAAAAGTAGAAGATAGGCTATGCTTGTCATGCTTGGCTTGCCCTGTGATCGGCAGACTGTGGACAGTTACTCTGCTTGCATGCCAATTAATCTCTGCCTCTGAATTTCCCACCGTCCCTGTTTTACTCACAGCATACTCGAGAAAACTCTGAGCGTTGCTCTGCAGACAGCCTCCTAAACAATGCACCGTGCACAGACGTTTTACAGTTAAATACAGACTGATTTGGCTGAAATCGCTCCTCTTGCTTGCTTCAGATATGGACATTTGAGTGAAATGGTTTTATTTAGCTGCAGCAGTCCCAGTTGTGTAGGATTACAGCTTTCCATGGGCCATTAGATGCCTCACAGGATCATATTTTCCACCTTTTGATACGGTGCATTGGTTAAAGGGCACTTTCAGTCGTATTAGCATGCTGTTCAGGCAGCCACTGAACATTATTATTCCCTTTTATTTATGTGTCAAAGCAGTGGGAGGAACCTGGATCACAGCTCAGGCTCCAGCGCTTCTGGCTCCGTCTCAACAGACAGCCTGAGTATCTTTAAATGGCCAGTCATCACCATCGGAGGGCAGATAAAGATGGATTTCAGATGAAGATTCATTGGGTGAAAGGAGACCTGAGTTTGCTGTTTCTGGCCCTCATCACTCATCATCTGCTACCAGCTTACTCCGAAATAAATAATCAAAAAAAAAAAAAAGGATCTAAAATATATTCCCATACAGCTATTCTACCACTCAACAAAGAGTTGGGAAAAAAATAAATAAAAGGAAAAGCCCATTCATCATTAATAATGGACGTGTTGGCTAAGCTCACAAGGCAAGTGAGGAATCCAGGTTACAATTTATGGGATAAATATTTCATCGCTAACATCTGTCTGTATATTCTGTGCCAGCATGTTTTGAAGTTGTTACAAATGAACGTCAAAAAGGAAAGTAAGCGAACAAGCCGTCGGGGGAGTGGAACAAAAGACGAAGCAGTGTTGGGAGGAGAGATGCATGGGGGGGGGGGGGGGGGGGGGGGGGGGGGGGGGGGGGGGGGGGGGGGGGGGGGGGGGGGTGGGGGGGGGGTTTTTTTTTTTTTTTTTGGGGGGGGGGGGGGGGGGGGGGGGGAGAAAAGAACAGCAAAACATTTTCCTCTGCTCTTCACACAGATTATACATGGAGTTTGGTGGACTTTACAGAGTTTCTGCTGTATGAAAAGAAGGGAAAAAAAAAGAAATTGACAGAAAGTAGAAGCAGAGCAGTGATGTTGAGGGGTTGGGGGGGGGGGGGGGGGGGGGGGGGGGGGCTCTCCAGCCTCTGTTGGATCAGCGCCACAGCTTGGACAGTGCTCGCATTCTTCCACGGTTTATCCCAGGACTCTTTGAATTAAGCGCTAATAGGCGACCACACAAAGAGCTCTTAAATTTAAGAAGTGGTGGTTGTGGTGGGGGGGGGGGGTGCTCACTTCTGTTTACATCCAAATTATTTGGACTCTTTTTTTTTTTTTTCAGGACTCTGAGTGGAAATGCACTATTAATTGCCCATACTGTTTCCTATTTCCTGTTAGTGTTCATTGTCAGTGATTTGGGTTTGATTACACCCCAAGGATACCCCCCCCCCCCCCCACACACACACACACACACACACACACACACACACAGCGCACACAAACTGAGACACACAAGACAAGCCTCACTAAAACATGGTCAACAGGAGAAGAGCGGCGCGTAAGATCAGGCATGACAGCTCTGCTTTGAAAGCCACTTCCAGCCTCAGAGCACAGGTCAAAACATCAAACGCTCCGACGTGGCGAACCCTGCCTGCTGAAAGACATTTGTTTTTCACAAAGACTTTTCCTCTGTTGCAAGAAATAACAATCAACGAACAGAATTAGTACCAGCTTCCTTCCTCCTGCCTAACAGCTTCCACTGTATTTTTGTGGGGAGAAGAATGGCACCGAACATGAATACAAAGTGCCTATAGCGAAGCGCCACACTGAGCAGAGACTGAAGCAGGCGCCACATCAGAGCGCATCCATACGAAATGAGTTACTGATGGGGCTGTTTTTCAGCTGCAGAGAATATGGCACTGTATCAAAAACCCACACTTTCAACCCCCACCCACCCAAAAAAAAAAAACCCCCAACCCTGCCATCCTCCCAACACCAACGCCACCAAAAAACAAGGTGCAGGCTGTGCAGAGCACTCATGTCAGAGGGAACGAGGACGGGCTGAGATCCGACGCCTGTCATGAGTGAGTCATGCTCTTTAGTGAACTAATTGCTCTGTGGTTTAAATAGGAATTACAGCACCTCTCAAACAGTTTCCTTTTTTTTTTTTAAGTCTTTCTCAACCCTACAAGTGCTCTTCAGATCTCCTCAGATAACCCCCTGAGCCGTTAACACCAGCTGATGCTTCACAGATGTAAACAGCTGCAGCAGATACAACAAACTTAACCACTTTATGCTCTCTTTTTTTTTCAAATGTTCAAATTCAAATTCAAAAATACTTTATTAATCCCCCAAGGGGGAAATTCAAGTTTCAGTACACCAGTTCTTCTGGTGTACTAGAGGAGCTGCCGGCATCCAGCACTCCTTTTCATGTCCGGTCCCGTGGTCCGAGTGCTAACTCCAGTTAGCAGCTGTTAAAACAGTTAACAGCCGTTAGAACCAGTATATCTCCATAATGATGAAAAGTGAGATATCTCCAGGTCAGAGGAGGAAACACCGATGAACCAGACCGTCTCCTCTGGGAAGACCGAGCTCCATTCAGTCCGGCGAGCGACGGAGCCGACCGTCCCAGAGCCGGTTCATCATGCGGACCGGACCAGGCCGTTGTCGTCTCCCCTGGCGGTGCTGGGCCCCACCAGGACACCAGACGGCCCCTGCCATGTCAGCTGACCCATCCGGCGTGTAGACTGCTGGACGGGGGCAGCATGCCGCCGCCGCTACGTCGGGGGCTCCCGTCCCGGCTCTGTGACGCTGCAGCCCGGATCCAGTGGGGTGGTTGCCGTGGGTAGCAGTTCAGGGCTACTTAGCTTAGCTTTCTCGAACCGGCCTCCAGCGACACCGTCCATGTCCGCGGCGGCAGGTCTCCACCAACCGCAAGAGGACCGATCCGCCCCCTGCAGACAGTATGTAGATATCTGACCGCAGATCACCACAAACCGGACACAAACTGGAGCGTCCAGCGTCCAGCGTAGCAGACAAACTTAACCACTTTATGCTCTCTTTTTTTTTTTTCAAATGTTCTCTGCCGACGACCATGTTACATAAAGTCACTTCATTTCACTTGCAAATAAATCTCCGAGCACTTCAGACAGCATGAAAACAAAGTCAGAGAAGGTCATTTCTCAAAAGTGCTAAACACCAATCTAGGTTCAGAAGCAATATAATACTTTCTATCCCATCTGCATCCTCTTGAGACATTTTTCCTTCTCATATAAGAGCCGTGGTGGCCACAAGGACATCTACAAACAGTCTCAATTTGAGTTGTTAGTTACACAGGCATTTCTCTCATATAGAGCTGCTTTGGAAACAGAAATAACCTCAGCTTGGAAGTTAATATTGTAGTCCATAACTGGCTCATTTGAAGAGCTAAGCAAGACCATGCTGTGAAAATTACTGCAAAACTATGTGGGGATGTCAGAGTGGTATCACTGTGAAATAAAAAGAAAACAAATCAGAAGGACAGAAGCATTGTGCAACGAACCCCATGAACTACAGAAGTAATGGAGGGGTGATGGAAAACATCACAAATAAAAACTAAAGCTCCCTGCGGTGAGGTAAACAGCTTTAGTTGTAAACAGAGATACTGTGTCTCAAATCCTGTTCTTCCATAATTACACTTGCTATTTTGAGTGTATAGTCATCTTCATTCTGGGATCCAACTCAACATGGAGCGTCTGGCTGATTTTCATCCAGCAGACAGAGGGTAGATCACCAGGGAAGATGACGACGTGTTGCTTGATACGCAGAGGAATTACATGCAGCTTTAGAGGCTCAACGACTTTGAAATGCAATGAAAGAGCTGAAGGATTCAAGTTTGAATTTTCAGTGATCATTTATGGCATCTGCTCAACTACCATGATCCTCTAGATGTCATGCCATTCAACAGGTGTTATCAGCGCACGTTTCCCCATACTTGTTGGCAAACAGGTGCCTATTCTGCCTTTTAAGCAGGCTGTCACTCATTTATCAATGGAGCGAGCATCGTTATTTTAACAAGCAAGAAAATCCATATTTGAAGGAAGTTGGAGGGGTGAACGGGACTATATTGCAGCCAGTCGTGTTATATCCCTGTCTTGAAACTGTAATGTAACTCTGACATAGAAAACGGACAGAACTAGCAGCATCAAGGGCGCTGCCTTCGTTTCACGTCTCTGGTTGTCTCTTTGTGCTTTGACACAGTGAATTTATTCTCAGTGAACCCTGCTGAAGAGAACGATACTGTGTTTCTCATGTGTTTATTATTGCTGCATGCGTGGCGCACATTTATTACATTTATAGAATCTCCATTCTGCTTCACAAGGTCTCCAATTGGGGTTGAATCCACTTTGCCATTTTTATTTGTATTTTATTTTCTTTTTTTCTGTATCGTGAATAAACGTATCTAAAGAAGGATCATCAGAATCACACAATTTCAATTTGTCCCTCTCACTGACTAAATGTATGAATGTCATGCAGAGGTTGGGGAGGCTACAGAAGGACAACACGTGCAACTGGTATACTGAAGAAAGACAGGCGGCATAATGGGCAGCAGCACAAATAAACCCAAAAATCTCACAACTCTCACAGAAAAACATGCCCAGATGTAGTTATCTGAGCAGACCTGAGGGGTGTACTACGAAGCAAGTTCGACACAGCCAGGCTTTCTTTGGGTGAGCTGGCTTAACAAACCTGAAACTCTCCATCAGAGATAACTGGTACCACGACGGTGGTTATCAACTATCTTTGTTAACCGTGGCTTTCTGCTTTCTGCTTTGTGCGCGTTCACATAAAAGGGGGCGTTTGACGCGTCATTTGACGCCTATTCCGGATCAAATGGATAGATGGCGGTCCGTATATTTCAGTCAGGAGGAGCAGGTTTAAATAATGCAGGACTATGAGGATTTCAAAGAAATCTTTACGGCCAAAAGCAACACTGTAGGTGCGAATAAAGCCAGAGAGGAGTGCTGGCAAAAAATTGCAGATCATGTAAATTCGTAAGTTATATTTATTTCACCACTTAATGCACCTTAATTAATCTCCCTCCCTTTTTTAGAGCGCTTAAACTTTAAACTTAATGCAGCAGATTTGAACATTATGTAGGTCTGACTGTCCCATTATGAATGATAAATGAAAATCACTTTAGTTTTTTGCTAAATCTATGTGAAATTAATTTAAGATTTAATATTATTTGTGATACCAATATACACTCACCGGCCACTTTAATAGGTACCCTATCACCCTAGGAATATTATGAATGAATTATATTAAAACATTTCACATGAAATTCCACGTCACACTGGTTATCAATATAATGGACTATTAATTTATGTTACCTGCGATTTAGTAAAACGCTTCTTTTATTTGAAGCGTGGGCAGATGGCCAGGGAATACTACAAACATATTCAGCAGTTCAGTAAGAGCAAGTACAACCTTTATTCCAGTATTCTGGCTCAGATTTTCTGCATCACCAACTGAATGCATGTAGGTTCCCGCGGCAAAGAAACGCAAAGAAACACACACCGTTTGCGCTACTGTGAGCGCACGGCTGCGTTTGGTGGCGCTGCTAATATATGGCTCTAGCAGATTACAAATGTAACATATTCCCTCAGCTGGAAATCTCTAGCGTTCATAGAGAATATGGTCATGGGAAGCCAGCGGATCAGTCCGGTCTCTGAATACTCTCTCCCTCCATTGCGCAATCCTGGCGCTCAGGTCAACGGGATTTCTCTAAAAAAGGCGATGCCATCTCTGAAAGAGGTGGTAAGTGAAAGTGTGGCCCTTTTTATAACCGATTTGAGCCTAAACTCTGCACATAACCTGCTCCAGACCAGGTTAAGCTTGCAGAGTATGTTACCATGGTGATCTAGCCAGGTTGAAAGAGAGCCACCTTCGTGGTTCTGGAAATCCTGGCTTTAGACTCAACATACCTCGCTAACCCTCTAATCTCGGTTCGTAGTATACCCCTCAGGTAACTGTGATCTGGATGACAGTTGGAATGATCATTTTCAAAACTTCATAATGATTTTGCATCCTTTGCAGAACAAAGAGGTTCAAATCATCATTCCTTCCCGTTGAGATCAGCCTGATGAGCTATGCACTTTAATAGTTACCGTATTTGATTTGATAGCTCTTGGTGTTTTTATTTGTTTTCATTTGTTTACTGACGTGGGTACCGGCTGGAAAGCAAATTGCCCTTTGGAGATGATGGAGATACCTCGAACATTCCCTCACTCATGGCCAAGATTCTTAAACTTGAGGCAGGACCTCACTCCTGACCCATACAACCCAGCAGTAAATGTCAAATACCCGGATGGTGGGCTAAGTCCTTGAAAGTTTATGTCTATGTTGCATACCGTACCCATAATGCAATGCGCCACTACATGTGACCACTGTGACTGGCTTGTGGTTCTGCTGCAGCATAATTGCTTTCATGGTGGCATACTACATACTAATGACAACCACCAGATTAGTATGCAGTATGTACTGCATGCTATACTATACTGTACACACACTACCCAGTATGCAGTTTTCAAAATGGCCCAGGACTGTTTAGGACAGTTATGTTTTCTTTCTTGTTTTCTGTTTTCTTTTGGTTTCACTTGTTCCTTCGTTGTTTACAACAATGAAAAGGATGACAGGTTTCTGGATTTCACACCTCTTCACCCAACTTTTGCTTTGTGCTGTAAGAAGAGCTGTCTTTCCTCTCCTGTTTTCTTTGGTGTGCATGTTGCATCACTGATGCCATGACAACAGCAATAATTTATTTATTGACCTTGTCCTAAATAAGACAATATTCTATCAAGGTGTTTGCATGACTGGCTTTTAGAATATTCATTTTATAACCTGATATTACGCATTTTAGAGTGTAATTCCATTAAAGGCAAGTTCCTTTCATCTTTAGACCTTATGTCCTGCCAAAATTTAACACAAGCGCATCAGTGTTCTGATACTATACATAAAACGTTTCAAGTACAGCTTCCTATTTTCATGATATATGACGGTAGCTGAAGTCGTCCTTCAACATTTTATAACTGCTGTATAAATAGACCATGTGGTGTAACAAAATGCTGTAAAAACATCCAGAATGATGTAATGTTTTAATAGGTAATATTGTAAGGTGTTTACACATCAACATGTTACTCCAGCAACATGACTGTGACAGGAATACTCTACATGTCTTAATGTGGTTATTATTTGCTTCAAATATAACTGTAAGCGGATCACAATGAGAGTTTTTTAAATCAGGGCTCCATCTTAACTGGTTTAGTATCTATTTAGTGAGAGTCTTCCTTTCATGCCATCTGATTGGTTTAGCAGGAACGACAGCAGGTGTGCTTATATGTTACTGCTCTTGCTTCAGATGGACGAGGGCGGTTGCTTTTACTGGCAAAACAAACAGTGTGGGCTTTTTCAACGCCATCTATTATATCAGCTAAGTGTATCATGTTGTGCCCACACACACACACACACACACACATTTGAACGGACTAATGAATGAAAACAGCCAATACAGCTCAGGCTGTTTGAGCAAGTTCAAAAGCAGTCCGACACCTCCGTCCTCATTAACTGAACGTCAAACCTCATGTGTGACTGCAGCTCCCAAGCAGCTTATTTAGATTGATAACTCTCCCCCTCCCCCTCCTCCACCCCCCTACAACATCCACGGTCTCAGAGGTGTACTTAACGAATCTTCAGACTTGTCCGTCAGATCTGACTCCAAAGCAGCTATTGTAACGCCGCAGCATGTGGCGCTCTCAGAGGCGTGCGCACCACTAAGAAAAGACATCGACACAATTTCTCGCTTTTGTTCCCTTATCCTCTCCGTGTGCAGTATTTGTTGAGCTGCTACTTGTGAAAGCGAAGTCCCCGTGCGACTGGCAGCCGTCTCAGTATGAACCTGCTGCAAAAAGAACGGGCAAGAGTTTTATTTATAGAGGAGGCCCGCGACGACTGTCTGCCGAACACGCTGCAGAGAAGCGAAGCACAGCTGTCACTTTAAACGTAATCACAGGGATCCAGGTGGAAGCGCCGATAGGAGACCTCTGTAGTTTTGTCATTTGTAAACGAAAATTTCCTTTATTTTACAAAATCAGTCTGGAATATTGGTTTAGTAAAAAATTATAAAGCATTTTCTTTTTTTGTATAAATGAAAAATAAATACGCTTACCACAGCATTACCGTATTTTCTGGCCTATAAGCCGCTACTTTTGTCCCTTGTTTTAAACCATGAGGTTTATACAGAGATGCAGCTTTTCTATGAATTTTTCTTCAGCCCTCAGGGGGCGCTCTAGCAGGAAGTGCAAAAACCAAAAAACAAACCAAGTAGTTAAAGGCTATTCTGTTTTTGTTCAGTAGCCTATGTTGGCTATGCTACTCTACATTCATTTTGTGAGCATCAATACCTGTTATTATTGGACAAACTGATTAATTCAGGTGTGTCTGACCATTGTAGCTACTCAGACACACCTGGATTTATCAGTTTGTCCAGTCAGTTTGTTGGTTCCTCAGCAGATTTTAGGGTTCTGAGTGGACCCGCCGCAGAGCTAAGGTTTTAATCACAGATGTGGACCGGACGCAGCGTGGAGCCAGCAGGTCCGCGATCCGGCTCCAAAGCAGATCAGGCACTGATCAGGAAATGGACCCGATACGGGTCCATTTTGCGGGTCCGTTCCGGATGTCTTTGCTGTGTGGGGGGGTTTCAGTACACAGGAGGAGGAAAAATAAAGCAACTTGGTTTTAGTGTACAGGAGGAAAATGAATAAAACCATCAATGACTTTTCTGTTTTGTTTGATCAGAACTTTTACTGCCGTGTTACAGGTTCTGTTCAGAAACAATCAGTTCAGGTGAATAAACACTTATGGTACAAAATTTTTCAATGTAAACATTTTAATTTCCTCAGCCTGGATACCGGCGGCTTATCGTCCGGTCCGGCTTATACGTGACAAAATATATATTTCATTTAAATTTTAGTGGGTGCGGCTTATATTTAGGTGCGCTTTATAGTCCGGAAAATACGGTACAATAAAACCCCACAGATACACATCTGAAATTCAGTGGCATTGCAAATCACTTCTGACAGGTTTATTTTCCAGTATGTATGTAGAATTGCGACGTTCCCGACTAAACTTCTTTCCAGTCTGCCGACTTTCACTCTGTTCACTTGAGGTCAGAGCATTTCAGTGGGGAGAAACCCGGGCTGCGGCTCTTCCATCTCTCGCTCTGACTCTTTAGCACTTCAAAGTCTCACGGCGCACCTTGAGATCCCCGAATCTGCATCTCAGATGGAGAATAAAAGAGATACATTATGCTTTGAAGAAATTGATCCCTGCGGATGGCACGCTGGATGTCAGCCAGCGTGGTTATGATATTGTTATGGTTCTGCCGAGCTGGTATTTTTCTTTTTCCTTTTTTTTTTTCTTTTCACTCTTTTTGTCAAAGCGATACCGTTAGAACTGCTATTACGAGTCAATAATCTGCATCCCTGGTGTTGCTGCTGTGTCTCTTTATGTCACGTCATACAGAAGGGAAAGGTTGCCTGCATTCATACAGCTGAGATTTGACCCAATTTGTTTAAAAGTGAAACACCTCTGTCTCCCAGTGATTCCACAGTCTGCCATGTAGAATTACAGAAAATAAAAAATCTCTTTAAGTATCCATACAACTGCTCATATTAGTTAACCGCATGCAGCGGCATATAGCGAATTCAGCAATCAATGTGTGAAACACGGTTACTGTTCAGCAGACCGAATGAAAAGAAAAATCCTTACTCCTGACACAACATTATTTCTATGAGTCTATTAGAAAATAACTGCATTTGCAAAGACGGGGGAGGAATACGTTATGAGCAGTTAGGCTGAAATGACAACACACATTATGAGGCGATTAGTTTACACAGGCAGCTAATGGATCCAATCACAGCACATTAATAAACAAGACACTTAGCTTTGTATCTACCTAAAGAGCCTCATTAATCTTTCATTGCGATGGCCACAGCCGGGCCAGGCAGCATGGGTCCAATATTTTGACTGCCGGGGAAACGATGTCAATCGCTCCAGCTCGTGCTCGGTGATGCTGCTAGTTATGCAGGAGAAAACATAAACGCCTCTCACAGTGAAAGAGCAATCAGTAGGATTATTCTTCCCGCCCCGCTGCACAAAACGACCATCATATATCTGTAGGAACTGATAGGATTGGCGATCAATACTCATGAACCAATGATTTCAGTGCCAGGTGCTTACACACCCCCACCACATCTGTTGACATTTTTGACCTCTAACCAGTGGAAGGGTTATAGCAAAGCAAATAAAGGCACATGTCTAATTGCATAATTGTTATATGTGATATATTGTACCAGTTCAATGTCTCTAATTAACCAGCTTTCTTGTCCTGTACCTCATGTCTCCGTTGTGTTTGCCGGTGGAGGGGACTGGAGGTGGTTATCTACAAGGTACAGTTCTATGATCCTGTTAAAATTCCTAATGACCTCCGATAGGGAGCAATAAAGTGAAGAAATGGCTCAAACAAAATGAAATGTGCAGCCAAACACATATTGTAATGCCTACAGCACCATAGTGAAAACAAAAATGCATCAGCCCTGCAATGCATATTCCTAAACTGTCAGTGTATTTAAATCGATTTTGCACAATAAACAGGAAATACGACTTTAAAGCCAGTGTGTTTGTCCTCCGTAATCACAAGCCCATCGACATATTTCAGTAGAGAAGAAAGAAATGAAAAACACAGAAGGATCAATCTGTTAATCACACAATTAATCACCTCAAAAATGCGTGCTTATCATTTGTAACACTCTCGTTGGTGATGGATCACACGCATTACGGCCCGGCGTCCGATCTGATTTGTATTCCTCACTGCGCCGATTGTGAAATCACACTGCTGATACACAGGTTTTCCATGCAAGACTGATATCACTGACATACTCCAGGCAGCAAATAGACAAACAAAATAGTAAGACAAAAAAAACTTAGATATGCACGATAACTATCGGGCCGATAACAGGAAATTATGACGTCATCCCGATAACTCTGATATCATGATGAATAGCCCCGATAACATATATATATTTTTTTAACATGGCAGTGCCTCGCTCCCTCTGAGCCTTCAATGACTTGCAGTGAATGTTATGTTCAAGTGACGTCGGCATAATCAGAAAAACGATTTCTCAGTAAGGAAAATCAAGAATACCCCCTCATGCCAGAAAACAGCTTGTTAACTTGGTCATAATTTTGGTAGATGCTGACTTTATTTGATATTCGCAGTATTTTCCCACATGTTACACATAAAAAATTGAAAAAATAAATAAAGCCAAAAGAACGACGAGAAAACGAGGGAACAGAGGAATTTACGTTACACCTTGAATGCAGCATTGCGGAACAGTGCGCTGAAAAAAAAAAAAAACATGGCAGCGATGGTGTAAAACTGCGTTAAAGTTTCAGAGGAAGATAGTTTCGCTGGTTATTTGTGACAAATGCTCCAAGCGAAGGAAGGAAAAATAGCACAAGCTTTAATACGTCAAACCCGATCAGACACCTGAAACATAACCATCGCTTCCATGGAGTTTTGAAATCGCGCTAACTTGAGCTAACATGAGCAAGCCAGCAGCAAGTCAACCCCTCCCCTCTCCTCTCCTCTCATCACCATCATCTCTCTTATCTAAAGTTTCCATGAGATTTAAAAAAAAAAAAAAAAACTACTAAACCTCATTCACTTTCATTAAAGGCATTCATTTGAATGGAACCACAAGCCAAAATCCTTTAAACGTAATTTCTTTGTTACTATGGAGTGCACTTTTTCAGTTTATTTCACACAGACAAGTCTAACTTGTGTCAGTACATTATGCACTGTGCATTATTTTTTTTTTTCATTGAGGAATGCATTTTTTTCAGTTTTTAATTCTGATGCATGTATTTCTATCAGTTAAAGGAGCCTTTATTTTTTTTATATCAGTCAGTAATGAACCTTAATTAAGTTGATGTGAGATATCAAATAGGTTTGTTTGATAGCTTTATGAAAATGTTTGAGAGGCTTGACAATAGTTTTTCATTGGAAAAAATAAATATCTGTTCATTTAAAGAGTTAAAACTGTTTTTGGTTTTGTTCAAAGTATTAATGTAATGATCTTAGGTATATGTGTGTGTTATCGGTATCGGCCTTTAGGAGCTGAAAGTTATCGGTTATCGGTGTCGGTTTAAAAAAACAGTTATCGTGCATCCCTAAAAAAAACTAAATAAATACAAACATATATAAAAAGACTTCAACGGCGCAGTGACAGACAGGAGTCAGTCAAGCAGGTACACTGAGCTGAACGGCAGCGCTGGCAGAGATGAGGGGGTTCAGAAGAGTTTTGGCTTCGGCGCTAGTATTTTCATGACTCGGGGGCGTATTCCCCGTGGTCTGCAGACAACCTCAGGCTGTTCTCTCAACTTCAGCAAGTCTCTGTCTGTCTCTATCAGCCTGGGATCAGGGCTGCTCTGAGCTCATGGGTGTGTGAGTGTGCCCACGCTGTCTGTTGCTTCAATAAAACCAGCCGGAGCAGACTGGGACCAGGGGGGAGATTGACAGACAACACCAGCTCACAGGCACGCCATAATAATTCAGCACAAACACACCGCGCATCGCACCAGCACACACTCACGGAGACGCGCACGGCGGCTGCGCACGCACAAGCAGCTACACATGCAGCTACAACACAGACGCCCACACCCGGTGGGTGGGTGGGTGTGAGCGCGTACGCATGTGTACGTGTTAGGTGGGGGCTTTCTTCCCCTGGGTACCAGGTGCCGACAGGACATTGTCTGCTGGAGGCGGTTATCCGAGGACGAGCGCTACAAGGAGGAGGAGGAGGATGGGGAAGGAAGGCTTTTCACCAGAGGATTGCTGAGTGCTGCTGCAACATGCAAAGACAAAAATCTGTGCACGCTCAAGAAGTATTTACTGCAACATGAGAAATTACCACCTCAGATGAGAGTTCGATGATGTGATCCCACCTTTACAGGATACAAACACTTCCTCTGTTGTCAGGTGAATTTGATTGTGACGGTCCACGGAAATCACAAAAGCTGTAATACCGTTGCATTTATGGCTGTAGCAATACACTAATGTCGCGATGCTATACGATATATTCAGCTCACGATACGATATATCGATATTCATCTTACAATACATTTTCCGAAAGATTTTAAAGGGACAAAGTCATTTTGGTGACATCTTGTGAGTGTTCCAATGAGTTTGTTTGAATTAATTGAACTGAAAGCATCAATTATACATTATATGGCTGACAGGCAGCTTGCAAATTCTGGACAAAATGAATACAAGACAAGCGGGGCTCCATCGCGTCCACCATGCGCCTAAAGCTGGCGTTTTCCACCAATACAGTCTCAAATCCTGACAAATAAAGTAGCAATGGATTTTCTGCGACCATGGTGAAGTAGATGGAAACTGGTGGCAACAACCGCCGTCACTGTCCAGCGTGGGTTTTTTTAGATCGCGCCGCAACTTCTTGGGCTAGCTCAGTTAGCATTAGCTTGTCCGGGTGGTGACGTTTCAGGTGGGCTCGCAGGTTTTTGGTATTTCCAGAGTACTTCACGTTTGTGTGACACAGCTTGCAAACCACCATACTTTTGTCTACATCTTCGCTTTCCTTTTTCTTTTTAAACCCGAACTGCTCCCACACATCTGCTTTTAAGCACGCAGGCGCTGGGTTTATACTCGCCGCCATTCTCCTGACTGGATCAGCTCTAGCTGGAAGAGAAAGAAGCTTCTGGATAACCTGTTAGAAATGCTCTACAGTGACACTAGCGGCTGAAGGATTTAATGTGGGACACGGGGGTTTTGAAGGGAGCTTAGAATATCGATACCCACGGCTAAAATATTGATACTTCCTGGGGAAATAAAATATTAGGGGTGCTCCGATCGATCGGTGACCTAATCAAAAGAGGCCGATCAAAAGAGCAGATCAAAAACGCTCTATTCTCATGTGCATACACTGTGTATAGACCTATAAACCAGCCCCCCGGAAGTACCCCGTCCACCATTGCGGGGTTGTGCTACAGAGGGACACTTTCACTGGCTCGCAGATTAACCAGTGTTTTTCTCTTCCTACAAATATATATTTTTATAATGTCGAGTCGGTCGAGTGGGAATACATGATCCGTCATAAACTGTGCCAACAATGGCATGAAAATTCAACAATGGAAGAAGAAAGTATGAAATACACAAGCCTTTACTGCACGAAGACTGCCTTGTTTGCAGAACAAGAAGTTAGGAAGATGTGGGTGAAAAATATCAACAGAAAGGACTTTGTTCCAAATGAATACAGCCGGGTGAGTTTTCGTTAACATTCAATCTCGTACTACTCATAGTCTCGCTGAGAGTCCCGGACGATTCTGGCCGAAAGAACAGCAGTATGAGGCTACTGTAGCCCTCGGCACTAGCACAAGCCTATAAATGAATGAATCAATCAATGAATGAATGACTTAGGAGAATGATAAAATAAATTAAATATAACATTAACACATAGCCTAATTTACCGCTAGCGTTAACGTTACAGTAGCATAAATGGCTTGTTGACGTTAGTTATAGCCAGCGTTGCAGCGTTCCACAGTTTTTAGTGTTTGATTATGGGAATAGATCATGCTATTTCCATAACCAATCATTAAAAACAGCGATAAACTACCTTCATCTGTAACTGGAGGCCACTGCCTAACATCATCAATCCAAGACATGTCTGCGTTATCAGTAACAGATGCTCCACGCTGCTGTGTTTGGGTTAGTTGGTGGAGCACTGCACACTCCAGTTATGGCGGGGCCACTAGGGGGCGCATGTCCACAATTTTCAAGTCAAAAAGGTCTAAGACAGCAAGAAACAAAGGGAAATAAATACAATCGGTGATCGGTATCGGATCGGCCGATATCGATTTCAGTGATCGGTGATCGGTGATCAGCCCCAAAAACCCTGATCGGAGCACCCCTATAAAATATCAATATATATCGCAAAATCAATAAAATCGATATAATTGCCCAGACCTAGTTGCATTTCTTTACCCAAATATGAATAGAAAGAATTACAATCTGCCCTCACAGCTGGTGATGACCTGGAGCGGTTCGTTTGCAGTGAGAACATAATCGACACAGCAACCGACCAAACTCACTCATAACTGTGGTTCAACCTCCAGGAGAGGGGGGGTAATAATGCACCCACTTGCCAAGCGTCAACCAAAACGGAAGAGGAAGAAGAAGGAGAAGAAATAATAGTTTGACCAAAATCTGAAATGTCGTGGGCTGACATGGAGCAACGAGGAGGTCAGATGCCTCATCGAAATCACTGCACGTTTTCTTCTGAGTAAATGCATTAGGATATTATTTTCCCTGCGCAGTCTGGATTCCCGGTAGAACTGCATATTTTCTGTTACAGAACACTGGTACATTAACCACAGAAACACAGAAACAAACTAGCCACACTCGGTGACGATTCATTATAGTTGTTGTTTTTACCGGAGTACGGAAGAGGAAACTCCTTCCATGTTCATTTCTGACCAATGAGAGAACAGTTGGTTCATGCATGGCATTTGTTAACAGCTCTGAACCACTACAGACGGTTGCCTTGTGAACACAAACGCCCCAAACAAAAAACGAAACAACTGTATCGATTCAGCCCCTGAATCAGAACAAAACAAACGGGCCACAGATCTGAAAGCACCCTTACAATGTAAATGTAAACTCTTATCTCCTGTCCAGCCAGGTGCTGAGCTGAATCATGAAATAGTCACAAAGCAAAATCATTTTCTGCACGCGCTTGGACACAAAAAGCCCTGTTCAGTAGTTATGACACCAAGAACAATTTTCAAAGTCGTGTATTTCAGTATGAGGTTTCTCTTCACCTTGTGAGGCAGCTTCATTCTCACAAGATTTATGAAATCACAACCCATCTTGTCAGGCGTAAAGTTAACTGTTGGTGGCCAAAACACAATAGTTAGAGAAGACTTAAATGTCCTGGCAGCTACGAGAAGCTTTTACTTGAAACAACGTTCAGAATGGATGACACCTACTGACTCTCTGCTTGGAGTGCTTCATGAATTTAATGTTGGAGCCAGATAGCAACAATGATGCTTATTTTCTGAAATAGGGTTCCCCTTTCAGTTTTTACAGAGGTCAATCCTAATAGTTCTGCACAACAAACCATCTAGAGCTTCAGATTAAGTTCCTTTTGTGTCATTTTTCAGATGGGGCACTGTAGGTGGGCAGCTCCATTAGATTAAACAGTTGAACATTTTAATATGTCGGTAAAGGTCATAGGACCTAAACATTATCCAAACAGAATGATCCAGCATGGAAATGACACATTGCAATAATTGGCTAGATTGTGGCTTATGTTAAAAAAGAAAAAAACTACACGACCCAATTTTATTTCAATTCTGACTCACGAATCAGAATAACTATTGTTGATTGTGACATCAGAGGTCTTTTTCTTGAATGTCATTACCACCATCATTATAATTATTACTACATTTGTTGGTAGTACAGTGATCCCTTGCCAATTCGCAGTTTAAGTTCCACAGTTTTAGTTATTTGCGAAATTTTCAGAAATATATAATATAACTTTAAAAAACTAAAAAAAATCGCAAAAACATCACAGGATGTTGTGTGCGTTCTCTCACAGTGAAGAAATGCTGTGAGCCAGCCTGGCCCCTTTAAGAAGGTGGCCTTATGGGTAATGGTGTGGCCTTATGGGTAATGTAGTGTGTATGTCGTGGGACGGCAGAATGAAAACGGGGTTAGATGAAAAGTGTAGTGAGCATCAACAGCAGCCCAGCGTGTATAGATTTACATTCTCTGTTAACCGACAGGAGCCCAACAATACAACCTGTGTGATGTTACAAGTTCCTGCAGTGACACAATAAAGTGCTCGTTCCATGCAGAGAAAATCTGACTTTTTCTTTAGTTGTTGTTAGCGTGTTAGCCGCTAATTACGAGACAAAAAAAGCACAATACCAGCAGTTTGTTTACTATGGTTCAGAGACCAGAGGCTGTGAAGGTAACAGAAAGACCACAGTTGAGCCTTTGTCTTGTTTCACTGCAGTGCCTCGCTACTCCGGCTCCAGTTTGTGGATTTTGATTTACGTTGGGGGGGGGGGGGGGGGGGGGGCGCTGGTCCCCATTAACCGCGAAAAATAAGGGATCACTGTACATTTGTTGGTAGTATACGTAATGCTACATAAGGCCATAGTCAACCACAACAGTCAATAAAAGAGAAAAATAGTGGATTAAGTTGAAATGTACTTAAAAGAAATTATGTCTCACAGCATAAATAACAGCATCAGCATCAACCACTGACACTGACAAAACCAAAGAAGGAGTTGTTGTGCTGTTGGTTGTTGTCTGTTCACATCACCAACAAGGAAAGAAAACTTAGAAAACAGACTATTTATAGCTTTTCTTTGTGGAAACAGAGCTAAGGGAGGCACTGAGAGGGCATGTATAAGCAAATCATTTATTGAGAAAAAAGACGGTGCAACAGGTGAAAAGTGAATGTTATGTAATGTTCTTCAGCTTGCTAAAATGCTATCATTACATGCTGAAAGAAAATACCAACCTTTTGGTTTGACTGACAATGTTTCCCCACTTCAGAGGTTTGTAGACTTCAAGGTCACTTAGCTAAACTTTTATGAACTGAACGTGGTCTTTAAAAGACATCAAATACAAAAACATTGGGCCACATCAGGTGAGGTAAGGCTTTGAGGTTGCGCATCTGTTCTTCTTTTGGCCTTTTATAAGGATCAAGGCCTGGGTAATGTTAACCTTTTAAATACATCATTTCCTCGTATGCAGTAGAAACTTGTCTCGGTACAATCCATCTTCTTTTAAGTTGCTTTTACTCATGTCTGAACTGCTTTAAACAAGTTAAGCTGGAGTACCACATGGAAGAGCAATGCATGTTGTCGCCATGACGGTGTGGTGGGCCCTCCCCATAACACGCTGCACAGTGACGTCTGCAGCAAAGCTCTGCTGGACCAGATTGATCTAATCTAAACAAACTTTGACAACCGATGTCTTTGGTGTCAGACAGTTCTGCTGAACTCCCCACTGACATGTCTTAATCTGCATTTTATGAGTTTTGGCTTCAAGTTGACACATTTTCAGCTTTGTTAAATGCCAGTTTACTTGAGTTCCTACTGCCTGTATAAACTCATAAGCTTTTTATATAAGCTGTCATGAAAATAAGGAAAAATATCCTCATTGGATATATCTTTGATTAACTTACTCTGTATTACTTATTGAGGAGCTAGCAGCGAGGCTATTCAGCCTGTAGTGGTGGTCTATGGGATTATGAAGATACACAGCCTGTACAAGATTACAAGCACAGTGGAAGCCTGTTCACACTGCACAGTGTTGTACTTGTTTATGTCCAGGAGATGTTGTAGAGGAGAGGACAGCCACTGGGGAACCCTGCACGGTCGTGTTATCCGGGCTCTGCACTCAGTCTCAGTGGACCAAGGGCAGCCTTTCCACTGGAGGGTTCACTGGGAAGCATCTACTGGGAAGAAAAGTGGGGCTCACAGCTGAATACCACCCTGTCCTATGATGCATTTACATTTACACATTGATCACGCAATATATATATATATATATATATATATATATATATATATATATATATATATATATATATATATATATATATATATATATATTAGGGCTGGGCAATGATAAAATTTTTTAATCGAAATTAATCGGATTATTTCCCTGATTTATCGCGATTAATCACATTGTATACGCAAAATCAAATAATGAATTCAAAAGTAGTGTTAAATGTACAACACTTAAATGTTCTGCTGCCATATGAACTAAAGTGCCATAACATTTGTTGTTCAAGCACTTTTAACATCAGCACTTGTCAGTAACACATATTTAGTGTAAATCTCATCTTAAAAAATGTAAAATAAAATAAAGCTTATTGCCACTGCCAGGGCATTAATGTCATCTTGTTTTATGAAAAATACAAAAAAAAAGTATACCAACAAAATCCAACAAAATGATTGTGGCTCAGCATAATCAGAACATTAAAACAGGTAATTTCTGAGGTAACAGCAGAAACTTTTAACGGGGAATTCAACTTGTCAGTTGTTACAAATAACCTTGTTTCTGTTGAATCCTCCGTCTGGGAGAACTTTAAAATGAAAATGTCCACGTTAAAGTTCAGTAATTTTATCAATCCGTGTATCATTCATTCTTTCCATTTTCAATTGTCAATCAAAAATAAAAAAATTAAAAAGTGACATTTTATTAGGTTTTTTGTTTTTTAATCTAACACAATTTTTTTTAAATGCCTGTTTTTTTAATATTTCAATTTTAGACTTGTATCAAAAATACGAAATGAAAAAGCGGGCCACAGGACTGAATTTATTTTATAATCGAGGACTAGACTTTCTGTTGTCATTACACATCTGTGCCACTAGATGGAGGCGCACTGAAGTAACCAGCTAGAGAACAGCAGGACAGTGAACACATGGAGCAGATCTGATGGAACAAGGAGGAATGACGCCAAAGTTTTGTTGCAGTCCAGATTTATTTTTTTTAGACAGAATTGTTAATATTGCTACCTGAGTTGCTACCTGAACTAGTAAGAAGTAAACGGATTTTTACAGTTTTCCATGTCTGTTTTAGCTGCCAATTGTTTTCCGGTTCTGCAGCAGTCAGTAACAAACTCTTCAAAATAAAAGCATGTGAGCAACATGCGTTAACGCGTGATAAAATAAATGTCGGCGTTAATAAATTAATGAATTAACGCAATAATAATGCATTGACTTGCCCAGCCCTAATATATATATATATATATATAAGGTTGCTGGCAAAAACCATGCATTAGCATAATAGGTAAAAAAAATAGGCATCCTGCAACACTGATGTGCAGGTATGATTCAGTTCAATTCAATACTTGATTAATCCTTGAAGAGAAATTAATTTAAATATTATTTTGTAACATTTAATGTTTTATCATGGTCAGTCAGCATCAGCAGTACCTAATTTTTTATGAGTTGAGTTTATTATGCTTAACTAAAATGTCAACTGTTTCAAAAAAAAAAGAAAAAGAAAAAGAAAAAAAAGTCCTAATTTGAGATACTTGCTGGGTGCTCCAGGAAGTATCACATCAAGTACTGTGGGTTACACTTTTTTGTTTTTGTTCAAAACCCTCAGCGCTGCTCACATACTGCACACGCCTGAGCTTGTGAGCGCCTTTGTTAAGTTTCCCCAAAGACACCTCCTCAGCCCCGCGTAACCCCATTGTCACATCACCCAACCCGGGGCAGGATGACACATCCTCACTTCGATTCCAGTTTGCGGTACTATTTCATTTCCCCGCTTTTGTACTCCGTGCACAAATCCCCAGCTCTAGGGCGGATCCCCACATAACAATGAGCCGAGCCACTATCTGTGTTTTAACTGGCTCTGCCAGAGGAACTCTTTGGATTGCAGCCAAAACAATTCATTCACATGGAGTTCCTCACACACCCATGTTATTTCACTCCTTTATTTTGGAAACTCAACGGAGCGGCCTCATTCATCACTGCTGGAACGGCTGCAAACATTTTCTTGTTTATTTTAAGGAGGAAAGCTCTTGTATAATTCATTGCGCCACCTGAATATATCTAACATAAATATTTCAAGCACACGCTATTACAGTTGTCATGGGTATTTGGTGATGATGACAGTCCTCATGAAAATAAGAGTTGTTTATTTCTGGAGTCACTTTAAGTTCAGCTGTGAGTTTATCTTTATCCGCCGGAGAATCTGCATGGAGCTCAGTGAGTTCAGGAAGTTACTGTAAACATTGCTATCTATTCTCCGAGCCCTCCATTTTTTTAATCATATCTCTATGTTCTGGCTTCCCTCTGTGTTTCTACATATGAGAGCAGAGATACATCTTGATTCCATAATTAACTTGCTGTCTCATTCCCAGTCTCTACCTGCCTTCTTGCCCACCACAAACACTTCGTCAAGCCTCGCTATCTCAAGCAGCAGGAGCTAATATGGCTAGTCTCCGTATTCTCCGGTGTGTTTGGCCTTCATCTCAGGAGTCAGAGCAGCCTTCCTGTCTCCCCACACCGCTGCAAAAATCACAGCTTGACAGCTTGAACAGTCCCGTCACCCAGCAGGCAGCGTCTGACGTGTGTGTAATTTTATGCTTTCTCTGATAAGATGGCACACAACATTGTGGATTCTCTTACTTTAGTCACTGCATCTGTCAAATCTTTATGTTCTGTCAGTTTGCAGTCGTGACGGCGGTGGATTTACCTCCTCCTGGCTTTCGTCAAGGCTTTGTCTTAAGGTTTGCTCTGTAACAAGCAGCCTAATTAAAGATAACTGAATGTTTTGGATGAGTACTCAACGCAGCTGAGAGACAGGAACCAACTAAATGGTTCTTATATGTATAACAGATGTGTATTACAGCTGGTGCCACATTCAAGTGACCCAGCAGCACAGTCACAGGTTGAAGCACAACATACTAAAAAGATAAGAATGATATAAGAAGAACAAACTGTACGGGTTATGTAACACGGAATAACAACTTAAATATCAGTGTAACTGTTATGAAATGTTATGAAAAGTCATGAATGTACAAGCTTTAAAATAACAGTTTTAAATATACAAAGAATGTTATAAATAATAAAATCAATTATCATATATAGGCTATAAAATGTGCAAGCTAACTTACATAAAAATGAGACTGAACTGTCAATTGTGCAGATTTTGAAGATGTGCAGGATATCTTACTTATATGCCAGTCTGTTACTTAAATATAACAGACTATTAAATGTACAGGGTATGAAATGTGCAGGCAATGTTACATAAATAATAAATATTTATAAATAATATGAAAATAAAACTACCAAATATACTACAGGAATTCCAAAGAAGTTGGGACGCTGTGTAAAATTTAAAAACAGAATACAATTTTAGTTTCAGATAGAACATGAAGAAGATGTTGAAACAGATATTTTACCATTTCATTGAAAATATGAGCTCATTTTGACTTTGATAGCAGCAACATGTTTTTTTTAAAAAGTTGAAACAGTGCCAAAAAGAGGCTGGAAAAGTAATTAGCATTAATCAAAAACATATAAAGCATTTGACAACTAATTGGGTTTATTGTCCACAGGTCAGTATCATGACCGGCTATAAAAGGAGCATTTCAGGGATTCAATTCAGTTCAGTTCAATTCAACTTTATTATAGTGGCTATTACAGTACAAATTGTCTCTGGGTGATTTTCAGAGACCTATGTTGGCTATGCTACTCTACATTCATTTTGTGAGCATCAATACCTGTTATTATTGGACAAACTGATTAATCCAGGTGTGTCTGACCATTGTAGCTACTCAGACACACCTGGATTTATCAGTTTATCCAGTCAGTTTGTTGGTTCCTCAGTGGATTTCATGGTTCTGAGTGGACCCGCCGCAGAGGGAAGGTTTTAATCACAGATGTGGACCGGATGCAGCATGGAGCCAGCAGGTCCGCGATCCGGCTCCAAAGCAGATCAGGCACTGATCAGGAAATGGACCCGATACGGGTCCATTTTGCGGGTCCGTTCCGGATGTCTTTGCTGTGTGGGGGGGTTTCAGTACACAGGAGGAGGAAAAATAAAGCAACTTGGTTTTAGTGTACAAGAGGAAAATGAATAAAACCATCAATGACTTTTCTGTTTTGTTTGATCAGCACTTTTACTGCCGTGTTACAGGTTCTGTTCAGAAACAATCAGTTCAGGTATGTGGATAAACACTTATGGTACAAAATCTTTCGATGTAAATATCTTATTTCTCAGCCTGGATACCGGCGGCTTATAGTCCGGTGCGGCATATATGTGACAAAATATATATTTCGTTTATATTTTATTGGGTGCGGCTTATATTCAGGTGCGCTTTATAGTCCAGAAAATACGGTATTCACATTTTTGACGTTTGAGACCATGTAGAACTGACGACCAAATCAAAAACCCAACCCCAGCTGTTGGGCTAGCTAGGTCTGAAAACATGCTCTTCAGAGAGCTGTTCATATCCACAGGTAGTTGTGACATCACAGACCCAGACAGGTGAAGGCTTACCCAGCTCCAGAGCCAGTGGAAAGTCAGTTCACATACTGATTCATGTCAATATGGACAGAAAAAAAAAAAATCCTCAGGTTGCAGAGGACACAGAAGTTTTCTGGCTCACTTGAGGTATTAAACGGGACAAATGTATACGGGACACTTCTCAACAGAATGGTGGTTATTCCCAAACAGTTTCTCTTTTGCCATATGCTTTAGTTTTTCGTGCAGTAGATTAGTTTCACTCAGGTTTTCATTCAGGTCTTGGTCACTGGATCGTCACTAGTTTATGAAACATGAAGACATGGGTTCTCATTTCTTTGGTATTTAAAGTATAACATGATCAAAGTATATAAATGAAGTAGCTGTGAGCTGAGGTTACTCCAGTAATAACTGAGCACTGATTTAAATAGTAAAGAGACATTTCTTCCTCCTGATTTGCTTGGAGGCTGGCCAACAGCGCTGCGGCTTAACTTCTCCTGCTCGCTGACATGAAAAGCAGATCAAAAATCGTGTCTTTCATTTATTTATTTATTTATTTGTTCCACAACAATGAAATGACACTCCGCTGTGTCTTTAACTTCAGCAGTCCTACTTCTAATGTCTTTGAAGTTTCTCGGTTTTATAAAAAGGTTCCTGTGCCACCCAACAAGAAGCCTTCAGATGATCAAACCCACAAAATTGAGTCCAGTTGTTCCTGTAAAGGCTCCTATTTTACTGGCATGATTTAAAAGCTGCAGAGTTGTGTTGGTTTACAGACCATCCAGCGTTTGGGCTCTGATCCTTAAAAATATCTGTCACTCAAACAGGATGTCCTGGGTTGTATTTCAACCCCCTACTGGGTCAGCCCTCTGTGCTATTTTCTTCTTATCAGCATTACTAATAATAGCCAAAACATTGATATAGTACCGTCTTAGCTCACACACTTTGAATTAGACTGTACTAACATTTATTACCAGTAATATCACATATTATATCCTGGCTTTGGAAATGCAGAACCTCTGTAGGCAGTCACCTGAGCACATACTCTTCTCTCTGCCATTCATGTCCTACAGACTTTTGAAAGGGTATGAAGGACGTAAGGATTTAGAGATATATAAGATACAAGGCACTGGATTTTCATCATTTTAACACAGAGAGAACGTCATAGGCTCACCTAGACGAGTCTGAGAGGAGGTTTTCTCTGCTTACTGGACTTACATGAAGTCAGAGCTGGTTGCTGTGGGTAAACAGGATATTGCAGCCTGCATACCAGACACCATACCTTAATTTCACTGCTGTGCTAATTTAATCTCTACAGCAGCACCAGCAGTATTCTACTAACACACCGGCACAAACATATATGGTCATCTTGTGCATCTTGTTTTCCATGTAATGAAATCCATTTGATATGCCAGCACTACATTTGATGTGTGACTGTGGTGGCACCTAATTGAATCTCAGAAATGAAATCAGTTCAAGGTACACCTTTGTGTCTTTGATCTTGCCAGAATTGTACTTTTTTTTTTAGTGGTCAGAGTTTTATTTGAAAGGGGCATTTTGTTCCACAGGCAAAACTCCACTCCTTTCAAAGCTGTCCTTTCAAAAGGGTAAAAGCGATCTTAAAACCTCCCATGTCGATTGGTTTTAATGAAAATATGAGCAGAAAGGGAAAGGAAACAATAACCGGAGTAACTGATTTAAGCCAAATCCATTCTGAAGGAGTGGTGGGTTGGAAGAGTGAACGCAGCTCAGCGCAGAAGGATGAGGAGCTTATTATTCTGTGACTGACACAGTCAGAGAGGCTGAAGCTAAGAGAAGTGCAGAGAAAAAGAAGGGGGGGGGGGGCAGAGACAACAAGTCTGATCGAATTGATCAAAATTCTAGTCACAAAACATTCGAGCTTATGCCGGGTCTTTTACTCGGAGCAGACGAGGTTTCTGCCAAGTGTGTTGCATCATGAAAACACACCACAGCCTCAGAGGGAAGTGTTGCACAGCAGGAGGGATCCGAGCAGCATCAAACCGTGCACCCTGCTGCTCTGTATACTGTGCTCGCTGATATTTTTGTGCAACGCACTGTACACGGTACATATGTTGGACGGCGGGTTTGTCTCAGAGCTCCTACAAATTAAGGAGCAGTACAGGTGATCATGAATGATAATACTGCAGACGATCACATAAATGAGCTGCTGCTGTGATCCATGTGTGCATCAGTGCGCACAGCTCAGCTCAAAGTAGGAATGCAAATGGCATTTTCTGCATTAATCCCAGACATGGTGATTGAATTGCAATGCACTAAAGTAACTGTTTTTAAATTCATTTAAAGGCTTTGAATAGTAATCGTTCTCTCTCCTCCTGCGCTTCACTGGTTGCAAAAACTTGATTTTACATTCTTTCAGTTTGCAAAACATTTATATGAAGGACATCACAGATGCAATGTGCAACGCTTTAACACGTTGGCTCTGTGGACAGAGAGCTACACTCAATATGCCGTAACTGTGCCAGCTATGATGACGACTGTGTCTCACCTCTGCTGGTGTCTTTGAAGGCAGCATTCAAGAAGCCCAACAGACGTTGTGTGACAACTAGGGCTGGGCAAGTTAACACGTTATTATCGCGTTAACGAATCAATTTATTAATGCCGACATTTATTTTATTGCGCATTAACGCATGTTGCTCACATGCCTTTGTTTTGAAAAGTCTGTTACTGGCTGCTGCAGAACCGGAATACAATTGGCAGCTAAAACAGACATGGAGAACGGTAAAAATCTGTGTACTTAACAGTTCAGGTAGCAACTCAGGTAGCAATATTTACAATTCTGTCTGAAAACAAAAATTCTGGACTGCAACAAAACTTTGGCGTCATTCCTCCATGTTCCATCAGATCTGCTCCATGTGTTCACTGTCCTGCTGTTCTCTAGCTGGTTACTGCAGTGGGGCTCCATCTAGTGGCACAGATGTGTAACGACAACAGAAAGTCCAGTCCTCCATTATAAAATAAATTCAGTTCTGTGGCCTGTTTTTTAATATCGTGTTTTTGATCCAAGTCTAAAATTGAAATATAAAAAAATAGGCATTTTTTTCATTTTTTTGTGTTAGAATATCTAGTAACGTAATCAGAAATTGACTGTTTTAATGTTATGATTGTGCTGAGACACAATCATTTTGTTGGATTTTGTTTGTAGACTTTTTTTTATTTTTTATAAAAACAGGATGACATTAATGCCCTGGCAGTGGCAATAAGCTTTATTTTAATTTACATTATTTAAGATGAAATTTACCCTAAATATGTGTTACTGACAAGTGCTAATGTTAAAAGTGTTTGAACAACAAATGTTATGACACTTTAGTTCATATGGCAGCAGAACATTTAAATAAAAGTGCATTTTACACTACTTTTGAATTCGTTATTTGATTTTGCGTATACAATGCGATTAATCGTGATTAATCAGGGAAATAATG
Source organism: Hirundichthys speculiger (assembly GCA_018398805.1). Lineage (NCBI taxonomy): Eukaryota > Metazoa > Chordata > Actinopteri > Beloniformes > Exocoetidae > Hirundichthys > Hirundichthys speculiger. Next base: position 2,018,032 of record JAGFBZ010000430.1, read on the forward strand.
TGATTAATTGCGATTAATAAGGGAAATAATGCGATTAATCACACCCTAAATATTATTAAATCTCCCGCAATGGACTGGTGACCTGTCCAGTGTGTCCCCCTGCCTTTCATTCAAAGAGAGCTGGCATTGGCTCCTGCAGATCCCCATGACTCTACATAGGACTAAATGGGTTTGAATAATGGATGGATGGATGGATGGATGGATGGATGGATTATTTTACTTGTTACTTTGTAACAAAGCAGTGCTCATTTCAGTATTCACACTTGAAATGAGGATGCTTGAGAAGATTTGATAAAAATGAACAGAAAGTAATATTAATTATCATCCTGGGTTAACTGAAAGCTAAGTCAGACTGTAAGCTAAGCTAGTCAAGCTAAAATACCTACCTGTATCTGGTGGGCATGTTCTAGTCAGCGCTGCTCGTTCCACCTCTTTGCAACATGACGTCACACAATACGAAGAAAAAGAGGCTTAAAATTACCCTGTAGAAAACCCATGGGACACATCATGGGGGTTTTGTCTATCTACTATTCAGTCTATAGATCTGTCGTGCAATCGACTCCTGATCCAAACTGCTCACAGTCTTTAGCTCTGTGAGCAGTAGAGATATAGAAGTAGGAATGGAGAGAAGGTGACAGGAGCCAGTCATCTTCAGAATGAAGAAGAGGCTAGGGCCCCGATGGTACACTTCCTGCTAGTCGCTACCCATTAACCGCTACCCACAAATTGCCGGTTTAGGAACCTCCGCTAACTGCTAATGCAATCTTCCACTCCCTAAAGCTGCTACCCGTTATGCCGACTCACTTCCTCACATTATAGGTGTGGCAATGGCCATGTCTTTTGCCCTTTCTGCAAACTCGGTATCTTACAATTGCGGGTTGCGGGTAGTGGGTAGCAGGTGGTAAGACCACCCACTACTACCCCTTAATAGCGGCTTTAGGAGATCTGGCGGGAGATCGGGCCCTAGATGTTCTTAAATCAATGTTCAAGCCTGAATGTTGTCTGGCATTATTTAACCTGCAACATGTTTTGTGTCTGAAAGTTCCAGCACATCAACACTTACTGGGTGTTGGTTTAAGTTGAAGTATAACCTTCAACAGTCACACGTTAGATACCACGCATATTTTTCTTCTGCAACAAGGTTTTCTTCCATTTTCTTGGTGACCATGGAGATGAACCGCCTTCGGTAGCAACACCATCAGGGAACAGTTGGCTACAGTCCCAATGCATCTATTTCAGACACTGAGTAACTTCTGTTGAAGTCAATCTCTGAGTTTGGATTGAGAATGGGTTGTTTTTTTGGTTTGTTAGTTTGTTTTTCCTTCATGAATAACTAACATGTTTACTTGCACAGTAAAACATTCATAGTTTTAGTCTTGTTATTGTGTTCCTCTTGGATTTTATTAGCGTCTTACATGTTCCACTTGTGGTATCTATGTTTCTTTTGTCGATGTAGCACGTTATTTTGTTTAAATCAGAAAACGCAGCCTCCTGAAAGTGCTGCAGCTCTTACATTCGTCTGTGGGTGGTCTCCCATGTGGACATTCCCCACCGTCCTAAATGATGACACAAGTCAACACAGTCTCTATATATATGCTCTGTATGTAGAACTGTCGCCCCAAAGCAGCTATTAAAAGCAATGCTGTTCTCTGTCTACAGATGACATAACAGGCATGACGGGAAGTAGGCGCCTTACTTAGATCTGATATCACTTATGACGGGTGGTGCATGATTCAATACCAGCAGATGAGGATTTTACATATGGTGCAACATAGAAACCTGAATATTGTAGATATAGTGTGTCATACGAGGATCTTTGATCTCCAGGGGTCTTACCTGGCTCTTTGAAAATCTTCTTTACAGTAGCTACCAGGGTTATTATAGTTAACGAAAACTAAGACTAAAACTAAAACTAGCGATGAAAAAATATTTCAGTTAACTGAAATAAAAATAAAAACTACAATTAAAAAAAAAACGAAAACTAAATAAAAACTACAATGAAGGATGTAAAACTAACTAAAACTAAACTGAATTGTAGATAAATTCAGCTTCGTTTTCGTTGTCGTTTCGTTTTCTCCCTCGATTACTGCCATAGAGATTACTGCCTGTCCTGCAGCAGCCGCTATGATACCCTCCCTCCAGAGAGGGGGCAGCATAGCAGATATAGACCTTTTCGGGCCAGCCCCCCCGGAAGTACCCCGTCCGCCATTGCGGGGTTGTGCTACAGAGCGACACTTTCACCGGCTCGCAGATTAACCAGTGTTTTTCTCTTTCTACAAATATATATTTTTATAATGTCGAGTCGGTCGAGTGGGAATACATGTTCCGTCATAAACTGTGCCAACAATGGAAGAAGAAAGTATGCACGAAGACTGCCTTGTTTGCAGAACAAGAAGTTAGGAAGACGTGGGTGAAAAATATCAACAGAAAGGACTTTGTTCCAAATGAATACAGCCGGGTGAGTTTTCGTTAACATTCAATCTCGTACTACTCATAGTCTCGCTGAGAGTCCCGGACGATTCTGGCCGAAAGAACAGCAGTATGAGGCTACTGTAGCCCTCGGCACTAGCACAAGCCTATAAATGAATGAATAAATTAATGAATGAATGACTTAGGTGGATGATAAAATAAATTAAATATAACATTAACACATAGCCTAATTTACCGCTAGCGTTAACGTTACAGTAGCATAATCTTTATGGCTTGTTGACGTTAGTTATAGCCAGCGTTGCAGCGTTCCACAGTTTTTAGTGTTTGATTATGGGAATAGATCATGCTATTTCCATAACCAATCATTAAAAACAGCGATAAACTACCTTCATCTGTAACTGGAGGCCACTGCCTAACATCATCAACCCAAGACATGTCTGCGTTATCCAGTAACAGATGCTCCACGCTGCTGTGTTTGGGTTAGTTGGTGGAACACCGCACAGTCCAGTTATGGCGGGGCCACTAGGGGGCGCATGTCCACAATTTTTAAGTCGAAAAGGTGTATAATCTGCTGCATACTGCAAGAAGAAGAAAAACTAAAACTGAGACTAAAACTAAATAAAAACTAAACTGAAACTAGTCAATTCCTCAAAATAAAAACTAAACTAAAACTACTAAATTACTTGTTGAACTAACTAAAACTAAACTGAAATAAAAAAGCAAACTGGAAAACTAAATAAAAATAAAAACTAAAGAAAATTTCAAAACTATAATAACCTTGGTAGCTACCTCGCTGAATAATTATTTTTTTATACTGTTTTGAATGACATTTTCTACTGTTCTCTAACGTTTCTATCATCTTTTTTTTTTTTTTTACCCATTTTTGACTGGTGTTACAATAAAATGTAAAAAAAAGTTTATTAAATTGCTTAAAATTTTTAGTTTCAAGAGGGAAAGAGGAAACCTAAGAGCCCCCACCTCCTCCAGTACTGATATAAATCAGCATTTACCTTAGGAAAATGCCACCTTAAAAATGTGAATTTGGAGATGAAGCCAGCTTTCATTGATGTGACGGAATGATAGAAAGCAAAAAAAAAATGATGAAGTGAACGAGGCGAAAAGACGCAGCCTGTGCAGGTACTTCAACAGACACTTGAACACTTCTCATGTCTCAGATGATTTGACTCCATACTTGTCGACTTTTATGACCTTTCCCTCTAACTAGGCAATATCCTCATAATGGCCTTGTCTTTACTTTGCTTTTTTTCTTTTCTTTTTTTGCTCTCCGCAATATTAATTTCAACTCCTGCTCACTTTTTCCACCTTATTTGATTTTTTTTTCTTTAGTTATGCGGTGCACCTGTTGCACACTTAAATGGGATAATGACACAGATTATCGGGGACAGTCATGTGTAAAATACACTTCAGCTCGTCAGCTTGGTATCATAAAGGCATAAAACTAATCCAGTCAGAATCTTCTGAAAGGAAAAGAGAAAAGAGCTCATTAGAAACAGCAGAGGGTTTTAACATGACAAGATAAAGGACCATTGCAAACATCTGGATTTTGAATTATATTAAAAATACATTTAGGCTTTGGTAGTTATTTCAATGAAAAGTGCTTTAATCAATCATTGTTATAAAACCATGGAGTTAAAAAGGAGTCAGACACCTGATTGCAAGTATTCCAACATTAATTCAAATGAAAGTGACTCAGCGGCTCATATGTTCCATTTTGGCACTTTTGCTGCTCCTCTGCTGTTTTTGTTTTGGTATTTGGAAGGTTATGAAGAAGATAAGGATCTGAGATACAAGGCACTGCTCTTACAAAATGCATGTCACCTTAAAATTCAGACAACTCCAAATACTCACCTAGATAAGACTGAGAAGAGGTTTTCTCTGCTTACTGGACTCATATGAAGTCAGAGCTGTGAGTAAACAGGATATTGTAGCCTGCATACCAGACACCATGCCTTCACTTCACTGCTGTGCTAATTTAATCTCTGTTACGATGACGGTAGAACGAGGAAGCACAAATATACATGGTCTTCTGCATTGTATAGCCTCAGGCCCAAATATCACATCTTGTGCAAACATAGATTTCGTTGTTTTCCATTAAATGAAATCCATTTCATATGGTATCACTGCTGACATAACATTAGCATTATTGATGTGTGACAGCAGTGGCACCTAATTGAATTTCAGGACTGAAATTAGTGCGACGCACACCTCAGTGTGTTTGATCTGGCACAATGTTCTTTTTTTCTCTTAAGATTTTATGGTTACTGAAGCTTCTGGGAAGTCCTCCTTGGAAATTATTTGGAAAAGCTGACACATGCACACACACACACATACACACAAAAAGATAAAAATACCGGGTGACTAATGGAAGCATCTGTTTATTAGCGTTAGAATCATCCAACTTCAGATCAACTAAGTGCTGCACCATTTTTTTCTAAATTATCAAGAACAAGTCCTTCCCTCTCTGCAAAATAAACAGAAAGTGGTTCAAACCCCAAAGAAAATTTCCATGTTTTTAGTAGTACATTAATACAAAATGCACTCCAAACTTTAGAAGCTTGGTGAGTAATAACAGTTGTTCCTGTCGTTGGGGGAACCACGTGCTATCACTGGTTAGTTTTTGGCACTGGTTCTCATTTACAAGAAAATTAATTCTGATATTCAAATATTTGTTTCATCAGCTGTCCGCTGCCATCCACAATATGTTTTTACTTTTGGGATTATGCTCATTGTCTCTAAGAACAAAGCACTGCTAAGAGGAAGGATACACAGCAGTTCAAACCCATCAGTATGATCTCACAGGTAACATGGAGGCTGATGGGAAAAGAAGAAAACCCAGAGTACCTCTTTTTAGTAATGATATTGGGGGTAGGGGAAAAAAAGTGTACCACGCTGAAACACAGGTGTGCACTTTAGAGATTGGACAGTCAGCTGTAGAGAATGCAGTGATGAGTATTGGATACTATCTTTTCACCTCCTCAGATCTGTGTTAATTCAGTTTAATTCAGTAACAATTTTCTGATTATCAAAAGGAAATGACATTTTTGCATCAGAAAGTCAGTATTGCAGTCAGTTTAAAGAGTCATAGTTGTGTGCAAAGGACTGATCGGTTCTTTGACTGAAAACTCCATTTTGTTTAATCTCTGTGCTGTGAACATAATGCACAATGTTGCATATTATGGTCTGTGGCTTTTGCAAGATTCAACTTTGAACAATCAGCTCTAAAGGCTTCCAGAATAGTCCCTAAGCACAGAACCAGCCTTCTTTATCAGCTCATTCAGTTTCTCTAAGCCACTTGCTCTGATGCTGAAACCCCACAGGGTTTGTGTGCAACATCTTGCTGCAGACACTAAATAGCCTGAGCTTCTTCAAGAAGTACAGACTGCTCTGTCCTTTCTAGCAGACAGCATCAGTGTAGCATCTCCAGTGCGTCACCTCCACTTCTTCTCCGAGGATGGAAACTGTTCCGTTTATTCCTGATCTTCCAAAACTCCACAGTCAGTAGTCAACCTGTGGTCTGGTTGTCAGGTAGTCAACAATCCAGGCAATAGAAGAGACATTTTTCCCCAAATATACCATTTCAGTTCAGTTCAGTTCAGTTTAATTCAATTCAATTAAATTCAATTCAATTCAATTCAATCCAGTTCAATTCAATTCAATTCAATTCATTTCAGATATCATCTATTACAGTACAAATTGTCTCTAGGTGCTTTTCAGGGACCCAGATCACGACCCTCAAGCACATATTACTAACTAAAGTAATATTATTAAATCCTAATTATAAAAACAATGGCAAGAAAAAAAACTCTCCTAGTGAGAGAAAAACCTTTAAGCCACAGTTTCAAGGAAAAGCTCCCCTTTCAGAGGGAGAAACTTTGAGCAGGAGACCTGGATCATAAGGGGGGACCTTCCTGCTGAAGACCACCTGGATAAAGAAAGAAAAAACGAGGGAGATAGGACAGAGAGACGACGGAGGATAGAGAGATGATGTATAAAGAATGGAGAGAGAATGTGATTGGCTTATTAGAAATATACACACGTGGACAAAATTGTTGGTACCCCTCAGTTAAAGAAGGAAAAACCCACAATTCTCACTGAAATCACTTGAAACTTACAAAAGTAACAATAAATAAATATTTATTGAAAATCAAATAATCAAAATCAGCCATCACTTTTGAATTGTTAATTAACATAATTATTTTAAAAAACAAACTAATGAAATAGGGCTGGACAAAAATGATGGTACCCATAACTTAATATTTTGTTGCACAACCTTTTGAGGCAATCACTGCAATTAAACAATTTCTGTGTTTGTCAATGAGCGTTCTGCAGCTGTCAACAGGTATTTTGGCCCACTCCTCATGAGCAAACTGCTCCAGTTGTCTCAGGTTTGATGGGTGTCTTCTCCAGATGGCATGTTTCAGCTCCTTCCACAGATGTTCAATGGGATTCAGATCTGGGCTCATGGAAGGCCACTTTAGAATAGTCCAACGCTTTTCTCTCAGCCATTCTTGGGTGTTTTTGGCTGTGTGTTTGGATCGTTGTCCTGTTGGAAGACCCATGACCTGCGACTGAGACCAAGCTTTCTGACACTAGGCAGCACATTTCTCTCCAGAATGCCTTGATAGTCTTCAGATTTCATTTTACCTTGCACACATTCAAGACACCCTGTACCAGATGCAGCAAAGCAGCCCCAAAACATTACTGAGCCTCCTCCATGTTTCACCGTAGGGACAGTGTTCTTTTCTTCGTATGCTTGGTTTTTGAGTCTATGAACATAGAGTTGATGTGCCTTACCAAAAAGCTCCAGTTTGGTCTCATCTGTCCTAAGGACATTCTCCCAGAAGCTTTGTGGCTTGTCAACATGCATTTTTGCAAATTCCAGTCTCGCTTTTTTATGATTTTTTTCAGCAGTGGTGTCGTCTCCCATGAAGTCCACTTTGGCTCAAACACATGGAATGGTGCGATCTGACACTGATGTACCTTGGCCTTGGAGTTCACCTTTAATTTCTTTGGAGGTTGTTCTGGGCTCTTTGGATACAATTCGAACGATCCGTCTCTTCGATTTGTCATCAATTTTCCTCTTGCGGCCACGTCCAGGGAGGTTGGCTACTGTCCCGTGGGTCTTGAACTTCTGAATAATATGAGCCACTGTTGTCACAGGAACTTCAAGCTGTTTAGAGATGGTCTTATAGCCTTTACCTTTAAGATGTTTGTCTATAATTTTTTCCGGATGTCCTGGGACAATTCTCTCCTTTGCTTTCTGTTGTCCGTGTTCAGTGTGGTACACACCTTTCCACCAAACAGCAGAGTGACTACTTGTCTGCCTTTAAATAGGCAGACTGACTGATTATGAGTTTGGAAACACCTGTGATGTCAATTAAAGGACACACCTGAGTTAATCATGTCACTCTGGTCAAATAGTTTTCAATCTTTTATAGAGGTACCATCATTTTTGTCCAGTCCTATTTCATTAGTTTGTTTTTTTAAATAATTATGTTAATCAACAATTCAAAAGTGATGGCTGATTTTGATTATTTGATTTTCAATAAATTTTTATTTATTGTTACTTTTGTAAGTTTCAAGTGATTTCAGTGAGAATTGTGGGTTTTTCCTTCTTTAACTGAGGGGTACCACAATTTTGTCCACGTGTGTACGTTAACAAGCAGTTGGACAGGTGAACCTAATGAAATGGTCAGTGACTGTATATTAATAGTAATTACTTGTTAGCTGGGAAACTAAGAATTCTGTGTAATAACAAAAAATCAGGTGTAGGCAGCAACACTGAGGTGGTTGGAGGGTCAGACTGCAGGTCAGCATGTTAGTTGTGATCCCAGGAACATCTGCATTGACAGGTGGAGGTAAACGCTCGGATGGTCAGAGGATGTAACTGCAGGTTAGTATGTTAGTTGATATCCCAGCCACTTAGCTACCACTTGTAGAATAGACTGAATCTTGTTAAATCCACTGAATAATAAAAAAAAGAAAGATTAATGTGTTAACATACAGCTCCTACAGTTTGCTGATGAACGTACTGATCTATTTATTTGTGTGTGTGTGTGAGAGAGAGATTGTGCAGCATTCGGCCGTGTAGAAAAAAGCTTGCAAAAATATACATTTTAAACACTTATTTTGACAGTTGCCCATTATTATTTCAGAAATATTTAGGAATGAGCCACTTCACAACTTCTAGAAATGACATTTTAGCATCACTGATGCTATTGCCGCAATGGGGTCAAAATGACCCCCAGTGGCGGTTCTAGGAAGTTTGGAAGCTTGGCGGTTCTAGTGTTAAGTTGAAGCCCGTGGTTTTGAGTCTAGAGTCATTAAATCATAACTGATGCAAATTGTTGCAAATCATCTTTTTTACCATTTGCACAGAAATAATTTGAAGAGTTTCAGTCAGATTTTAGATCACATCAAAGTGCAGATACAGCACTAGTGTTTCTGTACAAACATCTCATGGCCTCAGAGACAAAACTTGTAAGCTCAGTGCTGCATTTGATACAGCTGATCACAACATTGTTTAATAGAGGCTTTAACATATTAATGATGATTAAAAGAATCGCATTAGCTTTCAGTCATAATTATCTCAAAGATTCCAGTTCATTCATGTAAATAGAGTCTTTCTCATTCACCAGAGTTGTCATGGAGTTCCTCAGGACTATATGTCCTATACTTGGAATGTTAAGTTTCACTCTATACATGTTTCCATTGGGTACTATTACCAGGCGGCATTACATAAACGTGTGCAGATGATACTCCCATCCATGAGGCTAGATGAGAGCTGCAAGCCAGGTGGATGACAACCATGTCTTAATGACATAAGCTCAGATAGGGCTAAGGATGTTGTTTTTGAGTCCAAAAATTTCAGACATATACTGTCTAGTCATCTAGTAACTCTGGATGGCATCACTATGGCATCTAGTGCTACTGTAAGGAACTTTGGAGTTATTTTTGACCAAGATTTGTCATTTAAATCACACATAAAGCAAGTTTGTAAAACTGCTGACTTCTGCCTTGGTAACATTGTAAAAGTAAGTAAAATCCTCTCTCAAAGTGATATTTAAGAATTAGTCCATGCATTTTTTTACTTCAAGATTGGACTACTGCAATTTCTTTTTAGTATGATGCCCTAAAATGACCAAACTGCCTTCAGCTGATACAAAAATGCTGCAGTGAAAGTTCTAATGAGAAAGAGCTTAAGAGATCATATTTTTCTCTGTTTCTAGCTTTCTTTCCTTCTTTCTGTTAAATCCAGGATGGATTATAAAATTATTTTCCTCACATATAAGTCTCTTAAAGGTTCCATACGATCCCAGGCTCAGACTGCAGGCTTATTTGCGGTTCCTAGAGTTTCCAAAACTCTTCTGCAGTCAGCTCCCAGTTAGTGTTTGGAGCCAGACACCCTCTCTACATCTAAAGCTCAGCTCAAAACCTCTTTCCTGTCATCTCAGTATCTGAAAAAGGTGAAGGAAGATGGCTGCCCTCCCTGAGTCTGGTTCTGCTGGAGGTATTTCCTCCCAGTAAACTTTCTTTTCCCCTCTTCCGTTGCCTTGCGTTCATTCAGGATATAGGAACTCACTGAAGTAAAGCTTTAGTGCAGTCTGTTGGGTTCCTGAGCTACGCTGTTTTTATGAACTGGCATCATTTGTGAATTGTGAATCTGGACTGGAATAGGGGAAACCAGACTACCACAAAAAAAGGTATCTACTGGATGGCAGCACTGGTCAGAACCAGTTGTTACTGGAGGAAGCTATAGTGGAGAGAGGGGCATGTGCCCACAAAGCCCCTGAGGAATGTTTGATTCTGCCCCCCCGTCATATTCCACGGTATGTGGGTAGCCCCTACTAGACGTAAAGACCCTACACTGAAGTGGAACATAAGTGGACCGAACTGGGTCGTATTTATTGGACTGTATTTCACGTTGTAAACTTTCTCTACTTTCTGTGTAAAGTACCTTAAGATGACTTTTGACGTTACATATATAGTGACTTAACGTGTATTAAATGGAACTGTCTTGTTTATTCTCTATGTGGGATTTGTTGTTTTCAATCTCTTGTCTGCTCCATATTTGGTTACGTTTGCATCATAAGGACCAAGAAAGAGACTGAAGTCGGGCTCCACAGTATACCTAAAATGTATTGTTATCGCAATATCAACAGGTTCAATATTGATATCACAAAGACAAAAAAAATATCATGGTAAAAGGTAGTCAATTATTTTTTATATATTCACAGTCTAAATTAGCTTAAAGATTTTTTTTCTCTTACTGTGGGAGTTTTTTACCTGCCATTATCCTTGATTTGGATTTAATATTATAATTTTAGCTAATGATATTTGCTCGGGGGTCATGCTCTGGGTCTCTGTAAAGCACCTACAGACAATTGGCATTGTAGCAGATGCTATACAAATAAAATTGAATTGTATTGAATTAAATGTCTACGATAAATAAATGGCAAACCAGATGGAACTTCATTTCTTCATTGCCCCAGACACAAATTTAGATCATGATTTACACTAAGTGTTGTCAATGCAGTGGTTATAACATACATATTTTTTTTGTTCGTTCGTTGGTTCGTTGGTTCGTTCGTTCGTTTGTTCGTCTGTTTGTTTATCAACTGAGGCAGCACAGTGGCTTGATGTTAGCACTGTTACCTCACAGCTAAAAGGTTACTGGTTCGAACCTCAGGGGCCTTTCTGTGTGGAGTGTGCATATTCTCCTGCAGGTACTCCATCTTCCTCCCACAGTCCAGAGACATGTATGTCAGGTTAATTGGTGGTTCTAAATTGCCCGTGTGAGTGGTTGTTTGTCTACATGTGGCCCTGTGATGGACTGGCAACCTGGCCAGGGTGTCCTTTTGCCTGAAAAGAGCTGGGATAGGCTCCAGCAGATCCCCGTGACCCGAAATACGATTAACTGGGTGGATAATGCAGATAATGGATGGATGTTTACTAGGGATGCAACGGTACTCAGTAAAATACGGTACGGTTCGGTACGAGCTGCACGGGACACGGTACAACACGGGCTTTTATGTCCCGCGGTATTTATGTTCCAATAACTTTGCATTGGACTTGCACGTGAGCGTGCGTGCCTTTTAGGCAACAGGCCCTCCACGGCATGTCAATGTCCACTCGCCTCCGCTCACAGTGACCAGCAGATCACACTTTGGCCGGTTCGCTGCAGCTCATAGATGCAGAAAAAGAAAAAAAAAAAAGCAGGCATGGCCAGCGGTAGTGGAGAAATTGGGAAAAACTTTTTTAATCACCGGTGTGGGAGCATTTTGGTTTTGCGGTTGAATACACCGGTGAGGGAGTGAAAACAGTTAACAGTTAACAGAACGCCATCTTCCACCTCCCTAAACCCGGATCTTACCTGCATAAGATCCAGTTGTTACCAGTTGTGCGTCTTGGCGCAGCTGATGTGCTTTTTAAAATACTGCAGAACGAATCGTTGGATGCGCATTTAAAGATCAGGAACAATTAATGTTCCTGTCCCTCCTCGACCACCAACAGTTTCAGACATATCGGAAATAAATTCCCGCATCCAACCTTTTCCAGCTTGACACCAGAGACAAAGATCTCCTTGGTTTCCTCCACAGCAGACATCTGGATGAGAGCTGCCAAAGCTGCACTTTTATGCCATTTGGACGCGCTCTTTTACGCGCCGACATGCGAGTCGCGCTTTCCGCAAACTCGGTATCTTGCAATCGCGGGTTTAGGGTAGCGAGTGGTCTGAAACTGTACTGAATCCGTACCGAAACTGTGACACAAAAACTGCAGTATGGACCGTACCATGAGCCACCTGTACCGTTGCACCTCTAATGTTTATGAACTTGTTGCTTTTTTTCCTCTCTCGTTTTTGTCTGCAGAGGCCATTTACTGTGATAAAATTATGTTTATCATAAGTCATCACATGAGCGTTCTCACTATGACATTGCCTAGCTCATTTTTTCCTAATACAGTGATCCCTTATTTTTCGCGGTTAATGGGGACCGGCGCCCCCTCACGAAAATCAAAATCCGCGACCAGGAGCCGGAGCCTCCCGAGCCTAAATAATGTGTTTACAATATGTTTAAAAAAGTAAAGTAATGAGGCACTGCAGCAAAACAAGACAAAGGCTCAACTGTGGTCTTTCTGTTACCTTCACAGCCTCTGGTCTCTGAACCGTAGTAAAGAAACTGCTGCTATTGTGCTATTTTTGGCTCGTTATTAGCGGCTAACATGCTAACAACAACAAAAGAAAAAGTCTGGTTTTCTCTGCATGGAACGGGAACTTTATTCTGGCACTGCAGAAACTTGTAACATCACACAGGTTGTATTGTTGGGCTCCTGTTGGTTAACAGAGAATGTAAATCTATACACGCTGGACTGCTGTTGATGCTCACTACACTTTTCATCTATCCCCGTTTTCTTCTGCCGTCCCACAACACACACTACATTACCCATAAGGCCACACCATTACCCATAAGGCCACCTTCTTAAAGGGGCCAGGCTGGTGCACATTTCTTCGCTGCGAGAGAATGCACACAACATCCTGTGATGTTTCCGCAATTTTTTTTTTTTTTTTTTTAGTATATTATATATTTCTGAAAAAAACGCGAATAACTAAAACCGCGGAAATTAAAGCACGAATTGGCAAAGGATCACTGTACCATATAACCATAGACCAACGTATGCTATTTCCATTTGCCAGATTTTATTTCTGAGATTTGGGTCTCATGTGATCACATCAAATATGAATTCTGATTCCTTTAAATAAGACTTTTGATTTGATATACCAATTCAGCTTGTACTCTTCTGCTTTTAGGCAAGATTTTATTTTATTTTTTTCATGCAGACCTTAAAAGATGAAAAAAAAAAGAAAAAAAATCCAGCTATGCAAAATGCAGAGAGTACCAGCAACATATCTTGTAGATGTCCCTTCGCATACGCTGGGGAATACAGGCTAGTATCAAACCTCGCCCTGGGCTATAACCTTTGTTCTCTGATATCAAATCCTATGCAGTTATGCTGTATGGGATCAAAATCTGAGAGTAACATTGATATTCAGACAAAATAGCAGTGCCCTTTGAAATAATCTTTTCCATGTAAGACCATCCATTTTAATTCCACATGCACTACATTAGGACACACTATATCACAGAGGGAAACAGTGGGGAATTCAATCGATGTTCCCTTTGAAATCCAGCCCAGTAAAAATTCTACTTTGCCTCAATTCACCAAGCAAGATGGTGATCTGGCATGCGTGTGTGTGCGTGTGTGCACATACGTGTGATGTAAGTGTGGTCTGTGTATGCAGAACATGCTGTGTGTTGCATTAAATCGCAGCAGATTCCTCCCAGGGGTGCATGAGGATGAACTGATGGGAGAGTGAAGGAGTGTTGGTGGGGGGTGGTAGTGTTGAGAAGCTGACAAAAACATTATTCAAATGATACTCCTCTACTTGCTCTTTTTTTTAACTCCTCTTCTCCCCCAAGCCCTCAGTAAAACTTAACATTTAGTTGCAACCAAAGAGAGCGAGAGCTGAGACAAATCACGAGGGTTCTCCACCTTCCTGCTCTTTTGCATCTCTAGTATCTGAGGTCCCAGAGTCCTCCAGCAGAAATGTCTGATCCTTGGTCCTGCTCAACTCAGGCGCCCCAATATTTATGAATCAAATATTTGATTTGGAGGGCCTCCCGTCCTTACTGCTGCCATCCGAACAAAAGAAAGGTCACTGTGAATCAAGGACACTGCCCACTTACAGCCTGCTGGTGGAGGTGGTACGAGGGGAGAGAAAGAGGTGGGGGGGAGGGACACAAGGGTGTATGAAGCAGGAAAATACGGTCATGTGAAGAAGACTTCTCCTTTGGACAGACGAGAGCAAAGTAGAGATGTTTGGCCACAATGCACACTGGTGAAAATCAAAGACACCATATCAGCAACTTTCAAGTGCAGAGGCAGAGCAGTGATGCGCCGGGCTTATTTTGGGGTACAGGATCTGAACAGCTCGCAGTCACTGAGTCCACTAACTATCCCCCTGCATGTCAAATGTGAGGCCACTGTTACAACAGTTAAACCTCAGCTGAAACTCAACCAGGACAGAATCAATGTGTTACAGTGGCACAGTGAAAATGTAAAACCTCAACATGACTGAAATGCTTTGCTCCTGCGAACAAGTGATCACAGCTCAATACAAACCTCGATGAACTCAAGCAACATTATAAAAAATTCACAATATAAGAAACATTCTGAAAACAGAAAAAAATGATTATTTAGGTTACTGACTTTTAATCTCGAATTATTGGATATACTGCTTTTGTTCAATAAATACCACAGCGTGAGATGTCATGTGTTGTTGTTCATCCGAAGTTGTATTTAGCATATTTTTAACGCTTGTAAGGGCCAGGTGATTTTTTTTTTTTTTTCTACGCCCTGGTACATAAAACCTTTGAATTGAAAGACGGTGTGCTTCCCTCTTCTTATGACTGTAAATGGGAAGAAGAAAGGAGCAGGAGTAAGACATGGGGGGATGGGAGGAGGGGAAGCTGGGGAACATTCTGCAAAGCTGTCGCCTGGACATATTGTGCTTTGATGGGTTGGCTTTCATTTTTACTGCCGTTTTTCTTTGCCGTGGAAGAGCAGTATTAAAGTCTTCAATCTCTGCCTGATATTACAGGACTCGCGGCAGATTGTGATAAACAGCACCGTGCCTTCCTGGGCACTTCCTCTCCGAACATCTGTTGGAGCAGCACAGTGACAAAAGCAATGTAATTATAATGCAGCACCTAAAACCTACGTAGCTCACAGGACCTTGTGGGGTCCTTTAAAGTAGGTGTTGATTTGGCTGGCGAACAGTCATTCTGGAAGGAGGTGAGTGTGTGTGTAGGTGTGTAGGTGTGAGGGTGGGTGGGTTATTGCATGCTGCTCTGCGTCTGTGCTTTCCGGAGCTTGCAAAATAACAAGTGGCTGTCGGTCAGGCTGTTGGTGTTGCACCATGGAATTACAGCTCTGCCTTCTAACATTCAAGTCAACTGAGTCATGTTAAGACACATGCAGGTTGAGGCAGATTGGTATTTCAACATCTGTCATCCATGTTCCTTTACACACTGTACCATGCAGTCATTATTGCCAGAAGCAAATGTTTTTGAAAGAGTAAAATTCCACCAGCAGGGTTCGTAATAGCAATTGTTACATTCAGTGTAACAGCCAGTTTTAGATAAGGGCTTCTTTTATGAACTCTGCATTTCTTGGAGTTATTTTCTATGCCTCTGTTTGAACAGCTACAGTTAAATATATAACACGTTCCTTTGCAAAGGACCTCTCAGACTGTACATGTTGCATTTTTAAGGGTTTTGTGTACCTAAAACACACCACTTCCTTCTGAACAATCCCTAAATGAAGTAATAACCAGTTTCCATGACAATGACACACAGGTGTCGTTTCTTCCTGTCTGCTTTGCATTGATGACACATAGTACCTGGTTACAACAAAGTCTAACTATACTCTGTCATACAACTAGCCACGCCCACTGACTTTAACAGAAACTGTGCTGAAAGTCAGGCTGCTCTTCTATTTCCCAACCAGCAGCTGAGTCGATTGAACTTTTTATGCAACAGTGACTTCCAGAAAACGTAAGAATTACAGCTGGAAAAGCAGTTCATAATTTAGCTTTATTATATAGAGGGAAAAAGTCTTAGGCGCCCCTAATCTTGTTGATTTATTAGCGTTTTAATGATATCTTCTCCTATTTTTAAGTCTCTTCATTAGTTTATAAACAAAAAAACATAATGATAATATTAGAGGTAGACCAACTGACCTTTCAGTAAGCACCGCCCCCTCCCTAGTTACTGTTGCTAGGTCGGGCAAACTTGCGGCTTCTGCGTTAAGGAATGTGTTAAGTCGCTATTTTTCCAATGTGTATTATCAGTGTTAATATTATACTATAATAATATATGGTGAAATATTGCTGCTGGGGACCTGCAACAGTGAATCTAGGGGACATTTTTATTCCCTTTCCCAAACCAAAACAAACGCTGGAAAAATGCAGCTGTAGGTTAAGTTGTGTCCGTCCACAGCTGAACGTGGGGAAAGTTACAAAACACACCTACATTTACTCCAAGATAAGTTTACTTTGTTTATTAGATGATTGATTTAACCACTGTTTAGTAAAAGTAATAATATGATTTAGTCGCAAGGAAGCTGATGAGTTCTCCGTTAGCATTAGCTCTGGTCCAGTGTCGATGACTTCTCCACTATGAACCAGAGCTCGCTAGCCAGCTATAAGCCTGCCTTATTGTCTGCAAATATATATGGCACTGGATATTTATTTTGTTAGATATAAGGTGATGCTAGTGATGTTATCGTCACTTTATTAATTATATTAATACAATGCTGCGACTGTCTGATGTTAACATAGCTCTGGTGTGGGACAGACCTATGGACCAGAGCTAATGCTAACAGAGAACTCAACTTGACGCTCAGTTGCATGGCTGACCAGACCAGACCAACCCACAGCCAGCCACAGTGGTGGTTAGTACAATCAATACCACACATAAACACAAAAAAAGCATATATTAAAAAATAATAATAATCATAAATTCACCCCCCAGATGTAAAATCTTAGTCTGAATAGAGACTGAAACTGTTTTTTGTACCAGACTATAAGTATCCTCATTTCTCAGGCAAAGTTGGGAATTTTAACATGGAGGTTTAAGTTTCTCTGCTCTGTTTTGGAGCCAGTACCTAAACCTACATCCTGGTTGGCTTGTGACATCATCAGTTTATTTTGTTTGCTAAGTATTAAAATTACAAAGATTGTCCAGTGCAGTTTTTAGCAGTACTTTTTGCACGTACTTCCTTTATCCGTATCTTTTTTTGTGCTTCCCACAGCTACCTCTCAGTCAGTCAGAATTCAACCTAAGCGTAGTGTCAGCTATGAGGGCTTTGCACTGTTAGCTTTATTGGGTGTACACAAATCTGTCCTCTTTGGCTGAGTGCTTCAAAGTGTTCGCTCTACCTCCAGTGACATCAACACTGACTGATATTTATATGCTACAAGTCCTTATACACATGTACCCTGTATGGACCTCAGTTCCACTAAAGGAGCACAATTGATTTTTTAGAAATACCTTTACAGTGCCTATCTTGGAAATTACATCTCAACAAATTATCTAAATGATCATGGTGTATTGTGAGACGCTGAAGACGCCACTTCAGTTAATGCTAATGCTAATCCCTCTCACTGCCTTCCTTATAGCAACACTTACTTAATGTTGCTGTCCGTCCCCTTCATACCAGAGTCAAAACATGATGGTTACCCTTGCATAATCCAAAGATAATCTGAGTCAGCCCCCATGGTGCAAGAGTGGGAAGTACACCATGTCTTATTTCACGAAGATACAAAGAGGGTGCGGGTGCCTAGTTACAGTTTCAGGTAGATGATAAGTCCAAGTCCACTCCTTTAAGTCACAAATCCTTCAGAGAGCTTTGCGGGTTCAGAGGTCAACAAACAGCCCAGCCCTCGGTACAGTCATCAAGGTAAATATTGCTGCACTCAGTCTCAGCAAACGCCTCATGGCCTGAATGAACATTTCATAAATGCTGATGAGCTGCTCCTAGATTACTGTTGGGCAAGCAGTTATTGCTGTGTAACATGTCTGGCCCCATTGTTTGAGGTGGGAACGACAATGATTAATTCAGCTGCACATTCAGCTACTTGGAAAGACCATGTGAAGAGGGATTACAGTCAAGGTTGTTGGCTCTGTGGCTGGAGGCCAAGAGTGGGAAACAGACACAGAAATGCAGGAAAAGGGAGGGGGGAAAAAAAGAGAAACACAGAGGAAAAAAGAAGATGTATGAGAACCCCACGGTGAATGAGACTGCCTACTTATCAGCCCTGAGCGTGATGTGCAAACACAGGCCTTTCAGGGCTGCCAGGCACACAATAGCTTTGTTTGCTATGCAATAGAAACCAGTTGTTCACTGCTGAGTCAATATTTACTGCCTAATGGAATGTGTGTTCTGCTACTATCCCTGCTCAACAATACTCGGTTGGAGGAGGGACGTTTCACCTCCCCTCCCTGTCTTTATTACTCTCCCCTTGCTGTCATCGTCTATCCCTTTTCATCCTTCCCTCCCTCTTCTTTATCTTACTCTCCTTATCATCTCATTCTTTACTTCCTTCACTCCCTCCCGTGCGCGCCCAGGGTTGTGTAACTCCCCGTTGCCCCGCATCCGCACCTCCCATCTCCTGTCAATCACAGATCGTATCTCAAATCTACACCTCCACTCGTCAACAAGAAAAGGCGGAAACACCATATAAGGTACCTGAGAGTGTGTTATGCAATTCAAAAACAAAACAAAAACTTCACTCATCCAGCAGGTAGAATCCCTAAATCCTGGGAATGTTTGGTGGTGGTGAAAAAAAAATTTTAAAAATGAAAAATCGGACATTCTGTCAAGTGTGTGGCACTAAGAGAGATTGAGATGGTTTAGTGATGAGATCATGGCAGTAAAAGAACGGTCCCTTTGTCCCCGAGCTTGTTGTTAGACAGTAAATGTGATACATGTGGTATTTTCACCACGGCTGCTGATAAACTGGAGCTTAATCACATCCATTTTTGTAAAGCTGCATTCGCCAGCATGCCTTCCTGGCTGAGTGGGCTGGACCCGTCTGACACACACACCTTTGCCCAGGTGTGGATGGATAAATACAAGCATGAAGAATATTAAGCTTTTTTTTTCTCTTTCTTCTCTCCCATGGGCCATCCCAGCAATCCATTCCACTCAGTCATGCTTCAGTATGGTTTCCTCGCAGCCCCGAGGATTTCTAAGGAGAGGACAGTCGTAGGAGTGACGGAATGGGGGGCTGGGGGGTTTCCATAGTGACACCGAGGCGATGAAAAGATTGGACCACTGGAGTGTGCAGTGGGTGACAGTGTGCGTATGTGTGTGCACGCAGACTCACTTCTAGAGCTAGACACAGTGGAACCATTCATGATCTACTATCTGGCCCCCCAGTGGCCTTCACTCCTAAATCAGAGGAAGCTTGAAGAGTTCAGATCCCTGCAGTCTTCTTCTGCACCAGACTCTTTAGCGCCACATGGTCATAAAAAATATTACAAAATAAGATTTTTTTTATTTTTATGTTTTATTCTGTCCAACAGACAAGCAATTAGAAGGAGACTAATTCTCTCCAAATGCCCTTTCTGTATGCTGATGAAGTGTTTTCATAGCTTTGGCTGCTAAAAAGCCAAATCCTTTTAAAATACTGGCATCACATCTGTCACACTTTCCAAACCAAATCATTTGACTACCGTTGTTATCAACGTGCGCTGCACTGTGAGCAACAGCCATCAATATTATTTAACCAGGGCAGTTAGGGCCTCGTCTAATCGCCTTTTAGTGCCATTTTCCACTGAACTTGACCTTTCGCTGAGTGCACCTACTGTGGTTGTGTGTGGTCAGACTGCATTTAATGGCAATTCATCAATGAAATGACTTAAAGCTTGTGTAGTTTGAGTAAAGATCCCTTTCTCTCCGCCCTGAGCATACATTACAAGGGAAATCATTTTCAAAGGGGCGTTGATTGTGTGGAGCCGACATTAATGAAAAATGTGCTCTTTGATAGAATTGTCACTTACTGGAGACTGTAATATGGGCAGAGCAGCCTTGAAAGAGCGGCATCAAATTAGAGCTGAAATGTTAAATCTGGTGTAATACTTTAAAGAGTAATTTAAAGATAAGACCATTTCTAATTTGTCATATGAAATAATTAATTATCTCTTTGGTAGAAATCTTAACAAGCCTGCTTAGTATGCATGCAAAATTTGGAATGGTAAAATCAAATTGACATCATTAAGTTATTATGTGTTAGATTACATCTATTTGTTCTCAAAAGGTCCCACAGAGTCTAACTGATGATTAAGTAATGAAATGAAAATGGATGATTAAATCAATGGTAGTATATATTAGCTCTGCTGTACCATCTGTGGATGCTAGCATTAATGAGGAGGGGGCTTTAACGCCTGAAAATTACAGAAGGCCTAAAGAGACCCTACCTCAATGCCAAAAGAAGCTGGGACTCCTTGTAAAATGTAAAGTGCACCACCTTCAGAAAAAAAATCCTTTAGAAAAAAATAAGGTAATTTTGAAGACAGCACCATTTCACAAAAAAGTTAGACTTATAGCTCAGTGTAGCATCCCCTCTTCTTCTGAAAACATCTGACAACAGTCCATAAATATCTGGCAACTCAGAAGACCAGCTGCTGGAGTTTTTGCAGATATCCCAGGTCTGTTTTGTCTTATTTAATTGTTTCAAGATGTGCCAAATGTTTTAAATGGGTACAAAGGTCTGGAGTGCAGGCAGGCCAGTTCAGCACCCAGACTCAGAAACAGCATGTGGTTTAGCATCGTCTCACTGAAAGAAACCTCTTTATACCTTTGAGCATTGATGTTTCCCCTCCAGGTGTGCAGGTGTGTGTCCTGGGATCATGTATTTCTGGATCATGTGGCTCCTTCTTCAGATGACAGAACTCTACATGTATTCGTGAATGACACGGGGAACTGTGTTCTTAAACAGAGATTTCCAGAAATGTTCCTGACCCCATTAAAGAATCATAAGAGACCAAAGACCTCCAACCTACAGTACTGATTCCTGGCCTTGTCCCAGGCCCTCAGAGATTTCTTCAGATTCTCAGAACCTTTTGATGATATTATAGCTTGTAGATCAGCGTTCTTCAGTCCAGCCCCCCCCCCCTTCCTGCGTGTCCTCCTCTGCTCATACACACCTGATGTGATCACCATGAGCTTGTCTTCAAGGATTACACAAGTATGTCAATGTGAGCGAGGTGTGTTGGCCCAGGACAACATCTAAAACCTGCAGGACATGAGGACCTGGACTGAAGACCACTGCTGTAGATGATGGGATATTGAGTCTTAGCAATATGACAGAGGACCTGAGAAACATTATTCTGAATTTGTGCCAGTTAACATAATTAATTGCAAAATGTTTTTTTTCCCTCTTTTTTAGTACTACTTACTTTTCCAGGTTTTGTTACCAATGTTCCAAATTTTTTAAGACATGTTGCTGACATCAGATTCAAAATTAATTTTAAAATTTTCATGAAATTATACAATATCTCAATTTTATTTGTTTTCTATGTTGTGTTGTGAGTAAAACATGGAGTTATGGGAGCTGTAAATGATCAAATTCTGTTTTAGTTTAAATTCTACACAGTGTTTCTTTTTGGAATTGGGGTTTACGTAGCAATAGAGCTAAGTCAGCCTTTTTATTTATTATTATGAATACAAACATTGAACGTCCTAAAAAATTAACATTTGAAATGGAAAGATTCTTTGTTCGCATTTGCTTTGTTATAAAGCAAAGATGACTTGCTACCTGCAGGTAGTTTCAGTTCTAGTGGTTTTGTCAATACATTTTAATATTTGGCCTGATGCAAGGAGACACAATGGCATAAAAAAAGCGTTGCTTCAGCTCTGCTGCCTCATGGCGGGTTAAATGGAGCGGAGGGCAATGAACAATTTTGCAACAATCCGCCTCCTCTGTGCCGCCTCAGGTTGTTCTTCCCCCTCTAAACCCATCGCTTCCTGGTGTTCCGGCTTAAAGCTTTACCCTGTGGGGTCCCAACAGGCTTGAATAAAACACAAGTGGATGCGGCAAGTTGCCATGGAAACTTAATAAGCCAGCAGTTGTAGCGAGAGACGGAGTCAACTACAGTACCCAGTGAAGCGTAGGTCTGAAGGAAATAAATTGAATGCTGTGGAGGGGAAGGAGACAGAGAGAAAAAAGAGGCAAGGGGGAGTGCATGTTATTGTGAAATAACCTTTTAAGTCAGAATTAAATATTTTTTCAGGAGCGTACAGCTCTGAGGTACCAACAGCCCCCCCGCCCCTCTCTTGTGTGCTTGAGGTTAAACGACTGTCTGCGTTGTCACAAGAAAGCTCTGGGTGGACTGGGCCGCCTTCTGCTGCGTGTCACAACCGGCGACCGAGGGATGCTTGGCTGCCTTCTCCCTCCTCTTTCCTGAACCTCACCTACAGCTGTCGTTGCTTTGACTGTTGGGCCATTACGTCGCACTCGTCTCCAGGGCGCAATTGATGTGCCTTTGGCTGTCAGGGCTCAAAAGCCTCCAACACGCCATCTGATTGCCAAGTATCCTTTATGCCACGTTCATTAACCACCAATCTATCATTAATTATCGGCTCCTGGCATTTATGTAGGGGTGGGGAGATTGATAGAGGGGGGGTTGGGGGATGGCATGCTGATTGAGCCGATCTATAATGGCTCACAACAAGCCAGATACCTCTTAACTTTTATTTATAAGAAGGGCCCTCTTCACCACTTGCCAGGGGTGTTGTTCATTTGTCTAGCTAACCCGATAACGCGAGTCCTCGCAGCGGCTGGAAAACAGCTTTATCTTCATTCTCCGGGTCTCTCAGGGTCCGTCTCCATATGTTCTGGACAGCTCAATGATCATCTCTCTTTAACTCCACGGGCTCCGCTTTTTCTCTCTTACCCTTTGAAGAAACAAATTAATTCCCCTCTGAGGCTTATGTCCGCTACCATCCAATATGCGCTTATCCATAAATATGTATGTAACTTAAAGGTGAATTATTTTCTTTTAATTTAGGGTTAGTTTGCAGCTTGGTTGCCCAGAAAGTCCTCTGTTATTTAGCTTTGCATAGAATTAGCTAGATTCTGCATTTGAAAAAAAAAAAAGGTTTAAGCCCTATTTTAAGGAGGCTGTCCATGACTTCCTCATGTTGCTGTAGTACTCCAAAAAAAAAAAAAAACAGGTCTTGCACAAATCTATAAATCATCCAGAAAGCTTAGCCTACATGTACCAAGCTAATGCACTGTAGCACATCCCCCTCCTCTCTAGACCTGATACTATTTAAAACATTTAAAGATGCACAGGACACCAAAATATAGCGTTGTCTTATCTTTTGACGAGTCGATAAGGCAGCATAATGGTTTTCTGCTAAAAGCTACGGATTGTGCTGCAGCTATTGACTCATCAGTTGGGCAGTTACTTAGTTACAACAGCCCTGGGAGACGCTTTCACACACACACACACACACACACACACACACACGCACACACACACACACACACACACACACACCCAGAGTCCTTGGGTTGCTCACAACATTTCATTTTCTGTGACTCACCTGGCAGGGAGAAAGATATTAAAACTAAGAGCAGGGATCAGACCTCGGATAACACAGTATAACAAGAAAAGGGTAGCGAGCGAGACGGAGTGAGAACTGAGACGCAGGAACAGAGGGAGCGACGGAGGTAGACGGGGGAACAGGAGTAGACGTGCAATGAACACCCCTCTGGAGCGCTTTATCCTGCACTGTCACACTCTGTTATCCCAGCAGTCTCCTTGATATTTAGTGACAAAGCCTAGATTAAGGCTGCCTACCTATCGCTGCTGTCCCCGCTCAACCCTGCAGGGCAGAAACAGCCAAAAAGAAGCCTTCTGCTCGGAGCTGATGAAAGGAAGTACATCAGGTGAAATCTGCAAGGTTTCAAGTCTAAGACGGGGTCAGTGTCAAGGCCAAAGATAGACTTGTTACCCTGGACATTATTCCAGCTCAGGCCACAAGGGAATGGAAGAGCTCAGCAGGTTTCATTAAAACCCCGGCGTGGGTTGTTCAGGCGACTGGTCGGCCTGCAGATTCTGGGAAGCAGTGAATACAGAGAGGGTCACTGGAGGCAGTTGACAGAAAATGACCTCTGTGCATTTTAGCCCTCAGAGGTTATTATATGCTGTTTCACCAAGGGCCCACAAAGGGTCGGCTTCGACTGCAGTTGGGTCCAGCAGTTTATTATGAACAGGGATGATGTAAACAGAGGCATCCAGAGGCTCAGGAAACCATGGACAGCTGCCAGTTACAATAATGCCTGCGTGACTATCACTGGAAACAGTTCACCGGATCTTCTGCTGGTAGGCATTTGCCG
The DNA here is from genome assembly GCA_018398805.1 of Hirundichthys speculiger. Classification (NCBI taxonomy): domain Eukaryota; kingdom Metazoa; phylum Chordata; class Actinopteri; order Beloniformes; family Exocoetidae; genus Hirundichthys; species Hirundichthys speculiger. Next base: position 2,042,453 of record JAGFBZ010000430.1, read on the forward strand.
ATTGTGCAAGTAAAAATGGCATATTATGCTAGTGGCAGTGCTTGTTTTTTGCCCAAATTATGCTCCTTTTCAAAATTATGCTACTTTTTAAAAAAAAATTATTGTGTGCACAAACTTCACAACTCACAAGACAAGTTTGAAAATGTATTTTAGTAACCCTGGCCTGACGTTCTGGGCGCAGTTGTTCAAAACCTGGGTAACTTTATCCGGTGGTTAGGCCTATACGTTTGGCGTGGCGGCCGCCATTTTGAAACGAGCGCTGGGAGAAAGACAATCGCAAAATAGGAGTGGAACCAACTGTTAATAGTAATCTATCGTTTTTAGTAGCTGAGATCTTCGTTTTCTAGATTTATTCTAAAATTGTGCTATTAAGACAAGAAAATATACGGATTATGCTAGCAGTGCTACATTTGGAAAAAGTTATGCTCAATTCCTCAGATTATGCCAAAAATTATGCTAGCACAATCGGCAAGAGCCTAACTGCTGTGCTGCTGTTTTGCTTCTGAAGCATGATTTTCAAAAGATGCTTGTTTTAGAGCATAATTTGGTACCATAACAAATAAAAAGGATGAAGATCGATCTGCAAAGACTTCGCTTTGTGCCAATATGAAGGCTGAACACTCCCGCAGCTGCCTACTGAGGAGAGTAACCCATGAAAGAGAAAAGACAGATTGATTGAGTTGTCACTAAAAAGACACAAAAGCAGAATTAGGAATCATGTATCATGGCTTTACAAGCCCGTTTCAAATGATTTGACTGAGCTCTTCAGGATACTGTCAGCTAAAACCCTCACGACACTTTGAGTTAATATACTTTTATTGTTTCACAACGCTGCAGCAGATGGTTATGATATGGATTACTCTGACAGTAAGTCAATAAGACCTAGATCCTGGGTTTGCATAGGATTAGTCAATTGTGTCGTGGCTTCTTCTTCTATGTTTGTTTTGGGAATTTCACATGTCAGTTTGAAAGCTGCGCCAGAAATCAGGCTATGACACGGTGCTCTAAGGTGATCTGGGAAAATAGAAGATGCTCATCCTAACAGTCATGCACACATCGCCCCACACAAATCTCATTTATTGTACCCCTGCCATATGTTAGACGTCCGCATGCTTTTACTCTGATATAGTCACACAAATCAAGCTCACGGAGCAGCTTTGGTTACAATTAACCAATGCTCCATCCAACCACAGGTCAGCAATTAAAAACCATCCAATCACATTTGTGTGACAAGCAAATGCCTTTCATCACAGTGGGGATCCAGACGGCTCCTTACGGCCCACCTGCCCCGAGCGCTGTCTCAGGGATAGTCTGGAATAGCTAATGAGGCCGTGCTGCTTCCAGCCATCCAGTTTGGAAGGCTCACACCAGTCCAAAACAGTAAAAATTCCACTTGATCTCGTCATCAAGCCTGGCTGTTTTTTACGTGTCAGCATTCTCCTGTTTGATCCCTCATCAGAGCAGACAGAGGAGGGGGGGGGGGGGGGGGGGGGTGGGGGGGGGGGGGGGGGGGGGGGGGGGGGGGGGGGTTCTGGTGTGTTTAACAGACTTTCATTTGAGTTTGCAGGCACCTGCTGTGCACATCACAGCACATGCTTTTCAACTGCAGCCGTAGCGAAGGGAGGAGGGGAGCCGGACTGGGAACAACAAGAAGTCTTTTTTTGTAAACGGTGGACTCGTCTCTCCTCATCTGTGTTTAAACGGGTTGTCATGTTGTTGAGAGATTTTTCAGGAGCTGATGGGCTCCACCTCCGCTGCTTTGAGCTGCACGAAACACACTTCACAGAGCACGTCTCAGCTGCGAGGCGCTTTGGATACACATTTGTTAAAAGCCGTCTATTTTTAGCTGACACAGGTTTAGTTTATGCAAAAGTAGGGAGGGGTGTTATTTCACCCCGAAATTTGATTAATACATTAATAATGAAACAAAACGGGTGAGCAAAGTTATCTCTTGCTTGGCTGCAAGAAGCCAAAACCCTTTTTTGTCCTGATGTTTTGAGAGGCAGAGTGTTGAGTGCTCTCACATCTGGAAAATCATATCACAACAACTGATGTACGAAAGGTCCAGCAGAGAGGGAACACGGGGGGGTAAAGGGTGCGCGCTCTAGTGATATATGGTCATTGTCATGACAACACCTGCACATACAAACTATTTGTGATTGTTTACTCAAAAACACTAACATTAAAGAACGACTAAACATCACTTACAAAAATGAACATAATCGTATTTTATACTGCTATTTTACAGTTACTAGTATACTTGCATTTTAAACAGAAAAAAAAAATCTATATCTATATCACATATGCTTGATTAACATTTGTTTATTAGCATTACTTGAATTGACAGCCATTAAACCTGTATTTATACCTCCAAAATTCTAATGCTTTGGATAAACATATTATTTAAAACCTAAACTAGACGAGAAGAATAAAACAGATTTGGTTTTCCTAAATCCCGCTACATTTTTAGCCTTTTAGGTCTATTCTGTGTAAGAATTAACCTGTTTGACACATTTTATAGTTTTAATATTATGCTAGGGTGACCCAAAAACCCTAAAAAGACGACACCCTACTGGCCTCTTGTTGATGCTGCAAAAATACTCAGATAGTCAAAGATGACAAAGTAGCTTTATAAACCATACATTTATTCAAAACATGCCTTTTCTTTTTGAAATGAACATTTTCTGACATGTAAACATGAATAATACCTTATAACCAGTGACATGTGCTGAGATTCTTGGCTGGTGAGACACTGACTCCATCAGAATCAGATTTACACATTTATGAACCCAACAGAGGAGATTAGTCACCATTAGTCAGCAGTAGTTAGCAGGTTATGTTTTATATGTCATATCAGCATCTTTTTAAAAGATTTTCTAGTGGCCTTTATTGGGTAGAGAGAAAGCAATGGCAAAAAAGAGACACAACATCTTACAACTCTGGAAATTGAACCCACAAACCACTATGAGAGTTCACCCACTGAACCACTAGACTACCTAATAAATACTATTGTAGTAGCCTGACATTATACTGATTTTTAAAATTAAATTGCTCCATGCAATGCTGCTGTGATTAGTTAGGGTACAAATCAACCAATAATCCATCAAACAACATTTGTAGCTCATTCCACAAACATTACACCACCACACACCACAAAAGAGAAGACAAAGATAAATAGTGACAAAATGAAAAACACTTTTCCCCCTCAAACTTACTTGGCTTTCTTTAGTTTTAAATTTTTCCATCCACCTTTCTCCTTGCGTTTTCTGCTTCCATCTTTCTGTTGACAGACACTAACGTTAGTCTGCTTTGTTGGTTTTTAGGCCTATCTGATAAATGATCGTCTTAGCGCCCCCTGCTGTTAGTTGATAGAATGAAAATGTTGGTTATTGAACAGGGCCGACGGCCGTAGACCAGACAGCCGTTCTGGACTTTTCCAGAATCCACAGATTACAGGTCCGTCCCTGGGCCAGCACAATCAGGAAGTCTTCATTATACCTGCAGCTTCCACTAAATGCTTGTGCCAGTTTTTATGCTGCGTTTTTCTCTTACGTCTAAAGAGAGCCCAGCTCTCCCTTCAGCTTTCCCCTGTCTGACTTTCCTCCAGCCCTCCCCACGACAATTGATTCTCCCACTAAATAGCTATAAACATCTTTCAACACGAGAATACAAACTAGTCAGTGACGGCGAGGCATGGGCTTACGATCTGCAGGCTGAAATGCTTTTTCCCCGTCTGATCTCTTTAATGTCTTGTCTCAATAGGCAAAAAGCATATGTTGGGCCTCAAAACGGAGGAGCTCATCGCTCATGACATACCATTAGTGTTCAAAAGGCCAATTATAAAAACCTACAAGGCACTCAGAGTCACTGAAGACTTCGATTGGAGTTTGACTTTACTGCGATTCACGTGCACAGCTAAATATCAAATAATAGATAGAAGATCTTTAACGTAATTAGCCTTAATGGACGGCAAAGTCACGCTGTCAAAAATGGACATGCAGGCAGCAATGGCATTTAAGAGGAGATGGCAGGGAACCTTTATTACCAAGTCAAAGACAGGCTGAGAGAGGAAGGACAGATGGAGAAGTAAAACTTCCGGACGTGAGTGGTACCACCCAGCAATTTTGAAGCAATTGCTATTCAGTCTCATTGTTGTGAAAATACCTCCCTCCCCCCCAACCTTTTTAAATTTAATCATATGTTGACAGAGCCAGATGAACATCATTTCCACCACTGTCGCGTCCGCGGGCGATATGAGCAGCAATGTTGACCAACTGCTTCAAGGTGACCGCCAGTAACTGCGGTCAGCTGCATTTAGTGAAGACTTTTTGTGAAGTCAGCCCCATTAAGTCAGGGATAATTGTGTGTGTGTTCTCCATGGTGAATATTTGATCTGCTGTTTGCCCTTTGCCAGCCACACACTGCAGAATAATGGCGCTCTTTGAGAGGCACAAGGCAAAACCTTCAGCTCCTTCAGCCCAGCAAGAGGCCAGCCCAATTACTCCATCAATTATTAATTCATCAGAAAGGTCGTCCCTTTGCTCCATTATCCACACCAGTCTGAGCATGCCAATGTCATGAGTGTTAACAGGCCCTTCAGGTCACAAACCGGCCAGACAGAGAACACAGACACCTCAGAGGACTCGTCTGACTGTCTGAACTACTGGGGAATCCTCTCTGGATAAATAACGTGGATTCTACAATTTTAATATTAGAAAACAGGATAGGATAATACAATAGGTGGTCAGAATTAGTATATTATTGATATACAGTCATCCCTTATTTTTTGTGGTTTAGGGGGACTGGTGTTCTAAAATTTCTTCCTACCGTAGCTGAAAATTATAGCCTCATCTGTAATATGTGTAATACAGCACATACTGTATATCTGCTCTCCTCTGTGTTTTGGGTGGTAGCATTTAATAATGTCCCTAAGCTAATGAAATATTTAGCTTAACGTTTTTGCAGAAAATGTTCAGATGGAACTTTAAAAAGTAATTATAAGTCACTAATTTAATTACGCATTTTTCTCGCGTAATGTAACGGATTACAATTATGTTTGAGATTTATCGTCTTGCCAACGAATATATGACAAACCCGGTAAAGTAACTTCCTGAACAAGGTTTAATATGGCTGGAAAAGCACATTCACTCACACACAGGCACATGCATCATAAAGACGTGCATCTGAATTGTCTGTCAAACCTATGCAATATAAATACTGTGCGCACAAAGTATTAAATGTTAGGCATTCTGAGCATTTGATTTGTCCCTCAAACGTATGTGCATTAAATACTGTCCATACAAAGTATTAAAAATATAAGAAACTAACCTTTTCTCTTCTGCGATAACAGTCAGGCAGCAGAATATAGGGTAGGGTAGGAAGTATGAGTAGGAAAATCAAAATCCATGAACTGGAGCCGGAGCCCCCCGAGCCTCAATAATGTGTTTAAAATATGTTTAAAAACCCCAAAAAAGTAGCGAGACACTGCAGCAAAACAAGACAAAGGCTCAACTGTGGTCTTTCTGTTACCTTCACAGCCTCTGGTCTCTGAACCGTAATAAAAAACTGCTGGTATTGTGCTATTTTTGGCTCGTAATTAGCAGCTAACATGCTAACAACGACAAGGCTACCTTCTTAAAGGGGCCATGCTGGCTCACAACATTTCTTCACTGTAAGAGAACATTTCTTCACTGCACAACATCCTGTGATGTTTCCGTGATTTTTCAGAAATGTTTTTAAATTATATTATACATTTCTGAAAAATCCACGAATAACTAAAACCGCAGAACTTAAACCGCGAATTGGCAAGGGATCACTGTATATGTAATTTTTTTTAACTGTTATTAAGCTCTGGCCAGGAGTTGTTGAGATGTTGGCTAAAAAGTTATCTCCGGCATTAGATGCATTAGATGCAAAGTACAGTTTGTAAACCCAAATTTAACTTAGTGTTCTAACATGTGGCAGCTTATTTAGTGAAACCAATACAGTGAACGGGTTGCTGGTCCGTTATACACCAATGCCACCGCGGTTGAGCTGAATTATTTTACAGGCTGCGGTTAGTGCAGTCAACCAGACATGCATGTCTTTGGACTGTGGAAGAGTCTTAATATCCAAAACACGTTGGGCCTCATTCAGAGAACATGAGCAGAACAAATATGAGTGTAAATTGTTTGCAGGGTGAATCCAGGTGGTTTCTGAATTCATGACACTGTTAGTCGCATTAGATACTTTCTGTAGATACAAACAAAATCTCCTCCCGCCTCCGACTACATTTGGAGGTTGTGTCAATAAGGAATGCACATAAATGTTACTTGTCATTCACAGATTTTACAACAGTGATCCCCCTGAACTGTTATTTTTTTCACAGTATGCACATACCTTTTTACCCAGTGAACCCAGAGTAGGTTCTTCACGGGTGATTTATCTGCAAATCTGCCCACACTTATCAAAGATTTCACAAATGAGGCCCGTTAAGTCCAGACAAATAATCTTAGGTTTGGAGCTACTTTACTCACATCGTATTTGTATAGTTTTGTAGTTTGTGTGGTTGTGAAAATGTAAAACTCTTAGAAGTCCAGCTGGAATTGTGACGTGTATTAACTCTGACCATGCCAGTCTGATCAATACGTCCACGGGGAATAATAAAACTGGATTGCAAGGAGAAATAGTCATTAATTAAACAACCAAACTGTCAGGTGTTATGACTACATGTGCAATCATGACATAACTGTGTACCATCGGGGGATGGGGAGCAGCATTGTCAGTAAACCTCACTTCAGGGAATCACAGCAGGAGCAGATCAATCCGGTTTGCACCATGACCAGTGGCAGGTTTGTGGTCCTGTGTGGTTACATGTCACAGCCAGCGGAGCTGTGGCCAGTGTTAAATGTGTTGTCTGCTTTGACCTTTAGTTAATGGTGCTGGCACTCCCTTTCAAAGGTCACATTTTACATTTCAACCAATCACCACTCGTTGCATTAACTGTCTGTGTTCTAGCGACTGGAGGAAACAAAGCTCACGGAAGATCAAAATACAGTATGTTGTATTTGGGCAGACCTACGTGTAATGATGTGTTCAGCATGTGATGAGGTGATAATCATTTTCATGGTAAATTTGATAGGATGACATGATATGACCTTTACACAGCCTGATATGTGTGTGTGCAAGGTCTGGCTTATTTTACAACATCAATATTTATGTTAATGACATATAAGAGTGTTATTACCCCCTGCATCACAGACAGGCCACCTGTATTTTTGTCTGCCACTAGACAGAAAGTGTGTGAAGAATTAGACAACATGGAAAATAGAGCTTTCAGACATTTATTGCCAAAACAGATTTTCAATTACAAAGCAAAGCAGTCTACATTGGCGAATTATAAATTGCTAAGGCTGTCTTCATTAAACTGCATTATTAGTCATATTAGCATAAACTGCATAATTAAATGTGATTATCCATCATTATTCACATAAATTACATTTAAGCCACCGATCACTGGGAAAAAAAAAAAGGAAAGGAAGTGTCTGTTTGTGCTTCATTTTTTGTTTTTTTTTCCAGCTTTTTATTTGACTGTCCCAGTTTGATAAACAGAGTTAAAATTAATAGTTCTGTTTTGTTGAAGAGTTTGTAAAAACTTTCCTTAAAACTTTTCTTTTATCAAGACAGTTCCAAGAGTCAACATCTCCACCTGCATGCTCGGTCCGACCAGGAAGTAAGAAACGCTGCAGTTCCTCAACTGACCACTAGGTGCTGGCGCCATGACAGAGCAAATCTCCATCCTGAACATGTTTTAGTGCTAATCAGAATGGACCATGGTACAAATGCTACACTATATGATGTGCTTTTAATGGGTTCTATGTTTTAGTATTTCAGCCTTATTATAAATTAAGTTTGGTGGGACTGAAAAAAAATAAAAACATGTTAAAACAACACAACGATCTTATAACGCTCTCTTTTGCTCCTTTCTCCTTGGCTATTACTTCTGCACTTTGCTGTCTCAAGTCAACACAAGTCTCTACTGAATAAAACGGGCGGCGCAAGAACGTATCCCAGGATTTAGACTGTACTTGTCTTGATGTGGACTTGACACAGAACTTCAGCCCAGACCGATGTCGTTTCACAAAACAGAAGTACAGACAAGTGCACATCTTGAGAAACAGCCTATGTTTTGGTGTGGCTGTGTTAACTGGACAAACGCTTAGCTAATCGAGTGTCAGCTACACATTGCGGTCATTTCTGACGGTCGTCTCTGAAACAACATTTGAGATGGGAAGAGCCTTTTTGCAATGTGAGAAAAAAGAGGCTTCAAAATCGCTACATAGAAAACCGTTACATTGGCTTGTCCAGTTCTTTTTATACAGTCTATGGGCAGCACAAAGGCACTTTAGCTCAATGGGTCCCCCTATAGGTGTGGAGGGTGACACTGTCTTAACTTGTTTAGTCTCTCGGTAAGTCCCTCTGTTGTTTTCTCCTCTTTTGAGTCTTTAACTTACCTCTGTCATGATGTCCACTTTAACTCTGAAGTAGCTCCATCGCTAACAATTTGTGACAAAATGATACGAACCTGCTTCAAGAGACAACCAGGATGTGGGTTCAGAGTAGCGTTGACTGGTTGTTGCTGTCAGCAGGGATGGCAGACAGCTAGAGCCAGACAGCGCCTCCTAGTAAGTCATCTAATATTCCTTCAAACTAATTTGAAACTGATATTTTAACATGAAGAAAATGTTTTTTAACAGTGTTTAATACGGTTTGATCCTGGGAACATGACATTGCTGTGGAAAGCTGTTCAAACTTTGTTAGAGCTTAATGATATTTTGAGCGCCATGTAATAAATAGGATGCATCCATTTGGTGATAATTCAACAACAGACATGCAGTTATTCACGACTGCTTTTACAAGACCTCTTTCAAATCATTTCTGCTCTTTGGGAAACAAGAGCGGGGACGTTTCGATGCAGTGTCTTACATCGTCATGGCAACGTGCAGAAAAAAGCAATTGCCGAATCTTCCTGGTGGACTTGGTGAGGTAAGGGAACAGCTTGCCAGCCTCTGGTGGGGGGAGACAAAATCAAAACAAAGCAGGAGTGCAAGTGTGCATGGAGGTGTGTGTGTTGGAAAATGCTGACTGGATGAATGCAGGTTATCTTCAAGAGCTCACAAAGCCATGAAAATATGTGATGACAGAGTCTGGTGAACAAACTCTGCGGCTCACATGGTCACACGTGGCCACACTCATGCACACACACAAACACACACAGATGCTTTCACGCTCACTAAAGGCTGCCACGGCAGATGGAGCCACTTAAATTCTGTTACAAGTACCTGCCTGGAATATGAGAAGCAGTTGAAATCTGCGATAGCAGCTTGTAGCCAATGTGGGTGTTTTGAGGAATGTTTGTATTCTCAGATTATGATGCAGTTATAATCCACTGAAGCATGGAAACGCACCTTTTTGCAACCATTACTTCAGTTTAGACATAAAAATGTATCTGTGTGTTTATATTTAGACACCCAGGGCTGTCAACTGAATACTCCGCTGTGACGGCTGGGCTGAGACTACCACTTTACATAAAAGCCCTGAGAATCAAGTGAGTGGCATGTTGCTGCACAAGAACCATTTTTAATAATCAAATTCCCCTGTGGCTTGAGAAAGAAATATGTTTGCCTGTGTGTGTGTGTGTGCGCACGCACCTGTGTGTCTGTTCGTTCCTGTTCTCATTAGGATCTACAATACAGGGGCCTGCTTCAATGTTGTTTCCTGTATAGCCTATTACTGCTACCTGCCCCGGGGTTGGAAGTTGAAGCCTGAGACAAACAACGAGTCGTGTGCAGTAAAATGCACCCAGGAGATTAGTGTGGCGAGGAAATCGGGGTGTGTAAGAGGGGTGAACTTAAGGTTGAGTCAACCTGAGGCCATAGTGGGCTGTTGTGGAAAGATGACTCCCAGCAAAGCTTTTAGTGTGGAGAGCAGGTGACAAGAAGGAGGCAGAGAGAGGAAATATTTTCTGTAATTTAATTCAGAAAATAGACAATTGCATTATTAAAAGATAATTGCACAAAACCATAACCTTGACTGTAACCTTTTCACCTACATGTAACAAAGGAAAGTACCCTCTTTAAATTCTAACACACATACACATATACATATATATATATATATATATATATATATATATATATATATATATATATCACATCATCTGGTCCTTTTCCATGTCCTAAAAAGTGAAAATACAACCACATATGACCAGAGTGGAAGTGGAGACGCATAAAAGTTCACTGTACAGTTACGTCAAATCAACCAATCACCGGTGATTGGTGATGGTTTCTGGTGTCAGAAAGGCTCTGAACCTGAAGTAAGAGCAAGAATCAAATTTATGAACTACAAGCAGCTGTAGTGCTGTGTGCAGAAACCAAAAAGGAACCAGAACCTGTTTCTGGAGAGCCTCTGTATTTCCTGTTTATCCCAGTGAACAAAAAAAAAAAACAAAAAAAAACCTGTGATTGACCACAGAGATGCCTGCAAGATAACTAATGAATAGTACTGAATTGTAAAAAAAATAGTCATTTACTTAAAGTTATAGACAAGAAATCTTCAGATTCTATTTGTTTTAGCAAGAACCGTGTTGATTATGAATCATAAGAGAAATTAAAATGCAAAAATGTCAATTTGTCTTTTTTCCAGGGGAAATGAATGTGACAGTTAATTTCTAGTATTTTGCTAATGAACGTTGCAGTTGATAGTCTCAGGCAGATCATGACAGGATCTCTAACTTTGATGGCACAAGAAATTCAAAGATTTTTTTGGAGGAGGACAACGATAAATCCTGTGGAAAACAGCTAATTGTACATTTAATCAACATGAGATGTTATCTCAGATCATAAGTGAGAGTGGGCTGACAACTGACAAATGCTATGAAGTGATATTTGTTTTGTAATGAAGTATCTGATGTCATGTGCATTTAAAAATGCCTTTTTCCATCACTGAAAGAATGTAGAAAATCTCAGATCTACAACTATAAATTCTTAGAGTGAAACACAATGAAAAGACTTGATTTATTTGATTTATGTTAGTACAGCTCCATTACTCCTACTTGTTAACACTAGAAATGCCCCCCCCCCCCAAAAAAAAAAAAAACAGAAAACCTTTCCAACATCAGAAAAGATTTTGTAGATAATTTTTTTTTTTATGTTAGCCTATAAAGACCTAAAGAAACACAGAGAAATGGAGCAACAGCGAAGCCTGTGGTTTATTGACTGTTGAATTGCTTCAGCTTTCCATTCTGTGGTGCAAACGCAACCAGAGAAAAAGCCAGTAAAGGTACAGCGTCCTTCAGGGAGCTCCCCGGCCCTCATAACCCTCAGAGAGACCTGAGAACTGTTTGGTCCAGATGCTCCTGAGGTCTAAAGCATCTTTGCAACAGCGATATAAAGCAGCTGTTAGGTTAACACAACTGAGACCTGGACGACAGATGTTTTTAATCAGTCATTCTTTCACGAAGCCGACTGGATCCAGGAAGTGACACCAGAGATTTGCACAGCTTGCAGATGAAGGTCTATACTGAAAGGCTACGCCAGGGTCAGGCTTTAAAGCAGAGGGGGAACTTAGAAAGTCTCTACCAACTGCAAAGTGCTGTCTGCTTCATTGAGGAAGGAGCTGTATTTTGCAGCGTGTCTACGCTATCCTTAGCTGAAATTTAGCAGGTGTTGGTGGGGACGGCTCACTCTGATACTGTCAGTCACCATGTTTTCCAATTACCATAGCCTGCACACCAACATGATTGCCTGATTGGCAGTGTTATTTCCGTGGCAATTATTGTGATTCTGATTATGTCAATCATTTCACTCTCTTCTCCACGTGGCATCAAATAGCAGCAGCTCCAGCGCCTGGCTTTTTTACTTCCCCTCATGTGTCTAATGCCTGTTTGAGGAATATTCTCTGTTTTTTGCAGTAGAAAAACTTTTTAAAAATTCATGTTCTGCTTGCCTCCAGCGCTATTACCTTTGAGCTCAGTAGCTCATTCTAAATTACTAACGGCCTGTATATGGTCCCCATAATGATCATTTTCACTCCGTGTCAGTAATAATTGTGAGGTTACTTCTATTATAGTGCAAGCTCAGGGCTTCTAGTTTTATCTTGCTATTTCTTGTATTATTCATGTCATCTTTGTGTCTTTGACTTCCGCTACAGTACCCTCCATTTAAGCTGCAATTATTACTATTACCTCTTTCAGACTCCAGTAAAAAAAAAAAAAAAAAAAAAAAAGAGGAAAAAAGCCTTTTGTTCATTATCATCATCATCTATTTACCATACAATTTAATTAGTGAGCCATCAGATGAAAGGTCACAACGGTAATCAGTCCTTTGAGAACATGTTTTTCTTCTCAGGAACCGGTCCACTGGGCCTGGCGTTACGTCTAAGAATGGCTAATGACTTCGCTTTCCCATTTTGTGGCCACAATAATTCGGACACCTGCTCTTTTGAACTAATGCCTCATCCACGGGAACAAAGTCTGGCGAGGTGGCCTTAAAGTCACACATAGGTCATACAGACAAAGCAAAAATACAAAAACTGTCAAGGCTTTATTCATGAATTTCTCAGATGATGCTTTATTTATTTATTAAGGACCCAGCTTCTTTTTATTACATTTTTCCTCTAAATTTTGGAAATAGGTATGTAGTTCAAACAGCCTGCAATGTCAGCCGTAATATCTGCAGCTACCTTTTGTACTCGGATGTGGTTATATTGCTTTTTAACCACTAGAAATCCAGTCCTGAGCCCACACGTTGACCATACCTTAGAAATGCAGAAGCCGGAAACCAAAGGTCACTGAGTCTGATACTTTTAGAAAGTCTATAGGCATCCCTGTAAGAAGGGATGCAATCCAATTTAGTCCAGTTTGAAATACCTCAAAAGCTACTGGAAGACTGGCTGTTCATGCTGAAGGTGCTGTGGTCTTTCCCTGAAGTTAATCTGGTGTCAACATGAGTCTGGTCTTAACGTTTCTTCTACTGATGGCACTGGGTTGTGTTTTTTTAGCACACAGTGTATGCACACCTAAGCATCAGTGTGAAAGACTGGTACAGTGTTTTCTGCAAACATTTGTGGTTCCTGACAATAAATCCTGCTACGTTTGTGGATCAGTGGAGTGCAGGATTTACACCCAGCAAATATGGCATTCATCCATTTTCATAGACGAGAACCAAAAAGGTTGCTAGTAAGTTACATATCCCTTTATCCTTTTGATTTATTTCAGAATTCAGCTCCTTGTCTTGGAAACATTAGCATTAAGGATACCTCTTGACTGAAATATTTGGTACAGGCCAGTTCCTGGTGGTTAATCACGAGAGCGGCTGGTTGGTCGTAGAAACCACCATGACTGTTGTTCACTATGGAGCCCCGTTTGGGTCATAATTCAATGGATAAATGAGTCTATTATTATGAAATATGGGCATTTATTATTATGAAATATTTCCCATTATTATGATAATGGTCTCGTTTTTCATAATAATTAGCTTTTACATAATAATTGCTTTGTTTTTCATAAGAATGATTTGTGTGTCAATCACAGCAGAGAGGGCGGAGCCATTTATGTGATTGGCTGCTCTTTCATTCAGGCATAAGCAACAGAACAGTGAATATCGATAGTGGGCGAGAGGTGCAATGTATATACTCCAGGCCAGTAGGTGGCAGAATGCACCTCAGTTTACGGTTAAAAGTTGACATCGACTAAGAAACGTCAAGGTTTCCCGTAGCTCAGTCCGAGCTGCCGTAGCTACAATCGGACTAGGAGCGCACCTTGATGACGCCACGGCCCGCTGCTAACGGGACCTCACGGCCAAAACTAGTCGATGTCAGAGCGTAGAATGGAGAAGGATCAGCCAATGAGTGTGCAGGTCAACCACTGGCCCCGCCCACTGGCAAAATGTCATTATTATGTAAAAGCTCATTCTTATGAAAAAGGAAGCCATTATGTAAAAGCTCATTCTTAGGTAAAAATATCCATTCTGAAATAAACTATTATGCATTAAAGTAAGATTAAATAATAATAATAAAAATGTATTTCATAATAATTACATTGTTTTCATAATAATGGGAAATATTTCATAACAATACACATATATTTCATAATAATGGGAAACATTTTATAATAATGGATACATATTTCATAATAATAAATGCCTGTATTTTATAATAATAGACTAATTTATTCATTGAATTATGACCCAAACCGGGCTCCATAGTTCACAGCATTACTAGTGCTCTAAATGTAGCATGTAAACAAACTGTCAACATGGAAACGAGTTGTTAGTGCTTCAGGATGCACGCAGAGGTTTGTGAAAGGCTCATACTTTTTGACCAATTTAGCAAAAATGTAGGGCAAAGACTGCGATGGCAAAAGGCGGTGGAACAAACTTTGAGAATCAGCAGATAAGGGCAGATTGGGCAGTTCACATTTGTGACAGATAAATAACTGATATATACTGTAAGTATACCTTTGAGTTAAGAAAAGTTTTTCTTTTTTTAATCCTATTATCATAACTGTCAATTTTCACTCTTCAGTAGTCAAGTGTTCATGCAATTCTGCCCATTATCAGTTCATTTCAATTCAAAAATACTTTAATGATCCCTGAAGGGAAATTCAGTTGTTGCAGTAACTGCCATGATTCACTGTAGAATCATCGAAGACACTTGAATCATGACATGAAAATGTAAGTAAATAGCAAATAGTTTCATCAACATCAAATCATTCTATCAGAAACAGAACATTACCAGTCAGTTCCAAGAGTCCAACTGCCAGCCTTTAGGTCATCAGAATGACTGTAGTATATGGAGTTAGTGTCAAACCTAATATACTATAAAGCAGCCATTCCCAAACTTCAGAATACCACGGGCCAATTTGAAATGTGAAAAATCTCCGCGGCCCACCCAAACCTTTAATCACAACTGTGATCAACATACAGGACTAGAAGCTATGTTCCGATATTAAAATAAGGGATCAACAAATGAGGTGACACTTGTCATTTCAAGTTAAGATGACAGTAGAATAACATTCAATTGGTTTGTTTTATTACTTATGTTTTTTTTAATCATCTAATGAACATTTTACAGTAATTAAAAACATATTTAAAAAAGATCGAGGATTTAAAACACATTTGTTTAATTTTAATGACCTCTCACGGCCCACCTGCAGTACCACGACGGCCCACCAGGGGGCCGCAGCCCACACTTTGGGAATCACTGCAATAAAGTTATGCCAGATACACCTATAAATATCAATCTTAGGGCGACACTGACACCAAGATTGTTTCACACTTCAGAAATGTAACATACAACCTCGGTTTTTATCACCATCATTACAATATGATAGGTCTATTCTGGTGTTTGAAGTGTGACACAACAGACACACTCAGCAACAATGATCCATTTCTGAATGACGGCTGACAGACTGCTCCCTCTCATACACCCACATGGTCACACACCCATAATCACCTTAAATATCAACCATCTTATCTTGCCTGAACTCACTATAGTATGCTGCCTGATCAAAGTAGAAAACAGCAGCCTTCAGTGTGCGTGTGTGTGCGTGTTAGAGTTTATCTCAGCAGCTGCTCTGTCAGCATACTCCCAGTTCAAGGGGGGGTTGGTGGTGGTGGTGGGGGTGGTGGTGGTGGTCCACACAGCATGGCTAAAGAACTCATCAACAACCTCAGGCACCATGTTTGGTGTGTGGGATGATGTGCTGCAGACTCAGCCTCTAAGCTCGCAGAAAACCCTTCCAACACACACAAACGCATCATCACCAACGGACCCGTGTGCACATTAACATGCTTACTGTCTGCATTCATCCAGCAAATATGCTTGTTACCCACAAGGAGATGCATTTTTATTTATTTTTTAACAGGGGTTAAGATTGCAGAGAGCAGGGCTGTTATGAAAAACTCAAATTTGATTTGTTATGAATGCAAAGCACAAAGCTGAAAGCTCTTGGGGTATTTAGTCTCTGGCTATAGGCTTAATGAGTTTGGGTGCGCATTGAGTATGCGCCGCATCAATGTGTGGGATGTACGCGGGTGCGTCAGTATTTTTGCGAGTCCAAATGTGTGTTTGTTTTGTACTTATCAAAGGGAAGAGCTCTCTCGAAAGTGTAATGCACTTATGTGATGGCTAGCGGCTGGAGGCGGACAGTCTAATTCACTCTCAGAGGCTAATTCCATGCTAACAAGTCTGCCATGCCACATGCTTGTCCTTGCCCACAGCCCAGTGGGCCAGTCTCAAAGCAAACCAATTAGCCAGCATCGCTTTGGGTCTGTCAAACCCCTCCTCAGAAAGTCACTCTAAACTTTTCCCCTCGGAGGCTTTTGAATGAGGGAGGTCTGTGAGGAGCGTAAAGAGCTGCGCATTAATAAGCCTGTATCGCTGACATGAAAGACGTCTGGCGAGTGACATCAAATACACAAGGCTAAGCTGCCTTGCCAATTAGCTAAAATAGCTATTTAATGACAAATCATCCAGCCAGCAAGTGAAATCACTTCTAATGCAAAAGCGAGGGGATGGATAGATTTTTAATGGATGTTTTAGCGTGCGGAGGGATTCTTTGTGAGAACTTGCTGCGGCCTATCAGTCTGAGTTGGAGCACAGCAGCAAACATGCTGGTGTCAGGACCGGCTAAGTGGACGGGCTTGACACCGTGCAGGATTGCAGCAGTTCCTTGTGGGAGTTGCTAATTGGATGGTAATTAATGAAATGGAGGCCAATAAATACCTTTGAGCGTAGGCTTGCCAAGGACACGGAGGTGAGGGGAGGGAGTCTGTGAACCAAAGACAGAGGCAAAGCTTCAGGACGGACACCTTTTCACCGTCGTTACAGCTAATCCTCGTTCCTTTATTCCTCGTCTCAACAGTTAAATAAAACTGCTCCCCGTCCTCATCATTTCATTTCCACTCCTCTCCCTTCTTCTCCTTATCAGGCCCCCTGCCTATTCTATCTGCCCCAACTTCACTTGTTTCCATGGAAACGCAGGATAAAAAGAGTTACTCCTAGATTAAATCAAAGATTTTGAAGTGCCGAAAATATTACAAGCTCTTTTGAATCATGTTCCTCGACTTCAGGATGATACTCCTGTTTTCTGCTTCCAGATGCTGCACATGTGTCCCTGACTTGACTGGGAGATAACAGATGCAGCAGCCGGGCCTTTTCACGCTGATGCAGCTGTAGGTCCGGTTCATCTCTGCGGGACCAATGAGTGCTTCTTTCTTACAGTTTTATTTATCTGCTCTTCGTCAGGTCCGTCTGACCAATCTGTCAGCTGTCGTCACATCTGCCCAGAAGAGGATTTCAACCTGCATAATTGATGTAGGCTAGAAGAAGAACAAATCCTGAAAAAGATTTTTGGGATGTTTCTACAGGACACGACGATCCTGATGTAGCGCAGCATACCTGACAGTACACAGTCATCTCTTTGATCCAGATCACCATTTAGTACACTTCAAAGAGTGGCTGGAGTAGCCTGCTCGCTCAGCGCTAATAAACAGTGGCTTTGTGCTTTGGCGCTCTGCTGGTGGTGTCTGCTAGACTGCAAAACAGATACAGACAGAAGGTGTTTCCATCAGAATCTTCTGAATCACATTTCATGGTTGATGGTTCACAGCAACAGGAGATTCTGAAGATTCTTCTTGGCCAACATCTATTAAAAAGATAGCAATAGTGTTATGGTGTAGCACTGCTGCAGATGCTAAACTGGCAACCATTCATGCACCTGGATGCCTTTCCTCAAGCTCTCAAGCAGGTTCTGATCTTATTACACTTCATACACTGCAAATTATTTGGTTCTATCCAAGAAAAAAAAACCTTACATTTAGAAGCGTTAGATATTTTTTCTTGTTTTAATACATTCTGATTTTAAGTCTTCAATTTAATCAGTATAATCTTATATCAAGTAAAACTTTACTGTTTTGTCTCAAACAGGCAGGGAATCCTAAAATGAGACAATTACACTTAAAATAAGATGTATTACATTTTTCCTCCTCCTCATCTCCTCCCCTCATCAAAATAAATCTTGTTTTAAGATTCAGTAATAAACTATACCTTTCTTAAATCTAGAAACAAGTGTCCCTACAATCTTAATTTAAGAAATCTTACCAAGTGAAATTATCTTGCTGCATGGACAGATTTTTTTCACTTGTTTTGAGAACCTTTTTCCTTAGTTGTATTGTTTTTATCTTGTTTGAAGACCCCCTTTTTTGCAGTGAGCTCCTTTCCTAGCCTCTACAACTCTTGAGAACAATCAAAGTCTTTGTCAACACATTTGAGGAGTGAGGGCCAGCAAACTTGTGACAAAATCATGATTGTTTTCTGTTGCAACTCAGTGAAAGAGAATGGGAAGAACTTGACAGCCCATTTCTAAGACGTTTCCATCAGCGAACAAGTAAAAAAAAAAAAAGCCTGTTGTTTAAAGATAAGATTCTGTGCATTTTGAGAGTTGCTTGAATTTATTATGTGATCCATTTGTCTAATGAGGAAAGGATTATCATTCTATTTTCCATGGACTTAAATCTTAAAGTACCGGTAACTTAAAAATCTGCGGCCCTCATGCCTCATGTCGGCTTCTCTGACCTCAGGGCGATCTACATTAACCTCCAGATGTGCCCGCTAACGCTTCTACTAGCACCTGCTAATACCACACCTGCACACCTGCTAATACCACACCTGCTAATACCACCACAGGCTGAAACAAACCTTCTTGTATGTATCCAGGTTTACAGGGGCTGTTACGTTATACTGGGTAAAGGTGGAATACAATAGAATTTTTCTTTTTGCTTTTTTAATTTGATGCCCACTGAAACATTGCGCAAATCAAATTATCAATGTGAACATTATTACTTAGGGGTGCACGATAACTGTTTTTTAAAACCAATACAGATAACCGATATCTTTCAGCTCCTAAAGGCCGATACCGATAACACACACATATACCTAAGATCATTACATCAATACTATGAACAAAACCAAAAATAGTTTGGACTCTTTAAATGAACAGATATTTATTTTTTCCAATGAAAAACTACTGGCAAGCCTCTCAAACATTTTCTTAAAGCTATCAAACAAACCTATTTGATATCTCACATTAACTTAAATAAGGTGCATTACTGACTGATATAAAAAATAAAGGCTCCTTGAACTGATGGAAATACATGCATCAGAATTACTAACTGAAAAAGATTAATATTTAAAGGATTTTGACTTGTGGTTTCATTTAAATTAATACCTTTAATTAAAGTAAATGAGGTTCAGTAGTTTTTATTTTTTAATCTCATGGAAGCTTTAGATGAGAGAGATGAGAGAGAGGAGAGACTGCTGCTGGCTTGTGCACGTTAGCATTAGCTCGCGTTAGCGTGATTTCAAAACTCCATGGAAGCGATTGTTATGTTGTAGGTGGCTGATCAGGTTTTACGTATTAAAGCTTGTGCTTCCCTCCTCGTAGAATTCACTCGGAGGATTCGTCACAAATAACCACCAAACTATCTTCTTCTGAAACTTTAACCAAGTTCCACGCCGCCATGTTTGTTGTGATCAGTATGCTGTGCTGCAGGCTGCATTCAAGATGTAATGTAAATTCCCACGTTTCCTATTTTTTTCTTTTTTATGTGTAACATGAGGGGAAATACTGTGAATATTGATTCAAGTCAGCAACTACCAAAAATTATGTCCGACTTAACAAGTTGTTTTCTGGCATGAGGGGGTATTCTTGATTTTCCTTATTGAGTAATCGTTTTTCTGATTATGCCGACGTTACTTGAACATAACATTCACTGCTGGTCATTTAAGGACTCAGAGGGAGCGAGGCACTGCTGTGTTGACAGAAATATATATGTTATCGGGGCTATTTGTCGTGATATCGGACTTATCGGAATGATGTCATAATTTCCTGTTATCGGCCCGATAGTTATCATGCACCCCTATTATTACTGAAGCTTAAATCTATAAGACGTGCTATTACTGCAGTAAAGCAGGAAAACCTCATCCAACAAGAGGATATTTATTGATCATTCTCCTGCTGGGGGAGCCGTCGCCATCAGGGAGGACAGCAGCCGCCACTGGGGGTGCTTGGTCTCAAACAGTGTTCTGGTAGGTGTGACGTACATCAAAGTTAACATCCACATGGATGTCAGGACCCAAGGTTTCCTTCCAGAACACTGCAATGTAATGAGACGAGCAATTATTCACTTGAGCCGTCAGTGATGAGGAAAAAAAAATAGTTTTAACTTCCCTGCTCTCTGTTCAGCACACAATCAGAGCATCAGATCTGGCTTCAAATATGGCTTCCAGAGAGCTCTGTAGTGAGTCATCTTCAACCTCTGAGTGGAAACCGCTGTCACTTGTCCAAATGCTCAGTGCAGCTGAGTGACGAGGGATCCGTGGTGACACCGGTAGCATGTAAAGCTTTTATCGGTGGCCTGCTGAGCGCATCGCTCCTTCACACATGGCTGAGTCCTGAAGGAGATGAAAGTGTGAGTTACCTGACAGGGGGCGGCCATGTACGCATGTACGAGCACACAAATGTGCATGCACAAGCAAGTGGCGATGCAACTTAAGCTGAGGACTTGGGAGTCTGGAAATTGGTCTTTACAACGAGAAGCAACATGGAAGCAGTCTGCTTCATCCGTCAGCCTGGGCTTGATGGAATTCCTCCTCCCCGAACGATACGTTTTATGTATGTTAGATTTTCACATCCCCCTCCGAGTGAGGAATTGCAGCTGTATGAAATATCTCCAGTGTCGTTAAGCGCTGCAGGACATATACATTTTTCAATGCTTACACTTTTTATGCCCATTAACAGGGCTGTATAACTTACACTGTCCTTTTTTGTGGCTCTATTGTACTGCAGTCTCAGAGAGCATGCTTCAGGGAGAGGGGATTTTTGCAGATCGGGCTGCATTATTCTGCCTGTGCCACCCCGTAGAGCAGACTGGTGCAGAGCTACCACCCAGCGGAGGATGATTTATGGGGTACACGCTCACCAAATTACGCCTAATGAATTGTATTGCTCCTGACTGACTTTAACGCCCCTTTCATTTTGCTGCCTTTGTCAAACATGGGTTAACTGCCACAGGAATAGTAGTCAACCGCTGAAATAGTTAATGAACAAACGCCGTAAAATGGAGAATATGAAAGATTGATTCACTTTAAGTGGAGTTTATTGGGCGTGCTATTACAGAGTCTTAAAATGAACCCCCTGCTCTTAGCTGCTGTGCTTGTGGAGGTTGGGGTTCGTACTGCTGTTTCCACATGTTCAGTATCTGGGGAGGACGGAAACCATAAAAACAGATCCCTCACATCTACCTGCACGTCTCCCTTACCTGTAACCGAGCAGGAGGAATACATTTAACTTGTGTACTCTCCTAAATCAAGCCGACGAACCCGGCCGCACCACAGGTCAGCGTTCCGTAAATGTCCTCTCCCTCTTGTTAACGTGTCACGGCTTTTAATTGGGTCGACAAACAGCCCACCTGGGACTCATGGGAAAGGGAAGGGGGCGGGTGAGGGGCACAAAACAGAACGCGGCCCATCCGCTCCCCTCGTTATTTTTACAAGTCTTTACGACTCAATTTAGCGGGTGGGAAATAAAACAAGCATGGTGTCAAAGCTCCGGGGGCTGAGATGAGTTAGTGGGGCTCCCTTAGCTGTCAGGGAGCCTGGTGTGGCGGCGGGGGGGTTGGGGATCAGAGGGAGGAGCGGGAGACATGAGGGAGGAGGGTAGAGCTGGTCTAATCGAGCAAGTTTATTCGGATCAGCGTCAGTCTTTAGCTTCTCCTCACATCTCGGCGACTTAAAAGGTTTTTTTTCCTTCCTTTCCTCTGTGCACAGAGGTGGCCGAGTTGCTCCACATGCTGTTAACATTCAGTGTGTTTACATGGGAAGTTTAATTCCTCTTTAATTCAGAATTAAAATAAATCCGATTTAAGATGATTAAAAATTACCATGTAAACACCTAATTCCAAATGAAAATGTCCATTCCGAATTAAACTTAATTCTGAAGTAAGTGGCTTCGGAATTAAGTTTATGAATGTGGGGAAAGTTACAAAACACACCAACATTTACGTCAAGGTAAGTTTACTTTGTTTATTAGATGATTGATTTAACCACCATTTAGCAAAAGTAATATTATTTAGCAGCAGGGATGGTGATGAGTAAAAACATCTCTCCGTTAGCATTCCGGCTAACTTGCTAGCCACCTATAAGCCTGCCTCGTTGTTGACAAAAATATTTTGTTAGGTATAAGGTGAGGCAAGTGATGTTAACGTCACTTTATTAATTATATTAATACAATGCTTCGACTGTCTGATGCTAACATAGCTCTGGTGTGGGACAGACCTATGGACCAGAGCTAATGCTAACAGAGAACTCATTACCCTCCCTGCCGCTAAATCATATTACTTTACTTTACGTTCAGTTGCTTGTGTGGACGGACACATAACTGAACCAAAGCCTGCAGATTTCCACTGTTTGTTTTATCTTGTTAAAGAGAATAAAAATGTCCCTCCAAACATTCTGGACACCTCGAGTCACTGTTGCAGGTCCCCAACAGCAATATTTTACCACGGCGTTATTCTAGTGTAATGTAAATACGGTTGATAGGCATCGGAAAAATGGCAAAATAACATTGTCCTTAATGGAGGAGCAGCGAGAATGTCCGACCTAGCAACAGTAACTAGGGAAGGGGCGGTGCTTACCGAAAGGTCAATTGGATAAAGCTGATCAAACGTGTTTTCCATGTAAACCTCAATTCGGAATTACTATTTCCATGTAAACTCGAAGGAAAATAGTTTAATTTGAAATTATTTAATTCGGAATAATTGATTCAGAATTAGAAACCATCATGTAACCGTGGTCATTGCGTTCTGCTATAGGCTTTTTCCAGCTTGCTCTGACAGTGCCATGCGTTAATGGCCCTGCCTGCCCCTCAGAAAGGCCTCTTCTTTATCATTTTTCCTTCTCTTTTTTTTCCCCCTACTGTTATTTCAGACCAATTGGGAGCGCACACGCCGGCGAGGGAGGAGAGGGTCGGTAATTAAAATTCTGTTCAGCATGACAATGCCGTTTCATGCCTCATTTTTCTATGCACGTGGGACGAATGCCGGATAAGAGTGGAGGCTTTAATGAGTAAATAGAAGGCGCCGGCGTGCACCTTAAAGTGCACGCCGCGCCACCGCGAGCGAGCAGGTGGAGAACAAACGCTGTGAGCTTATCGGCGGCAGCAGCAGCTCACAGGTTGTGCAGTAATGGTAGAGGATGAACTGTTTAATGTGCACTTAAAGACAGCGTCTGGAGCTTTGTGATCAGAACTTGTATCTGTCTGCATGCAGGAGTGTGTGTGTGTGTAAGTGTGTGTGTGTAGGTGTGTGTGTGTGTAGGTGTGAGACAACACTCTGCATGCTTGCTTGCATGAGCTGATTCTGTGATGTGTTTACTCATTGAAAGGAGGGAGGGAGAGCCTCCTGGGATGTCATGTACGGAGCTTGTCAAGTACTGTCACTCAGTCATCAGGCGCCATATCCCATGTTGCCCCGATCTGACCACCCCCCCCCACAGAACCACCCTTCCAACCCCAAAACAAAGACAGCAACAGAGCCAGAGCCACAGCAGCTGCACCCAAAAGAACCATCTCTCTACTAGTCTTTAACCTCGGCATCCCCCTCTCCTTTTCATCCTCTCATTCTCCGTTTCATCAAAGCATTTCTGGCTATTTTGTTTCCCGGTTCTGCAGAGTTATTGCTCATGACAACGATCACGGTCGTTTATTTTCTCTCCACAGCCCGGCCTCCGTGTGCACGCCGGGCTAGAGTTACCCTATGATATTCAAGCACCACTGATTAAATATGCATGAACCCTGGAGATGAAAATTAATTTTGGGAATGTTGTCTCCGTCTTTCTCCCCTCGCTCTCTCTTTGAATGTTCAAATATGCCTTCATCCGCCTTTGTGTCAAACCGTGAATTCATTATTTCATTTGCCGTCGATGGTGTAACATAACACAATGTGCGGGGGCGCTGCGATGTTGCAATATTGATCTTGTTAAAGCAAGTGGTGACGGCAAAAAGCAGTCTCAGCCAAAGCGCACATACAGAAAAAAGCCAGTTTTCATGGAATCACCAAGTTCTGGGAAAGTTTGCCCTTAGCGCTTATCGCTCATGAATATTTAGGCGCACAAAATAGGAAAATATTACATTGAATTATGCATGTGTGGAGCGATGGAAATCTGCAGTAGGACACTGCAGCGTTGCTGCTGTCTGCTTCTGCAACACGATCAGCAGAACAAACAGAGCATCATTTAGCGCCCCCGTGACCTCGAGACTCCAGACTAGAGCGAGTCTGTGGGTGCTGCTACGCTGCTGCACTTTCTGCTGCTCGCTAAATCACAGTTCTGCTCGGCAAGGAGTGCACCGAAGAGAGGGAACATCAAAAACGCTGCAGACACAAGCAGCCTGGTTGAGCAGGCTGTGTAGGAGGTGAATCCAACGTAAGATGGAAGATAAAACAGGAGCTGTTTTAAGAAATGGCACTGAGCTGTGAAAAGGAGCTGAGTTACAAATGCACTGCTGCAATCATCTGATCTTCATGTTTTAGTCTCACTGGATTCAGAGAAAACTTGCATTTTTATCAAGTTTTCATATATTGCAAAATGCATCTTACCACATCACTGATAAATGAACCCGACAAATACATAGGCCATCATTAAGAATGTATATTCACCAAAGCAGAGATTTAAAGAAATTAGATTTCCTGTCAAGAGCCAAATAAAAACACTGATACCCTCATTGTACTGTATATGGATGCTTCGGCCTCACAGATCCTGCAGGATATATCTTACTCTCTTTTTTTTTTAAACATATCTATGACATGCATTGGTTACTATCATCTGCCGTACTTCTCGCTAAATGACACATTTTTAGACCCAAAAAAATCCAAAACACAGTGATATGGTTAAATTGCTGCTTTTCAGCATTTGTGTCTTTAGCCCCCCCATAAACATGCTTTCAAGCACGTAGAACTTTTCTTTTTCCAGTATGTCCCCTGTGATGTTACACATTTGTGAGATGCATTAGGCAGGAGACCAGTAAGAGCAGCACTGGAGCAACTACATGTCAAAGGTCACAGGCTCACTAGTTGTTTATACAATCTACACCACCACCATGATCATATCTGTTCTGTTGTAGCCAAGTTTACTGTTCACACCCACACCCGGACACATCACATCAACCATTAGACTTCTCTCTTCTTGCAAGAGGTTAAATCACATGTGTCAAACATAAGGCCCGCGGGCCAAATGTGGCTTCTAACCATTACCTATGTGAGGTACAGGAGTTTAATATAATAATGAGTTAAATATTTGACACTTGAATACATAATAAATACAGCAACCGTTATTTAACAAGGTGTAGTTTAATTTATTTTGATTTATATTGCATTTTGTTACATTCATGCTGTCAATCTGGCCCTTCGAGGGAAACCATGATGCTGATGTGGCCCTCAGTGGAAATGAGTCTGACTCACCTGGGTTAAGTCATCAAGAAAAGGAAACCATATACAATAAATTGTTAACCTCAATGGGCCCATGCAGTCAGAAAATATGTAAAAATTCCCTTAAAAATAAAGCAGCTTCACGTAGGTTGTGTTGACGTTACTTCGAGGCTAAATGTAACAAACTTTACAACCTTAAAGTTAGCTTCAGTTTCAAAGCTTCTGATCTGGCAGGTGACAAAGGGGCCAAAGCTGAAGGAAAAGCTATGAATCACAAACGGTGTTTCCGGCTTTGTGCGTACTTTTGGTTTCCAGACAGTTTCTCTTGCAGATCAGCGGAACCATCGCTTTATTGATAAGCACTCATCGAAGCGTCACAGTCGGACCCCTCCAGTCATCCAACCCTGCGTGACACATCAGCCAATGCTTCAAACAGGTCCACAGAAACACAAGGCTACAGTGCAGTCAGTAGTGGAGAGAGCCAATGGAGGATTCGGTGATGTCTCGCTTGTGCTACAGTTGAATTATTCCGTCCACGGCGTTGTGCACCGCTGAACAAGTAACTGTGACTTTGTCACTGGGCAGAATTATCAGTACGAAAGGAACCTGCTGCTGATCTAAAGACTGTTATTGGCCTTGCACCAGATATCATTACAATTAAATTATAGTTTGCTTGGGTTGAAACGTTTCCTAAATGCTTGGAGTGGTAGTTTCAGTTTCTGAATTTGCATCCTTTGGTAACGGTTTGATAATAAGATGGGCCAAAAGACTGTTCAACCCTTACGTACATGCCAGGACAGAGAGCTGGCTGGCACCTGGACTGAATACAAACCAACATTACATGCTTAAAGTGGAGTTTTTCCTTGCCTCTGTTTGGCTTAAAGGTTTTTTTTCTCCCTATGTGGGAGTTTTTTACCTGCCATTATCATTGATTGGATTCAATATTATAATTTTAGTAAATGATATTTGCTCGGGGGTCATGATCTGGGTCTCTGTAAAGCGCCTAGAGACAATTGACATTGTAACAGACGCTATACAAATAAAATTGAATTGAATTGAATTGTGGTCATGTTTAAGTTCAAGTACAGCAGCAGAATTAGGTAAAAATATTTCAGTTTAGGTTGTACTATCTTTAAACGCATTAACTGGGCCTTTAGAGCTAAATGTTTTGGTTTGCTGGTGTGTCCCTTGTGAAACTGTCCAGTAACAGAAAATAATGCAACAGAGCCTGCTGGCTTGGTGAGTGCATGGATAAATATCTCATATATATATCTCTGACCTTTACATGGAGTAAAAGCCAAAAGCTGGTTAGTCTAAAGGAGGAAGAGTGTAATACTGCTCCTGAGCGGGATCGTTCCCTGGTTCTGAGGTTGCTCATTAGATCCCCATGTTCTGCTGTGTTCTCGGGTAGAACACTGCTGCTCTTGTACTGGAAGGACCATCTTCAGTAGTCAGTATGAGCCGTCAGTACTGGTGTGTAAATGTCATCTTCAACGCTGGAATTACAAACATTTTAATCTTTCTAGCTGTGGGTTTTTTTTTTAACACAGACTCCTCCTGAATCACAAAGCTTTAACAGCTTGAAGAGCAAACCTTGGAAAACAGCTGGTCAAAGGAGTGCTGTCTCAGTTCATGTGCTTTAACGAACTTTATTCTTCGTCTGCTTCACCCATATTTCCTGTTTCCACCAAGACTGGATCAATAGTCGGTTTTCACGGCGCGTCATCCAACCTGAAGTCGCCATCTTGGAGGCACGCGGCAACGTAAACAAAGCGCACACACTGGAGTAAATCGGACGTCTTCATTGAAAATGGTAAATTATTGCCGTGTTTTCGGCTGTACCAACCGGACAGACCGCGAGAGACACTTGGAGTTTTATAAACTTCCAAAGGTTATTAAAAATCAGGGAGAACAACGCCAGAAGTTGTCAGAGGAAAGGAGGAGCTTGTGGTTAGCAAAGCTAAACCAAGACCTGCGTGGCAAAAATCTGGACAACATCCGAATTTGTTCAGCCCATTTCGTGTCAGGTAAGTTAAGTGTAATGTTGTTAGCTCTTAATTTCACACATGAATAATTATCAAGAAAAAAAGCTCTTAATTTCTAGTCTAATGATAATATCAAGCTACCACCTAGCTACACTAGCAACACAGTTCTTAAAATGTAGAGCTACAATGTGCTATATTTCTCATTGTATTCCAGGTAAAAGGTCTGACCTTTATCAAAAGGATGACCCAGATTGGGTCCATCTGTTGGAATGATGGGTATGAACCAGGTAGTTTACGATCTCCGGCTCGTCATTGCTCCAAGAGGAGGGAGCTAACTTGTACGGATCGGCACCACCGACAAACTGTAACTTTCCAGAATATCGTTCCCTTTTCCGTGGACCAAGTCCTTCTCTGGATGTTTCTGTGTCTGTAACACCTTTTGAAGAGCTTTTCTGTGGTTTATCCATCCTTTATCCACGGTCGTTAGCATTGATCCAGCGGTGTGTTTACATCCAAGTACCTCCAAGATGGCCGCGCATCCAAAACGTGACGTAGGTGAAAACCCTCTATAAATTCGAGACAAAATTATCTCTCTTTTTAATGAGCGGTTAAAGCTGCATCGTCTTCTGTGCCGAAGACAGGCCTTTTTATTTCTGATCATAATGGTGACAAACGGGTGTCCCACCATTCCCAGCATGTTGACAAGCTGCCGACCGTTAATCAGCGGCTACGGTTGAACACTCGGCCCTCAATCTGGATACTCCAAGACTGCAGCGCAATGATTAATTGTTTGCTAATTTGCATGTATTTTGACAGTCATTAAAATGTTTGTAGCTCCAAACTTGTATGTACAAACAAAATTTACTCCCGACTGTGGCCACGCCGAGAACTCGTGTTAATGAGGAGTGCACATAAATACTGCTGTCATTACTGGACCACAGCGTTAATGCCTCACACGCATGCTCTTTAAGCTTCACAGTACGCAGATACATTTAAAACAAATGCTTTAAACATGAGAATAAATGAGTAATATAATACATTTATCCTAACTGGATAGAAATGTTACATTTATAAGCTTCAGATAAAGTCTCTCTGATTAATGTGCCGTTTGGGATCAGAAGCGTCAGGTGAAGGAGTGCATCCCAGCTGAAACAGGAAATGCTTCCAAATGACCCAAAAGCAGAGAAAAAAGAACAAAACAAACAAAAAAGAAAACCTGCATGATCATGGTCCTGCATCCTGGTTCATGGAGTCATACAAAGTTTGTGAGTCTAAAATGTTTTTAAAGGACTACAATTAAGAAAATGAATGCACTGTAAACTTAATATTGTTCCTTTCATACATCCCCCGGCTGCTTTAATGTCTGGCACTATAACGGATGATATAAGCAGCTTAGCTGCTGACGACTAGGAAGCCACGCTGTCGTCTCCATCAGGTATGATTCAGATTACAGAGGCAACACATTTGTTTACAGAACAGAGTTTTGGTGATTTTTTTTTCCTTTTTTTTAATTCAACACCATATCAAACTATTTTTGTACTCTGAATATGTGAGCACACGGTGAGTGAATCGATGCTGTGGTGCTCTTACTGGAAATGACAGACTTTCTTTATCCCAGTTACCGCCATGTCAGCAACAAGATTTGACTTTTAGATGATCGTAAATTCCAAACTAAAATGAATCAAATGTTCCTTGTTATGTTTATATTCTCTCCCCGTTTTCAAAGGAGATTAAATCACTGTGCAGAAATTGGACCATCCATTTTTTTAACCACAAAACAACGCACATTTGATTGCCATTTATAGTCTTTGGAAGATGAAGTCATAGAGACCCCTGCATAGTGATGTAATCTATATTTAATGTGAAAAGATTGATCGTGGCAACACTTTATTTTCAGCTTCATCACCTCATTGTGGTTGTCAGAATTGTTTTCCGTTGCAGGTTTTCATCCCGACACCATTTTAACCTCCTCATTAAAATACAGTTTATTTTTCCATTTATTTGTCTTTTTTTGTCAGCCATACTACACAAAATTCACTCAACATAAAATGTGTTGGAGATATGGGGGCATCGACACAGGAAATGCCCGTTAAACGTAGATGTGAATGTAAATCACGTTCTTTGAAACTGCGTAGCGGGACATTAGTCTCAAAGGAAGACGGCTGCTCCTGTTGCCCTTGTGGTTTACAAATATACGTCTATTTCAAATATGTGCAAACAAAAGCGATAAGCATTATTGTATTTTAGTGACTCACCGTGACACCAGAAGGTTCCTGTCGCCTGGAAGAGCTGCCTGTTCAGCAGAAGGGAGGCATGGGGCTGCCCACCGCCAGCCCCCGATGGCCTGTATTCAGTCACCCTCCAGTGCATCTGCATAACTGCATCTTTCATGAGATGTGGTCAATGCCCAATCCATACTGTATAGGACTGTGTGTGTGTGTGTGTGTGTGTGTGTAAAAGCCTGCATTTTATTATGTTTTCTCACTTCGTCTCACTGGATCTTGCATTAATGCTTTCCCGTCCATGTGGCACATGAGCGTTGCGATTGTGCGTCTTATCTGTTTGTGTCACGGTCTTTAATCCGTCATAGACTAATTGTTTGGGTCAGCAAACGAACGGTCCCTGTTTCGATTCACTAAGAATTAGCACTCTCACTTCTATCTCTTCATCACCTTCATGGTTTCTAGTAGTGGCACCTTGTTTAAGCCCAGTCAATATTAGCAAAGAAGGATGTGGGTGCCAGTAGCTGGAAGACGACCCCTGTAGTTCTTATCAGGTAAAGTGGTTTTTGATTAGTGTTAATGGCTGGAACTAAATAGCCTTCAGCTTTTCCACTGGCTACACTTGTTATTATGTGTGCGTGTTGCTGCTCTGCTCAAGGGCACGCTAGCAATTCATCAGGCTGAACAAGCTGTATCTGCTCTGCAGGGATGAGCAGGCTTTATATCTAAACCTGCTCCCTTAACTGCACCCTTTACGCCATCTTGTTGCTTTTACCAATTTAAAGAATACCGCAGGGCTGCTAACTGTCTCCCTGCAGCCATTGCATGAGGCTTTCAGCGCGTCAGCACTACTACAACACACGGACGGCCAGAAAGAGGCTTTTCTCGTTGCGTTTGCTTGTTTTGCATAGTTGCGGCCCAGACAGACAGGCTGCAGCACCCGCTCTCCAAAACGCTCAGCA
Organism: Hirundichthys speculiger; assembly: GCA_018398805.1. NCBI lineage: Eukaryota > Metazoa > Chordata > Actinopteri > Beloniformes > Exocoetidae > Hirundichthys > Hirundichthys speculiger. Next base: position 2,073,142 of record JAGFBZ010000430.1, read on the forward strand.
TCTGCTGCAACAGACAGTCTCGCATGTTAATGCAGAGTTAATATTATTCTTATGAACTGCAAGTGACTTTGCATGTTAGTGAGCGCTCTGTCAAATTTATGTCACTTCCATTAATGCCGCCGTCTATTTGGTGTCATGAGCACGCTTGTTTCAGGCGCACACACACACACATGCGCGCAGAGATTTACACCCCTGCATCTCGCGCAGTATTTACACGTGCACGCACGCGCGCGACTTTCCTCCACAGAAGCAACAGAGGAGAGGGAAAATGAATGTCCTCGCTCATTTATCACACGGCCCCAAAAGTACAGATGAATCCAGTGATGAAAATCTGTCCTGAGAAATGTCAGGAAGATATTAACTCCAATACATCAAAGCGGCGCTGCAGCCGCCGCGCTGACTGCCAGCTCATGCTCCGGGCCTTCGGTTAAACGGGGGGGGAGCACGCCAGCGCCAATGTAATTTTTGCCAACTCTGACCATTTGTCACGCAGAAACGAGTAAATAAAGACACAAGTCACTTCCATCCAAAGATTAACATCCGAAATGGTGCAGAGCGAATTTCATTAGTGCGCAGATGCCATTCTTTAGATCTGTCTGATCTCAATGAAGTGTGAGAGAGTGAAGGGAAAGAAAGGAAGAGGGGAAATTGCCTTTTCATGTAGATTTCACTAATCGCTTCCCTAACAAAATACGGACGGCTTGTATTAATAAGTAAGTTAAGGCTCAGTGGACAGATAGACAGAAACAGCGCGGAGGCTAATGGAAGTGAGAGCTTTCCATGCCTCCGTGGGTGTCTTAATTGTCAAAAGGAGATTCTCAGATGTGCATTTCACAAAAACTCCTGCCTGCTGGATTCTTGGGAACTCTAAATTGGAAAGTGACTCACTGGACTTGCTTTAAGTCAAAGCTTCCCTCGTGTGTGCAAGGTGGATCCAATCCCTTATCCAGTGTCTGGAAACAGGTTCTATGATTCACGCTTGCTTGTTTGCCAGCCGACACCAGCAGACTGTGTGTTTTTAATGCAGCCAGCAGGGACTACATTCAGCTCCTATCAAGTGTCCTGAACTCATTCTGGACTCTTTTGTTTTTGAAGTATGTGTTCATGCTTTATGTTTAGCTTTTCAGAAATATGCATTCTGAATGTCACATGTGTGAAAATTCATATATGTATATTGCTTTTTCAGTCACAGCCAGGCTGAATTCATTGTCTCCTATTGCTATTGTAAACAGGCTCCTATTTTAGCACCACTGCTCCTCACTAGTTATTACTAGTGGGCTAGAATATCCAACCACCGTGGTTCATTAGGAGTAAAATTAGAGTGCAGAAATGTCCATGAGAGATACAGAATATGCTTTTAATCTAAAAAAAAAAGGGTCAATGTGCACAAGCTATTTTGGAGATTCACTCCAGTCTGATAATTGGGGCCCTGTCTGAAGAAAACGAAGAATTAAATGAAGACAAAGTTGGCCTTTGATGAGAATCAGGAGGTGAGGACCCTTCATTTGCAACCTTTAATCAGTCCAGTGAGATCGGATTCATGTGTGATTGTAGTAGAAAAGAAAGTGGGGGGGAGAAATGAAATGGTAATTAGTATTGATTACCTATGTGCATATGACCCCGTGCTCTCCCCTTGCATTCCTAAATCAGCCTAAATTATTGGTTTTTCTAATTTCATGCTCGGAGAGAAGAAACCAGCAACATGAAACTGCCTCCACAATTAACTATGTGGCCATCGGGGTCTTAAGAAATTACCGTGAAGAGGAAACAAGTCTGCTTTTAGCACAGGGCCGTGGGTGGGAACCTGAATTAACCAGACCGGTTTAAGTTAGGGATGATAATTATTCTTGGACAGTCTGCAGGGAGCAAAGGGAATTGCGGTTGCTTTTTCTTTAAATTACATTTTACGTCACTTCGCTGTCGCTAAGCAATGGCCTCAACCTTGTCATATATGTATGTAATTACTCACAGTTAGCACAGGAGGAAAAAAAAAGTCCATTTAGCTAGGAAAAAAAAAAAGCCCAATTACATGTATACACAATTAATACACCCATGGGAAATTGAAATTTTCTTTCAAACGATAAGATTAATTCCTAATTATGGCTACACACACATGCTCATACACACCCGCACGAGGCTTCACACAATTAATCTGCTTTAGTAATAAGCCACCGTTCACTGAAAGTGTAAAGAGAAGAAGTGGACAGCGAGTGATGGAGGGAAACCGTGTCGCAGTGGACCCAGTGAACCGGGGACCGACTGGACCAGGCAGTGCTCTGTCGCCATCTGCTGCCTGCCAGGTAAATCCCAGGTATCCTTGATGCTCCATCCGGCTGAACAGAGGTGCTTTCTCAATAATGCCATGGTGTATTTATGGTTTGCAGCACGGCGGTGGGAAGCTGCTCTCCTGTTTCTGTGTGACACATTCAGCAGAACTCCTTGTTTAATTAGTGAAGCGGTACTAATGAAAAGCAGCACACATCACATCCTGTCCTGGTTCTGACCGTGTCTGGTCTGTTACCTCCATGTTCTCTGCAGTTGTTTCCGTGCTGAATGCCAGCAGGCTGTTGTCAAGAGCATCTTTCCTCCCCAACACTGAACCACTGAGACGTGGCCCGACACCACAGCGCCGGACCCACAGACAAAAAGATAATATAGTTCTCTTTGATCTTATCTACACTTTTAATATTGACTTGAATTTTTCCTTGATTTGCCAAAATGTAACTACTTCAGACAAAGTTCCTTTCCAAGCAGCATGTGAGCTCCGTCCACTACCTTCAACTCACCAGTGACACCAGCACCGCCAGCATGTTCATTCAGAACCTGCTCAGCCCCTTCCTAACGAGGGGAGGGGTCATTTAAATAGCATCAAATCAAACCAAACTTTATTTATAAAGCACTTTTCATGCCCTCAGGCAACACAAAGTGCTTTACATAATAATAAAAACATTGTATATTAAAATAAAATAAAAGCCATCACACATCCCAATATGCTATAAACAATTTAAAAAAAATGCACAAACAAAAATAAGTAAATAATTAAGTGTCAAAATATTTGGCTTGGCACTGCTGTGAAGAAATGATAATTTGGGGATATTTTCACCCCAGAAGACGCCCAATTACATCCAGGACAGACCAGGGTCCAGACCAGGGTCCAGACCACAGTCGTTAGACTGTAGTGCAGGACCCCAGACACCCAGACAAGGGTGATCACCACGGCAACAGCCCCCCAGACAGAGCAGGCAGAGCCCCCAGCGTGAAAGATCCTCATTGAGGTAAAGACTGGAGTAATTATGAAATTAACAAAATTAAAAGAATGAAAAATAAAAAATAAAATAAATAAATAAATAGAATTAAATAAAATTTAGAACAGATATCAAATAACCTTAAAATGCACATAAAAAGATATAAAAAAACAAATCAATGAATAAAATAGTAATTGTGATTCAATTATATATTATATATATATATATATATATATATATATATATATATATACATACATACATATATATAGATATATACATATATATATATATATATATATATATATATATACATATATATATATATATATATATACACATATATATATACACACACACATATATATATATATGCATATATACACACACACACACGTACGTACATATATACATATATTCCCCCTTTTTAAATAAAAAAATTAAGATTAAATAAGATTCAGTTAAAAGCTAAACTAAAAAGGAAGGTCTTGAGCCTCTTTTATCAACATCAACAGTCTCTGCAGCCCTGAGGTTTGTCTGGCAGGCTGTTCCACAGACGAGGGCCGTAGTCATGGAAAGAAGCCTCGCTGTTTTAGTTCTTATTTTTGGAACAACCAAAAGGCCAGAACGAGAGGACCTCAGGGTCCGCGATGGTTCGTAATTTAATTCAATTCAGTTCGATTTTATTTGTATAGCGTCTGTTACAATGTCAATTGTCTCTAGGTGCTTTACAGAGACCCAGAGCATGATCCCCGAGCAAATATCATTAACTAAAAATATAATATTAAATCCTAAACAAGGATAATGGCAGGTAAAAAACTCCCACAGTGGGAGAAAAAAAAATAAAGATGGTCAGATAAATAGGAAGGCCCAAGACCATTAAGACATTTATAAACAACTAAAAGAACCTTAAAATCAATCCTGAAACACACGGGGAGCCAATGCAGCGATTTTAAAACTGGTGTAATATGTTCCCGCCCTCTGGTCCTCGTCAGAACACGTGCAGCTGAGTTCTGGAGTAATTGTAGACCGGAGAGCAGGGCATTACAATAATCTATTCTACTGGAGATAAAAGCATCAACACCTCCGTGCTGGTAGGAGAGAGAAATGGGTGAACTCTGGTGATGTTTTTAAGATGATAAAATCCTGTTTTTGTTATGTTTCTAATATGTGGAATAAAATCCAGATCAGTCAAAAAGAACACCCAGGTTTCTCACACAATGACGTTTAAAATTATCAACAAAATCAAAATAAAGATAACACGTGAGATTACATCAGAAGTGTACACCTTACAAATGACCAACAGAGATGGCACACAGCATGAACAATTTAAATAATTCTGGTCCCTTAAATTAGGTGGAAAAGGTCTTTTAAGCTAAACCTGTTAGTGGTACTGGTAATCTCTGCGTCACCAGGCTCTTAAACATTACTTCACCTCACTTTAAACATTTAGAAACGCTATTTAATTTCAGTAAATATCCAAAAGTTGCCACAGCTGTCAGATGTTTCAGGCTAATCTTTTTTTCCTTCGTGATGAATTTTTTTCCCTTTTTTGCCCATGGGGAGTTTCATTTTTTTCTTCAAGCCCACAATCTTACACAGACATGCAAAATACATCCATTAATAGATCTCCTCCCCCTCCCATCCAGGAAGTAAGCCAGAACAATAAAAAGCCTGCTTATGTAATAGAACGGTTTGCCTTTGGATTCAATAAAAAAGAAAGGTGAAAAGGTGTAAAAGTGTAATGCAAATTTTTAAAAAAATCCAGGGACGATAATCAACAGGTTACACTTCTCAAGTCTGATTTTATTCTGTGGGAAACCAGTCTCGTACACAGTTTCGTACACGTGTAAGTTGTTGGTGCAAGGACAGACAGCTACTCAGTACAGCAGTGCCTACGTTACAGTTAATAGATCCATCTTTACAAGCAAAATAAACAAAGTTAAAAAGATAAATATTAGTTTTCAGTGTAAAGCACATGACCTGCAGCAGTAGAGCTGTGTTGCGTCAGCCGTGAACACGGCGAAGCTGGCGTCAGTGGCGCTGCTGCGCTGTACGTACCGCCTCTATTCTGTCTTTGTGCAGCTCTGGAATCAGAGCTCTTCTACACAGCTCCAGACAGAGAAAGTGCAATTTAATAACAACTATAAGACTAAACCACCAGGGCGACAAGGACACACAGATGCGCGGCAGGACAGCTGTGTGTGTGCGTGTTTGATAACAGTTCTGCAGGGTCTAACTACAGTTCATGAGTCATGGTGTCAAGATAGAACAATAAGGAACGGCACTGAAGGAAATGGCAGATGCAGGAAATGAACACAGCATGTGGCCAAACACTGGCGCTCTCTGACAACACAAGGAATGGTGCCTCACACACGTTTACGTCTCACACACAGACCGTCGGGACCTTCACATGGCTACGGAAGCGTCCGACTCCTTGGGTCGGGTGTGGATGACGTGCTCCAGCTGTCCGGAGTCGGAGACGTCGTAGCTCGTCTTGTACTTGGCCAAGATCTTCATCAGAGGACGCAGCTTCAACCACCACTGCTCCTTGGGGATCCGGTGGCTGCAGAGTAGGACGAACAAGTGATCAGATAAAGACTGACAAACAATTACTGGCAAATGATGGACTGCTGCAGGAAATGTAAAACAAAAACGGAATGCAATCATTTTGTGAATCTCAAAAAAGCCAAGTTTTATTCACGTGTAACAGAAAAAGTATCGAAAGCTTTAACTATCACTGCAGAAATAATATTAACTTACAGTGATCCCTTATTTTTCGCGGTTGATGGGGACCGGCGCCCCCCTGTGAAAATCAAAATCTGCGAAGAGGAGCCGGAGCCCCCCGAGCCTAAATAATGTGTTTAAAATATGTTTAAAACCCCAAAAAAGTAGCGAGACACTGCAGTGAAACAAGACAAAGGTCTCTGAACCGTAGTAAACAAACTGCTGGTATTCTGCTATTTTTGGCTCATAATTAGCGGCTAACATGCTAACAACAACAAAACAAACAGTCCTGTTTTCTCTGCATGGAACGAGAACTTTATTCTGGCACTGCAGGAACTTGTAACATCACACAGGTTGTATTGTTGGGCTCCTGTCGGTTAACAGAGAATGTAAATCTATACACGCTGGGCTGCTGTTGATGCTCACTACACTTTTCATCTAACCTCGTTTTCTTCTGCCGTCCCACGACACACACACTACATTACCCATAAAGCCACACAATTACCCATAAGGCTACCCTCTTAAAGGGGCCAGGCTGGCTCACAACATTTCTTCACTGTGAGAGAACGCGCACAACATCCTGTGATGTTTCCGCAATTTTTTCTAGATTTTTTTATTATATTATATATTTCTGAAAAATCTGCGAATAACTAAAACCGCGGAACTTAAAGCACGAATTGGCAAAGGATCACTGTATTTTGTATTTGATGGCAGCAACAAGTCTCAAAAGAGTCGACCGACAAGAGACTGAGAAAGTCAGTGGTGCTTTTCCAGTCTGGAGGAACATCTTCCAACTGGTGAGGTTCACTGGCAGCAGGACAGTGGCATGACTGGCTCTGAAAAGGGCATCGTAGAATACTGGAGTCTTAGAAGTTAAGGAGACTGTGGTCCACCAATCTGCAAAACACTCCAGGAGTTGTGAAACTATTTTAAAATAATGTTTATAGTGGATATTTCATCATCTTTATACAGGTTGAAACCAGATGTTTACATGCCACTGTATAAAAAGACAAATAACCTTTTATTTTATTTTTTTAACTGCCTGACATTTAAATCAGACTAAACTTTTCCTGTTTTAGGTCAGTTATTACCAAAATTATTTCTATTTGCTAAATGCCAGAATAATGAGAGATTTTCTTTTTTCTGTTCTCTTCTTCAAAGTCAGAAGTTTACATTTCCTCAGTATTTGGTATTGTTGCCTTTAAACTGTCTGACTTGGGTCAAATGTTTTGAGTTTCCTTCAACAATAGTTTACTGGGTTTCTGGTCCATTTCTCCAGTCAGAACTGCTGGAACTGATCCAGGTCTGTAGGTCTCCTTGGTCACTCAGGCTTTTTCAGTTCTGACCACAAATGTTCTCCGGGACTTAGATCAGGACTTTGTGATGGCCGCTCCAAAACATTGACTTTGTTGTCCTGAAGCTACTTTGTAATTAATTTGTTGATATGTTTAGAGTCATTGTCCATCTGAAGACCCATTTGTGTCCAAACTTTAACTTCCTGGCTGATGTCTTGAGATGTTGCTTCAACATTTCTTCATCATGTTCTTTCCTCATGAATCCATCTATTTAGTGAAGTTCACCAGTCACTCCTGTAGCAAAACACTCCCACATCATGATGCTGCCACCCCCGTACTTCACAGTTGTGATGGTGTTCTCAGCCTCCAAATGTAACGATGGTCATTATGACCAAACAGTTTAATTTTAGATTCATCAGACCACAGGACATGTCTCCATAAATGAAGGTCTGTGTCTCTGTGTGCATTTACAAACTGTAATCTGGCTTTTTTTTGCTGCTTTTGCAGTTATGTTTTCTTCCTGGCTGAGTGGTCTTTCAGTTTCTCAAAAATTCTCAAAAAAAAAAATTCTATTAAAAGAGGTGGAGATGTCCAAACTTTGACATCTTGCTGCCATCGAATTCAAAATTACCTTTTACGTTTTTCTTTTTCTCTGAATGGTAAATACGGTAAATATTTTTGAGATTTGCAAACCGCTGCAGTCTGGAACCAGGTTTGTATTTCAATGTAGAATCTGCAGAAGAACCTTCATGGTGGCAACACATGATACTGAAATTATATAAACGTTGTTTTAAAGGCCGAGTGAATGAGTGAGACACGTACACAAAGTCAGTGTGGTCCTTGAGCTGGACGACAGGTTGGAAGACCAGAGTCCTGCCGAGCATCCCCAGCAGACAACAGGAGTCTTCAGTGTTGGCAAACACTCGGCCTGCAGGGAAAAAAAAATGCTGCGACTTCCCATCACACATAAAAGACAGATTTAACACTCACTGCAATGTGTGAGCTGTTTTACAGAGTAATGACGGTCATCTTTACTAGCTAGTGAAATAAAACAGCAGCACTACCGGTCTTTGGGACGACTACGGACAACCTAAAAACAAACACGATGCAGAAATTGCAACTAATACTAAGCAGCAACTTGAAGCATGGGGCATAAAAGACAACGGGACAAAGCAGCACAAATGAACACTTTGCTGATCCAGTCCCATGCTTTTCATTTCCAGATAGACTGACTCATAAACTGGAAATACCAGCGCACGGTGGCTGCTGATAAATGTGTGACGCATGGGCAGGATGTGCACGTCTGGAAGATAAGCTCTACTGGCACAACATGATACACAGGGACATGGAGCTACATAGAAACATGTAGATGGTCATGGAGCCAGCATAGAAAAAAGGATTTACCTTCATCTTATGTCATCCATGTGTGAGGAGAAAAAGACATAAAGAAAAAAAGAGGAGTTTGATTTTTAATAGTAGCCTTTATCATCACAGCTGTTAATATATTTGATTGTATTTTTTTTCCTCATCAAATAAATTTCCTCAGAAAGGGTGACTCCATGACAGATCTGCCTCTGCAGGGAGGGAGGATCCACTACTAACCTCTACTACTAACCTAACAGTAACCTTACCTCGTCTGAAGGTCTCCACCAGCTTCTGGGAAAGCCACTGCATGGCCCGGGCCGAGATCTTGGTCCCGAAGTTACGATCGAACGGGGAAGGCGCTCCTCCCTTCAAGAGGCATTCAGAGGTTTCAGTCAGGCCAACGAAACCTCTCTCCCTCAGACTGATATCCACCATACTTAACCGTTGATGGAGCTCCTCGTTCTAGCTTTAAAACTCCCCAAATCTCCATTATTTTATTACTTCCTGCATCTCATTAATGTTTCGTTTGATCCAGCTTTGTGTGCGCTAATCTCTAGATACGCAGAAACAAAATACAACAGAGACCACGCATGCAAGCTTCAGTGTGCACATTTCCGGCCCAAATATGGGACGTTTGTTCATTAAAGCTTCTTTATTCTGCAGGGGTGCTTGACACTGATCGTTTGTGTGAAATGCGTTACCTGCTGCATGTGACCCAGCACGTTCTTCCTACAGTCGAACACTCCCTTCCCTTCTTCTGTGTACAGCTGGTAAATGAAGTCCGTCGTGTAGTTTTCATTACAGTTCTCATTCCTAAACACAGACAGTAAACAAGGTGGACACTCAGGACGTGTTTTGGGGTTTCAGGCTGCTGACATCATTGAGAGCAAACGTCAGCTGTTGAACATCATCACAGGATCTGTTTACCACACAAACAGCTTAAGTCAGATACGGTCAGGATGGAAAAACAGTATCCTTCACATGCAGGCTTGTTTTCCACCTTTTTTTTTAATCTTTTTTTTTTCGATATCTTCAGGAGACACAGCCTGTCTGTCATTTTTCTCACCTGAGGACCAGACCTCTTTGAATGCTGGTCTTCATTTTCTCTGTCAGATGCTCAACATTAGCCTGTGGTGAAAGGAAAAAAAGCAAGTGAGTAATGGGAACCAGCAGGTAGCACTCAGGATGGAGCCCGACTGCCCCCTGGAGGATAAAACAGGAAGTGCCTGTTAAGAGCTCAGCTTCAGTCTAGACTTTATACAGTCCCACATCAGGAAAAGTAGGAACAGTTTGGAAAATGCAAGTGAGAGAAAAATAAAAACAACATCTGGTGATTATTATATATACTTTGATCTATATTTCTAAACTCTTGTTAGGATCTATTTTTGTGTTTTAGGCCTGCAACACATTAAAAAAAAAATTGAGACAGTAACTTAAAATGAGTCAATGGTGGATTAATTAATTAATTAATGATCATTATTTTAATCATTAATATTGAAATTAGGATACAAAGCAATTAAGCATTTCATATGCTATTTTGTGCTATTTTTCCTGGAGGTCACTGGAGGTCTACCCTAACCCATGCCTTTTAAATGTGTGCAGAAGGTGGTTTTGCATAGTTGTGTTGAAAAATACATGGATGTCCCTCATTGAAAAGTTTTCTTGCAAATTACGGCAATGTTTTTTTTTAAGTGAGTAAAGCTCTAAAGCCTTACTATAGATTTTATTTCGAAACATACAAATGCACTGCCCATTCTGCTCCAAATCAAACCATAAACCCTAACATTTTTAAAATATGTTGGTGTTTATTTTGCAGATAGTGAAGAAAAAGGAATATTAGCCTATAAAAAAAAAAGGAGTGTGTATTTCAGCCAATGAGGTCACTGATCCAAGAATAAACATGTGTCAAACAAGTGACCCTTAATTCAGGATGTTGTACATGCTGGTTGTAGTGGATTTCTCTGAAACTCCATTGTTCAGAACAATAGTGTACTTTCATTAAAAAAAGGTGATTGAAGAAACTGAGGCTGCTCAATTAAATCATCTCAAAGGCTTTAAAATGGCAACCAAACCCAGAAAGAGATGAAAGAAAATGAAAAACTACCATTTGAATGGACTGAAGAATAATCAAAATGATAAAGACTCAGCCAATGATCAGCTCCGATCAGAGAAGATCTAGAGTTGCCTGTGAGGACTGGAACAATTAGGAAAACAAGATATCAGCAAGAAGACCCCACTGATGAAAAAGCTGGATTATTTTTTGGTCTAAAGGCCACAGACAGTTTATCAGATGACCAGCAACCTCTGAATTCAAACCACAGTTCAGTGAAGACAGAGGAGCACGGTGGAGCAAGCATCATGATATGGGGATGGTGTCTGGTTTATTTATGTCATATCAGGGATCATGGATCAGTCTGGATTCATTAAAATACTTGAAGAGGTCATGTTGTCTGATGCTGAAGAGGAAATGTTCTTAAACGGCTGTTTCAACCACACAAGGACCCCAAACACACCAGTCAGCAGCAGCATCCTGGTTCCAGACCAACCAGATTATCGTTATGGAGGGACCAGACCAGTCCTGGACCTGGATCCAGTAGAAAACTGGTGGGGGTGAGGACAGAAATACTGTTTCTGAGGAAAAACCAGGAAGTGCAGAGGGATTGTAGACTGTAGTCCAGTGGTCCTGGACTGGAACACCTGTTACAGGTGACAGCAGCTGGTCCACTACATGAACACAGTAACACTTAGTTCAGTGATTCACAGGAAACAGCAATCTTTGAGGATTTCTCAGTTTACACAGTAAGTGTTTGAAAAGACAGATGCAGACACTGTTATAACATTCCTTTTCCTTCACTTTCTCTAAAATAACAGTAACTAATTTGAAAGATTTTTCTTCATGGTTTGATTTGGAATAGATGTAAATGCATCTGCATGTTTGGAAATAAAAACTTTTATCAAGGATTTTGAGCTTTACTCACATTTTTTTAAACACACTGCTGCTATGTTGAACACAGCTGTATGTTGCTCTGAAGTCTCACTGTACTATTCTGGATGAATCACTTTCCATCACAGAAGGGTCAATGACTTCTGCGGCAGTCACTGGTTCAAGCCCATACCACCAGAGCCTGGTTTTTGGAGCTGTAGCTGATAACAGACTGGATGCTCTATTTTCCATGTGCTCCACAGCATACAGTAACCATTTTTTTTCCAAAAAAATTTGGAATATTGATTTGTCTGATCAATCACATTTCTACTGGATGAGCCCAGAGACATCAACGCCACTTCTGGACACAGCTAACAAAAGAGTTCAGTTTTAAGAGGCATTTCTGAATTCAACTCTGTGTTGTTGTGGTTGGAGAAAGCTTCCCACATTAACAGCTTTGTCCATGTGGTTATACCAGATACTAGGGGTGCACGATAACTATCGGGCCAATAACTATCGGGCCGATAACAGGAAATTATGACGTCATCCCGATAAGTCCGATATCACAACAAATAGCCCCGATAACATATATATTTTTGTCAACACAGCAGTGCCTCGCTCCCTCTGAGTCTTGAATGACCGGCAGTTAATGTTATGTTCAAGTAACGTCGGCATAATCAGAAAAACGATTTCTTAATCAGGAAAATCAAGAATACCCCCTCATGCCAGAAAACAACTCGTTAACTCGGTCATAATTTTAGTAGTTGCTGACTTTAATTGATATTCGCAGTATTTACCCTCATGTTACACATAAAAAAAAATAGAAAAAGGCTGAAAGAATGACTAGCAAACGAAGGAACATGGGAATTTACGTTACACCTTGAATGCAGCCTGCAGCACAGCGCTGATCACCACAAACATAGTGGCGTGGAACTTCAGATAAAGTTTCAGAAGAAGATAGTTTGGTGGTTATTTGTGACGAATCCTCCGAGTGAATTCTACGAGGAGGGAAGCACAAGCTTTAATGCTAACGTGCGCAAGCCAGCAGCAGTCTCCCCTCCCCTCATCTCTCTCATCTAAAGCTTCCATGAGATAAAAAAAAAAAAATCATTGAACCTTAATAACCTTACTACCTTAATTAAAGGTATTAATTTAAATGGAACCACAAGCCAAAATTCCTTTTAAATGTTAATCCTTTTCAGTTTGTAATTCTGATGCATGTATTTCCATCAGTTCAAGGAGCCTTTATTTTTTATATCAGTCAGTAATGAACCTTATTTAAGTTGATGTGAGATATCAAATAGGTTTGTTTGATAGCTTTACGAAAATGTTTGAGAGGCTTGACAATAGTTTTTCAATGGAAAAAATAAATATCTGTCCATTTAAAGAGTCCAAACTAATTTTAATTTTGCTCATGGTATTGGTATCGATTTTAAAAAACAGTTATCGTGCATCCCTACCAGGTACTGATGGATGGCAGGTCCTGATCCAGAGGGACTGGAGATCACGGCTGTTGAGGGCACTTCCCTTTATGCTTGCAAGTTCCTCCAGATGCCATTAATTATGATATTTTATCATCATGTTGAAGGGAAAATATACAAATCCCTACCAATCTGTCAACATTGTTTTAAAGCATTTGAAACATTTTCTCACATCTATTGATAGACAGACTCAACTATTTATAGACACCATTTTTATACAAAATAATCAATACTCTTTCAACTCTATACAACCACAACATGGTTCCCACACAAACGTGAAACGTGTTACAGGCCTGAAATGCACCAACTGAAGTATATTAACACTTGAATGAAGCTAACAGGAGAAAATATGAAATACCCAGGGTTCATACTGACTGAAATGAAATAAAATTAAACATTAATGTAACACTCTCTTTATTTTCCACATTCCCCCCATCTTTTTTTAATTGGGGTTTCATGTGTTAAGTGTTTGTGGTATCTCACCTGCAGGTCTCTGATGTCGAATGACTCCTCGTAGATGTAAGCTGCATCGGCCCCGGCAGCCAGGCCCCCCACCGTGGCCAGGTAGCCGCAGTAGCCCCCCATGGTCTCAATGATGAACACGCGTCTCTTTGTGCCGCTGGCTGATTGCTTGATGCGATCACAAGTCTGATACAGGTACATGAACTCAAAGTCAGTGCAAGCTAGCATGGATTAATAGAAGCTAGATGATGAGACTGGTGTACATGCCTTAGAGACCGAGCTTCTGACGTATCAAAGCGGTAAGAAATCAAACTAGCCAGAATGCACACGGGGGAGGGGGGTTAAAGGTCACAATGTAACATCAACGGTCTTAATGTAAAACATCCCACAAGGAGAAACAACAGAAAATCAGCCTTTTTCTCATTAAAATAAAGATTCAGGCTACATGCTGCTCTCACCAGATTGACTGAAACCCTGCGAAGGATGAGAGAGCACGTCAAATAGTAAAACTCTGAATTTGAATGTCAAACATTTGGCTAAACTTATGTGTGGAGAACTTTTAATAGCCAAGTGCAGATAATCACACAGACATCAGGTGAGTGCATTTACTGAGATTTAGACAAGAGCAAAGCTAACAGATTGTCTGATTAATGAGTATAAGGATTTAAAATCGGTATAAGGTTGTGGTTGAGCTTTAGGTTAGTGCAAGAATTAATTTATTTACATAAAATATTCATGCAACACTTTATTGGTCTCTATAAATTGACCCTTAGTTGATTATTAGCACTGGACTTCATTAACACTCGATGTTCTGTGTTATTTTCAACATCTTTGACAAACATCTTGAACAAAGCGGTCATAGCTGTGTCGGCGGCGGGTCGGACTGCCTTACCTCCACGATAGCATTGAGGGCTGTGTCCGCCCCAATACTTAGATTTGTGCCCGGCACATTGTTACTTATGGTGGCAGGCAGCATACACATCGGGATGCAAAACTCCTCATAGGCAGCGCGAGCTTCATACAGCTGCAGCAGACTCTCAAGCGCCTGAAGCAGCAGTATATGGAAAACGTGTTAGAGCTACACGACTGAGCCAGACGCTGAGAGAGAGAGAGAGAGAGAGAGGGGTGAATCTCTCTCTCCCTCAGCTCCTGAGAGCGTATCCTGCCATTCCGGCTTTTTCCGTGTGATAGCCGCTGTGGCTTCCCTTTGGCAGATGGGAAAAGGAGGACAGGAGTGTGAACGTAGAAGTGGAGAAGACAGTGAAAAGGGGAGATGAAGACAACGGAAGACAGAAAAATAATCGGGGACAGCAGTAGGGATGCACGTTAACTATCGGGCCGATAACAGGAAATTTTGATCCCGATAAGTTCGATATCATGACGAATAGCCCCAGATAACATATATATTTTTGTCAACACGGCAGTGCCTCGCTCCTTCTGAGCCTTGAATGACCAGCAGTGAATGTTATTGTTCAAGTGACGTCGGCATAATCAGAAAAACGATTTCTCAGTAAGAAAATCAAGAATTAGATTAGATTAGATTAGATAGAACTTTATTAATCCCTTGGGAGGTCTCCGTCAGGGAAATTGTGGTTCCAGCAGCTACAGCACCGACAAAGCAGTAAAGAAAGCAAACACAGTTTGAAATATAGATTAAGATACAGTGAGAATATATCAATAAGAGAGTAAAAAATATTATAAAATAGAATAAAAAAAATAGTACAGTATTAAGAATAGTCCTTTTGAACCCCCTAATGCCAGAAAACAACTTGTTAACTCGGTCGTAATTTTGGTAGTTGCTGACTTTAATTGATATTCGCAGTATTTTCCCACATGTTACACATTAAAAAATAGAAAAAATAGATAAGGCCGAAAGAACGACGAGCAAACGATGGAACGGAGGAATTTACGTTACATCTTGAATGCACCATTGCGGCACAGTGCACAAAAAAACAACGACTATGGTGTAGAATTTCGTTAAAGTTTCAGTGGAAGTTTGCTGGTTATTTGTGACAAATGCTCCAAGCGAAGGAGGGAAAAATAGCACAAGCTTTAATACGTCAAACCTGATCAGCCACCTGAAACATAACCGTCGTTTCCATGGAGTTTTGAAATCGCGCTAACGTGAGCTAACATGAGCTAACATGAGCTAACGTGGGCAAGCCAGCAGCAAAAACCCCTCCGCTCCTCTCCTCTCATCATCTCTCTCATCTAAAGCTTCCATGAGATTAAAAAAAAAACCTACTAAACCTCATTTGCTTTAATTAAAGGCATTCATTTGAATGGAACCACAAGCCAAAATCCTTTAAACATATTTTTTTTTTTTGTTACTATGGAGTGCACTTTTTCAGTTTATTTACACAGACAAGTCTAACTTGTGTCAGTACATTATGCACTGTGCATTATTTTTTATTGTCATTTAGGAATGCATTTTTTCAGTTTGTAATTCTGATGCATGTATTTCCATCAGTTCAAGGAGCCTTTATTTTTTTTATATCAGTCAGTAATGAACCTTATTTAAGTTGATGTGATATATCAAATAGGTTTGTTTGATAGCTTTATGAAAATGTTTGAGAGACTTGCCAATAGTTTTTCATTGTAAAAAAAAAAAATTGATCTGTTCATTTAAAGAGTCCAAACTATTTTTGGTTTTTTTCATAGTATTGATGTAATGATGTCAGGTATATGTGTGTGTTATCGGTTATCGGTATCGGTTTAAAAAAACAGTTATCGTGCATCCCTAGACAGCAGTGGATCTGAGAGTGTTAAAAAAAAAAAAAAAGAGAGAAAGACAGAAATGTAACAAACTAGGAGAAACAAAGATGTGAGGACAGAGGAAAAGACCGAGATCTGCTTCTTTGTGAGCAATAACACAGCAACGAGCAACCATATGACGGCTACATCAGCTGTTGAAAGTTATGAGCACTGCAGGCATGACAGGCAGCACTGACCGAGTCTGCAAACACACGAGGAGGATGAGGAGGTGAAGACGATGAAGGCTAGGTTGAGATACAGACTCACACAGGTTTCTCCATCTAGATCCATAGTAATCTTCAATCAAGGACATGTCTGTTTTTACTCTGGAGATTTACTCGACATGTGGATTAACTAAACAGAAAGCCTGTTCTATTAACCACTCATCTTCATCTTAGAGGGGTGGGAGGTCACACACGCAGGGAGGGGGGGGGGGGGGGACAGGCAGAGCAAACATGGCAGTCACGACGCTTGTGCACCTCAAAGCATGCCTCCATGTTGCCGCTTGCTTACTTACCTTTTAAGGAAGGGAGAGACGCTACTGTACACCTTAACTTCACCAGGTGTGCCTGATGCCTTGTGGCTGAATTTCCAATGAAGCTTTACACAAGTTATTCCAAATGATCCTCTGATAGTGACTGGTGAAAAATAAAACTAAGCGAGCAATCTCTCCCTTCTTGCAACTTAACTGAAAAGGTTTTGTTCTTCTCTGCTTGCGTGCACGTGTGTGTGTGTCTGTTGCTGACATCGTCTAATCTTGTCGCCAGGCCCCCATCACTTACAGTAGTGATGGCGTTCAGAGCTGTGTCAGCGCCAATGCTGAGGTCTGAGCCAGGCACATTGTTGGAGACAGTGGCTGGGACCATGACCATGGGCACACAGAACTCGTCATATTTCCCACGAGCCGTTAACAATTCCAGCAGTGACAGGAAGGCCTGCAGGGCAGAGCCAATGACTTTAGTAGTGTCTGCAAGGATGGGACTTTGGCAAGCTGGTTTGGTTGAGAGGTGCTACTTGCCACAAGGAAGGGAAAGACATTAGTGGAGAGTGCCAAGGGGAGGAGCCAGGTCTATCACAACGGACACCAGCGAAACAGACAGGTACCACTCCACATTCACCCCCAAAAACACACTCATATATACGGAGGAAAACTCATTTACTACCAGACATCACAGGAAAATTAAAGCTGGTGAGCATCTAACCAGGATTGCGTGAAATGACTGGAGAAAAGCAGGTGTCGCCTGTTTCCTATTCAAACCAATCATCACAGTATCTAGACTTCAGTTGGTTCACTTTTGTTCATTTAAATATTTCCAGTTGTTTAAGCTAAAGATCGTTTAGTTTAATACATCTGTATTTAAAATCAAAAGTGTACCAACTTCATGTTGCAGTTGAACTCATTAGCTCTGGTGTTCCAGTTTTTGGCAGAAAAATGACTTTGAAGCATGGCTACGTGCACATGAACCATATGGTGGTGTGCTAACATGAAATGGTTAGGACTGACGGAGAGCATCAATAAACAGCACATACGCACATCTGAAAACATGACTACAATATCACAGCTGTCTGTGCATGAGCAATAATCATGTCATTAAAGTCGTGGATATTTATCATTAAAGAGCTTAAAAGCCAGTAGACAAAAACAAAGATGACAGGCTCATCTGCTAAATTTTAATTGACAAACTACCATCAACAAAAGATATTCATACATACCTCAAATCCACCAATAACCAGCAGTGCATTTATATTGTGCTTTCGCATCTGCTCGGCAATTTTGTCAACATGCTTTGCAGGAAGTGTTCTGAGAAGGAGAAAAAATTATAATTTGTTCAAATAAATAAATAAAGTAACAAGAAGATATTTGCATCCTCAAACAGCTGTGAATTTAATAAAGCTGCACAAAGTCAGCAGCACCAGCAGTGGTGCTGTAAAACTGTAGAGAGGAGTGGTGTAAAAGATTTAAGATATAAAATCTGACTGAAATATTTATACTAGGGCTGGGCAATGATTAAAATTTTCAATCGCGATTAATCGCATTATTTCCCTGATTAATCACGATTAATCGCATTGTATACAAAAAATTAAATAATGAATTCAAAAATAGTGTAAAGATCACTTTTATTTTAATGTTCTGCTGCCATATGAACTAAAGTGTCATAACATTTGTTGTTCAAACACTTTTAACATCAGCACTTGTCAGTAACACACACTTTGTGTAAATCTCATCTTAAAAAATATAAAATAAAATAAAGCTTATTGCCACTGGCAGGGCATTAATGTCATCCTGTTTTTTTTTTGAAAAATAAATGAAAATGAAATGAAATGAAAAATAAAAAAAAAAAGTCTACCGAATAACCTTGTTTCTGTTGAATCCTCCGTCTGGGAGAACTTTAAAATGAAAATGTCCATATTAAAGTTCTGTAACTTTATCAATCCATAATTATCTGTATATCAGTTGTTTTTTTTTTCATTTTCAATTGTCAATCAAAAATTTAAAAAATTAAAAAGTGACTTTTTTTTTTTTTTCCGTTTTATAAATATAACACAAAAAAAATGCTTGTTTTTTTATATTTTCAATTTTAGCCAAACAGGCCACGGGACTGAATTTGTTTTTAATATTTTATTGTCTGGTTTACGTGACACAGAAATGGCTTTGTTTTCTAATAAAGGAACAGACTTTCTGTTGTCATTACACATCTGTGCCACTAGATAGAGCCGCACTGCAATAACCAGCTAGAGAACAGCAGGACAGTGAACACATGGAGCAGATCTGATGGAACATGGAGGAATGACGCGATCCTCTTGAACAAAGGAGTTTGGAAGTTTGTTTTTCCAGACAGAATTGTTAATTTTGCTACCTGAGTTGCTACCCGAACTGTAAAGTTCACTGATTTTCACCGTTCTCCATGTCTGTTTTAGTTTACCTGCCAATTATTTTCCGCTTCCGCAGCAGCCAGTAACAGACTTTTCAAAACAAAAGCACGTGAGCAACATGTGTTAACGCATGCGATAAAATAAATATCGGCATTAATAAATTAATGCATTAACGTGATAAGGCGTTAACTTGCCCAGGCCTAGTTTATACAAATATACTGTAAAATGCTCTGTTTTTCTTGTAAAGCCATGTCAGTGTGTTTTTTTGTCCTCACTTGCACCCCATCCCCCACCCCCTTTCTTACAACAAGGTGAGTTTCAGGCTGGTTTACAGCTTCAGCTCTTTGTGGTCAACTTACCTTTTGGTTCCCAACAGGGAGCCCCCCTGTCCCGTCCAGCCTCCAACATCGCCCCATTTAATCTCTTTAATCTGAGGGGACAAAAACAGAAACAGGTGCAGTCTTGCATGTCCTAAGAGCCACTCCTTCATGTTTTAATATCAAATATAAACAGCATGTTTTCACCCTGGTTCAAATTTTACTCAGAGATCTGATGTCAAAGCAAACACCCAGTATTTAAATCCAGATTCTCGGCACCCATGACTCTGCATTTATTTATCCTGGAGACTCAGGGCAGAGATTATGAAGAGAACGATTAAACCCTGGTTTAAATACACATAGACTTTGCAAAAATGACCTTTGCAAAGAATTTGCAGACCACTCCTGGAGCAAAATTGAATTTGTTAGATCCAACATTTTATTTGACTAAAAAACAGTTTTTAATGGAGCTGAAGGTCTGTTTTTACCTGAGGAGATACTGGACAGTTTTGACCTGGTTGATGCTGAGATGCTTGGTAGAGTCTTCTCCCAAGTTAAGCCAACCACCTGCCTCCTACTCTGCTTTTGAAAACCTTTTATGAATTCTTTGAAAATGAGCTTTTAAATATTGTGAATTTCTCTCTTCAGATGGGTGTCTTTCCTTCTGCCTTTAAATCAGCTGTGGTGAAACCTCTTCTGAGAATCTGAATCCTGATATTTTTAATAACTATAGAGCAGAATTCAACTTGCCATTTTTAAGCAAAAGTTTAGAGAAACTTTTTTTTATTAAACTAAATGATTTTTTTTAAATGAAAAATAATGTTATCAAGAGATTTCAGTCTGGTTTTAGGATGAATCGCAGTCCCGAGACAGCTTTGTTAAAGATCAGGTTTCTATAATCTGAAGAATATAGCCACCCGTTTCTCTCTTGGGTCAACACAAAGATGCTGATGCATGCTTTTATCTCCAGTCGCATTGACTACTGTAATGTCCTGCTTTCTGGTCTTCCCAAAAGAACCATTTCACGCCCTCAGCTTCTGCAGAACTTCAGCTGCCCATGCGTTGACGAGGACATTACACCAGTTTTAAAATCACTGCATTGGCTCCCTGTGTCTTTTAGGAACGATTTTAAGGTTCTTTTAATAGCTTTTAAAAGTCTTAATGGTCTTGGGCCTTCTTATCTTACTGATTTGTTTTTACCTTACAAACCCTGGCGGACCCTCAGGTCCTCTGGCAGCGGTCCTCTAATGACTCCTATTGTTAATACACGAACCCACGGTCAGGCAGCTTTCCAACATTATGCCTCAAGATTATGGACCAGTCTGCTGCAGAACTTGAGGGCTACAGAGAATGTTGACCTTTTTAAAAGCAGGCTCAAGACCCACCTACTTAATTTGGCTTTTAACTAATGCCCTCTTTTACCCTAATTTAGATTTTCTATTTTAGGTTTAAGTTTACAGCACATTTTTACTCTTTTTTAAAGTTATATATTCAACTTTCTTTGATATTATTATTATTATTTTCTATTTCTTTTTATTCTTTTTAACTCCACTGAAAAACAGCAACATTCTGGTGGAGAGTCTCAGTCCCAGAAGTATCTTCTTCCCTCTGGAATCATCCTCTTTGGGTCAGCTAACTGGTGACATTAGAGACATTTTCATGAATATAAATGGTCAGGTAATTCATTCTAGGCTGCCCTTTTCATGGACTGAAAGGTTTAAGGTTTCCTTTTGGAAGAAGGCCAGGAGCAGAGGGTGAGCCAGAAACCAGTTCTACCAATAATGGAACAAAAAAGCAGCCTGGTCTCAGATTACAGTCTGGTGCAGGCTTTGAATTCCTCACAAGAATTTACCTTCATTCAAAACTCATTCTTCCTCAGTTGTAGCTTTAGTTGTGGGGAGTATTAGCCAAAATTATTTCAAAGCATTTCTTTGCCACAGCCACCTACAGCATGTTCTGCTGCCATCTACTGGTTCATTGTGGGCATGTCCTCAGTCTGAACTGAGCAGCAGAGATACAGTCCGTGTGGGAAATTGGTTTACATTAATCTGCAGAGATTATCCCCTGGGTTCCCCTGATTACTCTACTGTGATGGAGCTAACAGTGATTGTGCACTGATGTGGCTCTCATCAGGCTAAGCCAATTCTGTCTGAGTTACTGATTAGAAAAATTAAAGTCATGCACGGAATATTTTCATTAAGCTTTTTGGGTCAATTATGAACAGATTTAAATTACATATCTTCAGTTAGTGTGGCAGATCCTAATGTCCCGCTACAGAGCAGCAGCTGTGTGTCAGGACGAGAAAGCTCACCTGTCCTTTGTAAAATCCCTCAAATCCATCGTTGACAGCAAACATTTTGTGCCCCTCGGAGATTCCCACCCTGACGGCTGAACGGACAGCGGCGTTCATGCCTGCTGCGGGGGCCCCGACGTTCAGCACTGCCACGTTGAAGTTGCTCTGGGGGGGGTTCAAATACATTGGAAGAGGTTACACATGCAGTACAAGCAAACCCATCACCAAAAGGGACATTTTTCAACTTCACTGATCTCACTGCCAGTGGACAGTTGGTGATGCACCTCTGGAAATCAGTCCATGGCATCTGGTGTGTTCTCAAGTATACGCTGAGCTAACAGCAGCCACCGTTACAGATGTTGGGGAAGTCTAACCCTAACGCAAGCTGCCACGCTGTCTCTAACCCTCAAGGATCTTCAATCTGAGCTGCCTCCTCTGGAGCCACAGCAGAAGTTGACAAGGCTTAATAAGCCACCTCTCAGTGGGGGAGCCAGGTGTCATCTGATATCAGTGTACAACAGACCAACACTGAGCCACCTGGACACCTACGCTGAATACACTTATGGATTTTTAGCAAGCAGGTAAAAGAAGCTTAGTGTTTCTGACTGCCGTTCACTTTCTTCTGTAATAAACAAGAGGACACAGCTGGCATGACTTACTGGCTTAATAGAGTTCGCCTGTGTGCCAAAAAAAAAAATACTCACATCATAGTCTGGTCAACACACATACTAACAGTAATTATTTACACAGTAAGGAAGCCTTGTTTTGCCAAAAATACATCAAAATAGCAGCATCACTTTGCATCAGGGTGGCAGCAGCTGAATCAATGTAGTTATAAACGTATAACAGTATAATAACGTCTTAAACAACACTGGGAGGCTCATTTAGCTCTGGAAACAACCTGCTCCCCTACAGGGACTGATACTGTGTATCTGGGACATCTTTTGTGTGTGTGTGCGCGTGCATGTGTGCGTGCATTAGACTTACAACTGGCAGTTCAGACTCTGGTTTACGATGAGCCAGCAGTTTGTATGTCCTTAGGTTGTTTTCAAAACTCCTGCAATTCAATGACAAATAATCAGCTCTCCTGTTTAAGCCTATGATGGGAATTAGATGGCTGCACTTAGAGAAATTACTTTTCCACTTTGCTCTCCATTCTTTCAAGTTCATACTAAAATAGCACACCACCAATCTCTGCTGTGCACGTTCACGCTGAGCAACATCAAACTGGCTGTCGTGTCTTGATCTTCAATCTTACCTGCCCCGAAGCTTAACAGCCTCCTCAAACCGTTTCTGGTCCATAGCCTTCTGGACTTCCTGAGTCTGAAGAAAAGATGGTTGAGAATGAATGAATGAATGAATGAATATCAGCTAAAATAAATATGTGAATGTGTGAAACAGTTGAAGGTCAACATCGGCTTTTTAAAGCTGTCAACAGTGCAGAAATAGGGCAAACTGCAGGTCATCAAATGGCCACTAGGGGCTGGCTCCAAAAGTGACTCAATCACAATTGAGTGTAAAATATCTAAAATAACTTTTCAGAAGAAGTAAACATATTTACAGCCTGATACTAAAACAATCTTGATCTTAATGAGTTCACATCCATGCCATCTGTACAGGTGGTTCATTTTTATGTATTCCATGAGGTAAGACTACAGTATATCAACACATAGGATTAGGGGAATGATTTTATGGCGTCAAATGGCTGGCACAGAAACTTGATTTCTGAGCCATAGATAAAACCTTAGCAGAGCGTGGTCATACGGGGGCATGACTATGACTGCTGCAGATGGCCTAAAACAGTCCAGGGATGAAGCTTAACTGTGCATTCACCTGCACCTACTTTCACCTGAGGGCTAACTGTAGGATGTCTGGCCAGACGGCCTGTAGCTCTGGCAGCAGCCACAACAGCTGGCTCCTCTGGCCCAGCTGCCCTTATTTGTTTGTAGGGATGCACGATAACTGTTTTTTTAAAACCGATACCGATAACCAATAACTTTCAGCTCCTAAAGGAGGAATACCGATAACCGATAACACACACATCATTACATCAATACTATTAACAAAATTAAAAATAGTTTTGACTTTTTAAATTAACAGATATTTATTTTTTCCAATAAAAACTATTGGCAAACCTCTCAAACATTTTCTTAAAGCTATCAAACAAACCTATTTGATATCTCACATCAACTTAAATAAGGTGCATTACTGACTGATATAAAAAATATAGGCTCCTTAAACTGATGGAAATACATGCATCAAAATTACTAACTGAAAAAGATTAACATTCAAAATGATTTTGGCTTGTGGTTCCATTTAAATTAATACCTTTATTTAAAGTAAATGAGGTTCAGTGGTTTTTATTTTCTATTTTCTAATCTCATGGAAGCTTTAGGTGAGAGGAATGAGGGAGAGGAGAAGGGAGGGGAGACTGCTGCTGGCTTGCGCACGTTAGCATTAACTTCCGTTAGCTCAGGTTAGCGCTATTTCAAAAAACTCCATGGAAGCGATTGTTATGTTGTAGGCGGCTGATCAGGTTTTACGTATTAAAGCTTGTGCTTCCCTCCTCGTAGAATTCACTCGGAGGATTCGTCACAAATAACCACCAAACTATCTTCTTCTGAAACTTTAACAAAGTTCCACGCCGCCATGTTTGTTGTGATCAGTAGGCTGCATGTTGCCTTCAAGGTGTAACGTAAATTCCCACGTTCCCTCGTTTGCTAGTCGTTCTTTCAGCCTTATCTATTTTTTCTTTTTTTATGTGTAACATGTGGGAGAATACTGCGAATATCAATTAAAGTCAGCAACTACCAAAATTATGACTGAGTTAACAAGTTGTTTTCTGGAATGAGGGGGTATTCTTGATTTTCCTGAGTGAGAAATCGTTTTTCTGATTATGCCGACGTCACTTGAACATAACATTCACTGCCGGTCATTCAGGACTCAAAGGGAGCGAGGCACTGCCGTGTTGACAAAAATATATATGTTATTGGGGCTATTCGTCGTGTTATCTGAGTTATCGGGATGACGTCATAATTTCCTGTTATCATGTCTATAGTTATCGTGCGCCCCTATTTGTTTGTTTATTTATTTATTTTTTAACAGTTTATGGTAACAATCCCTGCAGAACAAATAAAAAAAACCTATCTAGAGAGACAAACAAAAGGGAAGTAAGGCACCTGTTCCAGAATAAATGACTCATATGTGACTCGGCTCTGACTTGCAACAGAACTGGCTGCCGGGAAGCTTTCAGGAAGCAGAAGCGAGATTTTCCCCTGGAGGTCTGTCAAAATGCAAACATGACTGGCCAATATGACAACAGAGCTCCTTTGTGAGTTACCATGGAGATGCCGTAGTCTTACATCATAATTTGAGGAATGAAGCCAACCCTCCTGAAAGCTCAGATAATCATTGACCGGACACAACTGCCTCTCAGACAATGCATCTCTGTTGGGAACATTGGAG
This sequence comes from Hirundichthys speculiger, assembly GCA_018398805.1. Taxonomy (NCBI): domain Eukaryota; kingdom Metazoa; phylum Chordata; class Actinopteri; order Beloniformes; family Exocoetidae; genus Hirundichthys; species Hirundichthys speculiger. Next base: position 2,098,343 of record JAGFBZ010000430.1, read on the forward strand.
CGACTGCACCATCATTGCAACTCATCGCTCCCACTAACTTCCCCTTCCTCCTCAGCTTCTGCACCTTTGTGAATAATTACATGCGTGTTGTGTGGCTGTGTGTTAAGTGTGCCATTTTTGGACTCTGTCCAGCACGGCGCTGTACTTACCATCTGTACACACTCCATGAGAGGCAGGCGCACCGACTGGTTCCCGCACAGAGAGACCACGCAGGCTGGCGTGTTGGCTGTGGTCTCCAGAAGGGCCAGGACGGCCTCCACACCCATCCGACTGGCCTGCACAACCCCACACACTCAGTCACGCTCCAACACACTCAGCTTACCAACAACCTACCAACAGTTTTTTCATCATCCATTTGCAATGTGTGCAATTCTCTTTATTTAATTCTTTCATCTTTTGCTTTCACTTTTTATTTTAAGCAGCCACGAAGGGATCTGTCTGTGCATCGCTTCACGTGCTGGGCCATAAATCTGTTAATGTGCTTAACCTGAAACCTGAGACTCACACACACACAAACACACATGGACCTGAACAAGAAAATCTCAGGACGACTACAACGGCTACGGGGATGTAACCGCACGCACCCATTAACACGACATTTCAAGTGTAAGACTGTGACGTGGCCTCTCAAACCCCTGCGTTATCCATTCTGTTTCAGGCCATCATTCTGTCATTTAATCAATTAACAAACAAAACAGGAGCTGTGGATTAAAACATATCAAACGGATCCCACTGTGACTGCATATCTATTCAACCAACAATCATAAAAGCAGAAACCTCTGATGTTTTGGAGGCTGGATTCAGCATCTCGTTGCCTAATTAACAAAATGAACCTACCAAAATGCGATCAAAGGCAGACGGGGTTCCTCCTCTCTGCACATGCCCCAAGATTGTAACACGCGTGTCAAAACCCAGGCATTTGACGACAAGCTGTGAGGGTAAAGCACACAGGATTTAACTACATATAATGTAACAAGTCAAATAGGAAATGCAACAAAGAGTTCATTTTAAGTAGAAAATTTAGCTATTTTCTCTGATGCATTTTATTCAATTCGTTAAAAAATTAAAATATATATTACACTGTTCTCTCAGAGTGTTGTTTGTGGAAAAACTACATGCAGAAATAAACAGTCACATCACACACTTCAACACAAATACAATATAAAAGCTGAATAGAAGGGGAAACAGCAAAGCACAAGCAAGCCAGTCTAATTTTTCGGTCATGTTAGCAAGGAGCTCATAGCTCAAAACGGATCACAGGCAGTAAGTACTAAATTCAAACCAAGGAAAAGAAGAAAAAAAAAAAGGTTGTTTGAAGGGTAAAAACCAGTTAGTAGGAGGGTTGTGATAGAAACTAATAACCCTCTGAACAAACAGAGACTGTAAAAAAAATGTGTATATATCAAAAAGGCATCTGCATGTGTGAAGCAGTCATAATCTAAATGGCATTTGCTTTGACAAATGCCTGACTGTGAGGTTTAGTGGGGGTGTCTGACAGCAGTTAGAGTACGGTACCGTGAAAGCCGTCTCACCAAACTAGCAAGTGTGGCTGATAGAGCATCCCAGAAACACAGCAACAGAGTCAAAGCCACGTCGGGGCAGCAGTACAGTAGTAGAGTCATACAGGAGGCTGGAGGCTCGTCACACACAGCTCTGTACTTACATTCTTAACATACTCAGTGGTAATGGGCTTGTTGTTATGATCAATCGCCCCTTCGGCTACAATTATGATATTCAGCCTTTTCATCCCTGCGCGGTTCTACAAGGAGGGTGTGGTGGAGAAACAACATGACAGAAAAACTGAGAGGTAGCTGTGACATGGGCTTTCAGAAGCACGGGGACCGGATGATGTTGGCTCTTTCACAATAAAAGCCTCTCTGTCACTCCGCCTTGTGTTTGCACTTGGTAATCAGCAGCATCCTGCCTTTATCGTTGCTTGGCAACACTTCATTATCACAGGATCAACATACAATGTCAAAAGTCTAGTACAGAATACTGAGAGCTGCAACTCTGGTTGCCATCAGTCGGGTCTCCGTGCTTCTGGCTTCCCCTGTCCTCACCATCAGGTACTCACATCCTTCACAAAACTAGAAGTTATAGGTTTCCCATGTCTGTCAATGGCTCCCTCTGCAACTATAATAATGTTCAGCCTTGTGCCCCTGGAACGGGTCTAAATCATGGAATATTTGCATGTTTTAAAAGCAGAAAAAAACATATTAAAACATCAGACAACTCAGACTGAACTCCTCATATCAGTCATGACTAATTAAACAAACAACGTCCTCCTTGTAGAAAGACAAAGACAAAAATGTGTAGAAGTTAGACAAAACACTACTCATCATTGACACCGATATTGTGATTATGCGTTTAAGTTGAGGAAACAAATCTGACTGAGTTACCGCAGACAGCTTCTGACACATCTTCTCCTCCCAGCCATCCTCTGGAGGCATTTCAGGGATCAGCACCCAATCTGCGCCGCAAGCCAGCGCGCTCACCAAGGCCAGGTATCTGAGATATAAAACACAAACCTAAAAGTTTCACAATAACAGTCAAGATAAACGAACTGACACTTGTTTTATTCAGTTTATGCATTCTCACCCACAGTGTCTGCCCATGACCTCCAACACAAACGTCCTCTGGTGGCTAAAAGATAAGGAGAGAACAACTAACTGAGCACAGGACTGATGCAGTCAGCCAGAGATTTGGCTCCTCCCTCTCACCTTTGTGCAGTTGTCATAATGGCATCCACCACCTCAATGATTCTGTGCAAAGCCGAGTCAGTCCCGATTGTCATGTCAGTACCACAGAAGTCGTTGTCGATGGAGCCAACCATCCCTACGATGTGAAGGGCCGAGTACTTCTGAACAGCATCGGCTTCAATTAGTCCTGAAATGATGGGGAGGAGTTCGCCATCACGTCCAACAGGATGTTGCCACAGTTTGAAGTCATAGCATCACAGGGATTAAAGAACGAAAGCTGCTTAGCCAAGACAAACATCTGAACACGTATTTACAGTATTCTAAAGATTATTCCCAGCTTTTCTAACGGCGCTGCATGCCGTTAAAGTAAGGTTTATTTTCTTTTAGCGATGCACGATAGCTGTTTTTTTAACCGATACCGATAACTTTCAGCTCCTAAAGGCCGATAACCAATAACACATATATATACCTAAGATCATTACATCAATACTATGAACAAAACCAAAAATAGTTTTGACTCTTTAAATAAAAAGATATTTATTTTTTACATTGAAAAACTATTGGCAAGCCTCTCAAACATTTTCATAAAGCTATCAAATAAACCTATTTGATATCTCACATCAACTTAAATAAGGTTCATTATTACTGACTGATATAAAAAAATAAAGGCTCCTTGAACTGATGGAAATACATGCATCAGAATTACTAACTGAAAAAATGCATTCCTAAATGACAATAAAAAAATAATGAACAGGTCATAATGTACTGACACAAGTTAGACTTGTCTGTGTGTAAATAAACTGAAAAAGTGCACTCCATAGTAACAAAGAAATAACGTTTAAAGGATTTTTGGCTTGTGGCTCCATTCAAACAAATGCCTTTAATTAAAGTAAATGAGGTTTAGTAGTTTTTGGGGTTTTTTTTTAATCTCATGGAAGCATTAGATGAGAGAGATGATGGCGAGGAGCAGAGAGGAGGGGTTGACTTGCTGCTAGCTTGCTCGCGTTAGCTCATGCTAGCTCATGTTAGCTTACGTTAGCGCCATTTCAAAACTCCATGGAAGCGATGGTTATGTTTCAGGTGGCTGATCAGGTTTGACGTATTAAAGCTTGTGCTATTTTTCCCTCTTTCACTTGGAGCATTTGTCACAAATAACCAGCAAACTATCTTCTTCTGAAACTTTAACGACGTTCTACACCATTGCTGCCATGTTTTTTTTTTTCAGCCCACTGTGCCGCAATGCTACATTCAAGGTGTAACGTAAATTCCTCCATTCCCTTGTTTACTCTTCGTTCTTTCGGTCTTATCTATTTTGTATGTGTAACATGTGGGAAAATACTGTGAATATCAATTAAAGTCAGCTACTGCTAAAATTATGACCGAGTTAACAAGTTGTTTTCTGGCATGAGGAGGTATTCTTGATTTTCTTTACTGAGAAATCTTTTTTCTGATTATGCCGACGTCACTTGAACATAACATTCACTGCTGGTCATTTAAGACTCAGAGGGAGTGAGGCACTGCTGTGTTAAAATATTATATATATATATGTTATCGGGGCTATTCGTCATGATATCGGACTTATCGGAATGACGTCATAATTTCCTGTTATCGGCCCGATAGTTATCGTGCACCCCTATTTTCTTTATATTCAGATTAGAGTATCAGAGTGAAGCTGAAAGGCGACAAGTGTTTTCTGCGCTACCCTGCTCCACCAGCTCTGCCAGCAGGCCGCTCCACTCTTCCCTGAAGAGGTTGGCTCCGGTCAGGCTGCCGTCTCCACCGATCACACACAGGTTGGTGATGCCGCGCTGCACCAGGTTGTGAGCTGCCTTCAAACGTCCCTCGTGAGAGCGAAACTCTTTGCAGCGGGCGCTTCCAATAACAGTCCCACCCTGACCACAGAATGTGAAATAAGTATGAACGTGACTTCAGTCCAAATGATCAACTTAAAAAGCCTGAGATGTTACAGGAAAATATCCAAAGAAAAGAAACTATCATTTAGTTTACATTTCAAAGTTTAGGAGCTAAACTAAGCAGAAATGCATGTTTTGTTTTTTTTTTTTTTTAAATGGTTCATCCCTAAAATGGAAGGACGCAACTGTTTGTAAAAGTGCTCAGAAGAACTGCATTGATTCGGCCCATGAAAATTACTCACCACTTGTAGCATGCTTGAGACACTTTCCCATGTGGCTTCCTTTATGTTGTCCCCACCATCCACCATACCCTGATAGCCCTGATATTTAGAAGAAGAAAAATAAAAAGCTTATTGGTGCATAAATGGTCAGTCCATTGCTGAAAAGAATTTTTATTTTCACCAAATGCAAAACCACAAAATAGTGTAACATATTTAAATTCTTTAAAGCAGCCATTCCCAAACTTCAGAAGGCCCAATTTGAAATGCAAAAAATCTTAAAAGAAAACCTTTAATCACAACTGTGATCAACATTCAGGACTAGAAGCTATGTTCTAATATTAATGTAGGGGGTCAACAAATAAGGTGACACTTGTCATATTAAGTTAAGATGACGGTAGAATAAAACTTAACTGGTTTGTTTTGTTACTTCTTAATGTTTTTAAATCATGTTGTTAATATTTTACAGTAATTAAAAACATATTTAAAAAAGATCGATGATTTAAAACATATTTGTTTAATTTCAATGACCTCTCACACCCCACCTGCAGTACCGCGACGGCCCACCAGGGGGCCGCGGCCCACACTTTGGGAATCACTGCTTTAAAGCATGCAGGACTGCACCCGCAGCACTCCCTGGGTGGGGGGGAGGTTCATACGAAGCATCTGCTCGGGCCTCGAGCCAGTTATGTAACAGCTCACCGAGCGAGCAGGATGTGCTGGGATCACGGTGTGAGGAAGCGGCCACAGCGCTCGCTTTATAAAGCTCATCTAGCATCTGCTGCACTAAAACAAACATTTATGCACAAAGACTGCTACAGCTGTTAATATGCAACAAATGTGCACACATCCTTTTTTTTTTGTCAACTACAATTCATTAAACATTTGTCATCAGTTTTCATTTTAAATGTATAGTGTTGAGGTTGTACAAGATATTTTGAAATGTCACATCACAGCAACAAGATGTCAGCTTTTTGAACCCAAATCCAGTCAGTTCAGAGATGATGGTAAAAAGAACACATATGTGGGTTTTGTTTGGGTTCTTCCAAAGTCATGCATGCGAGATTAATTAGTGACTCTAAACTGGCTGAGACTGAACGTTAGCACGGCTGTCCTCTGTGTTAACCCTGGCCACATGTCTGGGATGGATGTAGTATAGCTGTAGTATCACACAGGTTGTGAATATGAAGGTAGCGGCTCACCTCATGAATAAAATAAACTTTAGCACCCACGTAGAGCCCCATTCGAACCACAGCACGCACAGCAGCATTCATCCCTGCAAAAAGACAGGTTGCACATTATAAAGCTGTCATTATGTATTACAGCAGCCATTCCCAAACTTCAGAATACCAAGGCCCAATTTGAAATGTGAAAAATCTCTGCGGCCCATGCAAACCTCTAAACACCACTTTGATCAACATACAAAACTAAAAGCTACATTCCAATATTAATGTAAGGGGTCAACAAATAAGGTGACACTTGTCACTTGTCATGTTAAATTAAGCTGACAGTGGAATAACAGTCAATTGGTTAGTTTTATTATTTCTAAATATTTTTTAAATCATGTAATAAATATTTTTACAGTTATTTAAACAAATATAAAAAAAATTTAGGATTTAATACATATTTCTTTATTTTAATGACCTCATGGCCCACCTGCAGTACCATCACGGCCCACCAGAGGGCTGTGGCCCACACTTTGGGGATCACTGTATTACATATCAAAGCAAATCTGTACGTAAGTGGAGCTGTCCATCTGGAGCTGAGGACGATGCATTAGTTCTGCTGTTTCTGGTCAAAAGGTTTCCCAGTTTGTCTGACAGTCTCTCGGTTACAGCTGCTCCAAGTGAACTTATTAACCAAACTGGCTTTGAATGCAAATAACAGTTAGCTTCAACACCAACTGCAAGGGGGGGTGGGGGTGGGGGTAATGTTTCACCCACTGCAGGACAACAGGAACTTGGCTGTTTTCGAAGAGCTCTAAACCAGCAGATTTCTTAGAAACTGGCGCTCGGCTGAAGTGTTGTTACTAAGCAACACAAAGGTTTCAGCCACTCGAGCCAGAGGAGGGAAGACTTCCAACAAGAGCCTCTGCATAAATAAATAGCACATTTCACAAGTTTTATCAAGAACACTTTCAAGTACAGCGAAACATGACCTGCATTTGTTACATAACTATGTTGAAACGTGCGGCCTGTTGTTGTTGTTTAAATCACAGAATCAGAGCATGACTAGCAGCTTTCTTGTCTTTCATGAAAAGCTGGCTCGTCTTCGTCGGAGCGGACAGTCTCTCATTCTGCATGACTGACACTTTCTCCAGAAAAACACTGAGCCAAGGCTGCACAATGCCTGCTGACGCTAAGGTTCAGCTCCCATCATGCATTCTGGTCCAGCGGCTTTGCTCTGAGGCCTGCTCAGCACGGGTCTGTGTGTCCGGTGCTTACACGTCAAATCCAGTCACAACATAAACAATTGCTCCTTAACAAATAACTAATAAGGAGCAAGTGCTTATAACTTTAATGGCCTTTCTCACACTAGAACACTCTTCTGCAACAGCACATCAGGTGGTTTTCCGTAATTCAGAAGCTGGGATATGACTTATTTATCCGTAATTCACAGACTGAGCAGCGCTGTTCCGATTTAGGAGACAAATGTTTTAATTATTTTGTTTTTCTTTTTCTTTTCATAAAAGCAGCAGCTTCACTTTAAACCCGTGTTTACGTGGTGGTATGTGGCGCTGCAGCCGCAGTAAATGAAGCTGGCCGGTTGGTCACGTGACCAGGGTTTCCTCCGTGACGCAGAGCGGCGCAGCAGAGACTCGGTGCCGCTCATCACGTACACAGGATGCAGCGGCATCGCGCCGCCGGCCCACTCTCTCCCCATCTGAACCTCAGCCTCATCTCAGCGAATACCGACGGAGCTCTTGGGGACATCCTGTCCTCCCCGTCAGCGACAAACCCAGCATGTCGGCGTCGCTTCCGCTGCGGTCACTTGTTCACTCGCATCAACTAGACGGTTAGAGGGTTAAATGCCGACCTAACGCCGTCAGTTAACAGTAAAACGAAGCACGGTTCGACTTTGACATCTTTCTGAGCTGATATCATGAAGTGTGGACGACAATGACGTCACATCAGAGTCAGAATGTGATGATGCAGTTTGACAGCATGCTAGCCCTGACAACGCTACAACCTGACCTCACCTTTAATTATTTTACAGTACAGTATGGTTGTTACAAATGAAACAGTGCAGTATCATATCACTGAGGAGGCCAGCCGTGGCTCTCTGCGGGCCTCTGGTACTCCGGTACATGTGTGAGTTTACCTTGAGCATCTCCTCCGCTGGTGAGCACAGCGATGGCTTTCCCCGCTCCAGACAGGTTCTCAAAAAATATCTTCTTGCTGTCCGGCTGCGCCATTTTCTCCGCTGTTCAGTATTTATCCCAGTCCGATTCGTTAAAAAAGACGAAAGGGATGTTTAAACAGCGTGACTTCGTAGTAAAACGATGAAGGGCAACGCGCTCTGCCCCCTCCGCCTCTGGTATGCCCACTATGCTCTCCTTCTAGGTTCCGCATCTCGTCAGCGATTTGCATGTACTGAGCGTGGGTAGGGTTATTGGCACATCTGTGGACCAATCATATTGTCGCTGAGTGGCCTCAGCTAGAGTCTGAGCCAATCAGAATCTAGCTCAGAACTGGGCGGGCCAAGAAAGTAGAAATGTGTTCCTCGTTCTGAGGGAAAAACCCAACCGATAATGAAGGTTCTATGAACTGATGGGTCATCCCTAAATGGGTTTAGTTGAAACAGTCAGCAGTCTGCACACACTGATGCAGTTATCATTCACCTCTAATGAAGTTAAAGGACTGCTTTGTCCCAAAAAAGAGCCAACAAACGGAAAAATGTCATTATTAGAATTACTGTTATTAATAAAAAGACAAAAAATACGAAATCATTCATTCTTAAAAAAAAAAGCAAAAAAAACTTTTGTACTATATGATGTCTGTTTTGTACATCTTACATGTAATTCAGGCTGCATAGTTTCCAGCCTAGTCATTATATATTTGAACTAAAGATCAGAGTTCACAGAGGCTAGTGGAACCTTCAAGATTTGAAGACTGGGCCCAAATTATACCTGAGCAATAGGGATGGGAATTGATAAGATTTTTTCGATTCAGATTCCATTATTGATACTGTTTAATGATTCAATTCTTTTTCAATACTCTTATCGATTCTAATTTGGAGAAAAGGGAGAACAGTTTTATTAGCATCTTTTTTTTTTTTTTTTAACTTAGAAGTCACAAGTTTACAAACTCAACAGCGAGGTCAAAAGAGGCCCAAAGCCCGGATAACATGTTAACTGTTGTAATATGTAACTGTGCAAACACACAAGAATGTGTTAACATTTTACTAACAGATTTTTCTAATAGAAATGAAAAAAAATCTCCTTTTTAAAAGGATATATGAGCTCACTAAGCACTCAAAAATAATAATAAATAAAGATAAATACTATCAAATACAACGGAACAGTGCATAGTGCAAATCTGCAAATACCATGAAGAATTAACAATTCTTTAGCAGAAAAATAATCATGTCTTCCAGCCTCTGATCCAGCCAGACTCTCTCTCTCGTCACGGTCATCTTCTAAATGTAATGCAGAAGGCATTCGTTTAATAGCATAGCATTAATGTTATAGTGTGTTTTACAAAGAAGTACATAGGCAGCGGGATAGCTACTAACCAGAGTTACCAGAGGTGATCTTAGCTTGGCTACTGCTGCTGGGTTGAGATCCATCAGTCCGAAACGCGTCAAAAACACGACACTCGTTATCGCATGTTGTGTGTTCAAATGTTTCTGCATGTTAGCCGTGTTCCCTCCCGACGCTGTTATCTCCACTTTACAATGACTGCAAGTTGCCTTGTTGCCATCTTTCTTAGTGAAGCGAGGCCAAACTTTGAAGGGCTTGAACCTGATTTGCGCCATTGTTGTTTACAACTCCAATGCTAACGTGCTAAACCGACGTAACTTAATCACGTAAGTGCTTTCTGGAATTGACTGTGCGTAACTTGTGTAAATTATGTGAGATTCGTGCTGGTTGGAATCGATAAGAGAATCACTAGATAAACTGCCAAACAATTCTATGGAATTGAAACACACGGAACTAGTTCTCTACAGGAACCGGTTTTCGATTCCCAACCCTACTGAGTAATGCATGCAACAGGTTTCTCCATGCAGGAGGCATCTTGAAGTTGTCATTACCAACACAGGCTTCTGTGTTAAGTTTTAAATACATTTCAATGAGCATGTTCAATACTCCTTTTTTGTTTGTTTGTTTTTCCTGTGTCTTATCACATTGTTACACATAACTTAGTCTATGGACATCTATAGTCTAATTTCTTTGCATGTGTGGGTTGTATCAGCTGTTACCAACATCTGGTGAAAGTAAGCACCTTTAGAAATAGTTGTACTGTGAAAAATTGTGACCTCTTCAATACTTGATTGAACACTTCTCTCTGTGTATATTTGTATATATGTGTGTAACTTTTTTGCATTTTTTTTTTCCTAATTTCATTTCTGGGCATTTGATGTCTCATTTTAATCAAACTTTTTTTTCTTTTTGGACATTTTGTGTTTTAACTTTTGCATTGCCACATTTGCATGTGACGTTGGTAAGTTTGAGCCTCTTTCTGAGATATCCATCAGGTTCTGAGAAAAGACCAAGGGCCCCGTCTCATCCATCTATCCTCATCCAGAGTAAGGCTTTGCAACACATAATCTGTCTTTCTATAACTATTTTAAAGTATGATTTACTATAATATTTCAGCATTCGCAAGTGTAATTTTGTTAAACCTTACGCTGTTAATTGCTTCATGTCTTACATGTACAAACTCTGTCTTCATTATTTATAACATCCCACACTGGTCAGTTTTCTCATTTTAAAATCCATTAGTCTTGATTCTTTATAGAAATCACTCTCTTCTATTCACACAAAGCTGTAATTTTGTTTTTGTTTGTTTGTTTTTTTAAATTCTGAGTCATTTGCAATTTGCTTTTTATTGTTGTTCTTTTGTCTGATTAGCTCTCATACTAGGCTTCACCTTGCAAATGTTTGCATCTGACTCAAGACCTCCATCCATCCATTGTCCAGAACCATTTAATCCTCTGCAGGCTCACGGGGATCTGCTGGATCCTATTCCAGCTCTCTTCATGCAAACAGGTCACCAGTCCATCACAGGACCTGACTCAAGACCTCAGTTCCTGAAAAGCTCTAGAGCAGTGGTTCTGAACCTGGGTTCAATCGAACCCCAGGGGTTCGGTGAGTCAGTCTCAGGGGTTCGGCGGAGGTCAAGACACCTGACTCATATGATTCATGATGACACGCTTGGCCATCACTGGCTACAGGTGATCACGTTACATTGCTTGGCCAATCTGTGCTGCAGGGAATTTGGTGCGCTCGGTACATACCTGTGTCTTGAATTTAAAAAAAATAAATAAATAAAAAAATAAAATTAAAAAAAAAAAAAAAAAAAAATATATATATATATAATATATATATATATATATATATATATATATATATATATATATATATATTTTTTTTTTTTTTTTTTTTTTTTTTTTTTTTTTTTTTTTTTTTTTTTTCAATAAAGAAGAGTTTGGTGAGTGTGCATATGAAACTGGTGGGGTTCAGGATGTCTAACAAGGTTAAGAACCACTGCTCTAGAACATGAGTCATGCAGTATGATGGTTTTGGCTCAAAGTCTCCATCTTGTGGTTTTCAGCCCAAACTACAATTGAATTTATTGTTTGCTACATCTGCTTCAGGCAGTGGATCTTAACCTTGTTGGTACATACTGAACCCCGCCAGTTTCATATGCACATTCACAGAACCCTTCTTTATTGAAAAATAAAATATTATTTTTTTTAATTCATTCCATAAGTATATGTGCATTATGATCAAGAAACTGCTTTACTTAGTTGATAAGATGCTTTTTGAAATTGTTTTTATATGTCTGATGTGGGCTTTCCATGTTAATTTACTGTCTATTATTACTCCTAAAAATTTATTCTCAGCTACAATTTCAATTTGGGCACCGTCTATGCTTATTTGTAAATTAGAGTTGGTCTTATAATTGCCAAATATCATTGCTTTTGTTTTATTTAAATGTAATGATAATTTGTTTCTGTCCATCCATTGCCAGTTGGTCCGTGTCCAGAACTTTACCAGGTCAGAGGTAACCTCAGTTTTGTGGATGCTCTGCTTTTGAAAAAGGGCAGAATTGTCATTCTGCAAGGTTTGAGAATGGACATGTTACACAGGATACATGAAGGCCATCTAGGCATCAAAAAGTGCAAAAGGAAGGCGAGCGAGTCAGTTTTCTGACCTGGGAATAAAAAAAAAAAACATTGAGTCACTCATAATTAAATGTGAAACATGTCAGAAACACAGAAGCAAGCAGACCAAAGAGCCTATGGTGGTAGCTGAGTCGCCAACAGCATCGTGGCACAAAGTAGGATTGGACTTGTTTCTTCTCAGGAGCAAAGACTACTTAATTGTAACTGATTATTACTCAAACTTCCCTGAGATGGCGCTGTTAGCAAACTCATCCTCAACCTGTGTCATAACTCATGCTAAACCCATCTTTGCCAGGCATGGTATTCCTCACACTGAGGTGAGTGTCAATGGCCCATGCTTCAACAGCAAAGAATGGCAGAAGTTTGCAGTGCAGAACGATTTTAAGCATGTGACATCGAGCCCACACCATGCACAGTTAAACGGACAAGCTGAAAAAGGAGTTCACATTCTGAAGCAACTCTTGAAGAAATCAGCTGATAGTGACTCAGATCCATATCTGGCTCTGTTGAGTTACAGAGCATCGCCTTTTCAGTGCGGCCTGTCACCAGCTGAACTGTTGAAGAGGAGGCTTCAAACAACCCTGCCAAGTCATCCAGACTACAAATTAATTCAGTTCAATTCAATTTTATTTGTATAGCATCTATTACAATGTCAGTTGTCTCTAGGTGCTTTACAGAGACCCAGAGTATGACCCCTGAGCAAATATCATTAACTAAAAATATAATATTAAATCCAAATCAAGGATAATATCAAGTAAAAAACTCCCACAGCAGGAGGAAAAAAAACCTTTAAGCCAAACAGTGGCAAGAAAAAACTCCACTTTAAGAGGAAGAAACCTTAAGCAGGACCTGGATCATATGGGGGGACCTTCCTGCTGAAGACCAGCTGGGTAAAGAAAGAAAAGAGGGGAGACAGGACTGAGAGAGGATGGAGGACAGAGAGGGGAGAGCACACAAATGACTGAATGAAATGGCTACATAAACAGATGCAGGTAGCAGGACTGAGGTGAGATGGTCAGAGGACTTGGTCGTCGGTCACCACGCCAGTCAACACCCGAACACATGTACACACACAGGTGGAGGTAAACGCTGGGATGGACAGAGGATGTTAGCATGCAACTCAGGAAACTCTGCTCTGCAAACATACAGAAGGAAAAGAGAAAAAAAGGAAGGCAAAACAGCACAACAAACTACAGGAAAGAAAATGGAGCACAGTTACAGTAACAAGGTGCTCTTAATTAACTATGGAATGCGCTGGAGGAAGAAGGGAGGAGGAAAGGCAAGGAAAGGGAGAAGAGCGGTGGAGACACCAGTCTTAGCTCCTACAACTATGGCTCTAACTATTAGCCCCTATACACTATAGTTTAGACTAACTATAGGCTTTACTGAACAGAAATATTTTCAGTTTAGTTTTAAAGATGGAGGTGGTGTCAGCCTCCTGAACCCAAACTGGTAGCTGGTTCCATAATAAAGGTTCCTGGTAGCAGAAGGCCCGTCCTCCAAATCAGCTTTTAGATATTCTAGGAACGACGAGTAATCCTGCACTCTGAGAGCAGAGAGCTCTATTAGGAGCATAATGTGCTATCAGGTGTTGAAATTAAAATTAAAATTCAAATTCAAAATACTTTATTAATCCCCCAAGGGGGAAATTCAAGTTTCAGTACACCAGGAAAAATCTGGTGTACTAGGAGAGCTGCTAGTGTCCAGCGCTCCTTTTCATGCCAGGTCCTGTGGTCCGAGTGCTAACTCCAGATAACAGCTGTTAGCAGCTGTTAAAACAGTTAACAGCCGTTAGAACCAATATATCTCCATAACGATGACAAGTGAGATATCTCCAGGTCAGAGGAGGAAACACCGATGAACCAAACCGTCTCCTCTGGGAAGACTGAGCTCCTTCAGTCCGGCGAGCGACGGAGCCGACCGTCCCAGAGCCAGGTTCATCATGCGGACCGGACCAGGCCGTTGTCATCTCCCCCGGTGGTGCTGGGCCCCACCAGGTCACCAGACGGCCCCTGCCAGGTCAGCTGACCCATCCGGCGTGTATACTGCTGGACGGGGGCAGCATGCCGCCGCCGCTACATCGGGGGCTCCCGTCCCGGCTCCGTGATGCTGCAGCCCGGATCCAGTGGCGGTGGTTGCCGCGGGTAGCAGTTCAGGGCTACTTAGCTTAGCTTTCCCCAACCGGCCTCCAGCAACACCGTCCATGTCCGCGGCGGCAGGTCTCCACCAGCCGCAAGAGGACCGACCCGCCCCCTGCAGACAGTATGTAGACATCCAACCGCAGATCACCACAAACCGGGCACTAGAGATGCGCGGATGACGTATATTTTAACCCGCAACCGCTTCTTAAAATCTCTATCCGCCCGCTATCCATTTGCAGGAACGTTTTTTCACCAATTTTCAAAACCGAACCGACCCGCCATCCTTTTTAATAATATGTAAAATATTTTTTCTTATTATTATTATTTGAGTGCTTCAACCGCAACCCGCCCGAATTTAATTAAAGTATTATTTTTTGATGAGTCATCCGCCCGATATGCGGATTATCCGCTCCGCCCGCGGGTGCGCGGTTCATCCGCGCATCTCTACCGGGCACAAACTGGAGCGTCCAGCGTCGCAGGGATAAGTCCCAGAGCAGCAGCGAGAAGCGTCCATGCCAGGTGTCGTCCGGGCGACGGTATGCGTTGTGTTGTAAATAGAGATAGGCCAGGGGTGTCCAAAGTCGGTCCTGGAGGGCTGCTGTCCTGCAGGTTTTGCATGTTTCTCTGCTTTAACACACCGGATCCTAATTAATGACCATCACCATCTTGTCATCAAGGTCAGCACATGTCTGTTAATGACACAGTCACTTGTATCAGGGTGTAAAGAAGGAGGGAAACATCTAAAACTTGCAGGACACCGGCCCTCCAGGACCGACTTTGGACACCCCTGAGTTAGGCCATTAAGGGCCTTATATGTGAGAAGCAGAATTTTAAACTCAATTTAAAATTTCACGGGAAGCCAATGGAGGGAGGCTAACACGGGTGTGATGTGATCTCACTTACGGATTCCTGTCAGCACCCTCGCTGCTGCATTCTGGATCAATTGGAGGCTATTCGGTGAGCTTTTGGGAGATCCTGCTAACAACGCATTACAATAATCCAGTCGAGATCTAGAGGATGCTCCTAATCTTGGCGATATTTGTTACACCACCACAGCACAGCGACGTGGTGTCAAAAGTAATTCTTTTATTTTTAACGGCTGAACGATGTACACATACATGTGTCCGGCACTAGGCACAGAATGTGCACTCTTTTTTTTTCTTCTTTTGTCAAAAATGCCACAAACAGATATAACTTTCTCGTTGCAGTAACCTGGCAGTGTTCCGGGAAATATGGGGGCGCCGGGAAATTTGGGGCCACTTCCATATTTGGCAGAAGGGGGCGCGGCCTGAAGCACCGCAGAAAGCCGGCCACGGGCAGTCGGGGCCCCATTAGGGGGGTTCCAAACATGTCGCTGCAGTGTCTATGGAGGTTTCAGGTTGTGTCATTGTTATGGATCGATATTGGCCGGCTTTAAGCCGGGCATACACTGTGCGACTGTCGCCTCGTTTTGAGCCGATTTTCCAGTCGTGCGACTATTTTTTGGATCGGGCCGAATTTCGACCCTATCGTGGGTCGTGCTTCGTGCAGTATACGTGGGGTAACGACGAGAGATCAACACCTCCCGACGAGCTCCCGATCACAAATCGTGTGCTCGCTAGAAAATCAAACGTGTTTGAAATCCTGGTCGCTCCTCGTGAAGGTATCGCACAGTAGAAGCAGTAGGTGCGTTTGAGATGAACTGCGGCTCGCCTGGCGAGTAGACGAGATCAGGCGCCGCAGCAGGAGGTGGAGACAAAAAGCTGCAGTCAAGTCGGACAGTTTCCAGCACATACAGGTGGAGACACTTACTTCCTGTTAGATCACCTGTATGTAGTTTACAGACCACGTTCTTAGATAAAGTGTCCTCGATCGCTGATTGAAGTTAAAATAAAAGTGATCCTCCTGTTGCATGAAACGTGTTCTTATCTGCATTGTGCGCCGCCCGCCGGTGATCGATTCTGCGCAGGCCTGGCTCATTTCGAACGCACCCTTAGGTGCGTTATGAACGTATAGTGTAAGCAGTCACGTCGCATCAGAGCATCGGGCCGTACAGTGTGAGAGCATTACCCGTGGGCTGTGAACTTTTGAACTCAGCGATTTAGTCGTGCAGTTTGAGATAGGGCTGAATCAAACGATTTAAAATATCGCACAGTGTATGCCTAGCCTTAAGCCCCTTTTCCATTAGTACCTACTCGGCGCGGCTCGACTAGACCCGGCTCGACTCGACTCGGTCTCAGTGGTTTTCCACTGTAGTTCAGTACCACCTCGATGTGGGTGGGGCCTTCATGGTAAGGTGGCCTGAAACGCAGTGACGTGTTTTATATGCGGCAACTCTGGTCACGTTTGCGACCATAACAATGGAGGACGTCGTTCGTCATTCGACCATGGAGTAGACTTGCCGGCCATTCTTCGTTTTGTGAAGTAGACAATTACAGGTAAAGTAAAATCGCTGTTGAGTTTGTTGTTGCTGAGTTTTGAATATGGCGGGTGTGGAGGAGTCGCGTTGCTCTCTGGCCAATCAATGGCCCGCGGCGTGGTGACGTTGTATTCTCGGCCCGACTCAGCCCGGAGAGAACCCCAGCCAAATGGGTACGAAAAAAGGAGGGCCGAGCCGCTACTATGACCTAGTGGAAAACCTCCAAAGCGGGGCCGAGTCGAGTCGAGCCGCGCCGAGTAGGTACTAGTGGAAAAGGGGCACTAGTGTCTTTCATAAGGGGGGACCAAAAATCCCGGGATTTTTGGTCCCCCCTTATGAAATACAATAAAGTAATGAAATATGACAGCATGTTGGATGCAAACCTTTGAACACGACTCAAATGTTCGGTTGATGTCTCAAAAATGTCAGGTAAGCAGTAAAAACGTGATTTTGAGAAGAGAATGTTAGTTCTAATGGGGGGACCCAAATATCCCGGGATTTTTGGTCCCCCCTTATGAAAGACAATAAAGTGATGAAATATGACAGCATGTTGGATGCAAACCTTTGAACGCGACTCAAATGTTCTGTTGATGTCTCAAAAATGTCAGGTAAGCAGTAAAAACGTGATTTTGAGACGACAATGTCAGTTCTAATGGGGGGGGGGCAAATATCCCGGGTTCCAAATTTTCTGGGATTTTTGGTCCCCACTTATGAAAGACACTAAAGCCGGCCAATATCGATCCATAACAATGACACAACCTGAAACCACCATAGACACTGCAGCGACATGTTTGGAACCCCCACTAATGGGGCCCCGACTGCCCGTGGCCGGCTTTCTGCGGCGCTTCAGGCCGCGCCCCCTTCTGCCAAATATGGAAGTTGTTAGGTCTAAACCCTACACTTCAAACTATTGTTCACGTAACTAGGAATGAGACGAGAGAGACAGCTGATGTCAGTTTTTGCTTCTGCAGAAGGGGAAACCGAGAGAAACACAGAAGTGGACAACGAGGTCCGTTTGCTGAGTTTCTGATGGCGTTCTCCGCAGTTTCTCAACTGTAGGTTGCTTTTATTAAAATTTGACACACCTCAGAAAAAGTCTGTTGCTAGGCAGATAGTGATGTCATACATAGCATAGTTTGCAACATGTTGCAAGGTCACTTGAGAAACAGGAGGATAGAGTAAATGTAACTTATTGTGGGTGCAGTTTCATGAGAACATTTTTCATTTTAACAAAAGGGAGACAAATGCTAGCGAAGGGGGAAGGCGGCATAGCAAAGCATAGACAGATATTTTTCTTTCACATATCCCTCCTGTTGTTCTTATGAAACTTCCATTATTATTCGTCCCTTGAGGTCTGAGAACAATAACTTCATTACAAGACTTAACAGTTGGAATATGGTCCAGGGAGAGGCGAAAACCCAGCAATATAATTGGGCAAAATTCCTCTACCGTCCCTCCATGTGGAGCGAACACCCGAAGGCCTGGAGCATAAGCAAAAACAGTGACTTTACACAGCATAGTCATCTTGATCTCGCTGTTGCAGTTGAGCATACATAACCTGGTTATAATGAGAGAGGCTATTTCCAATCATTCTCTGAACCATAGCTTGAACACAGGGTATAACACAGCAAAGAATTATGAAAATCACAACTAGCATGATTATAGATGGCATAGCTATTTTAAGCAAAATCTGCCACCAGGCTCCAATGGAGAACCATGACGTCCAAGGGGCTGGCCTTGCCCCTGGAGTGTGGTCCGCTACATATTTCTGGAGGTCATGTAGATCATCTAATGCCTCCTGGATGCCTTGTCTGTCTGTGTGGTTTGTCACGAAGGTGCAACAGGTTTTTCCCACTATAGCACAGACTCCGCCCTGAGAAGCCGTGAGAAGGTCAAGCACCATACGGTGCTGAACAAAGATGTCTCTGATATTACCGAACTCAGACTGAGTGGCAGTTCCGAGTTTGGTGGTGGCATTGATCAGTCTCAATAACCCATATCTGTTGATTTCAACATGGGCACGTACTTCTGCCACACCTATCCAAGGAAAAAGTGACTGAGCAAATTTTGCTCCCCCGCCCCAAATGCGGAACTCATAGGGAACCCCAGTGTCGGTTGTCATTCCCCAAAATGTAGGAGAAGGGAAGTCACCGTTTTCAGTTTGTGTGTCTCTCTTGGTTCTATGGTGGGGGTGATGACTCACCTCTTTCATCACAATGGTGTGGTCAGTAAGAGCTGCTAGGGCACAGAGACCTCCCCAGTTGGCAGGAAGAGAGGCATAAGCATTATGACCACAGACCCAATACCAATCTGCTAAAACTCTGGAACCTTTAGGACCTGGGAAAATGGAGGAACAGTTAGATCCCTCTATTCGGTGACTCGCATCTAGTGCACAGGCTGAACTCCGGTCCTTACTGATACTCCTACAGGCAGAGTTGGTCAGACACAGAAGACACTTATTTTCATTATTATAGGGGCAGAAAGAGTAGGTCTGGTTGCACCTTCCTTTTGGGGTTTCACCTACTTTTACAGTTCCATTTCCCTTTACACAGTATGCAAACAGCGTACTCACCAACACCACATGATTGGACAGGGGAACACCTAGTTGTGGAAAACCAGTTACGTCAGTCAACATGTCACACTTTTCTCCCCGAAGAGGAGTTCTTTCTCTAGTTGTTAAATTAAATGGCAGATTATAATTTGCTTGGGAGAGTGTTTTGTTGTTCCCTGGGTGGGTGGATAATGCTACAAGACAGGATGTCTTCTCTCTTGTCAGATTGTATGCATATAATGTTGATACAGCAGACGTTGGCAAATGAGTACACACATAACAGTTTGTCATATTTAGATTGGATGCGGTTAATTTTGCATGTTGCCACCACATGTTGGTAGCGAATGGGTGAGTCGCTCCTGCTTCACTGAAGATCATCCGACGTTCTCTGGTGTGCTGATGGTCAGTCTCAGTTGTGACTTTTGGTAGGGTGACCAACCCTAGGCCCAAAATGGCCAACATTGTTCCACCTGCAACCCACTTCATTCAGAAGACTGTAAGAACGCTGTTGATGTCTGATCGGCGCAGTGCCCAGCCGAAGCTGTCAGAACACTGTTGTAATCTGATCGGCGCAGTGCCCAGCCGAAGCTGTCAGAACACTGTTGTAGTCTGATCGGTGCAGTGCCCAGCCGAAGCTGTCAGAACACTGTTGTAGTCTGATCGGCGCAGTGCCCAGCCGAAGCTGTCAGAACACTGTTGTAGTCTCTGCTTACAAGAGAAGTCCTGCGTCTGGACGATCTGGGAGATCAGATGGACCTTACCTCGTGGCAGGTGAGTAGACGTCAGTTGGTTTCTTCAGCGGACAAGGGTTTTGATACCGTCCGACTTCCAGTCTACTCAGAGGCGGTCTGGAATGGAATCACCAATTTGCAGTGAGACTGGTGAATCCACGTGGATCTCTCAGCTATCTTGACTGCGGTGGGTGTGGTTAACAGCACGGTGAATGGACCCTCCCAACGAGGTGCACTCCAACTTTTCTTTTTCACCACCTTCACAAGGATCTGGTCACCTGGTTTCAGCAGGACCTGTTCGGGGGACAAAGGTGAGAGCGGCAGCTTACATGCATTTTGAACCTCACGTTCCTGGAACATCTTTGCATCCAGGTGCTCAATGGATCTGCCACTCCCTCTACCTCAGAGACTAGCTTCCCCTCCCACATTGGCAGTCTAAATGCCCTCCCATGTACTGCCTCAAATGGTGTCAACCCATTAGTAGAGGGTACTATGTGCATATATGTTTTCACCAATGAAATACACTCTGGCCATGGTTTGCCTGTTTCTTCCATGGTTTTTCTTAGTCTGCCTTTTACTGTCCCATTGGTTCTTTCCACTAACCCAGCTGACTGTGGATGATATGCACAATGATTTTTTAGGTTTATGCCTAAGTGTTTGGACATCTGCTGTACTACAGAGTTCACAAAATGGGGACCGTTGTCACTCCACAAAACTTCTGGAATTCCAAAGTTTGGAATAATGTCTTTGCACATGGCTTTTGCTACCGTTAGAGCATCTGCTTGCTTGGAGGGCACTATTTCTACCCATTTTGTTAGTGAATCTACTAATACTAGACAGTACTTGTATGGTCCACTTCTTGACAGTTCAATGAAGTCCATGTGCATCACTTGGAAAGGATATTCTCCTCTCGGTGTCTGACCTCTTTTGGGTCTGATGTTCCCTTGTGAATTGTGTTTGCAGCATGTCAAACAGCTTCTAAAAAATTTTTGTAAAAAGTTATTTAGTCCTTTGGTTGCGTGGAATATTTCCTGTGTCAGTGTTGCCATCCCTCCTGTTGAGACATGGGTTACCCCATGGCTCAATTTAGCTGCTAGAGGAAACAAAACTTCTTGGCAGACAGGGTTTTCCTTGCACTTTGAGTACACCATCTGCGTCGACTTGGGCACCTGCCGCTGTCCATTGGTTTTTCTCCTGTTGAGAGGCTTGTTGTTGCATATCTTGAAGGACTTCATGTGGTATGGGCACGTTTTGTTGGTGTTCGGTTGAGACCAGTAGTTTAGTCCTCTGGGCTGCAGCTTTAGCAGCCAGATCAGCTTTGTGGTTTCCTTTACTGATGCGGTCATTGGGTTTAGTGTGGGCTTTGCATTTACATATTGCTACGACTCTGGGTAATTGGACTGCAGCGATTAAGTCAGTCAACAGACTGGCATGTTCTACAGGTTTGCCTGTTGCAGTTTTCATTCCTCTTCTTGCCCATTGTGCAGCAAATGTATGCAGAGTGGAAAATGCATACTGGCTGTCTGTGAAGATGGAAAACTGAGCGATCTTTGAACAGCTGGCATGCTCTTGTTAGGGCTACAAGCTCTGCAGCTTGGGCTGAGATTTTGCTTGACAGGGGATTTGCTTCAATTTCCTCGTCATCTGTGACCACAGCGTAACCTACGAGATTTTGCCCCTGTGGATGATTTGGATGCAGACCCATCCACATATACGTAAGTGCTGTCCGGTACAGGGGTGTCTCCCAGGTCTGGTCGTGGTTTGCAACATTCAGAGGTCCGTAGCTCACATTGGTGCGGGTCACCATCTTCAGGGGTTGGTAGAAGCGTAGCTGGGTTTAACGTGTTACATCGCTTTATTTCCAAATGGGGTTGTGACAACAGGAGAGTCATCACTCCCAGATGACGTGCAGGGGACATGAATGCCATGTTAGCTGAGGTCAGCAAGAGTTCTACTGCATGAGGGACCATTAACGTTAGAGGGTGGAACAACACCAATTCAGCTGACATTTGAACTGCCATGGCAGCTGAACACACAGCTTGCACACAATGGGGAAGGGCTGCTGCTACTGGGTCTAACCGCTTGGAGTAGAAGGCGACTGGTTTGAGCCTGTCTCCCTGACTCTGCAGCAACGCTGATGTCATGAACCCATTCTTACAGTCAACTGTTTGTATGAATGGTTTGTGGTAGTTGGGCAGACTAAGGACGCTTGAGTTTACCACTATGTCTTTTACCCGTGCGAATGCTACTTCTGCATCAGGTGTCCAGGTTATTGGTTCAGTCAGGGCTATTTCGGTGCCATACACTATGTCTAGGAGGGGTTGAGTTTCCTGTGCATAGTGTAGAATCCATGCTCTGCAGTAGTTGGTGAGTCCTAGGAATGCTAGCATCTGTTTCTTGGTTGGTGGTGGTGGGTTTGGGGCATTCGCTAACTGCTTTTCTCCGGTCATCTGTAAGTCTTCTTCCGTCTTTGGACAGTCTGTGACCCAAGAAGGTGACCTCAGGTAAACACAGTTGCAACTTCTTCCTTGAGGCTTTATTTCCAGTTTCAGCCAGGTGGCACATCAATCTTCGGGCTTCTGTCAGATTTTCCTCAGGGGTGGGGCTTGCTATCAGAATGTCGTCCACATAAACCAATATTTGGGTCCTCCCTTGTGGCTGATGTGTGCTGAGACAGCGGTTTATCTCAAGGGAATAGATGGTCGGGGCTCTCACAATACCCCTGTGGCAATCGAGTGTCGAGTGTAGGTGTATTTTTTCCTGCGAAGGTGAACCCAAACCAGCCTCGTGCCGACTTGTCCAGAGGAATAGAGAAAAATGCATTGCTGAGATCAATGACGGTGAACCACTTTTGACATGGTTTTAAAATGTTCAGGAGAGTGTGTGGGTCTGGAACACAAGGTGCGCGGGATTGGACTGCTTCATTTATCTTTCTTAAGTCATGCACCAGTCTCCAGTTTCCTGATTCTGCCTTCTTGACAGGAAAAATGGGTGTATTGCATTCAGCTGTGTTGTCTTCCACCAGAACTCCAGTTTTGAGCAGATCTTCAATTACTGGTCTTATTCCTTCAATTGCATCAGGTTTCAATGGGTACTGGCGGATACGTGGCCTATGTGATGTCTTTGGCGTTATGGTGACTGGGCTAGCAGTAGTCATCAATCCCACATCGGTCTTAGTTGTGGCCCAAAAACTGTCTGGTATCCCTTCAAGTCCATCTTGTGAAACCATATGCCATGTTGTAGATCATTCACCATTAGATGTCAGGTGAACTTTGGGTGAAGTGGTGGTGACCCAATCCAGTTTGACTCTCCTGGTCCATGCATTGTCAGTGTGGGTGCACACCTCCTCACCATTTCTTTGTCCTCCTCCAGTATGGCGCTGGCAGGTTTTATACATACGTTTGGCTTCTGCTCCTGTATCTTTCCACCTCCCTCCGGGCTTTTTTGACAGTGTGATGTGGGGGTGGCCGTTTCCCCATTCATTCCATAGTTGCTGAGCGTCTTTGGATAGGGTGATTTGAGCCCAGGACAGACCATCATGTGTCCAGAAAACATATGGGATGTGCACTCTTTGGGGGCCCATCTGGAGAAAACGCTTTTTTACGTCGGTGGCCCTGCAGTCCCACTCACCAAACCTCATAGTGACATGGAGGGGATAGTCATTCTGAGGAATTCCATTGGGTGGGATTCTACATTGTAATGCTTTGACTACCGATGATGGGCCTGTGGGACACAGATCTAAAGTGTAGAATGGGATAGGCTTTCCATTTCCCTTGAGGATTTGAATGTGGCACTCTGACCCTTCCTGTTTAACGGCTTTCATTCCATCTTCAGTTGGTACAATGGCCAGATTGAGTCTTATGAGGAGGTCCCTTCCTAGCAGGTTGGCTGGGCAATGAGGGCTCAGCACAAAAGGTGCTTTGTGACATGTCCCATCTGCTTCTTCCACTACGGTGGATCGTGATATTGGGAGCCGTTGGTCTGTACCTGCTGCAGCTATGACGATTATGGTTCTCCTTCCAGGTACCAGTCCAGGGACTTTTTCTCTTATCACAGAGCGGTCTGCGCCACTATCACTCAAAAATTTCACTGGTGTTCTCTGTGGTCCCACTTTCAGTACTATATAGGGTCGGAGCTGTTCAGCTAAATTCAAATGACAAATTTGGGTCAGATCTAATATTTGCATATGGTTGTCTTTTTCCTCAGGTTCCTCTTCTGGGCTATCCTCTAAGTCTGAATTGGTTCCTTTGGAGTCCTCATTCTGGCGTCATTCCTGATTGTCACTGTGACGTGGTTGGTGATCCGGGTTGAATGGTGGTGGCCTTGACCTTCGGGGTGGCCTTGACCTTTGGGGTTCCTCACAGTCTCTTGCGTAGTGTCCTATTTTTCCACAGCTATAGCATCGGTCATCTCTTTTCTGGGGTTTGCCTTTTCCTCCTTTGCCTTGGAATCTTCTGTCTTGCCTCTGTCTGGGCCAGGTTCCCTGTTGGTAGAACACTTTCCCAAGGGTCTCGTCATCGCTGTCATCCTCAGTGGCCATGGCAGCCAGGGCTCCGACCACACCCTGTACAGATCCAGTTTTCTTTTTCTTCAGGGCTGCTTCAGCATGTGTGGCCCAATCCAACAGTAAGTCTCTGTTCAGGGTCCGGTGGGTCACGCAGTACTTGGTGATGAACTCATATATCTCAGGTCTGAGGCCGTTCTTCAGGTGTTGAAGCAGGTTTGAGGACCAGGGGCTTCCTTCAGTAGAATCCTCAACCATGCCACTGTGGCTCCTGAAAACCCCCTTTAGTCTTGCTGCATATTCATATGGGTCCTCTCCTGGCTTCTGTCTGGTGGCCACAATAACTCCATAGTCAGCTTTGGGACTGAAGGTGTCTCTTACTTTACCAGTCAGCGTGGTTATCTGTGCTTTTAGTAAGTCTCCAGGTGGCAGTGGTTTTCCATCCGCTCCAATGGGGTTCCATGTGCCCTTTACTCTGGCCCAATGGTGTCCCAGGCTTCTCTTCAGCACTTTTTCTACTTCATGCCCGTTCAGACTGAACCCCTCACATAAGTCTTTAAAATTCTGGATCCAATCTGTAGGTGTTTTTACTGGGTCCCTCAACCCTTTCACTGCGTCTGCATAATCATTATCTGCCCAGGGCCTGTATACAGAGATGGAGCTGTTTCACTTTGTGTTGTGCTGGGAAGGGGAGGTGCAGTTGAAAGGGGAGGAGGCGGAAGCGGTGCTGGGACGGTCCCAGATGATCTCTCTCCTGCAGCTCTGGCTGCAGCGCTCTGTTGTGTGTTCAGTGTTTCACGCTCCTCCTGCAAGCGTCTTCGCTCTTCTTCCAGCTGATTCACCCAGTGCAGCAAAGCGTGACTACTTGCAACAACAGTGTCATCTGGTTTCACTTCTCCTGCAACCATTGTGTGTGCGGGCTTCTCATCACAGGCCTTTTTCTTTTCTTCTTTGCGCTTCTTTTTCTCTTCGCGTTCTTTTTCTCTTTTCTCAGCTTGCTCCAGCCAGACTCTCAATGCAGTGAGCTGATTTTTAACTTTTGTTGCTTTCTTTCCACTCATTAGTCTCTCCTTTTCTTCTAATTTTCTCTGTACCACTTTAATCTCCATGACATCAAAATTTCCACTCATATTATATTTCTTCCTCCATTTCTTAAAGTAGGTGCACGCACCTGGGTGCTGCTTTAACATGAATTTAGTGTCTGCAGGGACATTTTTGCTCTGATCTGCCCCCATGTTCACAACAGCTTTCAGCTTTTTATGTCACACGCGTCACCTATTTTATGTGTTTTGGTCCAGTCGATCAACACCTAGGGTGTTCTAATGACTGGAAAGTTTTCAGACAGGACAGTGAATCAAATTCCCTTTTGTGGTAAGTCTCACTTCAACTCTTTCGAGTGGAGCTTCTTGCCTTTGCATCCACAAAAGTCCACTGTTTGTCCCCTGTCTATTTTAGTATGAGGTTAAATACCAAGCGGTATCTTCACCTCCAATCACACTCACATTCACTCTTAAGTTTATTACACCCAAGGTCCCTTGTTACTCATATGTGTGTATATGCGTTTATTTGTCGCCTATCTTTATAGGGATGTGCTTTGATGACTCACAGGATTTATTTATTTCTGGTCTTGTTGTCCAGTGGAAGGACAACTCACAGTTATCTCTTACTCTATTGATTCTATACTAAGTTTTGGCCAACTGGGAGATATGACATGCTATGTTCCGAGTTCCCAGTCTGTGTGGCTTAGGACTAGTTCTTTACCACGACACCAGAACTTTATATATCTGTAATTTGAGTTTTCATCTACTAAAATGCAGAACCTTGGATGCAATACACCAGAAACCACCTTATTCCAGTCTCTCGTCAGAGCCTGGTTTCACAGTTTTTTTATCAACCGACATCACAGGACAACCCAATCACATTTACACAACTTATTTTATGATAGCAAAGACCCCGTCTTTCTACCGAATCCCAGACTCGGTACTGACTGCACTTTTTTTATGATAGCAAAGACCCCGTCTTTCTACTGAATCCCAGACTCAGTACTGACTGCACTTTTTTTTATGATAGCAAAGACCCCGTCTTTCTACCGAATCCCAGACTCGGTACTGACTGCACTTTTTTTATGATAGCAAAGACCCCGTCTTTCTACCGAATCCCAGACTCGGTACTGACTGCACTAATTTTTCTATCGGACCCCGGGCCTACGATAACATTAGCTGCACATCAGCATCATTTCACAATGCCCCAGACATTAAAAGCTGCACATCAGTATCATTTCACTATGCCCCAGGCAATAAAAGTTGCACAATGCCCCAGGCATTAACTGTGAATATTGAGGTTGTCCTACCGTCTCATCGCTCAGCCCCCAGTCCGTCGGGATCCGTCACTGGGCTCCGGGGCGGCGCCGGACCAATCCTAGGGCCCCACCGTCAAAGATCGGGTGGCTGTCGACAGATTCAGGCCAACTTGATCCTGCGGCGTCCCAGGGCGCAGGTCTTGGATCCCGGGTTTCGGCACCAGAAAAATGTTAGGTCTAAACCTTACACTTCAAACTATTGTTCACGTAACTAGGAATGAGACGAGAGAGACAGCTGATGTCAGTTTTTGCTTCTGCAGAAGGGGAAACCGAGAGAAACACAGAAGTGGACAACGAGGTCCGTTTGCTGAGTTTCTGATGGCGTTCTCCGCAGTTTCTCAACTGCAGGTTGCTTTTATTAAAATTTGACACACCTCAGAAAAAGTCTGTTGCTAGGCAGATAGTGATGTCATACATAGCATAGTTTGCAACATGTTGCAAGGTCACTTGAGAAACAGGAGGATAGAGTAAATGTAACTTATTGTGGGTGCAGTTTCATGAGAACATTTTTCATTTTAACAAAAGGGAGACAAATGCTAGAGAAGGGGGAAGGCGGCATAGCAAAGCATAGACAGATATTTTTCTTTCACAGAAGTGACCCCGGAAGTGGCCCCAAATTTCCCGGCGCCCCCATATTTCCCGGAACAGCAGCACCCTGCAGCAAACACTATCATTCTGCCCCCTGCTGGCGAGCAACCTACAGGGCACTACAATCTTCCCCTGCAAAATACATAGTTGTAGTACAGAACAGTTTTACCAAAAAATGTGGCATCAATACCCAAAATATTAACTGCATTTTAAGATAACATTTTTAATTTAACATCTTACATAAAGGCAATACATTTCTGTTGAAAGTTAGAAAGAAATAAATGAGTTTAAGTACATTTCAATGGTTTTACCATATGTGTACAGTACCATCATATACTATGCGATTTCTTCACACGCTACTCTTACACAAACACGACAGTGTCTAGATCAGATGCTAGTCTACTTCGGAGTAGTTGTAATAATAATATTACAGTACCGCATTTAATGCTGAGAAAATTAATTTGTCATCTCATATACACATGCCACTCCATGGAGACTTTTGACTTTCATGAACTTATTCATACTGAGACCTTTCCCTTTATATCTTTTCCATGCCATAAATATCCTTATCGCTGGTGGTGCAGTTGTAGGCGTGTACAACTTTACTGACATAGTCACTCCAATTACCCTTTTTTTCTTCATCCAAGGTCCGCAGCATTGACAACAATGTGCGATTAAATCTTTCAGCTGGGTTCCCTTGTGGGTGATAGGGAGTTGTTTTTGAGTTGGTCATGTCTGTGTATTTTGCAGCTGTTTGAATAAATGGTTCTCAAATTCATTACCTTGGTCATGGAGAATTTTTGCAGGGAAACTGAATTTGAGAGAGAAGTCATTAACGATTTTTTCCGCTGCTGTCTTGCCTGACTTGTTATGGGTTGGGTAAGCTTGGGCAAATTTAGTGAAGTTGTCGATGATCACTAAAATATATTCATACCCTCCCCTGCTTTTTTCAAGGTGAAGATAGTCTATGGAGACCATTTCAAACGGAGCTGTTGCAGGCACGTGACAAATGGGGGCCCTGCTTTACACTGCAGCTTTTTTCTGGATGTTACATTTACAGACTTTTGTTATGAAAAATTCAATGTCTTTTTGCATTCCTGGCCAATAAAACCTCTGTCTAGCAAGGTGCAATACACAATCCACCCCTAAGTGTCCCATCTCACACTGGAGATACTTGTAAACACAGTCTTTGTACTCTTTTGGAAGCACAATTTGAGTGTAAGTCAATGTTTTACGTTTCAACAGACCCTCTTGAGACACACAGTCTTTTCCATTCATGAAGCAGTGATTTGGTCATCACTGTTTCTCTGTTCCTGACACTGTTGTCTGGTTGTGGACCAGATACCTTGAACTGGAGTACACGGGATTTGTCAGAGTCTCTTAGCTTTGCTTGCAGTAACTCCTGCTGCATTACTTTCATGTCTGGCTGACTAACAGCAGTGAGCTCTTGAACATGTGAACTGCAGGTTATAGCTGAGATCCAGTCCAGTTCATGGTGTTTCATTGTTTCAACTGTACCAAATATTACACTTAGGGCCTGATTTACTAAGATCCTAAATAAAGAGTACTAAATTGCGTGTGCACTGAAAAAGTTTGCGCGTGCTGTTGTTGTGTGTTTTGCGGGTGATCAACTAAGAATGCTCGCGCAACTGATAACGGGTGCAAACCGCAGTATTTAAATGAGGTGTTGCGTGTCTTACGGTTTGCGCCATGGAGAGTCTGGATGGAAAGCAGGATAGACGCAAGCGCAAAATGAAATTTGACGAGTTGGAGTTAGAGATATTGTGGAAGAGCCAAAGAAACACATTCATGAACTACAGCAAAGACATTTAAAAAACATCACAAAAAAAGAAACGCAATATGGGAGAAAATCTGCGATTAGAATAAATGCAGTTGGTACAGACAAAAAGACGGCAGATGAGGTTAAAAGAAGGTGGTCCAAGGATATAAGGCAAAAAGTGAAGAACTAAAGAAAAAGGGGCCTTTAATAAAAACTTCGGGCAAACAAGACAGGTGGGGGGCCTGCGGAGAGATGCCTGCGGAGGAGATGCCTCTAACCAGGATTGCGCAGCAGGTGCAGCTCACCTTCTGCGAGGAGCAGATAACTGGGATACTGGGTATGACACGCTAGAGCCAACTGCAGGAACAGAACAAGGTAGGCGCACAATAAGAAACCACTTTTTCTCCATGAAAAACACGTGATTTATTTATTATCACCATAAAAAAATGAATGTGCCTCCTGTGGCAACCTTTTGCTGAATAATACTCGATTTAACATTCAAATAAACATATTTCTCCTTTTGCATGTGCTTGTGAGCGGCTCCAAATAATCTTTGCCCTTAAGTTTCATGAATATCTGGTTTTCATTCATTCCAAACAATTTACACGAGTCCGAAAGACTCTCTCTCTGCGTATTCTTTGATTTTGGCGATTTGTCGCCTCCTTGCAAACCAATAAGACAGCAGCCATCGGTTGCGTAAATACTGGGCAGTTTAGCACCTTCCTTTCGAACGTATTAAATACAGACGCAATCACAATCCCCGCAATTACTTTCAGGGTTGGTAAATCTCATTGCGCGTGGTAAATGGAACCTATTTGCATTTTCCCTCCCAGTATTTAGCGCTTTCTGGCGGGTACGCCCCATATTGTTTATTCATCAGGGCAAAAGTGCTAAATGAGTACAGCGTGTGCTATTTTGCTCATTTGAGAGGCGCATTCCTCTTTGCACGCGGTTAGTTAATCAGCTTGCGCATTGGTTTTGGGGTGGTCCAGTCAAGTTTGCACACGTTTTTACGCACGCAAACCTTTAGTAAATCAGGCCCTTAGAATTTCAGGAGAGCACTGCTCTGTACATTCACTCATGTAAGAGTCCATATTCACAGGTGCGTGAGAAAGGAAATCTGGGTCCACGTTTGCTTTCCCTGGGTGATACTTATGTTATGTGTTATGTTAAAGTCAGCAAGTTCACAGATGATGTCCAGTCACATTTAATTTAGCCGTATTCAAAACATACATAACTGGGTTGTTGTCTGAACCAGGCATTTCCTCCCAAGCCATCAAGTTTCTCCTGAATCCGTGGTATGGGATGTCTGTCTGGGATTGTTTTTTTTTTTTTGCCCTCTATAGTCAATACAAGGTCTTTGTGTGAATTCCATTTCCTCTTTTAACCCTCAACCTCAACCCTCGCCCTTAACCCTCAATTTTTGGCCCTCAATCTTAACCCTCGAAAGAAAGCGTAAGGGATATCTTGTGGCTTAGAAATGGGACACCCCTCAAGTGCAGTTACGTCTTCAGACTGAAATGTATCAGAGCCCGTGTTGTCTCTGTATACATTATTCAGTCCATCGTCACTACCCAACAAGGTATACAAGTAACGTGAAGCTGACCGGGACCGCTGACCGGGACCGACCGGGACCGGGACCGCCGGGGGTCCTGTCCGGGACCGGGACCGCCGGTCCGGCAACAAACATCGTAAAGTAAAAAAATAAATGTTACGCAACAACGATGTTAATCCATGAAAAAAATCTCAAACAAAGGCAATAAAATGGTTTCGTAACATTTATATCTTTAAGATATACGAAGCTACTTACATTTGTAGCTAGCTTTTTTTGTCACCATCCTTTTCGAAGATGTTTTGGCTAAATTACCCAGTGCCTTCTGGGTAGCCCTTACTTCCAGGGGTGGTGTCGGAAAATCTCAATTTTGAGAGCGATACAGCCCTCAAACTTGTCCCTCAACTTGACTTTCTAAGAATCGGAACAGCACTTGCCCTTAGCGGGAGCGCGTATTTTTGAGTCTGAGGGTTGAGATTGAGGGTTAAGGGAGGAATTGGAATTCACCCATTAGACTCCCATCTCCCATCTCATATGGGGAGGTGGATGAAACCTTTACTTAACAAGTCTTGGATGTGGTTCTTAACCTCATCATACAACGGATGAGGTAAAGCGTTGTATATTTTAGCTACTGGGAAGTTATCAGTCAAATTAATGTCCATTTTCAAGTTATTATTGTATCCAATATCATCTTTGTTTTTAACAAATGTTCCTGACTCCTCCCTGAGCATCTGCTTGACCACTGCTTGCTGCTCACTGGTCAAGAGGTCCAGATTGACAGGCATGGGCGGAGTTTGCGGGGGGGGGCAGGGGGAGCAATGCTCCCCCTGAAATATGTAATTGCATTGTCAACGAACTGGCAAAAATAAATAAATGTTTTTGACCGTAATGTTTTTTTTTTAAGTCCAAAATAAACTGCAGTATATTGTGACAGTTAAATGAATCATGTTATATTTTGTTTCTTAATACATTTAACATCATTAACATTAACATTTATAACATCTACTGTGTACTGTATCCTGTTGCAACTACTGGTTTTGAACATCATCTAATCTTGGACTTCATGGTTTCGTGGTGAGTGTATCTTGTATGCCATCATGTGCGCGCGAGTTTGCACATATGTGTGCATGCGCGCCGGTTCGCGTGCATGCACGCCGGTTCGTGTGAGAGTGCGCCCATTTGTTGAAAGTGCTTAACAATTTTTGCCTCCCCTGACGCAAAAGTCAAACTACGCCTATGTTGACAGGTGGATCAAAGCGTGTTCTGTGGGGATCCCCTGAGACTGATCGGCGGCGCCACCTGATGGAGCTGGGGGAGTGTCAACACTTACAGAGTTAACCTGTTGTTCCTCTGGCTGCACAGGGTAACTGTCTGTTATTTTCTGTATGCTCCCTATCACACTTTTACCTGGCACAGTGATATCATGTTGTGTGATATTTCTTTCAAAGATGTTGAGTTTACGTGTGGGACAGGAAACACTTAAAACCTGACAGTTAATTTTGAGTCAATGACAGATCTAGCTCAGGTTCAAACAGCATTTCAGATTTTACTTTTAGATCTGTCCTGCAAACACAGGTGATACACTTGGTTTGTCCCCCTGGAACTACAGTAGATGTACGACCCGTTCTGACAAGGTAAGGAACATTCTCATTTGTAGCAGTGCTTCTACTTTTCCTGAGCCTAGCTTTAGTGAGTTCCTGAGCACTGCAATGTTGTCACAAAGCTGAGCCTCATGTTTGTTTGACCACATCTGCACAATGGCATTAAAACCTTTGATGGGCCTGTGGACTATGTCCTTACTCACCAGCACTGGAACCAGGATATTATCACACCGCTTCTTTAGCTTTTGGATCACACAGACTGAAGTTCACTGGTACCCAGCCCTGAAATGGGATTTCTGAACCATTTGCAGCTCTTATGTCCAGTAGTTCATCATTGTTTAACAGTTCACTGATGGGATGGATCTCTGCCCAGGTAAATTTTGGGATTTCCACGCCTCAATCATAATGGACACATGTGCTCCTGTGTCCCACAAGGCTTGAGTTTTTACAGTGTTAATTTTGCACCAGACAAGACATTTTTTTTTCGATGGGCTCTGCAACTCGTTTCGTTCTGTGATGGAATTGAATGAACCTCTGAGTTTCTCATGTGACTTTGGAAGTGTTGTAGGGTGACGGGTGGGCAATGTCTTTCTTGACCCCTTTGCGGTGTCCAAAATTTACAAGTCTGATTTTAGAGTTCAGCTTTAGGTCATGTTTGGACTTTAACTGTGATGTCGTGCCATGTCCCTCTGTCACAACCTCTGCGAGATTTCCAGCGGTTTCTGTCTACTCTTAACTCTGCAGTCTTTTTCCCAGTGTGTGTCACTCCCACATTTAAAGCAATGGTTCGCAGTCCTTTTTGTCTTGTTGACATGCTACAGATTGTCTCTTAGGTCTCCTAGAAGTGTTAGCTGGTGCTTTGGTATGATTTTCCCCCACTGTTTTGTCTCCCACTTTGGACAGTTTGCACAAGGGATGCTACTTGGCCCGTGAGTTCCCTTATTGCTGTGCATCCTCTGTGCTCCTGTTCTTGTGGTAGGCAAATTGGTGGGGATCCAGGGTGGGGGGCCGGCAGGATCCGAGGTGTGCCAGGACCAGCTGCTCCAGGCACTTTGAAATGATGTGGGTGAGAGCCACTGGACGGTAGTCGTTGAGACATGCTGGTGTGGAGCTCTTCGGTACTGACACAATGGTGGTGGATTTGAAGCAGGTTGGAACAACAGCACGGGCCAGGGACAGGTTGAGTAAGTCCGTCAGGACCCCCGCCAGCTCCCCAGTGCATGCTCTGAGCACACGTCCAGGGATGCCATTCCTGGACGTGCTTTGTGTGCGTTGGTCCGGCTAAGTACTGCTTCAGCGTCAGTGGGGGAGAATGTCAGTGGTTGGTGGTTGGCAGTCAGCTCTGCCCTTGTTGCTGGTACTTGGTTATCCTTCTAAAAGCGAGCATAGAACCTGTTCAGCTCATTGAGGAAGGATGTGTCAGAGGAAGTGGGGGAGGGGTTGGTGGGCTTGAAGTCACTAATAATACGAATGCCCTGCCACATCCGTCGGGGGTTGGAGTTGAAGTGCTCCTCCACCTTCAGTTTGTAGCAGTGCTTGGCCTTCTTGATGCCTCGTTTCAGGTCAGCTAAATAAGCTAAAATATGTGTTCAATAGTGATGGGTCCATGGCGCCTCATGGAACGTTTCAACACATGGCCAAACTGTATTGAAACATGTCGATACCGTGTCACTGAATACTGACACCTGCTGGACATTAAAAATCCCTACAGGCCACTGAGTTGCCAGACCCAACTGACACCAATATGACCAAGTATGCAATAATAGAATATAAGTTTTTTTTTTTTTTACAAACAAGCAGACAAACAAACAAACAAAAAAAAAACAAAAAACCAAAAAAAAAACCACATCTCAGACAGAAAAACAGACATATCGGGACAACTTATGCATAAGTCTTCAAATCTTGTTCACACTCAAAATATATCGTGAACTTCAGAAAAAAAATTAATAATCTGTTGCAGGGTTCACATGCAGTAATATTCATTCCTCCTCATCATTTGTTAAGTCTATGCTTTTTACAAAAATAACAAATGGTCCCCAGACTTCTTCAAACATATCCCGTTTGCCTCGTTGGATAATAATAATCAAAGTGTTTTTATTGAGTTTTCAAAAAGTATAACCTTCATACAGAAAAACATAAACTCAAGTCCTACAGCACAATGCAAGACTAAACCACAAACCCATAACACGACTTACCAAACTGAAATCAAACATACCCAGACAGACAGTTTTAGATTAAGGTAATCATACAGACGGATTATAAGCTTAAAGAGAGAAAATAAATAAATAAGTAAAAAAAAAAAAAAAAAAAGGGGGGGGGGGGGGGGGGGGTGTAAACGCTGGCCAGTTATGTTGGAGCAGACGTTTGCCTCGTTGGATATATGTCACTCTTTCTAATGGTAAAATTGTAAACATTTGTCTAAGTCAATATGTAATACTAGGTCTATTAATTTTTTTTCCAAAACATTGCTATTGACCTCTTAGCACACATGAGAGACATATCGATAAATATTTTTTCTTTTATGCCGTATTTGTGTTGTTCTGGATAGAGTCCTAAAAGAAACAAGCCAGGATCTAGTGGAATACCCTTTAGAATATTTTTTTCCATGGCCATTTTAACCTCATTCCAGAAAGATTTTATTTTACTACATTGCCATACACAGTGAAATAATGTCCCCTTCTCCCTACTACATTTTGTGCATAAATCTATAATATTAGTGTTATATTTGTTTAATATGACTGGATGATAAAATATAAGTTACTCCATTGTATATGGCATCATTGCATATCTGAATTTAAACTTAAAGTATCTTTGATATCTTTAGATACAGATACATGTATCATAACTAGAAAATCGAAGTGACCGTGTTTGTGAATGAAGATGCTTGTGGACTGAATTTCTTTTTTCATACATTTTTAGTCAAAAAAAAAAAGTTTTTTCAAAGATTTGAACTTTACTCTATTCCGCTTTTTGGACAACAGTTCTCCAGCCTTGGAAAAGACCCTCTCACAAGGGACATATGATGCTGGTGTGCAACGAAACCGCAAGGCAAGCTGGAAGAGGTTGCCGATTCTGACGACATGTGACAAAAGATTGGAAACTCTTTAGGCAGTGCATCCCGTCGACAGATGCACTTCCTTATAAACACAGTTTGGCGCGTCACTGTCAGTTCGATACAGTACCTGTATCGGTCATGTGACTTTCTTAAGGCGAAACGCGTACCGACACGTACCGAGACGGGTGTTGCTCTCTGAGCTCGACGCTTGCGCCGACGCATCGGTGTTGCTGGACCCATCACTAGTGTTCAAACTAAAATAACTAAATAAAGTATACACAAGTGTGAAAGAGCAGGTTTGACAAATGTCATGGCCCGGGTCAGCCATGACTGAGAATTTGTATTTTCTGTCTGTTTTGTCAAGTTGGCGTCTCTCCATGTCTGTAGTGCTTCCTGTTTTAAAGGTCTGTCTTGTCTTCATGGTGTTCAGCTTTTCTTCCTCCCCCTTGTCAGCCTGAATTGTTCACACCTGCCTCTCGTTTGTTCCTGTGTGTTTATAAGTCCTGTTACTCCCTTTCTGTTTGCTGTCCATTGTCATCCTTTGGATTTTTGGAGTTTACATTTTTGTTTAATAAAGATAATTTTTTCCTTTTGAACGTCCTCCTTCCACCCCCCCCCCCCCCCCCACCCCCACCCCACCCCCCCCTCCACAACCCTGACAGAATAGACAGCCAGAAAATGGACCCAGCGGGAGGACTCCCCACCTTTCAGGGCACCTGACTGGCTCTGGGGAGGCTCAAGAGCCTTCAGCAGGCTGGCTGGGGCTCAGGGGTTGCCCCGGCCCGCTATTTAGCGGAGCTGGCTACCAAGGCGACGAAGAGGCCGCCTCGGAGAAGGCAAGGTAGGTGCTCACGGTCCGGGGCGACCCAACGGGCTTCCAGTCCTCTGGGGGTTTCTGTTGCTGCGGCAGTCCCGCAGGACACCCCGACCTCAGCTCCCATCTCTGTGAGCATCCGGAAGGACGTCCCAGCTTTGGCTCCCAACCCTGTGTCTGTGTCTTCCTCAAACACTTTTCTGGTGGCACAGCAGGAGCTGCAGTCGACGCCTCATCGCCTCCTGGTTCCCGGCCACGGACGGCTGCCTCATCGTCTCCTGGTTCCCGGCCGCCACTGCGGCCGTCCACCTTGTCAGCTTCTGGTTCCCAACTGAGCTGCAGCCAGTCCCTGGCCTCCGTCTGACGCCGAGGCCGCCCCCCTGGACTATTTCAGGCCTCTGTCCGACGCAGCCCCTGGACATTTGCCTTATAGCCTTCGGGCCAAGTGACCTTTTGCTTGTTTTTTTATTTTTGGTTCCTGTCTTCCAGCCCGCCACCCTCTCTACTCTGCTCCCTGTTTTCGTTGGTTGGGGTTTTTTTTCTTTGGACCATCTGGGAGCCGGTCCCTTGGGAGGTAATGTCATGGCACAGGTCAGCCTGACTGAGTTTTTGTATTTTCTGTCTGTTTTGTCAAGTTGGTGTCTCTCCATGTCTGTAGTGCTTCCTGTTTTACTTTGAAGGTCTGTCTTGTCTTCATGGTGTTCAGCTTTTCCTCATCCCCCTTGTCAGCCTGATTGTTCACACCTGCCTCTCGTTTGTTCCTGTGTGTTTATAAGTCCTGTCACTCCCTTTCTGTTTGCTGTCCATTGTCGCCTTTACACCCTACATGTTGGTCCACGTGTCATCGTTCTTCACCCTGCGTCCAGGAAATTAAGTTAAGTTTGTATTTTTGACTTTTTGAATTATTGGGTTTTGTGAATAATGAAATTTTTGATTTGTACTTTGCTAAATAAAGTCCTTTTTGTTTTCTGAGACCTCCTGCATCTTGGCTCCTCCTTCCACTCCCCACACCACCCCTGACATACAGTAATACCGGCAGAAAAAGTTGTATTTGGCTACGTTTTTAAGTTAGTGGTGTTTTGGACCAAGCTGGAAATGCTCACTTCATTGAAATGGAGTTAGGGGTTAGGGTGCCACTGCTCCTCTGGTACATGTGCTCTTGTTTTAAATGAAAATCAATAAATTGAGTGGTGGTAATAACACGTGCGATGTTGCTGCATGTGTGTCTCAACCGTCATAAACAATAGACTACGGAGGTTTGTGTCTCGGGGCGGATAGGAGAGACAAGGGCAGGGACACCGGGGCGGAGGCCAGGTACTGTACTGATGTTGCAAGGTTGGTTTTCAGCCGTGAGACGGCAGGTAGCAGGCAGAGAACCTACGTTCTCACCCGTAATGAATCACAAATCATGTGGCAAAACGACCGTTACATCAGCGCACCGCTTTCACATGTTTCACAAAACACTGAATAAGATCTGGACCGTTGTTGATAGCGACGAACTATGGACGACATGTGAATCGCAAGATTCTCTGCGTTCCGAGGGTGCTTGAATGGTGCCTCGACAACAATCTGAACGACACATCAGTAATCATTATCCATCACTCTCTCCCAGATATATACTAACAAGGCAACACCAGGGGAGGACATAAAACAAGCTGTGTTGTTGGTATTGCCCAGTTTAACCAGAAGATAAACTACAGTCCCTCCTGAACAAGTGTTAGGAATCTTTTTTTTTGAAAAGATTGAAAAGAGACTGAAAGTAATTGTCAATTTTTTTCTGTTTTGTTTTGTTTTTAGGTGTTGGGAACCGCAGCTGACGTCGAAAGAACACTGCTGCTTCCTGACTCAAGACTAATCGTCTTAGGTATGCTATACAGTATTTTTAATGCCTACACACTAGGGTGTGTTTTTTTTTGACTGAACTGAGATACCATGGGCCCGATCTTACACCTCCTACTACCCACTACCTGCAAATTGCTGATTTAGGAGCCTCTGCCAACCGCTAATGCAATCTTCCGCTCCCTAAAGCTGCCACCCATTATGCCGACTCCCTTACTCACATTGTGGGCGCGGCAATGGGCGTGTCTCTTGCGCTTTCCACAAATTCGGTATCTTGCGGTACCTGTATCTCGCAGATTTTGAATAGAGGGTAGTGGGTGGTCTGACCACCCAAGCACCCAAGTGCTTTTCTAGTTAAGAAATGCTTTCCTGGAAGCTCACTGGCTCTATTTTTTTCCGAGCAGTTTG
This sequence comes from Hirundichthys speculiger, assembly GCA_018398805.1. Lineage (NCBI taxonomy): Eukaryota > Metazoa > Chordata > Actinopteri > Beloniformes > Exocoetidae > Hirundichthys > Hirundichthys speculiger. Next base: position 2,136,844 of record JAGFBZ010000430.1, read on the forward strand.
TTGGAACTTCTTGGAGTACAAAAGAAATGATTAAATAATTTGCTCCACATCAGTTAGAGCTAGTTATGTATATATCAGTGCAGAGGAAGAGGAGGAAAAAAGAGGAGGAAGCTCTACAGCAGAGTCCCAGACGAGCTGCCCATGAGAGCTGCTCTGATCTGGGTGAAAAGACGCTCCATAACAGTTTGCAGGTACCGCAACCTGCTCTTAAAGGCAATGGCTACTGACGCACTGATTGGTGGAACGCCCTAACCACTCCCATGCATAATGTGTGCATAATATAGTGGTTGGTGCAGGTAATATCACAGGTTTCGGGAGGTGGAAGATTGCGTTCTTTGTGGGGGAACGCCCCTCCTGCTACCTGCTATCCCTTAATAGCAGCTTTAGGAGGTTTGGCGCAAGATAGGGCCCTATATCTCTAGAACTAGGGGAGGGAGTTTCTTCAGATTTGGCACAAATGTCCATTTGGAAAAATGGATGAACTTATTAGATTTTGGAGGTCAGACATTTGGGCTACTGTGACTTATGTGATGTGATTTGGCAAAGAATCCATACATTTAATATGACAATTGTCTAATAGTATAAAATGAAGTGACATTGCCATTCCAAAAGGTTCAAGCTGTAACCGATCAGAATGCAGGGAACCCAAATGCACGACCATAGGCTGAGTTCAAAATCCAAAAGGCTTTATTCAGTGTCAAATAACAGGCAGGGGTCAAACCAAGCAGGCAGGACTATCAACAGACAAATCCAAGAGGAGAAGGCAGAATCTCAAAGAACAGGAAACAGGCAGAACAAAGCTGGAAAGCTAGGAACAAACACTCTAGACATCTGGCAGAGGACAAGTGGAGATGGACTAGTATGTGAAGGGGGCTGATAGCTAATAATAAGGTAACACCATCTCCAGGTGTGGAGATGGGCGGGGAAGCACATGTGAGGGGAATGGACTGATGAGGGTGGCAGGATCTGTAATGACAGGAGAATTTAGAGATCTGGTAAACATAGATATAAACACACTGATCAACCCATAACAAAAGGTCTGCTTTACTGTGATATCAACCTTTTTTTTGCAGAAACCTTTCTCTGTCTGTTGTTCAACACCCACATTTGGTCAGAAACTAAATTAGTCACTCTAATCTTGGGTGCCCACCTTGAAGCTGTGCTAATAGTAGATCTTTCTGTACTGCTGAGTGGAAGATGTTTGTGATATATCCATGTTTTAGCAGCATCCATATCTGAATCATTGCCTGCTGTCATGGAGACCACTTAGTGTTGTATCAGTCAGCTTTACTGGCCAGTCATATCAACACATAAAAGGAATTTTAAATGTTGTAAAGTATTGCAAAGACAAAGACCATATCTAGGACACATTTGGGGATATGCTTATGTGGAAAGCAACAAGATAAAAAAAAAAGACGTATAAATCATATGTTTGCTTATGTTTAGGTGAAGTGCTCACATCAAAGAAGTGGATGCTGAGCATCGAGGGGCAGGTGGTTGTGCCTCCACACCCCAACTTTTCGGCAGGACTGGCAGCTCTGTTTTCGTGCAACTTACAACTTCAATCTGGTGTACCAGGAGCAAGCTGCATGCACCTGGAATTCATCCAAAGGTATGTAGATGCTTGTAGTACTTAAGTTTGCTATCATGACAACTGGACAAGACATTAACATGACATTATTTTGACTTGTTGACTTGACAGTTTTTAAGTTATTAACATACGGACTTGTGGCAAGAAATACAAACTACCCTTTTAACTGTTACGTCCTTACATAATGTGTGTGTCAGTGTTTCATTGCATTGCAGATATATTTTCTATTTCAGCTTGCCTACATGCCTGGACTGCAAAAATGAAATGATGAAATAGCATAATTTAAGTTGCAGATTTGCCCATGGAAGGTCGAACGATTGGCTTGTATTGTATGACCTGATTGGTTCTGCTGGCTTGTCAATCTGCTGTGAGCACAGTTTTTCATGATATTTTGTTATTTTCTTATTTTAGGTGTTTCCTTGGAATCAACCCCAGCAGTGTCACGAAAACAGTAAAGTTGAAGAACACCATCAATCCTCATGTCTCCTCCCTGCTGAGGCGGCTGATGGACTTTAAATGGCTTTCTGCTTAGGATCCAAAAGATAAGGACTGTTCTACATTGTTTATGTTCTTTTATTGCTTAAAAGCAATTTATTGTTTTAAGAGCTGCAGAACATACTGTCTTTGTTCAGCCTGAACATTTGCACTGACATAAAAACACACAAATACAACGAAGGAGTTACAATCAGCATGCACAAGAATGCACACACTAGAGTCACACACTCACAAGCAGCCTGGGATCCAGGTAAACCTAGTGTTCAGATGCAGACAGCTGCCAGATGTGTTTCCCAAAAATGCATATCCCTTGTGTTTATATTTCTGCACTACAGTTAATAATTTTGGACTATTTGTTTTGGTTTGCATCTATATGTTTGGATATTTTGGGATGAGATAGCTTGGTCTCTCAGCCTAAAAGTGTCCTGTAAAGATGCTCCAGGTTAGGAGCAGGGTTGGTCACTATGGAACCCCATTTGGGTCATAATTCAATGAATAAATGAGTCTATTATTATGAAATACAGGCATTTATTATTATGAAATATTTCCCATTATTATGAAATGCATGTTTGTTATTATGAAATATTTCCCATTATTATGATAATGGTTTCGTTTTTCATAAGAATGATTTGTGTGTCAATCACAGCAGAGCGGGCGGAGCCATTTATGTGATTGGCTGCTCTTGCATTCAGGCATAAGCAACAGAACAGTGAATATCGATAGTGGGCGAGAGGTGCAATGTATATACTCCAGGCCAGTAGGTGGCAGAATGCACCTCAGTTTACGGTTAAAAGTTGACATCGACTAAGAAACGTCAAGGTTTCCCGTAGCTCAGTCCAAGCTGCCATAGCTACAATTGGACTAGGAGCGCACCTTGATGACGCCACGGCCCGCTGCTAATGGGACCTCACGGCCAAAAATAGTCGATGTCAGAGCGTGGAATGGAGAAGGATCAGCCAATGAGCGTGCAGGTCAACCCCTGGTCCCGCCCAGTGGCAAAATGTCATTATTATGTAAAAGCTCATTTATATGAAAAACGAAGCAATTATGTAAAAATGCATTCTTAGAAAAGCCACTCTGAAATAAGCTATTATGCATTAAACTAAGATTAAATAATAATAAAATATATTTCATAATAATTAAATTTTTTTCATAATAATGGGAAATATGTCATAATAATACACATATATTTCATAATAATGGGAAATATTTCATAAAAATAAACATGTATTTCATAATAATAGGAAACATTTCATAATAATGGATACGTATTTCATAATAATAAACACCTGTATTTCATAATAATAGACTTATTTATTCATTGAATTATGACGCAAACGGGGCTCCATATGTCAGAGTATTCATTCAGCAGAATAACTGTCAAGCCTCACATGGTTTATCTGATGAGGACTGTTCTCCATTTTGTGATTATGTTCTTTTATTGTTTAAGGGACAGTTCAACATTTTGTCACATTGGCCCATTGCCTTAATCCCTATAGTCATAGTGGTAGGTTGATTGCCTTTATTTGTCGGTGTAAAGTGTTTTGAGATAGGTGGAGCAGAGACATGAGCTACTCGAAGCTACTGCTATGGAAGCTAATGGGATTTCTTGGTTTGCCTCATCAAACTTATCACATACACAATCCAACATCTCCACAAGCCTCTGGTGGACAAGTTGAAACCTGCACATTCACCACGCTATGAGATAATAACACAACTTTACCACACAGAGTTGTTTTAGAGGTAAAAACTAAAAAACTATTCATGACAGGGAAGCGCATCAGCAGTTTTGCATGAATTTCCTCTTAAAACAGTGGTTCTTAACCTTTTTTTGAACAAACGCCCCCCTGAGCCACCATGATGCTCTTAACACCCCCCCAAAAAATAAATAAATAAATAAATAAATAAAATAAAATAAAATTAAAAAAAAAGAAAAACGTGTGTGCGTGTGTATAAGCATAGATTCTAACTTTTTGGAAATGGAAATAATGGAAATAACATGGAAATATAACTATAATACTGTAGTTGCACTGGGACCGAAACCTCTTCAGTTGTTCTTCTGGACTGTGAGGCTGAATTTCTGAGACTGAACTGCAAAACTGAATTTAAATCAAACTGATCTTTCTAGAGAGAGAAAGGCCACACCGCCTTCTATGATTTTTAAAAAAAAATTCTTAACAACATTTGGAAATAAATTCTTGGAACTAAGAAAAAATACCACCACAGCAGAATTTGTTGAAAATCTCTTTTATGGGTAGGGTAACTGAAGATGCCAACATCATGCACACCCACATGAACAGCAGTGAATTAACCAATCAAAACCTGGAACCACTCATGCGTCAATTAATGTGCCTTAAACATTTCAAACGGTCATTTTCGGAGTAGACTACTGACAAGGCCTGGCCTGGCAACGAGAAAAAAAGAAAAACTATTTACACACGGGAATGACTAGTGTTGCCAGTTGTATGAAAATTATCGTATTTGTACGATAAGTTGGCCCTCTGTATGATGTACTGTCAGCAACACAAAGAAGGACTCAAATGCAGAACAAAAGTCAATTTAGGAAAGGTTTAATTTCCAGGTTCAAAAACGTCAGACAAGAGGCAGGCAGGGCTCATAGACAGAGGGAAGCGAAGGTCAAAATCCAGGAGGCGTCCGAGAAGGCGAAGGTACCGACATGGGCTTGGCAAGATCTTGGTCTAGGGAGAAAACAGAGCAAGGTTCAGTAAGGCCAAAAAACATGAACAAGGCTTGAAGGATGGCTGGAAAGCTTGGCAAAACCACAAGACAATCTGGCAAGGTTTTGCTGCTAGAGTGAGCCTTAAGTACTGTGGCCTGATTGCAGGGGATGGGAAGCAGCTAGTTCAGCCACGCCCTCAGGCTGTGACAGTACCCCTCCTCCTACGAGCGCCTCCTGGCGCCCCATCCAACACATGAGGGTTGTCACGGTGAAAGTCATCAATGAGGGTATGGTCCACGACAAACCGGGATGGGATCCAGCACCGCTCCTCCGGTCCATAGCCCTCCCAGTCTGCCAGGTACTGGAGACCCTGGCCCACACGGCGAACCTTTAACAATTTCCTGACTGTAAACGTCCCACCACCGTCTATGATCCGGGGAGGCGGTGGAGCCTTGGAGGGGGTTGAGAGAGGGCTGGAGACAACGGGCTTGACTTGGGAAACATGAAAGGATGGGTGAATGCGCTGCATGGGTCGAGGCAGTTTAAGCCTTACAGTAGAGGGATTGATGAGTTTGGTGATAGGAAAAGGACCCACAAACCTTGGTGCCAGCTTACGTGAAAGGACCCTCAGGGGCAGGTGCCTGGAGGACAGCCAGACCCTCTGTCCAGCATGGTAGCGAGGTGCGGTGGAGCGGTGTCTGTCAGCCTGCTTCTTGAAATAAGCCACTGACTGCACTAGACAGGCACGAGCCTGCCTCCAGGTTTGCTGGCACCGCTGAATAAAAGCCTGGGCAGAGGGGACCGCCACTCCCTCCTCTTGTGCTCTTGTCCTCTTGAAATAGCGGAGGTTGGTAGCCCAGGCAACACTGGAAGGGGGACAGACCAGTACTTGCAGTGGGAAGTGAGTTATGGGCATATTCAATCCATGGAAGCATCTTACTCCAGGATGCAGCATTGGAGGAGGTCATGCATCGGAGGGCAACCTCCAGATCTTGATTCGCCCTCTCCGTCTGGCCATTGGTCTGGGGATGAAAACCAGAAGACAGGCTGGCAGAAGCACCAGTGAGTTTACAAAACGCCCTCCAGAATTGGGCGGAGAACTGGGGTCCCCTGTCGGAAACTATATCCTGGGGCAAGCCGTGCAGCTTAAAGACACGGGTGATCAGAAGGTCAGCTGTCCCCTTGGCCGTGGGCAGCTTAGGCAGGGGAATTAAATGAGCTGCTTTGGAGAACCTGTCAATGATGGTAAGTATGCATGTGTTACCTTCAGAGATCGGCAGCCCAGTGACGAAGTCCAGGGCTATGTGGCACCAGGGACGACGAGGAACCGGGAGGGGTCTCAGAAGGCCAGCCGGGGGTCTGTTGCTGGACTTACTCCGAGCGCATGTGTGACAGGCTGCCACAAACTGTCTGACGTCCTCCCTCATGGATGGCCACCAGAAGCGCTGCCTGATGAAGGCCATAGTTCGTGCCACACCTGGGTGACCCACCAACCTGGAGCCATGTCCCCATGTTAACACCTCAGGACGAACAGCTGTGGGGACAAACGAGCAGTTTGGAGGAACATTACTCGGGCTTGGTTCCTGAATCTGGGCCCTCCAAACCTTAGACTCCACATCAAAAACAGCAGCCCCAACCACAATCTCAGGTGGCAGAATAGGTCCAGGTACCACAGGTTCTTTCCCAGGGGAATAAATCCTGGACACGGCATCTGGCTTGGTGTTCTTAGAACCTGGTCGATATGACAGGGTGAAATTAAAACGTGAAAAGAACAGAGACCATCGAACTTGGCGGGAATTAAGGCGTTTAGCTGATTTTATATACTCAAGGTTCTTGTGATCAGTCCAAACGTTGAAGGGTAAGACTGCCCCCTCTAGGCAGTGGCACTACTCCTCAAGAGCCAGTTTCACAGCCAACAGTTCACGATCCCCTATAGAGTAGTTCTGTTCCGGGGGAGTGAGACGATGAGAGTAGTAGGCACAGGGGTGCAGTTTATTGTCCTTGGGAGATCTCTGGGACAGCACAGCACCCACTCCGGTCTCTGAGGCGTCGACCTCCACAACAAACTGCCTAGAGGGATCAGGGACAGTTAGGACAGGTGCTGTGGTGAAACAATGCTTGAGCCTCAGAAAGGCATCCTCTACCTGGGGATTCCAACAGAAAGGTACCCTGGATGAGGTTAGGGCTGTCAGAGGGGCAGCAACAGTGCTGTAGTTACGTATGAACTTACGATAAAAATTGGCGAAGCCTAAAAATCCTTGGAGGTCACACCTGTTGGCAGGTCTGGGCCACTCAGTGACGGCTCTTACTTTGGCAGGATCCACATGAAGATGGCCCGCACTCACCGTGAACCCCAAAAAGGAAACTGTGCTCTGGTGAAACTCACACTTGCCTTTACAAAGAGGCAGTTCTCCAGGAGGCGTTGGAGAAGCTGCCTGACATGGCGTCTGTGTTCTGGGAGAGAGGGGGAAAAAATCAATATGTCGTCCAAGTAAACAAACACAAAGCGGTTCACCATGTCCCTTAGCACATCATTGACCAGGGCCTGGAAAACAGCAGGTGCATTAGTCAAACCAAATGGTAAAACAAGGTACCCATAGTGTCCTGTGGGTGTGTTGAAGGCAGTCTTCCATTCATCTCCCTCCCTTATCCTCACCAGATGATAGGCATTACGCAAGTCCAGTTTCGTAAAGACACGAGCGCCCTGTGGCAGTTCAAAAGCAGTTGACATGAGTGGCAATGGGTAGCAATTCTTGATCGTGACATCATTAAACCTCTGTAATTGATACATGGCCTTAGAGAGCTATCCTTCTTGCCAACAAAAAAGAAGCCAGCACCAGCAGGGGAGGATGATGGGCGGATTATGCCTGCAGCCAGGGACTCCAAGATGTATTTGTTCATAGCCTCGGTCTCTGTGGGAGAGAGGGAATAAAGATGCCCCTTGGGGGGCATGGCTCCTTCCAGGAGGTCAATGCAGCAATCATAAGGCCTGTGAGGTGGAAGGGAAATGGCACGAGACTTACTAAAAACTAACTTTAAGTCCAGGTATTCGAAAGGAACCGCAGACAAATCAGGGAACTTCTCCGTCCTGTCTGGCTTCAAAGAGAGAGAAGGCAGCAGATGTTAGGCAGTGTGAGTGGCAGAACTGGCTCCAACTTATTGAGTTATCAGCCCAATTAACATGAGGGTTGTGGGTCAACAGCCAGGGAAGCCCTAGGACAATGGGGACATGAAGGTTATCCATTACATGAAATGATAGATGTTCAGAATGATTACCAGAAATCCCCACTCCAACGGGCCCTGTGACATGAGTAATTCGCATTAGACTGCGTCCATTAATGGCGTTAGTGACCAAAGGCTGCTCTAAGGGAAGCATGGGAATCTTTAGCTGACAGGCTGTGTCAGAGCAGATAAAGCTTTCATCAGCCCCAGAGTCTATGAGAGCTGTGAGGGGGTGAGAACCGTTAGAAAGTAACAACATCATGGGTAAATAAGGACGTTTGGCAGGGTAGTTACCTTGGGCGGTGCCCACCAGAAGCCTTGCTCCTAATGGGCGTTGACCTTTTACTGGACACTTGAGGGAGAAATGGCCCACATGGCCACATTAGAAACAGGCGTTCTCCCGGCGGCGGCGTATGCGCTCCTCAGGAGACAGCTTGGCACGGTCAACCTGCATGGGCTCTGGAGGGGGGGGTGCATCTTGGGAAGGTGATGGGGGAGAGGCAGTTGGGGCCCGTGGGCGAGGCCAGAAAGGATGATCCTTTTCTGAGCAGTGCTCCCTGAGTCGAGCATCGACCCTGCCGGCCAGTTTCACCAACTCCTTGAACTCAGTAGGCAGCTCCTGAGACACCAGTGAATCCTTCACAGCATCTGATAACCCATTCAAGAAGGCATCATACAAGGCAGTTACTCCCCACCCACACGAGGCAGCCAGGGTTCAGAAGTCAATGGCGTAATCAAAGACCGATCTGCTGCCCTGCTTAAGTTGCAGTAACTGCCTGGCAGCATCCCGGCCTGAGCTAGAGCGATCAAAAACGTCTTTCATTTCTTTGGTAAAGTCTTGATAGTTACCACAAACAGGGTCATCAGAGTCCCATAGAGCTGTTCCCTGCTCCAGAGCCTTGCCAGTGAGTAAAGTTATAACGTAGGCCACACGAGAACGCTGTGTGGGAAAGGCTGAGGCCTGTAACTCAAAAATCAATGAGCACTGGGATAAAAAGGAACGGCAGGTTCCGGGCTCACCATTGTACGGTTGAGGTGGGGGTAGCGTGGGTTCTCTGGCAGGGGGTGGAGGAGCCTTGGGTTGTTCAGACGAGGTGGGGGTAGATGCCTGCAGACTCAACTGTCGCAGTTCAGTGGAGAGGGCCTGGACAGAATCAGCTAAATCATGGACGTTGCGATTCACCTGCTCGATACCCCTTTGTTGGTCATGGAGTAAGGCTCCGTGTTCGCACACCGCAGCCTGCATGGCCTTAAGGTCCGCTGAGTCCATACCGGCCAGATTGTAATGTCAGCCACACAAAGAAGGACTCAAATGCAGAACAAAAGTCAATTTAGGAAAGGTTTAATTTCCAGGTTCAAAAACATCAGACAAGGGGCAGGCAGGGCTCATAGACAGAGGGAAGCGAAGGTCAAAATCCAGGAGGCGTCTGAGAAAGCGAAGGTACCGACAAGGGCTTGGCAAGATCGTGGTCTAGAAAACAGAGCAAGGTTCAGTAAGGCCAAAAAACATGAACAAGGCTTGAAGGATGGCTGGAAAGCTTGGCAAAACCACAAGACAATCTGGCAAGGTTTTGCTGCTAGAGTGAACCTTAAGTACTGTGGCCTGCTTGCAGGGGATGGGAAGCAGCTGGATCAATAATCCAAAAAAAAGGCCAAATGTACAATAATTTGACTATTTCATATTATTGCCTGAAGGCATTTGTTCCCATGTGACATGTTTCCAGACAGTCGTGCTTTGCTGAGCGTGAGATACGGATGTTTGTCTCAGAACAACAAGCATGATTGGCAGAATGATCTGAATGGTCAGCTTTGCCCGCCTTTTAACACTAGAGTGATTACATTTGACTATAGCGCATCATTGGGCTTGTTATTTTGGTTATGACAGATGTACGATAATTTCCCTCAAAATATGATAATTTTGAGTCTCTGGTACGATAATCCTATATTTCCCACCTCGCAACGCTGGGAACGACTGCTGCTCTTCATTTTTAGTGGGAGCCCTGATCTTGGTGGCTGCTGCCAGCTTTTTCACGTCTGGACACATCACCATGAGCTTCAGCCTGAGTGGACCAGAGCTCACGAAGTTCAGACGATTTCGGTATTTTGTCTGCATGTGGAGAGTTTCAGTAAGTCAAGTCTTTAGATGCCTTGTCTGGATGTTTTTTAGAAAGCCTCAACGGCTTCATGGCTTCATTGGAGAACAGCTGCTCACATAGCAGCACATCTGCAGATGTATGTTGCTCTGTGATGGAATGAATCCATAATTTATATAATTAGTATTGTACTGCCGGCACTTTTTCTTGTTCTCCGCCATTTTTGATTGTACTGTAAATTGAAAAAACTGTGTCTCCGTGTTCTTTTATCTGGTGCCTGAATGACAAATCTAGAAGCAAAGATCAATCAAGAATTTAATACAATCATGTATACAAAGAATTATTATGCCATGCAGAATATTTTAATCGGCCGATGGTACACTTGTTCACAACAGCACCAAGATGCTGCCATGGACAAATGCACGCTCCCAGTTAGTGTGTTCATCTTTTAAAGATCCAGAGAAGGCGTGTCCTGGGTTTAATGGTCTTTTGTCCAGATGGTCACTGTCCCACAGTCTGAGTTAATCAACAACTGTTGTTCTGGGGTCTTCAAACTGGTGATGGGGGTGAGCGGATGTTGCAGTAATTAAGTCCAGATGTCCAGTCCAAACAAAGGTGGTGTGTTTGCTACAGGAAAGGGGTGTAACTAAATACGTTGATCTATGCCATCGCATAGTCCTTTGAAGACAGCAGGTCAGGAGGTCGTGATCCCAGTGTTAGGTCATAAAGCAGCCACCCTGAGGCCTTAACCAGCCAGACTACAGGCAATAAAGGTTTAGCTTTAGTTAAATTCTAAATCCTAACAAATCTCCACTCAAAACATGATTTATTCATGTTTTCTAAATCAACTGTAGCAGATATCTAGTAATTCTATGTGTATAAAAGATTTCTATGTAAAAACATAACCAAACGAATATGCTAAAACCTCCCAATAACCCAAAAACATATAAACACATTTTGTAACATGTCATAGAACTGATATACACTCATGAACTCTATAAGAACTGTATATTGTAAAATATGAATAAAATAAACATCCGTAATGCATTTAATTATTGAGTTCATCCCAGTTTGAAGAGGAGATCCAAAATGTCAGATGACAGGCCAGTGTGACAGCTTCGCAGATGACAGGCCAGTGTGACAACTCCAGATGAAATGAAAAGGTGACCTCCAATGGATCAAAACAATGTGAAAAAATTATTGAAATCCTCCGATCCTCCCGAGTTCACATAAGCACATCAGAAGGTGTTCAAGCTCCATATGCCTGGCAGCATCCACTCTGGTCGTACCAACGTATTCTGCCACGGGACTCTTAATGGCACCATAAAGGGGGTTCTCATCCTGCCACAGAAGGACACAACAGAGGTTGCACGAATAACCTTTATCTAATCTATGTTAGTTCAAAAGGGGTTACAACAGACTCAGAGATGTTATGGATTAGAAAATATTCTGCAATATCGATATGTGGATTCAAATCGGCTTACCTTCCGATTTGTTATAATCCATGATTATTAAGAAACAGTCAGTACTGTTATAATGTTAACTTCAAAACCTTGTGCAGAATCATGCAGTATATGTGTTAAAAAATAAAAAGATAGGAAAACATGTTTAAAATAATAAACTAATCAATAAAATGGTATCCTTATTGTAAATTCATTACGGTGAATATAAATTTAGAATGGTATCATTTCTTCCCTTTTATCACTTACAAAAAGCCTTTCCACTCACTTACAATTATCCTTCCTTTATTATATTTCACTTTATCACATCCATCCTAGTGTCTTCCACTCATGTCCTTCAAAATTATAAATGTCTTCACGTACTTTCTCTATCCTTCTTTAATGCATTCATATTTTCTTATTTCCTTCTTTCTCCACTCTTAAAAAAAAGGCATTTTTTTCTTTTCTTTCTAACACTCCCTCAGGAAGTGATACCTAAGACCGACCCAATTATATACAAAAAAAATAAACTAAACCACCAAGAAATGATGGAAGAGAGACACAACTCAAGACAACTGCCGTCAAGAGACCATCAGCGCCACAAACAAAACCCCAGCCCAAACTACAGCCACATCAAATCAACCGTAAAACTCCAGACGTCCCAGCTTCCCCTGGAATCGGTTTCCTCAGACCGCAGAATCTTTATATCAGAATGTGAAAAGTTCATTGAACAAGTCCTTTGTGTCCAGTGCAAGAGCCCACCTCGCTTTCAATGTCTTTTGGACATCGAACAAGTCCTTTGTGTCCAGTGCGAGAGCCCACCTCGCTTTCAATGTCTTTTGTAGATCATGCAGCAGCAGAGTTGAGATCTTTAGAAACACCATCTTTCTTGACCAATGCATTGAAGATTCGTCTTTAGAGGAAATGTGTGTAGGGGACACCATGAAATCCAGATCCACAGAGACCAGAATAAGCCATAAAAAGGAAGCAGGAGCAGAGTCTGCAGACGTCAGACAACTCCTGTCTAACAGCCCCCCCGAGTCGTAAATCTCTCCATCCCCTCACGGCAGCAAAAACAAACTGAATGCGACCACTAACTTAGAGGATTTGTAATGTTTAACTGCTTACAGCAGAAAAAACAAAAAGTGTAAAACACAAGAAGTCTAAGAAACAAAACTACATCCGTCACAGGAAATAAATCCCACAACAAAAATCACTAATGCGACTAACCCCACAAAAAATTCCAACAGCATTTAGACAAACCCCCCCAAAAAAATCAAACTGCTAACCTGCGTCCACAAAAAGAATCATAACCGCCCTATCACATCATTCAAGCATCATTTATAATAATCAAAACTATCCCCCTTTATATTCACCGTATCGAATAAATATGTATGAGTAAAATAGACTGAGGCCTCCTGACCAGCCAATTTATTAATCAGAGACCCCTTATATATTTCCATGAAACCAATATGAGTGAGAGACTGCATAAAAGTAAACCCATCACCTCTAATCCCACAAAATAAAAGAAACACAGAATCAAATGCAAAAACATGTCAAACAGAACAGAAACCTCATCACAGCTATAGAGAAAAGTGTTAGTTCTGACATCAGCATGCATAACATCAAACATTGTATGAAAACACACATATAATAAAATTCTCCCACATATTGACCTCAGTACACCAACCTTCTGGTATACTTCATCATTATCTCATGATCTATATACTATATCACATAATATTATCATAATACCAAGTTAAAGCAAATCAATAATACCTCATAATAATACCTGGCCTGAGGAATTATCAGACTCCACAGACAGAAAGTCATTGGGTACAGTCACAGTTTTTGTCCTTTTGTCAGGTAAAGAGGTCCATTTTCTGTCAGTTCCGGACCTCATGTCAGTTTACAGTTAGTCCTGTCAGCAACCAGAATATAACGTGGGTCATATCCAGTATTGTCATTTTTGTCTTTGTAGGCCATCACACACACACACCAAAAATAAAAAATAAAATAAAAAGGACCATGGTCTTTCGTGGGGGAGAAGAGGACAGGAGGAAAAAACAGCACCGTTAGAAAAGGAGGGGGTCGAAGGAGGAGGAGGGGGTGATCAAAGTAAGAAAAGTCTTCTTCTTTTTTCCTGTAATGCATTCCTGTAAAATTCTTTAAAACCTTAGTTATTTAGTTCATGAGATAAGTACTTCATCATTCTCAATTTAATCACCCATAATCACCTTGCTGTAATTGAATAAACATCTTCCAACTTCTCAACCCACTTTAACTACCGCAGGATAAAGGAGCACTTCTCTGTTATCTGTCCCACTAGAAGGAAGGGGGGGGGGGGGGGGGCAAGCATGTCCCCGTTGCTGTAGACTCTCCACAGCACCCTTACTGCCCCTCCCTATTTACAGGCTCCTCAAGGGTCGGAAAAAAAAAACCTCTCTGCATTTCTCCTTTTCTCTCAAACTCCTCTCCAACTTTCTTATGGTTAATCTCAGAATTTATGCCAATCATTGTATGAAAATCACATACAAGACAATCCCAGAAAACCAGGTACAAATTCTGAACAGACGTGACACACGAACAATTTACATGTACAAACATAGAACAGGCACAAACGAACAACACACACGAACAAACATAGAACATATACAGCATAATTATACACGCAATATATCCGACTGTGAATGATATCCCAGAAAAAGACTTGATTAAGAAGCTTCTACACAAAAACAGAAATTCTGTGTGCTTAATCATTGAGGGTAACCCAGCCTTTTTCTGGTCATTCTTCAACAGCTTTGAATACATCACCCTAAATGAAAATAAAACCCGTCTATCCAACCCAAAAAAAAAAAAAAAAAACCCAGACAGAAATTCATCCGATGGTCCGGGACAGAATGCAGGAATCCCGCCCACAATGTGAAGCGTACACTGCAGCCTCCCAGTTTAATTTATCAAATCGGATGAAAAAAACACCCACACATTCAAATTTTCTATCCTGGAGGTCCCCGACCATCCTCATAGTACTATTTTAGGTCCCTGACCTAATTCTCAGTTGCCAGTCCCATACTGGTTTTCGTGCGCAATACCAGCTCCCAGACCTGGTATTTAAATATTGTGCATGGCCCAAAAATTACACAAATGTACTATGAATTTTATCAAACTATAGTTGTTACTTAAATCATTTATGAATTTATGAATGTGAGGAAGATCCTGTCAGAGAACCAATTTAAGTTCAATAATAGATTTGCAAAATTTCTCACCGTTTGCTGGCCAGCAGACTACTGACCGGACCTCCCAGCGTTCTGTCATAAAATCTCACAACCAGAGACTTTAAAGACGACCAGATCCGGCGTCGGGGTCACCATTAAAAAACTGTGTCTCCGTGTTCTTTTATCTGGTACCTAAATGACAAATCTAGAAGCAAAGATCAATCAAGAATTTAATACAATCATGTATACAAAGAATTATTATGCCATGCAGGATATTTTAATCGGCCGATGGTAACACCTGTTCACAACAGCACCAAGATGCTGCCATGGACAAATGCATGCTCCCAGTTAGTGTGTTCATCTTTTAAAGATCCAGAGAAGGCGTGTCCTGGGTTTAATGGTCTTTTGTCCAGATGGTCACTGTCCCACAGTCTGAGTTAATCAACAACTGTTGTTCTGGGGTCTTCAAACTGGTGATGGGGGTGAGCGGATGTTGCAGTAATTAAGTCCAGATGTCCAGTCCAAACAAAGGTGGTGTGTTTGCTACAGGAAAGGGGTGTAAATAAATACGTTGATCTATGGCATCGCATAGTCCTTTAAAGACAGCAGGTCAGGAGGTCGTGATCCCAGTGTTAGGTCATAAAGCAGCCACCCTGAGGCCTTAACCAGCCAGACTTACAGGCAATAAAGGTTTAGCTTTAGTTAAATTCTAAATCCTAACAAAATGTTTGTAATTAACCATGATTGATCAAAGATCTTGACTGTGTTTGTTTTCATTGGTTGTTGAATGAAGCCTGTGAAATGTGTTGGTAAGAGGTTTCTCTGCTTCTGTGTCTTTATGGGCGTTACTATGGCGATGATCCCGCCGATCAGGCTCGATTGGCTCGTCTGATTGTGATGATGAGAGAAAAGGAGATTTTACCGGGTCATGGAAGCAGCAGACTCTGGGTTTTGGTCTCAGACAGCAGCTTTATTTTTTGAAAGGAAATCTGAGCACAACATTTTATTGAAAGATAAATAGATTTAAACTATAAAAGAACCTTGGGAAACCATGGAAGTTTAAAACAGTTCTCATGGCGTGGCCCCCCTCATTTGTGTCTGAGCGCCCCCCTCTCAGCCCTGACGTTTCCAGCGCCCCCCTAAAGGTTCAGAACGGTCCCTGGGGGGCGATACCAGCCCCATTGAGAAACCCTACTCTAAAACAACTCACTGTGGTATAGTTTTGTTATTATCTCATTTTGTGGTGAATGTGCAAGATCACAACTTGTCCATCAGAGCATTGTGGAGTTGTTGGATTGTGTATTGAGAAACCAATAAATTCCATTACTCCATAATGGTAGATGAGCAGCTCTCATCTGCTCCACAGATCTACAAACAGCTTCTACTGACAAATAAAGCCAATTAACCTATTGCAATGGCAACGGGCCAATTTGACAAAATGTTGAACTATCCCTTTAATTTTTCTTCATGTTACTGTACATTCATCTTTTGCACATGTTAAAAAAATGCTTTTAATAAAAGTTTTAAAAAAGTTTTTTTGTAGCAGCTCCGACAGTTATTATTTGTTTCATTCACAATCTGCATAATTTGCAAAGCAGCTAATGTAAAAACCATTATTAACTGTAAAAAAATTTACAACAACATATTGTTTTATTTATCTACAGGTATTTACTGGCAACTTTAGTTGCCAGGTAATTACTGTAATTTATTAGAATACAAGAAACAGTTGTAAACTAGATTACTTTGAACTGCTGTTTTCTAAAAAAAAGAATACACTAAGTAACTGTAATTTATATACAGTAAAACAATTACAATAGATTTTTACAGTAATTAACTGTGATTTTAAAATACTTAGCATTGGTATTTTTGCATTGGCATTGGTACGTTAGCTGGCAACGTTTTTGCCAGTTATTTACAGTAAATTCTACAGTCAATTCTTTACAGTGTAGACCTCTCTTTGATACAACACAATTTCACAGAAACAAACTGAAAATCAGTGGAAAACTGTCAGAGCATTATAAAAACTCTCATTACTTCTTTTACTGTAGCTGGTTATTTTATCTTTTTTCACCTTCTGTCTGTCCAGACTGCTGTGATTTTTTGCAGATGTGTTTGACAACTGTCCCAGAGCAGCAGCCCTCACTGGAGGAGCTGCTGCTTCATCCGTGGGAAAGAAAAAACCACCCTATACTCCTCATAATTTAAAATTTCTGTCATTTATTTATTGTTGAAAAAAAAGCTCTTACTACAATGTTGAATTTCCCTTCTGGCATCAATAAAGTATTTTTCATTTCATTTTCATGCACACCCCCTGCTGTAAAAGCGCCATATCACATCATGTAACACTGTTTTCTATTTTGAAGATGAAGTGACCAAACTGGGTGGCTCTAATTGGGCATTCTCAAAGATTTTCTAACCTGTCCTTTGGCAGCACAGTGGTGCCGTGGTCAGCACTGTACCTCACAGGAAGAAGGGTCCAATCTCTTTCTGGGCCCTTTCTGGGGGAAGTCAGCATGTTCTCCCTGTGTCAGCGTGGGTTTCCAAGTCATCGGAGCAAGTAAAATCAAGTTGAGCTTTTGAACATGAATGACCTAAAAAAAAAAAAAAAGAAAATAATTCTACTGGTTACCAGTTTCCTCAACACTTTCAGCCTCAGACCTGTTAAGAACCTTAAGCAGGTGTCTAAATGTGAGTAGTTGGGTGTTCCATCAGATTAAAGTAGAAGATCTTCAAATCTGGTACACCATGCATTCATCTATCCATCCATCCATTCATCCATCCATTCACTACAAGATTCTAACGTGCCACAGAAATCCATAATGTCTTTAAGTGGCAAGTAGAAGTTTCAAGCTTTCAATTACACTAATCACTAAGATGAGCGTGAGAGACACCAGTATAATCTATCCAGTAGAACAAACTAAACAGCATAATAAAAGCAGTACTTGTTGGCCTTTTGTCTGTCTCATGGTGTCTGGACAATAAAAAGATCTATGTTCTTCAAGGGAAGAATCACTGTCTGCTGCTCAATGTTCACATCTTCACAAGCTTGAAATGGCGTTAAGTAAGAAGAAAAAGGAGGTCATGTGAAGGTCATGGTGGTTGTGAAAAGAGTTTACACTAAATTTTGGTTAACGAGAGGTTTATCATTGTTAATCAGCCATTCCCAATATGGCCCCAATTTCCTCTCAAGCTACTTTTAACAAAGACCAGACTTTTCTCAGGGGTCATGATCTGGGTCTCTGAAAAGCACCTGTGGCAATTTGTATTTTCAAATCAAATCAAATTAAACTTTATTTATATGGCATTTTCATACATAGAAAATGCAACACAAATTGCTTTACAGAATAAAATAAAACTAGGGCTGGGCAAGTTAACGCGTTATTATCGCGTTAACTCATTAATTTATTAATGCTGACATTTATTTTATCACGCGTTAACACATGTTGGTCACATGCTTTTGTTTTGAAAAGTCTGTTACTGGCTACTGCGGAACCGGAAGACAATTGGCAGGTAAACAAGGAAAAGCTAGAACCGATATGGAGAACGGTAAAAATCCGTGAACTTTACAGTTCAGGTAGCAATATTAACAATTCTGTCTAAAAAAAAAAAAATAAAATTCTGGACTGCAACAAAACTTTCGCGTTATTCCTCCATGTTCCATCAGATCTGCTCCATGTGTTCACTGTCCTGCTGTTCTCTAGCTGGTTACTGCAGTGGGGCTCCATCTAGTGGCACAGATGTGTAATGACAACAGAAAGCCAAGTCCTCCATTATAAAACAAATTCAGTTCTGTGGCCCGTTTTTTATTTTGTATTTTTAATCCAAGTATTAAATTGAACTATTTAAAAAACAGGCTTTTTTTTTCATTGTTTTGTGTGTTAGATTAAAAAAGGAAAAACCTAATAAGATGTCCCTTTTTAATTTTTTAAGATTTTTTTAATGACAATTAAAAATGGAAAGAATGAATGATACACAGATTGGTAAAGTTACTGAACTTTAACGTGGACATTTTCATTTTAAAGTTCTCCCAGACGGAGGATTCAACAGAAACAAGGTTATTTGTAACAACTGACAAGTTGAACTCCCCGTTAAAAGTTTCTGCTGTTACCTCAGAAATTACCTGTTTTAATGTTCTGATTGTGCTGAGACACAATCATTTTGTTGGATTTTGTTTGTAGACTTTTTTTATTTTTTATAAAAACAGGATGACATTAATGCCCTGGCAGTGGCAATAAGCTTTATTTTATTTGACATTTTTTAAGATGAGATTTACACTAAATATGTGTTACTGACAAGCAGGGCAGGAATTTCACGGCGGCCATGGCCGTCGTAGCCCTTCATCTTGGCCGTGATGCCCTTCCGAAAATTAGTTGCTTAACGGCCACTGTGGCCTTGGTGCCCTGCTCTCTCCCCTTCCTTCGGCTATCATCAAGTTTGTGCCATAGTGCCCATCGGTAGGCCTACCTGTATTAAAGCTAAACAATCGGAGCGGAGGTTTGTCCTACTGCGGCATCCATCCATAACTCTACCGCACAGTATCTATTTCCATCAACGTTCTGTCTGTGGGATAAACAGCACAACGATACCACGAAGACGACATTAAATGTAAGTGTTCAAAAAGCCATCTGTTTTCTGGATCAAATAGCTTGTCATTGAGCATAAGGACTTTAAAGATTGAACCCAGGACTATAAATCATAATAAATCGTTCCCAACTCTGAATTGATAAATAGTTGTTAGACTTGGTTGTAGCAGTAGCCTATTAGCCTCCCTGAGGGGGACCTAGCTATCCAACAAGCTAAATCAACACTTCTGTAAATCTTTCGTGTCATATCTTATTGCTATAGCCTACTAAGAAGTTTTAATATTTTAATATCAGACGGAGACTGTCATGTCTCGCTACTGTAGCCTTCTGAGCTATGGTTGCTAAGGCAACCCAAGTAAACGGTCTCCTGCAATCAGCTGTTTTATCGTAAACTAAAGCCTTCAAATAATCCTTTTCTCGCCAAATCAACTTCTCTGTCTCTCTTCTATGTGCGCAGCCCAAGAGAAGTTTTGCTTGTTAGTCTTCATTTCATCGCCAAAATCAGGATGCAATTACATGGAATTCGATTATAAAGAAAACATCTGTGACTGGATAACACATCATAAACTCACGATTGACATATGAATCAACAACTTACAGGCAGGATGACGATGCTGAGATAGATTGATTCAAACTCCGACATTCCTGTTCTATACACGATACACTTCTGAGACTTCAGGTGCATGAAAGAGAAACCTAAACTCTTTAACATGTATCAGAAATATGCTCCAGGGTGGCTTCAGCATTTGAATAATCAGAAGGCTGTGAAAACGTGATTATTATTATTTTTCAATTATTTAACATATTGACTCTAAACTTTTTTCCCTCAGAAAGAAGAATCCCAAGACGGGAACGAGTTGAGATTAGTCGCAAAAGAGCTCGAAGATGCAGCAAAAAACTGCCAAAAAATGGACACCTGCTTCAAAAGGTTATCATGGAAGAGTTAATTGTTAGATTCTTCTTATTTTAGCCTAAGTTTATGTGGTACATTACGAAATAACATTTGGAAGGAATTAATACCCCTTTTCTGTCACCCTTAATGTTAAACCAGATATGTGTTTTGCATATTGGTATGTATGTGTATGTATATAGATCAGTGTGTATACATTGGATATACATTTAGTTTATTTTTTTATTTTTGGGGGGGAATATGTCCATTTAATATTTAGATTTATTTACAAAAGGTTCCATATGTTTCTAAGTTATGGTTATGCACATGTGTCAGTGTATATTAATTTATGCATTATTATATATTTTATAAATATATTATATTTATTTTCAGATACATAGATTCATGATAGTGTTAAAATTGTCTATGCTTTAAAAGGTTGTTTTGACATGCCTGGAATGAATCAATAAAATGAAATGAAATATATTAACTAGTTGTGCCACTATGATTTATCATAAAACTGTTTTAAATTTTTCAGCCAGTGCAAAAAAGACAGAGGGAGCATAGAGAGGTGGAGGCCAACTGTTTTTCCTTATGTGTCTAGGAAGACCCCAGGTTCTCCATCCCCATCATCAGATGATGATTTAAATTAAATTTATGGATGTGTAATAACCTGATGAAAGTCAATGACATTGCCTATTTTGTTGTCAGTTTTCCTTTGATAAAAGTCCCAAAAGTTGTGGTAGCCTATTAAAAATATCCAAGGTTCTGAATTCAAAACTGTGTTGTGCCATTTATTAGCATATCATATCATATTGTGTTTTTTTTTTTTATCATGGCCTTGTTGCCCTGGCATTTGGCCTTTGTGCCCTCAAAAAAAAAAATGCCCCTTTGAAGGCCAAGTGGCCTTGTCCCTCAGATCACGAAATTCCAGGCCTGCTGACAAGTTCTGATGTTAAAAGTGTTTGAACAACAAATGTTATGACACTTTAGTTCATATGGCAGCAGAACATTTAAATAAAAGTGCATTTTACACTACTTTTGAATTCATTATTTGATTTTGCGTATACAATCGTGATTAATCAGGGAAATCATGCGATTAATCGCGATTAAAAATTTTAATCATTGCCCAGCCCTAAATAAAACATAAAACAGGAACACAACAAGTAAATGTGCTCACACACAAAGCACACACATGCACCCTCACAGCACAAAGTAAAACGTTCAGTAACATGGCAGGGCACTGAGGATCCAGGTAAGGAAAGACCACCTCTGGGAGACCATCCACACTGAGATGGTGTGGATGGTCATTTATCGTGGCTATCGTGCATCCACAGGGGCGCCGTCCCAGAGACCACCTCAACCCCTATAGATTAGGGCAGGAAATACAGTGATCCCTCGCCAATTCGCGCTTTAAGTTCCGCGGTTGTAGTTATTTGTTTCTTTTTTCAGAAATGTATAATATAAAAAAAAAAAATTAAAAATCGCAGAAACATCACAGGATGTTGTGTGAGTTCTCACACAGTGAAGAAATGTTGTGAGCCAACCTGGCTCCTTTAAGAAGGTGCCCTTATGGGTAATGGTGTGGCCTTATGGGTAATGGAATGTGTGTGGGGTGGGAATAAAAACGGGGTTAGATGAAAAGTGTAGTGAGCATCAACAGCAGCCCAGCGTCTATAGATTTACATTCTCTGTTAACCGACAGGAGCCCAACAATACAACCTGTGTGATGTTACAAGTTCCTGCAGTACCAGAATAAAGTTCCCGTTCCATGCAGAGAAAACCGGACTGTTTCTTTTGTTGTTATTAGCATGTTAGCCGCTAATAACAACAATACAACCTGTGTGATGTTACAAGTTCCTGCAGTACCAGAATAAAGTTCCCGTTCCATGCAGAGAAAACCAGACTTTTTGTTTTGTTGTTGTTAGCGTGTTAGCCGCTAATTACGAGCCAAAAATAGCAGAATACCAGCAGTTTCTTTACTACGGTTCAGAGACCAGAGGCTGTGAAGGAAACAGAAAGACCACAGTTGAGCCTTTGTCTTGTTTCACTGCAGTGCCTTGATACTTTTTTGAAGTTTTTAAACATTTTTTAAACACATTATTTAGGCTCGGAGGGCTCCGGCTCCAGTTTGCGGATTTCTATTTTTTTTTTTTTTTTTTTTTGGGGGGGGGGGGGGGGCGCCGCAAAAAATAAGGGATCACTGTAGATGTTATGCTGAACTGAACCACTAGATCTACAAAACCTAAAAAGAAAAACAAATAAATAAATACGTTTCTATAACCATAAATACAGGATCAGAATAACCTGTGAAATAATGACAACAGCTCTTTACAGTTACAGCTCTGATTATTCTGATAAGGGCTCTATTTGAGCAGTCATACTGGGAAGTTTGTCTTAAAACTACCGGCATGAATCTGTTGACTTTAACTGCAGTATGTGAACAACATCTGTGGGGAGGTGGGAGGAAGAAAGTGGTCATCATCACATTCATTTGAGACCATCTGTACCGTCTGTGGAAGTTACCTGCTCATCCTTGCTGCAGTATCTTCAGTCAGCAAGCTGGTCCATTAAAAACACCTTCACAGTTTGATCCACCGTCAGTCACAGACTGACTGACTGACCGACTGGGTGGCGTTTCATTTCACGCCATGTGTGTTTGACGGTAACGTTCCTGTCATCCTACTTCCAACAAAATCTAAATCAAATCAGACATACATCTATGCATGTGTGGTTTATGCATCTCTGCTGATAATACATAACAGCATGGCTGCTTTGTTAGAGGTTAGATTAGATTAGTCTGCTGACAACTGTAAAAAATAATACATTAAAAGTTTATAACAGAAAACAGGAAGCCATCGCAGGGCCACCAAGCCACCGTGCTGCCCATCCAAAGAACATTTTAATCTCATTTAAATTATTTTTTTGCCTTTTTTTTAATTCACGGAGGCAACACCTTTCACATAATTACAATTAGTGCCTGCAGCTCTTCAAGCCCAAATGTGTCAGTCTGTGCTGAAATCTGTTATTGCTAATGGAGCTTCTGCAAACTCGAATAGTTGGAAAACAAAAACTGAAACTGGGCTGCAGTCGAGTTTAAGATGTTTCTACATGGAAACAGGAAACATTTAGATACTACTGTTTCCATAAACTCACCTCTGCAAGCAGATGTCAATAACTGTGTCATCTGGCATTAAGAGTTCTTAACAGGACTGTATATTCATCCAATTTCTGTTTTTCCACATCCACTTCAACCTGTTTATAGTTGCAGGGTGGAAGTGGGGCTATCACAGCTGTCATAGTGGAAAAAGCAGGATACACCCCGGACGGGTTTGGACTGGAAATGAAAAGTGAAATTCCAGCTGATCACCAGGAACAATATAATTGTGTTTCTGTGGAGCTTAAACATCTGTTTAAAAATTCATAGTTACTCCTGTAATGGTCACTGATGTATCTGGTCTGAACCAATTAAAGCACACTGCTGCTACCCTAAATGCATTATTATTAGAAATAGTGACACAGTCTGAGCCTGATTGTAGCTGTTACCTCCCAGCAGAGGTCACTCATGACAGCGTCTCACATCCCAGCAGCCATCTGTCAATTAAGGACAAGCTCAGTCTGTCAAATCACATTTCCTACTTGGTCATTTTATGCCACAAACCTTCTTCTTTATTGCATCGCTCATTGCTCCTTCGGCGCCGTGGGAAATCATGCTCCAATTTGAACGGGGTTTTGCAATATAGGCTCACATAGATTGCTTGTTTATTGGCTGCAGGTTTTCGTTCAGATTGGTCCTTTCAGTTAGGATTGGGTTTCAGCAGTTGTTTGGACCCAAACAGACAGAACTTTCTCAGAGGACGGACTGCTGCATCTACAGCTGCACAGTTATGGCTTCACTGGTTTATCATTTCTACCAGTATGGGACACTTGCAGATACAGTAAACCCTCTGTTTTTTTTTTTCTTTTTCCTCATCCATACTTTAGTGAAAAATGGTTGTATCTTGCTGTAATTGTGCACCGGGTTCCTGGGTTGGGTTTGTTTATTCAACTCATTTCGTCAGGAATGAGACTTAAAAGGAGCCTCATTCTTTACTTCTCGCTACATCATCTTTAACTAGGCCGAGCCCTTATCACACCTCACTGGCTCTCTCCCACATGGTGGACTGAGAAACTTTAAGTTGATAAAACCAAACCGAATAAAGATGCTGTCATGAGAATTGACTGTATAAAAAGAACTGGACAAACCTCTGTGATGTAACACGTAGGATTAATGAAGATCCGTCTGAAGGCTGTTTTTGTCTGCCTGCATGGCGCCGTGTTGATAGGCACTCCCAGTTAAACAGCCTCACACAAATATGGTCAAATGGGTATACAGAATATAATTTTACCTGATGAGGCTCATAAAATTGCACTGAATGTCAAATCTAGCTATGGAGACCAAAGAAGCAGGCTGTAAATATATTAATTTCTGCTGCAAAGCTGGACATTTTACTGTGCGGGTCAATGAAGACTGACTTGGTTTTGAAGACTTCTTTACTTCAAGGTCTCCATCAGAGTGTCAGTCCGGATGTAGCCCCTCAGTCATGAGGAGATGCTTCCAGCTCCTTTATTCATCTCTGCAGCTCCTTGCCTCCGGTCCTGTTCACCAGCCCTCACCAGTTTGCTGCTCTCTCCTCTGTGGTGAAGAACTGCTGAAGCGCTTGTCTGAGACTAGTTGTGTTTTTGCAGTTTCCAGTGATAATTAATCTAATTTTTCTAGGTTCTGCTTGGCCTGGTGTCACTGTGTTAAGCTACAAAAGATTATTTGTGGAGTCTGTAGGGCATTTTTAATTTATCTTTTTCACAGCTTATTTATATATTTATTCACTCCAGTTTGGATAATATATCATCCTACAAAAAAAACTGTTTGTTTACTCAGAACACATGAATACTGATAAAGAAGTCCATAACCAAGTCACTGGACTGGTGTTAAAAGAGGTGAAGAAGCACGTGTAAGCAGTCTGGAACAGTTGGAGAAAAGTGTCAGGTGATGTGTGATAAAAGAGCATCAGCAAAAATGAAAGGAAAGGTGTTGAAGACACTGGTGAGACCTGCGTAGTTGTTGGTTTAGAGACTCTGGTGCTGAGGAAAAGACAGGAAGCAGAGTTGGAGGTAGCAGGAGATTAAAATGTTGAGGTTCTCTTTGGGAGTGACGAGGATGGACAGGATCAGGAATGAGGACATCAGAGGGACAGCAGATGTTTGGACATGAACAGAGGAGGAAGAGTGAATGTATATCTGGAGAAGGATGACGAGGTTGGACCTGCCAGGCAGAAGGTCTAGAACAGGGGTCGGCAACCCTCTGCAGCACATGTAGTGTCCTGTAGGTTGCTCGCCAGCAGGGGGCAGAATGAGTGTGTTCAGCGCAAAATACTGCCAGGTTACTGCAACGAGGAAGTCGTATCTGAGTGTTGCATCCTGGGAAAGAAAATAGGCAAGGGCGCATTCTGTGACTAGCGGCGGACATCTTTATGTGTTCCTCATGTACTGTCGTAAAAAATAAAAGAAAAATTTCAGACACCATGTCGGTGCTGTCATGGTGTAACACACAAAAGGAGGGATACTTCCAATACACGAATGTCATTCCGGACACTTAAATGAACATGAAGAAGTTTTTATTTGGAGTCCTGTCAGTCTTTGATCCACATACTGATGTGAGCAGGTTTTCTCCAACATGAACTACAACAAATGTTTTACGTTCAGGCTCGATGGTTGATTGTTGTGGCTGAGGAGAAAACAAGAGGATGACAACACACTGAAATAGACTTAAATCATAATTAAATACAAACTGGCCTTTTTTTACATTTACATTTTTTTAAGTTATTAAGCTGCAGCTATGCGTTTTATTTATTTTAAAGTGGGCTACTTTTTATTTGATCAATGTTTTACAAATAAGGGAATGACTCAAATGAACCTGCGTGGTTCTTTGTTTTATTTCAAAGTAGCTCTACACATGACAGTGTTTCTTTCTCCTCATTCAAAAGATTCAAGATTTAATATATTTACTTCCATGTCAACAAGTTGATAGGAAATTGTTTGGTTCTGCTCCCAAACATACAGTACAGAAGCAGACAATATACAGTCTTTATCAGAGTTTGAAGTTTTCCTTTGTTATAACAGGTAAAAACAGCAATAAAATGTTAACAGTTTTCTGTTTGTTGTTCTATAATTACATGAATACAACAAACTATAGTTCTTTTACAGTGGATGACAAAAAAAAAATTGGAAATGAAACTGTAATTAGTATCTTGTATGACCTTTTGCATTAAAAACTTTCAAAACTGCCAAACATATTAGGAATAAGCTTTTGGATAGATTCAAATCCCCTCTGAATATAGAATAACTAGATATAAAACTTCATACACTGTTATCTACATTTTACGGGTCAAATAAGTTTTGCGACTCCAGATGAATTTTATTAAGGAGAGAGGGGCAAAAAATGGCTCTTTTGATAGTAAAGGTTGCCGACCGCTGAGCTAGAGGAAGACCAAAGAGGAGATTTATGGATATTGTGAAAGAAGACATGAAGTTGGTGTAAGAGAAGAGGATGGAGAGGATGGAGATAGATGGAGTCAGATGAGTCACTGTGGTGACGCCTGAAGGAAACAGCTGAAAGGAAGAGAAGAAGTTGACTTACTACTATCAGTCATTAGCTCAAACGCAAAGTTTATATGATAAGTCAGTCAATTTGAAATCAGAATTAAAACCTAATGACAAGAAAAGAAAACATTCTTTAAAATTACACATGAAGACAGAAAGTTGAGAAACTATAAACTATATCTGAAACTGCAGAATGCTTTTTAAAGCCAATTTGTATCAAAGATATTACAGTCTGGATAAAACCCACATTATTGTGTGTAATAGTTTGTTCTTTTCTTATTCATATCTCCTGGGTTATAAACGATCCAACTGTAATTCCTCAATGTAAAGCATTAAAACGATTATACAGCTAATAACTCAAACCCTTCACACCGTATTTAAAGCACTAATGATGCTTTTGGAGCGCAGCATTACAAAACGAAGGGACTCTGTGGCTTCGTGGACACATGCATGAAGATTTGTGTGTTTGTGTTCCTCATTTTCTTCATTCCACCGGCTTGTTTCCAGTTTATTTCCATTTTCTAGTTTAAAGTGGGATCAAGTGATGCGCCGGACGGACATTGTGAGCGAATGGTGTGTAAAAGGCGCAGAGCCGTGAACAATAGCTTCCATGAACAGAATATTATTATCCTTGTCACCCACGTCTTGGTGGCGCGATGCATCATTTAGACTGCTACATGTGACTTCTTAAGAAATAATAATAAAAAAGAAAAGCTCCCTTTAATAGCAGGCTATTTCATAGCTGGTTCTGACACGCTGCTCAGCAAGCATACAGTAACCAAGCTCATTATGTGAAATAAGGATTTAATTGAGTATTGTTAGCACTGCAGGTACAGACCTGGAGTTAATAGAGGTCACATTTGTCATCGGTGATGTGTATCTGCAGTAGCAAATCAGAGGAGAGGAAAATGCAGAGAAAAGTAACAAAAGAATACAAAGCGATGGGCTAAAATGTCAGGTAAGAGCAAAAAAGGCTGTGAACTGATTTCTTTTCCTCTCTGATTGCCACATGGGAACAAATGAGCGAGCTGCCAGTCTGCGGCTGATTTCAGGGGCCTCAGGTTGCTGATTAATAAAATGTGGGAGGACAAAAAGACCGTGAGCGGCGGCACAATCCCTCACTGCTTTTTCTGATTGGGCTAATCACCCCATTGTCCCCCAGCACTTTGAGCTCGAGACTTTCCACGGCAAGAAGAAAATAGTGCGTGCATGAAAAAGTGTGATTTTTTTTTTTTTGTTTCTATCTCTCCCACCATCTCCCCTTTCAAATCTTGCACCATTACCTCCAGTTTTTCCATAACGCCTCACGTGTCATCCATCTAGCTCACTTTAATGGCAGGCCCATAATTATTTAGATGATTATGTGTTGCAAGCCATTTAGCATGCTCAATGACACATGTGTAATTTATTTGCTGCTGCAGCTCCTCACACAGGAACAGAGGCAGGAGCTGAACGTGGCTGATGGTGGCGTTTCCGCCGCCGTGGTGTTGGTACTGAAGCACATCAGAACCAAAATTGTTTGATAAATTGCAGCTGTTGATATAATATGTTATGCCACACCGAAGAGCTAATGCGATACAAATAAGGTATGCTTTGTGTGCATTGCAGGGCGACGTTTGCTGGAGCTAATGGCGTGTGTCTTGGTTGACCGGTGAACCCACATAACGGATCACACCATTGAGCAAGCTATTAGGACATGATAATGGGCCGAGCAACCTGGTGCTGATGATAACCTCGTTTTCTTCAACAAACAGAAAGAAAGAAAGTTCACAGATGTATTCTAAGCTGTGTCTCCAGTGGGACAAAACCAAAATATCTGCTCTACACAGGGAAGGTAAAAACAAGATTTAACTGCTCGACATGATTGTCTGTAGGGCTCAGACATATTTGAAAATTTTAATTAAGGCAAGTACATTACAAAAATAAAATAAAATAAAACAACAATAATAAAAATGATAAAAAATAAAAATGTGTTTTGAATGCCTTTGTGGGTTTACGTGGCTGCAAAAATGATAAATGGCCACTAGAGGGAAGCAGAGGTTCACTGAAAGGTGCTGATCCTCTTTAATATCAAATGGGTTTCTGATCTGAAAGAAATGAAGAATCCTAATTTGTTGATGTTTAATGTGTTTTGTTAGTTGATGTTTTATATTTTATTTTCCAGCTTATTTACTCAGCTTAAACACTAACAAAAAAAATAAAAACAGAAAAACTGTCCTGTTAATAATTTCAAAAAGCAGACCAGAAAGCGTCACTTATATGAACAGGATGTTCATAGAAAAAGATTATTTATTTTAAATTAAAAAAATAATTACATGCATAAAAAACAACTCCATTTGGGACTTATGCTCACAAAAAGATTTTTTGTTTGTTTGTTTTTTCCCCATAGGACAGATTTGTGCTTGCGTGGCGCTGAGCAGCCCAGCCTGCAGAAACAAGGCCCGGTGAGC
The DNA here is from genome assembly GCA_018398805.1 of Hirundichthys speculiger. NCBI lineage: Eukaryota > Metazoa > Chordata > Actinopteri > Beloniformes > Exocoetidae > Hirundichthys > Hirundichthys speculiger. The sequence goes on from JAGFBZ010000430.1 coordinate 2,166,140, forward strand.
TGCAGCTGGGTCTTGACGTGAGCTGAAGTCTGTCACCGTGCTGCAGGACCGCTCTGTCATCTCCAGCATCTGCCGTGACTTCCTCCCAGAGAAGCTTCTGGAACAATCACAGTTCTCTGCTTGTCAGCACCTGGTGTTCCTGTCTGTTTCCCCCCAGCATGTCAGCCTCGTCTCCACCAGTATACGAGCAGGCGGGCTTTAACCGCCTCAATCCAGAAACAAACAAGCCTGTCATCATTTTTAATTCAAACGCTGTTGTTAAAATCAAGGCCTTTATTGAAACAAATCCTTCATTTTAAACCTATTTTAAAGTTAAAGTGCTACACAGAATAAATTCTGAAATATATTTCATTTATGGGCAACATTGCAACTAGAATAAATTCAAGTGATAATTATTAAAGTAATGGAATAGAAATCAATTGGTAAATTTGATTAGGGACTACATTAAAAGTATTGTAAAAAAAAAAAAAAAAAAGTATGCATCAAAAAGTAAAAACCTAGTAAATAATTTAGATAAATAGAAAAGTAAATAATTAAGAATCAAGTTACAGCAAGACCATGTCTAGTTTTCTCTGAGAAACATCAACACTGTGGTTTTCAGGACCACAAATATGAGCCGTAAAAGAAAACGATGCTTCACTGTAGGTTTTAGCTTTTTCTTTGGGTTAAATTAGAGCATCTCATCCAGAAGAACTGACGGTACTGGACGGTTCTGGACGGAATAAAGTCACATCTGATAGATAAACAGGGCCAACAGCGTTAAAGAGTTTTGTAAACCAGAAAAAGATCCTTAAAATCAATTCTAAAACTGAAAAGTTGTCAGCGCAGACCTTAGAATAGTGCAATATGAGCAGTTATGAGCTGTTTCTAGTGCTGGTCAGCATTGGTGCTGCTGAGTTTTGAAGCGGTTGCAGCTCAGATCTACTCTTTCTTGGGGAGACTGGAGAGCAGAGCGTTATCAACCCTGCAGGTGATAAAAGGGAGACACAGCTGCACCCTGAAATGTTCTTCAGATGATAAAGCCTATTCCTCACGACATCTCTGATGAGAGCTTCACAATTTAAATCCAGGTCAAAATGGCTGCCGGACTATTAACGTGTTCTGATTTTGTTTTAATGGCAGCACTTGCAGTTTCAGGTTGAGTTTCTCTTTCTGTGTCAGTGACTAATAGATTAGATCAGGGGCGTCACTCATTTTCACTGAGGGCCACATCAGCATGGTGGTTGCTGTCGAAGGGCCAGATTGACGGCGAAATGCAATGAAAATCAAAATAAATGAAACTACACCTGTTAATATTGTTAAATAACAGTTTCTGTATTATTCAAGTTTCAAATATTTAAGTAATTATTATATTAAATTCAGGGTTTGTGACAAACATTACTGAGAGTATCTATTACCTTAGTTTCAAAAGCGGAAGTGGTTCTTTGTTTTTCTTGCACACTAAATTTAGCATACTTAGCTCCGTGTTTGCTGTCAAAATGCCGACGTAGATTAAACTCTTTCACGACTGACACCCACCTCATAACACAAAAGACATTTTTCTTGGACATGTTGGGGTTAGTTTGTAAAGGTTTTTCTTAAGTTCATCAGTTCTGAAAAATCGTTTTACTCATAGTAACTGTTATTGTTGTGGGTAATGACGAAATGCATGATGGGAGATGTAGTTTATTGTCAATATGCGCTTTAAAGCAGTGTAAGTTTATTTTATGTCGTAAAATATTGGTTTCAAATTTAAGCCAATAATGTCCAAGCTCTCGAGGGCCACATAAAATGACGTGACAGGCCTCATTTGGCCCGCAGGCCTTGTGTTAGACAATTAGCCTATTACAGTATTCAGTGGTTCAAAACTATTATTTATTATCATATATTTATGATATTATTGACTTTACACTGTGTTAATACCACTTGGGGGCAGCATCTCACTAGAAGGTTTGTGTGTCAGCACCTGGTGGGGGACAGAACAACATGCACCTCTAGTGGGACAAGCTGGTATTACAAGACCTACCGGACTGTCCCCAGTTGTTTGGATAATTTAGGCCCCTATGTGATCAGACACGCATACGTGGAACAGTGATGTAGTTACGTAGAGGCACTTAAACTGAGGCTCAGAGGAGAATAAGTCAGAAAATCAGTCATTCTGCAATTTTTAAGCTTTTATTGTAACACTGAAACAAATGATACAGTGGATTAAAATAGCTATTAAATACTCTGAAGGGTTTAATTTACAGACTCTTACCTGAGCTGTATGTAAGGTACAAAGTTAAAGGGACAAGCTAATAATAATTCTAAAACACAAAGTCTTACATATCTATAAATTAAAACGCACTATGAATTAAATAATTTTGAAAAGTGTAAAAAAGTTTTCATGACAATGATTCAGACATGAGGTCTCTAACAATGACCAAAAATGAAAACAGATCTCAGTTTCTTACAGACATCTGAGACATCAGTTCAGAAATGGTCCACCAGCTCTGCTGGGCTAATTTACAAACTGATTTGATCAAATTACAGGCTCAGTCAAGCTGGCCTGAATTCATTTTAATATCAGGTGTAAGTGAAGAGTCTGGCTTATTAGATCCAGGAAAAGCCCACCAGTAGCACATGCTCAAGTTCACTAACTGCTGTGCACAGCAGGGCTTAAAAGGTTTGATGAAAAAAAATCTTTAAAAGATGATTTAATATTAGCATATAGATCAAACTGGTAGATATTAGCAAGATTTCTCTGAAGAAGTAGTCTATGCCAGTGATTCTCAAAGTGTGGGCCGCGGCCCCCTGGTGGGCCGTCGCAGTACTGTAGGTGGGCCGTGAGAGGTCATTAAAATTAAACAAATATGTTTTAAATCCTCAATCTTTTTAAAATGTTTTTAATTTCTGTAAAATATTAACGACATGATTTAAAAACATTAAGAAGTAACAAAACAAACCAGTTAAGTGTTATTCTATCGTCATCTTAACTTAATATGACAAGTGTCACCTTATTTGTTGACCCCTTACATTAATATCAGAACACAGCTTCTAGTCTTGAATTTTGATCACTGTTGTGATTAAAGGTTTCAGTGGGCCGCAGAGATTTTTCACATTTCAAATTGGGCCTTGGTATTCTGAAGTTTGGGAATGGCTGGTCTATGCTATAGTTTCATGATTTAATGATCAACAGGCCAGTGAATGAATGAACGAATATGATGTCTTCAATGCAGGATTGGTTCATCTTTTATTTTCCAATCAGTATAAGACAACATAAAACAAACAAACAAACAACAACAAAAAAACCCCAAGAACATTTACAACAGTTAGTACCCCTTCTTTTCAGTGTGTGTGTATTGAACATAATATAATCATTTTATAGTACTGGGTCTGAATATTAGCTTCATGAAGACATTTCACCTTGATGATGCTTTTTAGGTGGAAGTCCAGTTTCCTTGATTCAAGCCTTTGAGAGTTTCCATGACCTGGATGACCGAGAGTCAACATCAGCATCTTAGTATCAGTCAAATACAATCTGAGAAAAAAACAAAACAAAACAAAAAATAAACAGTAACTTTTTCACTGTGCCTTTACTTATTTAACAAAAAAAATAAAAAAGCAGAAAAAGAAAGGAAAATCACGTATGTATAACTAAGTTCAAGACACCCTTTCTACCCTTAAAGTTAATTTTAAAGGTTAATTTTAACGTTGGCAGAGACAGGTGGCACTGACCACTGTCAAGTTATTACTTTTTTTTTTGGCCTTACAGTTAAACTGTTAGTTTGTAAGTTAAGATACATTTTATTGATTTCACCATAAGCCTCTTTGGACAAAAAAAAAAAAACAGCTCTCCAATATAACCAGAATATATTATATGTATAGAGATGCTTAAAATGTGTTTTTAAAGACTGTGCATGTGTTTAAAAAGTTGACAGCTGTCATTTGGACTGAGCACGACTTGGATCACTAATGAACTCAACTTGGATTTTTCTTTAATGACCTGGACTTGAAAACAGCGGACCTGAGACCGGACAGAGGATGGTGACTGGAAAACAACATTAGCCTCTAGCAGTGCTTCTTTATTATTTTCTGCTGCCCCCCCCCCCCCACCCTCCACAGCAACTATAAATAGTATCAGTTCCCTATAAAATGATCATAAGTACACCTCTGCATAACAGTGCATCATTAATGGAAACAAAAAAGAAATATAGGTCAACTTATAACAAAGAATAACTTTATTAACATTGTTTTTTAGTCTGTAAAGATTTAAAGTGCATCAATCCCTCTGTAGTCACAGTAAAGCCAAGCGCTACATCAGCATCGTCATATTTCCTCGTCTTAACTTTCTGATGACTTTCGTTTGTCTCATTATCTTCGTCTCTCTCTGCTTTTCTTTTCATCCCTGTTAAATATTTTTCCTTTGAATGTGGACTCCATTGGAATAAATTCTGTTAACCGAATTATAATGAATTAGAATTTGATTTTGTGTGTTGACTGTATTGGACTTGTCTTATGAGTGCAGTGCCCTAAATGACTTAAATAAATAAAAACAGATTTGAACTGAAATCAAAAACACTGGTCTCTTCAGTTCAGTCTCTCCTGTTCAGAGCAGCAACACTGAAAGAGGGAAAGAGCTGATGTATGAAGTATATGAAGTATAAAGTGGAAAGCGAGGGGACTTATTCAACTTTCCACAAAGCAATCCACTGGGTGGATTCAGGGCTCCATCACACGCTCAGACTCCCATTTCCCTTCAAGGTGAATTTAGAGGGTTAACTAAACCTGCTCACCTCCTTCTTTCCCGTGTTTCCTTCAATAGCTCAGACATATTCTCAAATTCACACACCTTTAACAGGAAGAGGAAAGTATCTTCACCCTTTCTGACTAACACATTCCAAATTCTGGAGGGACTTCTGGTTTCTGGAGAAGTTCACAGCATTTCAGAAAGTCTTTTTTTCTTCTTCCTGTGGAGTCACCTTTCCTTCTCGTCGCTATCAATTAATGACTAAATGATGATTGAAAGTTTCCTCTCCTGACTGCTTAAGGAGATGCATTTAGTCTGCTGATTGAAGTCTCTCAATCAGCAGCTGAGACTAATCAACACCTTGATTATAACATGGAAACATACAACAGTCCCCTAAATGTAATGTCTCCATTTATTTAAATTAATCAGTTAATGCTGTCAAGCTGTGTAACTGTCAGCTTCAACCTTTTTCTCTCTGCAGTCTGAACCAGCCCAGCATTGCTCCACTGCTTCATCAAACAGCACGTAAAGCAAGCAGATGCTCTTCATCTTTGGCTCCAAGATGTCTGAGAGGTTGGTTGCCAAGTCAGGAGGCTGCTAACTTCTCATCAAGACTATGGAGCCCCGTTTGGGTCATAATTCAATGAATAAATGAGTCTATTATGATGAAATACAGGCGTTTATTATTATGAAATATTTCCCATTATTTTTGATAATGGTTTCGTTTTTCATAAGAACGAGCTTTTACATAATAATGGATTTGTTTTTCATAAGAATGATTTGTGTGTCAATCACAGCAGAGAGGGCGGAGCCATTTATGTGATTGGCTGCTCTTTCATTCATTCATTTCACTTCATATCGATAGTGGGCGAGAGGTGCAATGTATATACTCCAGGCCAGTAGGTGGCAGAATGCACCTCAGTTTACGGTTAAAAGTTGACATCGACTAAGAAACGTAGCGCGAAATGTAGGGAAAACTTGATTTTGACGGCATGGCGACAGGAGAAAGATCTTTTTGTGACTTACTCCGAGAGGTAGCCAACAGGCTCGATGCGAGTCCCCCACCAACTAGTCGATGTCAGAGCGTAGAATGGAGAAGGATCAGCCAATGAGCGTCCAGGTCAACCACTGGTCCCGCCCACTGGAAAAATGTCATTATTATGTAAAAGCTTATTCTTATGAAAAAGGAAGCAATTATGTAAAAACTCATTCTTAAATAAAAAAAAGCCATTCTGAAATAAACTATTATGCATTAAACTAAGATTAAATAATAATTAAAAAATATTTCATAATAATTACATTTTTTCATAATAATGGGAAATATTTCATAATAATAAACATGTATTTCATAAAAATGGGAAACATTTCATAATAATGGATACGTATTTCATAATAATAAATGCCTGTATTTCATAATGATAGACTCATTTATTCATTAAATCATGACCCAAACAGGGCTCCATACAAGACAACCACTTCAACCAAGACTAACAGAAATACTCCTCACATCCCAGCTGGAAACAATACAAAAAAGCAGATTCATCCAAACCGTGTGAACATGTCCTGCAATATGTAATGCTAAGACATGTCAGGTTCCGGGTAATAAAGACCTCTAATGCCACGGAGGTCTTGAAAAGAAAAGAAAGTCAAGCGAGCAGGAAGAGCGGGTTTGAACACCTTAAGTTAATGGTAAGAGCTGGGCGATATGACCTAAAATCAGTATCACGATTAAATGAACATTTTAGCTCGATTGCCATTGATGAGCAATTATTTTAGCATTGCTTTATTTTCTGCACCATCACTGAAAAGCTTTTTGCTGAAAATATGCTATAAAACTATTAAAACTTTGGATATTTTGGAGTTCTGCTGAGTGCAAAAAAAAAAAAAAAAAAAAAAACAAGAATAAATAAAACCTGATTTCAAAATATCCCATGTGACTACACATGTAGTAGCTTATGAGCAACCAGTGGCAAAACACAACAATGACAGAATTAAAGGAAAAATTTACTATTAAAAAGATAATGAAGAAGATCATGTTGGTTATAGGTTCTGAATGTTGCCATAATTAAAAGCTTTTTACACATTTTGAAAATAGAGCCTGATTATACTGGGAACGTAGCATGCTGGTTTTCTCAAAAATTAGATAGACGAGACTACCTTAAACTAGATCTGCAGGAATTCAGAAGAGAACCAACTTTATTGTAGCTTTCAGAAACAACTATATCAATATAAGGATAGATATGCCTGGTGTTGTGTTGGTAGCATGGTTAAGCGTGTAGTATAAAGAGCTGGTGACAGCCGTCTCCTGAACTCTCCTGGTGAGTGTGCGTTGACTCACTTGACTTCTGCTGTTCCTCCAGGCATGTGTTTCCCCACATCTGTTGCTCTGGCTCCTCTGAGATGTTGGTTTATTATAGAGCTTTGTTTTTAGAGTACGACTAGATTCTCTGATTTTGGATCACTTCTGGTGTCCATGTTGGTTCGTGTCGTTTCCTTGCATGGCTGCTGTGGGAAGTTAACTTTTTTCCCTCCTGTAGCTTTTTATCAGAATCTTGTTTCATTTTAATGTGAATATTTCTTTGAGATACTTTATTTTTGTTGTGCTGCAGAGAGAAGGCATTTGGTTAAAGCTGCTGATTTCCAGTGTGCTTTAACATTTAGTTGGCTGCCATGATATTCTTTTTTTGCATTCACTGAGTAATTTTAGTTTTCTGTGGGTTTTGCAGCAGCTGAAGGGGGGTGGGGGGGTTGGTTTCTCTTCCTTTGTGGGTGGGGCTGGGGGGGTGGGGGGGTCTCCCTTTGTGGGCAGTGGGTAAACGGTTCATGATTGGGCTGATCACTCCCAGTAGTCTGACTCACTTTGTTGAAACACGGCTGAACAGTTCATGTTTGTGTTGCTCATAGTTCTCGGCCTTGCAGCGGTGCTGTGGCTTTGGCAAACGAATCTCGAACATTTTGACATTTTAGAATTTTACAAAGTGAAATGATGAACACTGGTTTTAATTAACCCTAACCCTAAACTCTAAACCCTAACCCTAACATTTCAGGAGTGGTCTTGTATTTGTTGAACCAGGTCATTTAAGGGGCTGACTGTTACATTCACTATAAATCAGTACGTTCGTTGGGCCTCATTCATGAAATGTTCATAAATTTTTAAAACAATTTGCACAGAAGTTACCTTACTAAAAACCTATTGCAGGTTGATTGCTTGCTCACAAAGCACGTTAATTGGCATAAACTCTCCCCAGGAACCATTATATTAGTGTAAAATTCCTGACAGTATTGTACCTGAACGCGTTCATCGAACGAACGTTCACGAACTAGTTTTTTTGTGTGAACGTGAAAAAAAAAAAATCAGAGAGATGTCTGCTTACACAAAAACTATAAATTGAGACGCCTTTTCTAGCCCTCTACATTTATTTCTTGCTGAAAGTGCTACTGTGACGGGTTCTGAATTTGAGTTGTCAAAAGCTCTCTCTCTTACCAGAATGGTGCTAAAAGATCTTTTAATATAGTACTATAGAATACTATACTATAGACCAGTGATTCCCAAAGTGTGGGCCGCGGCCCCCTGGTGGGCCGTCATGGTACTGCAGGTGGACCGTGAGAGGTCATTAAGAATGCAGAGGGACAACTGGTGGAGGACAATTATCCTGTCTGCAGAGCACTTGTTCACATTTTATTGTACAGGCAACTTGAAGGAGCTAAGGCTAATGCTTCAAGCTACTGAGATGTTTGACCAAGAGTAACCTGGTCGACGCGCTTCGCTAACTCACATTTCGTAAACGTTACCGTTGCGTGTTGATCGGAAAATGACCACAACGATGTTCTTCTGATGCAGTTAAAATATTATTTTTTCCATTATCTGATCCGACAACCATATCGCCGGCAGTTAGCGCCAGAGTGGTCAAAAACCTTTTGCCCTTCTGGGTCAAACACCTAACCAATAACAGGCAGCTACCTTTATACCTGACCCTCAGGTAACAACACAGCGACACCCACAGACACACAGAGTGAACTACAATTGATAACAACAAATTTGGCTTCTATACAACTGTTTCTTTATTTGCACATTTATACGTATTTAAGGTTCAGCTTAAAGTCCAAAGTATTTCATTTGAACTTGCACTATAATTTTTGTTCCTGAAAATTGTTTGCATATTTTGACCTACTATGGTTGTTAAAGTGTGTGTATTTAAATTTGCACCGGACAGATAAGCTTTGTTCCTGTTATTCATTTTGTTCATTTAAAATAAAACTTCTTTCTGTGCCAGTTGTTCGCCCTCTAAATGTGAAAGTTTCATTTTGATAAGATTTTGGCTTCTGATGTTTTAGTATGACAAGAAAATCACAAGATTTTGTGAAAATTATTTAAATGTATGTGTTTTTTAGACATTTGTACAGCAATTGAGAATACCGCGATAATATCGTAAACCGTAATAATTTGGTCACTATAATCAAAATATCAAATTTTCCATATCGTTACATCCCTATTCTGCACATACAACAACAACAAAGCCTAGTTTACTACTAAACTGTGTTAATCCGATTCTTTGTTGAAAGTCAGGGACGGTCCGGACACTTTTCGGTTCAGAAACAGAGCATTTATTATGGTCACAGGCAAAGCGTGACCGTGCTGGTCTCAAGGTGACGGAGTGTCTCGCAAGATCTCAGTCAGAATGAGTCTCGTTTCCAGGAGACAATTCAGTTATCTTCTTGGGCTGAGTTTGCCCCGTACAGAGGTTGGACTCATACACGACCGACTGTAAATGGCCAGGTACTAGTGACGTGGACAGGCCAACCACTGTCCACATTGTTTTCTTGGGATAAGATAAACAATGTGTGTGGAATGTTGTTCCCAGGCGTGTATTTAAATGCAACAGACCTAATTTGATAGAATTAAGAGGTTTCATCCCGTCATGTTATCCTCCTGTTCCTCCTCAAGGACAAAGCATGTGCTCAGTAAAACAAGAGCAAAGGGTACAATGGAGACTACTGAAATGGCTAAAATGAAAACTTATTATAACACTCCTCTTGATATCCATCATCAGGCAGCTTCGTCAGGCCAAGGGGGATGCCTACAGGAGTGGGGACCGAGTCCTGTACAAGCAGGCCAGAAACACACTGACAAAGGAGGTGAGAATAGCAACGAGATGCCATTCGGAGAAGCTGAAAAAGAGGTTCTCAGCTAACAACCCTGCGTCAGTGTAGAGAGGCCTGCAGGACATCACTAACAACAGGAGATGCTTGTGATTAAAGGTGATTAAAGGTTTGGGTGGGCTGCAGAGATTTTTAACATTTCCAATTGGGCGTTGGTATTCTAAAGTTTGGGAATGGCTGCTCTATACCAACCATTCTGATTCTGATTGAAAGTGGTTTAGTTGTCGAACCACCTACACCATTTCATTTCTGTGTTTGGTTGTGTGTGTCATGGCCTGGGTCGGCCATGGCAGTCCTGTGTGTGTCTGTGTCTGTCAAGTTAGCGTCTCTCCCTGTCTTTAGTGGTTCCTGTTTTACTTTGAAAGGTCTGTCTTGTCTTTATTGTTGTCAGCTTTGCTTCCTTCCCCTCGTTACCCTGATTCCCTGCACCTGCCTCTTGTTCATTTATTCCTCTGTGTATTTAAATCCTGTCATTTTCCCCCTGTTCTCTGTGGGTCCATTGTCATGAGTATATGTTTGCAGTCCTGCTTGTTTTCCTCTCATCGGCTCCTGGGAATATAAGTTAAGTTTATGTTTTTGTATTTTGAGATTTTTTGATACTTTGCACGTTGGATCTTTTGGACATTTGTGTTTTTGTTAATAAACCTTTCGCTTTTGAGATCTCCTGCTCTTTGGTCCTCCTTCAGTCCTCTGCATACCATGACAGTGTGTCTATCCAGTCTTCTGGAAATCAGTCAAATCCAGAGGAATCAGAGTAATTCCTTAGATGAGAAGAAAATATTCAGGAAGGTTGAAAAGGCTAATCACATACTATCAAATGTCTCAGAAACTATGTTTTTTGGTTCATTTTATACTGAAATGCCCCAAATCAATGATACTTTCAACTGACTGTAGCTATAATGTTATACTACAATATAATGTATATTATAGCCTGTTAAGCAGATACATGACAGGTCTACCTGGTTATTTTATTACAAATAAACTCTCTTTGGACAAACTATCGTGACTAGAAGGGGTGTGTAACCACAGGATGATGATTGCAGTTTAATGTCGTGTCAGAGTGGGTGAGACAAAGACCATGTTTATTTTCATATAAATGTTCATTAAAATGTTTTTAGAATAATGCCTTTATAATATTGTTCTAGTCTCTTGTGACATCATAGTCTGTGCCAAAACATTCTACGTAGTACAATGTTTTAAAAAACAAAAATTTTTTCCTGCTTTACAAAACTTGATTCCTGCATGACTTCTAACTATTATAGATTGATAGATAAACTTTATAACAGACTCAAGGTCCAAAAGCACACATAAAAACACCCCAACATTAATTTTAAAAAGACAACTGTACCAGTGTCTCCAGAGCTCAGACTGGTAGTGTATAGCACTAAACATAATATTTGATAGCAGCAAGATGATTTCATTCTTAAAGTCATTTAGTCTGCCAATAAATTTATACATCAGACCTCTCAGGGCAGACTGTAAAGAGTTCACTCGCGCTGCAACAAACATTTCACTGGCACTAGTCCATTGCGGTCTTTTTAAAAGAGTCCTTATGGCATCATTATATGCCACTTGGAGGCTCTGAAGGCTTGTTTTCTTATAACGAGACCAAAGATGAGCGGTGTACAAGGGAGTACAATAAGCTTTGAATAAAGTCACCTTCACAGAATCACTACATGAACCGAATTTCTGTAATAAAATATTTGCTTGCACATACAGCATGCGACGCTGTCGGTAAATGTCCTCATCATCTGTGAGCTGATCAGTAATCCAATTGTAACCCAGTGCTAAAAAGAGGATTAACTATAGATTAATACTTGGTTAAGAAATTATTGTGGGAATAAACATTGGTTAAAAACATTAAAAAAACATAAGTTCATAAATATGTTTCAAGTAAAATGAGTTTAAAAGTTATAAAGTGACGATAAAATTGCATCTTGACAGACACACTGAGCAACCAATAGCAGTCTAGTCTGATGTGGTGTTGGCCAATAAGATCAAGGGTAAGCACTGGCATAGCCTTCGCGCTGCTCAGTGTCTAATAAGACCAGAGAGCCCCGTCTCCTGATCTGTGAAACCTAATGAGAGGAAATCGGCATTCTTCTAATGATTCATTTGGCGATTGGTAAGTAAAAACCAATGTTAAGATACCTGAATTATCAGAACGTTTTAATTAGTGACAAGTCTTTGTTAAAATCTTAAGATACTGTGCTGAGTGCCACGGAAGGCCTGAGAGAGACCCCGTAGCCTGTTAGCACATGTTGCTCAGCAGTGGTGAGTCCAATCCACATTGTACTGTGCTAGTTTCGATGCTAATTCCCGCTAGGTTTCGATGCTAATTCCCGCTAGCTATTATATTGAAAAAAATTGACTTTTTATGGGTTAAAGTAATTATCTGTGGGTAGTTTATTCAATCATCCATGTCACTACAAGGTATTATGTATAGTTTTGTATCTTGGTTGTAAAAACTGTTATATTTCTGCTCATCTTGGTATAAGCACCCAGTTTCTGCCAAGCTATATTGTCAGTTTGGTTCCTGAACACTGTAGAGTATAACTTGAAAGCTGCAAGTGCAGTTTATTGCAACAATTCTGTTTTATATTTCATATTATCAGATCTAAAAGCCAATGTGTGTTTGTAATGCAATTTAAAGGTATTTTGTGTTATTTTAAAGTTGTATTGACAATGCATTTTGGGAAATTGAACTAGTTTGACCATTTTATTGCCAGATTGTTAGTTGGAATATTCCAACTATTTCATTTTTTTTAACATATGGTAATTCTATAATTGTAAATCGATTTTCAAAAGATCTTTTAAAACTATATTGTTGTACAACGTTTTATTTTTTTTATTGAATCTGAACCGTAGCAGAAGGGTATTATAGTTATATAATACTTATTGTTAAGCTACTTTATTCTGACCTTATCTCTTAGGTGAGGTTTTTCTGTTTGGATTGGAGTTGTGAACTGGAGTTGTGAACTGGAATTGGAAATTGGAGTCACGCAGGAGAGCAAATCCTTTTTCCACTACTGGATGGCGAGCCCCAGCCCAAGAGTCGACTGAACTGGTAGTTTGTAACCCAACTGGTTACAAACACATTTACACTGAACTGGTAGCTTGTAGCCGACTGGTTACCAACACCATTAAAACTGGAAGACAAGAACATTGATAAGACTGTAAGAGACATTAAGGAACGTCTAATAGAACTATACACGGGTATATGACATTTTATTTTCTTTATTTTGTTTGGTAACGAGAGCTCTCATTTTGTCATTCTGGCACACTGAAATGCAATGTTAACCGTTTCTGGTTTAATACAGTTGATTTTCTCTTAAATCAAAAGTGTTGTCTGTGTCCTATGTTGGTTGCACCCCTAGGCTCCTTCGTTCTTAAAATCTGTCTGATCTGGCATACTCTTCCTGTCACACTGGTAATAAAGTATAGGTAACTATATTGCCATAACCAGATACCATAAAACAGGTAAAGAAAGCACCTAAAGTGCTACACAATGGCCCCAGATATTTAACCTTATTGGAGACATGTAGAACATCACCTGCCAAACTAAAGTCAGGAAAGGTTATACATTTGTCTTCCTTCGTTCGACAGATTATTAAGACACTTTTTGTAGCATTATATTTGATGTCATGTTGAACCCCATAAACAGAGCAAATATTAAGAAGATGCTGGAGACCTGCTGAACTGGGACTAAAGACCACCAGATCATCAGCGTACATTAGATGGTTCACCACAGCACTGCCCAGTACAACCAGCTCTACACATATTCAACTGTTCTGACAGATCATTCATATAAAAATTAAACAGAACTGGGGATAAAATGCTCCCTTGTCTGACACCATTACAGACATGAAACGGTGCCGATACACAAGTTTCCCATTTAACCTGCATGGTCTGCTGTGAAAACCAAAAAGACAGAATTCTGACAATGAACTTAGGCACACCTGCTTGATCCAATTTATGAAATAATTTATTCATGATTTACTCGATCAAAGGCCTTAGAGGCATCTAAAAAACAAGTAAGAACAGATTAGTTTTTTTTCTTTTGTAATTATTTATGATTTCCTTTAGAGCATATATACACACATCAGTGCCTAATTTAGGTTTGAATCCAAATTGATTATTGGAAGAATCAACAAGATGATTAATCCTGCCCAGAATAATTTTTTCAAAGACTTTTGAAATTGTACTAGCAAGGGCTAAAGGTTGATAATTATCTGAACTTCCAGCTTTTCCTACTTTGTCCTTAATCACAGGAACTAAAACAACAGACATCATAGACTCTGGGAGAAAACCATGTAGAAGAAAAGCTGTAAAACAAAGAGCCAGAAGAGGTGATAACCTCATACCAGCGAATTTAAGATGTAAGATGTTAAGATGTTAAGATGTTGTTTTCCTTTTGGACAGATTTTTAATAGCTAAGTTCACCTCATGTGATTTAATTGTATCAACACCATCTATGTTGTCTACTGTGAATGGTTCACTATGGACACTGTTGAATATTTAACCATAGTGTTGTTGCCAAAACTCTGAGATCTTATTGGGACCAGAGACTCCATCCACTGTGTACGGCAGAGAAGGTTTGCAACTGTTAGCATATTTCACCTCTTTCCAAAACTCTTTTGTATTGTTGCAAAGAAGCTTGTTGGCCATAGAGTCAGCCCTCATGGTTTCTTCATTCATACTAATAAAACGTAATTGCATACTTATATCTTGCAATATCTTATATTCAAAAACAGGCCCCTGCCTGGATTTTCCTGCCCTGGTCCAAGATTTTGCAGCTTTACAAGCTTCAGCTTGAAGTTCAGCCACACAGGTGTTCCAGCCACACAGGTGTTCCAGCCACACAGGTGTTCCAGCCACACAGGTGCTCCAGCCACACAGGTGTTCCAGCCACACAGGTGTTCCAGCCAGGCCTCATTTTCCTTCTCTTATTGAAAATGAAAATGAAAAATACTTTATTCTTTCCAGAAAGGGAAATTCAACACTGTAGCAAGGGCTCTTCTTCTCTCTTTTTTTTTTTTCAACAATAGATAAATGACAGCAATAATAATAATATTAATTGATAATAATAATAGTAGATTTTATGTCTTATGTCTTATGTCTTATCTTTCTATCTTGCAACGGACCTGAAGAAGCCTCTCCCTGAACACACTGTTGTTTGATCACTGTGTCGTGGAGAGGGTGTGAAGAGTCCTCCATCATCTTCATCAGCTTGTGCAGCATTCCTCTTTGTACAATCAGCTCCAGCGGCTCCAGAGTTACACCCAGCACAGATCCAGCTTTCCTGATCAGTTTGTTGATTCTGATAAAGGTCTCTGGTTCTGATGCTGCTGCCCCAGCAGATGGCTGCAATTATTATTTCTATTATAAGGTTTACTTGCTTCTAATAATGCTCCAACTATATTACTGTAGAGGGAGGATAGCTATAGCTATTAGCTATAGCTATAGCTAATAGCTCTTCTATGTAATGTATTAGTGCAGTTACCATCCCTACAGGCAACAGCATCCTTGGGCAGCTCAATGGCACCAACAACTGATCTGTATGAGCACAATAAGAAGCAATATTATCCTCTGAAAGACCTGGACCAACCCAAGGACTCATTATTTGAGTTAGTTGTATATTTTGTAAACACAGGCATACAGTCTAACTTAATAATCATCTCAAAGGGAATGTGGTCAGAGGATTGTAACTCCATAAAGAACTTCCATGTGCCCAATAGAAGTGTGAGCATCAGCAGTCGACATGCAGTGATCTAACCATGATGTGGTGAGCCAAGCGTCACTTATGTATGTATAACTATCTTTTGGCAAAAGCTCTCTGCTAGACAATATTAAACTATTATCTTTACAGAAATTATTTAGGTGATTGGCAAAAACTGAATTGGCATCCATTATACCTGCATTCATATCACCAAGGATACAGACACAAGAGGGACTAATACTTTGTATAAAAGAACTAAGAAAAGCAAGCCTATTTAAATAGTCATATTCATTATCATGGCATTCGTAGGGAGTATACACATTTAAAATAACAAGTTCTTTACCAAACATATAGCAATACACCAATACACTATTATAGTACAACAAACTAGTAAAATACACAGCACTGCAATACATGTCAATTTTATTTACATTTAAGAGTTTATTTACAAGTCATTAAGAGTCTTTTCTCTGACAGGGTCAAAGGAAGGAAAGGGGGTCTTAGGTGTCCCTGTTGGATGAGGTCTTGTTCTTTTTCCACTTTTCTGGTTTCCTCCAGCCCAAAACGTGCCTGGTTCTTTTCCAGAAAGAAGGAGGTCTGTTGTTGGTCTCAGGGAGGGTTTCCACAGGAGAACAAGTCGCCTCAGGTGGTTGAGGATCAGGGATGACCATGGGGATGGACACCTGCTGCTGGCTTGGTTCTCTATGTCTGGCCATCTTTCTCTTTGAGGGACCAAATTTGTCTCTGTCATGAAAGCTTCTTGTTGAGGGACATCACCTGGAGTTGATTTTTCAGGTCCTCCATTTCTGTTTGAAAACATATCTCTTTCTTGGAGGACGTCTCTCTCAGAATAGCAATCTCCTGGGCCATTGTGTGGTGGAGAGCTTCCTGTTCAGCTCTGAGCTTGTTCATGAGCTCCAAGTCCTTCGTCGCAGTTTCTGCATGGTCCTTTTTCTCTTGATCAAGCTTCTGTCGAAAGCTTTCCATCTGCTCTCTAACAATGATGACATCAGCTTCATATTTCATCCAAAGTTCTGTGTATGAACCTTTGGTGTGATCCAGCTCTTTCTGCAAGTGAATCTCTGTCTCTTTTGCAGTGTGTTTCAGGGAGGAGATCTCCTGATCCATCTGCTGACAAAGGGCGTCCTGCTCCGCTCTCAAGTCATTGATGAGCTGTTGGTCCTCCACAACTTTGTCTGCATGGGATTTGAATTGACTTTCAAATTCAAGCTGATGCGACTTAGCCTTCTGCCTCGCAGCCAGGACACAAGCTTCATATTTAAGGCTCAGCTCCTTGGAAAAAGAAATTACTCTGTCCAGTTGTTCTTGGAGAGCTTTGTCTATGTCTTTTTCCTGCTGGAGGTCCTTGGAAAACTTTTCCTGGCTGAGGACATGGGCTACTTTCAGCTCCTCATAGTCACTTTGTGGCAGCTTCTTCTTCTTGTGCTTGATGTTGTTGTGCACCTGAGAAGCAATTGTAGCAGCGTTGAGAGATTATGCATCAGCGTACTTCTGCAGTCTCTCTATCTCCTTCTGCTTGTCTTTGCCCTGGTTTATATACATCTCCTTCAGGGACTTTTGTTTCTTCAACTGGAAGAAATCCAAAGGCTGAATGTCCTGTTGGACATGGAGAGGGCCAAACATTTGGAGGAAAACTCCAGAGGGGCGTACTACGAAGCAAGTTCGACACATCCAGGCTTTCTTTGGGTGAGCTGGCTTAACAAACCTGAAACTCGCGATCAGAGATAACCGGTACCACGACGGTGGTTATCAACTATCTTTGTTAATCGTGGCTTTCTGCTTTCTGCTCTGTGTGCGTTCACATACGAAAGGGGGCGTTTGACGCGTCATTTGACGCCTCTTCCGGATAAAATGGATTGATGGCGGTCCGTATATTTCAGTCAGGAGGAGCAGGTTTTAATAATGCAGGACTATGAGGATTTCAAAGAAATCTTTACGGCCAAAAGCAATACTGTTTGTGCGAATAAAGCCAGAGAGGAGTGCTGGCAAAAAATTGCAGATCATGTAAGTTCGTAATGTGACAGTGTGAGGTTCTGTCACTGACCTCCGATTGATGATGTGTCCTGGCTACATGGCTAAGGCAATATTCCTTTGGCTGACTGGCAATTATGCGTGACTTTCACCCGGGAGTCTGGTAGATCAAACCCTGCCTGGGCCCTCTGTAGTGTCTCTTGCCACAGTAAATTATATTTATTTCACCACTTAATGCACTTAATTAATCTCCCTCCCTCTTTTAGAGCGCTTAAACTTTAAACTTAATGCAGCAGATTTAAACATTATGTAGGTCTGACTGTCCCATTATGGATGATAAATGAAAATCACTTTAGTTTTTTGTTAAATCTATGTGAAATTAATTTAAGATTTAATATTATCTGTGATACCAATATACGTTCACCGGCCACTTTAATAGGTACCCTATCACCCTGGGGAATCTATGAATTATATTACAACATTTCACATGAAATTCCACGTCACACTGATTATCAATATAATGGACTATTAATTTATGTTACCTGCGATTTTGTAAAATGCCTCTTTTATTTGAAGCGTGGGCAGATGGCCAGGGAATACTACAAACATATTCAGCAGTTTAGTAAGAGCAAGTACAACCTTTATTCCAGTATTCTGGCTCAGATTTTCTGCATCACCAACTGAATGCATGTAGGTTCCCGCGGCAAAGAAACGCAAAGAAACGCACACCGTTTGCGCTACTGTGAGCGCACGACTGCATTTGGTGGCGCTGCCAATATATGGCTCTAGCAGATTACAAATGTAACGTATTCCCTCAGCTGGAAATCTATAGCGTTCATAGAGAATATGGTCATGGGAAGCCAGCGGATCAGTCCGGTCTCTGAATACTCTCTTCCTATCCTCGCACAATCCTGGCGCTAAAGTCAACGGGATTGGGTAAAGGTGAAAGGGCGGTGCTTTTTATAGCCGATTTGAGCCTAAACTCTGCACATAACCTGCTCCGGACCAGGTTAAGCTTGCAGAGTAAGTTACCATGGTGATCTAGCCAGGTTAAAAGAGAGCCACCTTCGTGGTACCGGAAATCCAGGCTTTAGACTCAACATACCTCGCTAACCCTCTAATCTCGCTTCGTAGTACACCCCTCAGGACAAACCAACTGTTGAAGGATCTAGAAGAAACGAGACTCCAGTTGCAGAAGGAGATAGAGAGACTGCAGAAGTATGCTGATGCAGAATCTCTCAACGCTGCTACAATTGCTTCTCAGGTGCACAACAACATCAAGCACAAGAAGAAGAAGCTGCTACAAAGTGACTATGAGGAGCTGAAAGTAGCCCATGTCCTCAGCCAGGAAAAGTTTTCCAAGGACCTCCAGCAGGAAAAAGACATAAATAAGGCTCTCCAAGAACAACTGGACAGAGCAATTTCTTTTTCCAAGGAGCTGAGCCTTAAATATGAAGCTTGTGTCCTGGCTGCGAGGCAGAAGGCTAAGGCGCATCAGCTTGAATTTGAAAGTCAATTCAAATCCCATGCAGACAAAGTTGTGGAGGACCAACAGCTCATCAATAACTTGAGAGCGGAGCAGGACGCCCTCCGTCAGCAGATGGATCAGGAGATCTCCTCCCTGAAACAACTCCAAAAGAGACGGAGATGCGCTTGCAGAAAGAGCTGGATCACACCAAAGGTTCATACACAGAACTTTGGATGAAATATGAAGCTGATGTCGTCATTGTTAGAGAGCAGGTGGAAAGCTTTCGACAGAAGCTTGATCAAGAGAAAAAGGACCATTGCAGAAACTGTGACGAAGGACCTGGAGCTCATGAACAAGCTCAGAGCTGAACAGGAAGCTCTCCACCACACAGTGGCCCAGGAGATTGCTATTCTGAGAGAGACGTCCTCCGAGAAAGAGATATGTTTTCAAACAGAAATGGAGGACCTCAAAAATCAACTCCAGGAGATGTCCCTCAACAAGAAGCTTTCATGAAGAAGCTTTCAGCTGAACTTCATGACAGAGACGAATTTGGTCCCTCAAAGAGAAAGATCGCCAGACGTAGAGAACCAAGCCAGCAGCAGGTGTCCATCCCCATGGTCATCCCTGATCCTCAACCACCTGAGGTGACTTGTTCTCCTGTGGAAACCCTCCCTGAGACCAGCAACAGACCTCCTTCTTTCTGGAAAAGAACCAGGCACTTTCCTGGCTGGAGGAAACCAGAAAAGTGGAAAAAGAACAAGACCTCATCCAACAGGGACACCTAAGACCCCCTTTCCTTCCTTTGACCATGTCAGAGAAAAGACTCTTAATGACTTGTAAATACTTGTAAATAAACTCTTAAATGTAAATAAAATTGACATGTATTGCAGTGCTGTGTATTTTACTAGTTTGTTGTACTATAATAGTGTATTGGTGTATTGCTATATGTTTGGTAAAGAACTTGTTATTTTAAATGCGTATACTCCCTACGAATGCCATGATAATGAATATGACTATTTAAATAGGCTTGCTTTTCTTAGTTCTTTTATACCAAGTATTAGTCCCTCTTGTGTCTGTATCCTTGGTGAATGCAGGTATAATGGATGCCAATATAGTTTTTGCCAATCACCTAAATAATTTCTGTAAAGATAATAGTTTAATATTGTCTAGCAGAGAGCTTTTGCCAAAAGATAGTTATACATACATAAGTGACGCTTGGCACCACATCATGGTTAGATCACTGCATGTCGACTGCTGATGCTCACACTTCTATTGGGCACATGGAAGTTCTTTATGGAGTTACATCCTCTGACCACATTCCCTTTGAGATGATTATTAAGGTAGACTGTATGCCTGTGTTTACAAAATATACAAGTAACTCAAATAATGAGTCCTCGGGTTGGTCCGGTCTTTCAGAGGATAATATTGCTTCTTATTGTGCTCATACAGATCAGTTACTGGGAGCCATTGAGCTGACCAAGGATGCTGTTGCCTGTAGGGATGGTAACTGCACTAATACATTACATAGAAGAGCTATTAGCTAGCTATAGCTAATAGCTATAGCTATCCTCCCTCTACAGTAATATAGTTGGAAGCATTATTAGAAGCAAGTAAACCTTATAATAGAAATAATAATTGCAGCCATCTGCTGGGGCAGCAGCATCAGAACCAGAGACCTTTATCAGAATCAACAAACTGATCAGGAAAGCTGGATCTGTGCTGGGTGTAACTCTGGAGCCGCTGGAGCTGATTGTACAAAGAGGAATGCTGCACAAGCTGATGAAGATGATGGAGGACTCTTCACACCCTCTCCACAACACAGTGATCAAACAACAGTGTGTTCAGTGAGAGGCTTCTTCAGGTCCGTTGCAAGATAGAAAGATACAGAAGATCATTCCTGCCAGCAGCCATCAGCCTCCACAGCAAGACATAAAATCTACTATTATTATTATCAATTAATATTTTTATTATTGCTGTCATTTATCTATTGTTGAAAAAAAAAAAGAGAAGAAGAGCCCTTGCTACAGTGTTGAATTTCCCTTTCTGGAAAGAATAAAGTATTTTTCATTTTCAATAAGAGAAGGAAAATGAGGCCTGGCTGGAACACCTGTGTGGCTGGAACACCTGTGTGGCTGAAACACCTGTGTGGCTGGAACACCTGTGTGGCTGGAACACCTGTGTGGCTGGAACACCTGTGTGGCTGAAACACCTGTGTGGCTGAAACACCTGTGTGGCTGAAACACCTGTGTGCTGTGTGGCTGGAACACCTGTGTGGCTGGAACACCTGTGTGGCTGGAACACCTGTGTGGCTGGAACACCTGTGTGGCTGGAACACCTGTGTGGCCGAACTTCAAGCTGAAGCTTGTGAAGCTGCAAAATCTTGGACCAGGGCAGGAAAACCCAGGCAGAGGCCCGTTTTTGAATATAAGAGACTTGCAAATGCAAGATATAAGTATGCAATACGTTTTATTAGTATGAATGAAGAAACCATGAGGGCTGACTCTATGGCCAACAAGTTTCTTTGCAACAATACAAAAGAGTTTTGAAAAGGGGTGAAATATGCTAACAGTTGCAAACCTTCTCTGCCGTACACAGTGGATGGAGTCTCTGGTCCAATAAGATCTCAGAGTTTTGGCAACAACACTATGGTTAAATATTCAACAGTGTCCATAGTGAACCATTCACAGTAGACAACGTAGATGGTGTTGATACAATTAAATCACATGAGGTGAACTTAGCTATTAAAAATCTGTCCAAAAAGAAAACAACTGGCAAGGATCTGATCTCCTCTGAACATCTTAAATTCGCTGGTATGAGGTTATCACCTCTTCTGGCTCTTTGTTTTACAGCTTTTCTTCTACATGGTTTTCTCCCAGAGTTGATGTCTGTTGTTTTAGTTTCTGTGATTAAGGACAAAGTAGGAAAAGCTGGCAGTTCAGATAATTATCCACCTATAGCCCTTGCTAGTACAATTTCAAAAGTCTTTGAAAAAAATTATTCTGGGCAGGATTAATCATCTTGTTGATTCTTCCAATAATCAATTTGGATTCAAACCTAAATTTGGCACTGATGTGTGTACTTTTCAAGGGGAAAAAAAACCTACGAATCTGAAAGTCCATTTGAAAAGCTCACACCAGAACGCTAACCTACCTGGATAAGCTAGCCTAAGCTAGCCCCCTGGAAAGAGAAGCTGCAGCTGCAGGCCAATCAGCGTTGGGAAGGAACGGGAGAAAACAGCAACTATAATAGACTGTTTCCACCGGAGACCAGATAGCTGCTGGTCTGTAAATACGCAGGAACACCACAAGCTGAGAGACACTGTAGTTTTCTGCCTGGAGAGGTGTTTTGAAGTCTTCTTTTTTCTTCTTTCTTACTGTGATGAAAAAATGGACTCGGCTCCAAAGCTAAAGAGGAAAATATTATGTAAATATCAGGTATATATCAGACACTACAACGCATTGATAAATATGTTTATTGAGATCTGAATGTAAACACGACTATGTGACTCGATAGCCATTCAAAAAGTTCAGTGCTTCACTCCAACCAAAATTACAACCCTAATTTACAAAATAAAACTAAAACTAACACTGAAACTAATAAAAACTAAACTAAAAGTAAGTATTTCAAAACAAAGATGAAAAAAACTAGCAAAACTGCTCTAAAAACAAATTAAAACTAACTGAATTTGAAAACTTAACTAAAATC
Organism: Hirundichthys speculiger; assembly: GCA_018398805.1. Classification (NCBI taxonomy): domain Eukaryota; kingdom Metazoa; phylum Chordata; class Actinopteri; order Beloniformes; family Exocoetidae; genus Hirundichthys; species Hirundichthys speculiger. The sequence goes on from JAGFBZ010000430.1 coordinate 2,188,892, forward strand.
TAAAAAAAACCTAAAACTAACTGGAAAATCCAAAACTATTATAACCCTGGTTCTGTTCTACCTTCATTTCCGTGTGTACTATATTGACCCAAACATAAGACAAGTTTTTTTCTTTTTTTTTTTTTTTTAACTTTGATTACATCTAAAAGAGTGACATCATCCTGTATTCAGGGTCTTGACTTTTAAACAGCAAGACTGTCACATCCATTACAACTGGTGGAGCAGAAACAGCAGGCAGAATGTGCTTTAAACACAACGCCATAACAGTGTCAGAGGCTTTTAGTAGCGACTGAAACCAGAGCTGAACAATAAAGAGTAAGCTATTCAAAAGCACATACAATTATAACAAACCACAAACTGTCCTGATATGGTTTATGCAGCAGATCTTGGGGATGGGTTACACCTATAAAAATAATTACTGCTGTATGTAATCTGCCCCCCACCACCCTGTACCTTAAGCATTTTCTTTTGTTTTGACCTGTTGTACAATATCTGGCTCAGAGACCCTGGTAAAGTTCCTGCACTTGCTGAATTATACCTACCATGGGGTTTTCAAAATTGAGCGTAATTGTGATTAACATTTATACCAGGGTTTGTGGGTTTACACCCCCCACACTGGTGTTCCTAGTGTCCATCTTCCACCCTGGCTGTGAAATCTAGAATAGGTTATTGTGATTTGATTCCTGAAAGGGATTATAGTGAGATACTGATTACCTGACAGAGGGAAATGAGGCTATGGCCAATGTTGGTGGGTTTTTTCCAAATCTGAATTGACAGGGCGGAGGTAGGTGGTTAGGTTCAATCCACTATTGCTGATGAGCAGGCTGATTTCTATTAACCCGCAGCCTACAGATCAAACACACTGTTCCATGCTGCTGCTGCTGCTGAGAGAGAGAGAGAGAGAGAGGGAGAGAGAGAGAGAGAGAGAGAGAGAGAGAGAGAGAGAGAGACTCTGCCACCAAACTTTTATGACACAGAAAGTCTGCTTAATGGGCTGGAAGATTCCTCCCATTTAGCCCTGTGCGGAAATAAAAAAGCTGGTCGTTGTTCAGGAAAAATGGCTGCTTCCAGTTAAGTTCCCCAGTGGATAGGAAATTAGGAAATTACAAGCGGAGTGATCAATCATGGGGGAGTGTGTGCTCTGGCGTGAAACGCCCCAGTGTTCTGTGTGAGAAAGTAGAGTGACGTAACACTTCATCAGGTGCATCACCGCCTGTCCCATTAGTCCCACCAGACGGGGCACGTTCACAAAGCTTTTCCCTGACAGGCAACACAGACACTTTCACAAGCTGTTAGTGTTATTTTTAAGTCTTCACTGGCTGGTTTATTCAGCATGTGCAAAACAAAAATATATTTATTTGGCAAAATGTCCTCCTAAAAGCAAGCATTTGTGTTGATTCTTATTTACACCATATGATGTTGGGTCCAGCCTGACATGAAGCCTTCTGGTAATAAACATGCCAGACAGTCAGTGTTAAAATAGATTGGCATTTTGTCTTCCAGTCTCTCTCTGTGTGACAGCCAGAGCCGGAGAACACGAGCAGACAGAGCCAGGAGCAGCAGATCAGGAAGTCCTTAAAGGCAACGAAAACAACTAAGGGAGGGAGGGATATGGCTGGAGGGAAGAATATTGAAGCAAAGCACTCATGACAAACAAAATGCAAATGGTCATCATAAACAATAAAGCATTCCTAGTAGATGATGGGAGGGGATGTTTGATTGATTGAAGTATCAGAATACAGTTGTCTGAATTTAAAGCTGATACATGAAATATTTGGGATTGGGTCTGATGAAAACAAAAGAGGAGAGAAACAAGTCCACACGGTAAATGCAGTGAACTAGATGAAGATCTCGCTATTGTTACTTGTTCTCTGTTAGCCATGTTAACTTTTTAATTTCTTATATCTTGGACCGTAGCCTATTCTAAACACAGAAGGAGGAGAAAACACCCATCAAGACTCGTTGCTTAACTTGGGAAATCCTGGAAATAATTTCCTTTTTTTTTTTTCCCTTTTTTCCTCCTCACATATAAAGGGAAAGCTGGCTTTAAGCTCTGTGATTACATCCACAAAGTTAATAGAAGAAACACAGGTGCAACAACCAAACATTGAAGAGGCAATGTGAGAAGAGCTTATGGTTGAACATGATACACAGAGACAGCTGTTGGATTGACTGTCATGCAAACATTTTGCATATTACACAATCCCACTTTGTGTAATGTGCAGAATATACGTGAAAACCTGGACACCAAATTTCTTTTCCAGGAAATGTTATTGAAATATTTCTTGTTACAAATAATACACATATTTTACTTAAAGCAACACAGAAGTTTTTTTTTTTTCTATGTCAGAATATCTGTTTGTTTCATCCATCCATCCATTTTCTATACCCGTTTCATTCTTGAAGGGTCACGGGGATCTGCTGGAGCCTATCCCAGCTGTCTACGGGCGAAAGGCAGGGGTACACCCTGGACAGGTCGCCAGTCCATTGCAGGGCCCTGTTTGTTTCATTTGGAGGAATATTTGTTTCTTTTTAGGAAACATCATATACCTCTGACAGTCTTCTGTCCCCACTGGTGCCATAAATACTACTGCCCACAGTTTCTTTATCAAAGAAATATTAAATTCAAATTCAAAAATCAAAAATACTTAAATAATCCCCCAAGAAGGAAATTCAAGTTTCAGTACACAAGTCTGGTGTACTAGGGGAGCTGCCGGCGTCCAGCGCTCCTTTTCATGCCCGGTCCTGTGGTCCGAGTGCTAACTCCAGATAACAGCCATTAAAACGGTTAACAGCCGTTAAAACCAGTATATCTCCGTTATGATGACAAGTGAGATATCTCCAGGTCAGAGGATGAAACACCGATGAACCAAACCGTCTCCTCTGGGAAGACTGAGCTCCTTCAGTCCGGCGAGCGACGGAGCCGACCGTCCCAGAGCCCGGTTCATCATGCAGACCGGACCAGGCCGTTGTCATCTCCCCCGGCGGTGCTGGGCCTCACCAGGTCTTCAGACGGCCCCTGCCAGGTCAGCTGACCCATCCGGCGTGTAGACTGCTGGACGGGGGCAGCATGCCCGTCCCAGCTCCGTGATGCTGCAGCCCGGATCCAGTGGCGGTTGTTGCCGTGGGTAGCAGTTCAGGACTACTTAGCTTTCCTGAACCGGCCTCCAGTGACACCGTCCATGTCCGTGGCGGCAGGTCTCCACCAGCCGCAAGAGGACCGATCCGCCCCCTGCAGACAGTATGTCGACATCCGACCGCAGATCACCACAAACCGGGCACAAACTGGAGTGTCCAGCGTCGCAGGGATAAGTCCCTGGAGCAGCAGCGAGTAGCCTCCATGCCAGGCGTCGTCCGGGCAACAAATAATGTTATGTCACAGTTTCTTAATCAAAGAAATATCACAGTTATATCACAGTTTCTTTATCAAAGAAACTGTGGGCAAAGGTCCCAGTTGTCTCTTGCAAAAACTGTGTATTCCTTTCTGGTGCTTTTGTACACATCAACAACAATCAAATTAGCTAACAGGTCTGCAGTGCACATCGTGGCAGAGGCAACTAAGAGACTGAACAAAGTAATGATGGAGGAGAAAACGAGAGAGTGACCGAGTAAGACACAAACAAAAGTAAATCTTAGGCCCCTGTATCCTATTTCATTAGGGGTCCAAGCAGGGAACTTGCTGGAACCCTGTTGCTTTTATAAGGATCCCAAGTCTGCTGCACCAAACCGCATTCATTTTCACCCGCCAAAATTTCCCAGCATTTTGAACAAAACCTGATAAAAAGCTAAAGTCAAATGAACTACTCTGAGGCCGTTGACCCAATCCTCACATAACTTGTCACATTTTATCTACAGGTGATTCTGATGAAAAGATGTCAAAAGAGTTTTTAATCAGACAACACTTACATGTCCATATCTATTTAACGCTTGGCAGTTAAATCTGAAATTTGGGACACTCATACAAAGCTTCAGTTGTAAGCAGTAAATAAAGTGCCATCTGACTAACTTCACAAATTGACTGTTTAACAACCACCCAGATGTCAGAAGCCAGTAAGAACATAAGTGAAAGACTGATGTTCATCAAACATTATTCATGACGGTGTATGGCACGTTTAAACCAACTGGCCAGAGGGGCTGCTTTCCCACTATCAAGCCAAAATCCGGAGCATTGAGGCCAAGTCAGGCCAGATGCTTCTCCCATTGTGACTTCCAGTGCTTAACAGAGCAAGTCTCTAAACTCATGTTGTGTAGCTTGCAGGAGTCAGATGTAATCCAATTTATTGTCCAGGAGCAGATGTTGGAGAGCAGGATGGACAGGAGATAGGGGTGTAAAGATAAACCGATTTGAATCGGTTATCGGTCTGTGACGTATGAGATCCGATTGCATTGGTCAATGGAGAACTGGATCGGTAAAAATGCACTACGAACGGTCCGATGTCCCATATTTATGGCCGCGAAACAGTTTTCCTGAGGTCCAGCGACCCAGACCTGCCATTGTGCCAACGGGTGCGTGAACTCTCACGAGACTCCAGTGTTGACATTTTACCTGTAAGTGTCGTGACGTCAGCTATGTAGCCAGAGAGAGCGGCTAGCATCATGTCAGACAACGAGGATGAAATAAGCAGCGCTTCTCACCACTGGTAGATGTAGGTAGGAAATGTGAACGTACACTCATCTGCCTCGTCCCGGGCGTGGACATCACTATGTCCTGCTTCTCGTCTCGCTTAGCAATGTAACCTCCGAGTACTCCAAGTACACATGAATGAAAATGTTGGTATGACTGGAATAATGGAACAATCTGACCTGATTGGTTCTGGGCAGGATTTACTGACCATCCAAGTAGGACCGATTCACATAGGTCACCCTAAAACGGCGAATTTTGCCAAAAGCTGAGGGATTTTCATGCCTGAAATATTAGTTATTCTGTGTTTAGAGGTATTTGTGATTAAAAAAAAATTTTTTTTTAAAGAAAAGCTAATGTTCAGAGTTACAGGCATTAACTTATGCCTGGGTTAAGGGTTAGGGTTAGGGTAGGGTTAAGATTGGGGTTAGGGGTTAGGGTTAGGGTTAGGGTTAAGGTTTGGGTTATAGTTGGGGTTAGGGGTTGGGGTTGGGGTTAGGTGTGGGGTTAGGGTTAAGGCTAGGGTTAGAGGTAAGGGGTAGGGTTAGAGTTAGGGTTGAGGTTAAGGTTAGGGTTAGGTATAAGGATAGGGAGAGGGTTGGGGTTAGAGTCAGGGTAGGGTTAGGGTTGGGGGCTAGGATTAGGGTTGGGGTTAAGATTAGGGTTAGGGTGAAAATAGGGTCAGGGTTCGGGTTAGGGTTAAAGGTTGGGGTTGGGGTTAAGGTTAGGGTTTGGAGTTGGGAGTAGGGTTAGAATTAGGGTTAGGGTTAGGGTTAAAGTTGGGGTTAGGGGTTGGGGTTGAGGTTAGGCGAGGGGTTAGAGTCAAGGTTAGGGTTGGGGGTCAGGGGTAGGAGTTAGAGTTAGGGTTGGGGTAAAGGTTAGGGTTAGGTATAAAGATAGGGAGAGGGTTGGGGTTAGAGTCAGGGTAGGGTTAGGGGTTAGGGTTAGGGGCTAGGATTAGGGTTGGGGTTTTTTTTTAACAGTTTGTTTGTTTATTCGAACAGCAACACAATATAAGGTGTATAAATACAACACAACACAATGGATACATAAACCATAATAAAATGTTCGAAAAGGAATGGGACGAAGTATAAACTTTTAAGTTTCCCATCCCTCATGACTCAAGTGTCCTCAGTTGCTCATTCAACTATTAACATTCCACTCTTCCAAATTATTCAACCTGTTTTTTATCTTTCCTCCTCTACATATCTATCCAAAAGGAATTTTTTGTACTTTCTCTTAAACAATTTTATGTTCACACACTGTTTTAAACACAGCTGTAGACTATTCCATAATTTCACTCCACCACTTGATAAACACATTCTTTTCATCGTTGTTCATACCTTCTTCATTCTAAATAATGTATCTCCTCTTAAGTTATATTTTTCATCTCGTTCTTGAAACAATTCAGTTATATTTTTAGCCACTAGTTTATTTTTTACTTTATACATTACTTGTGCTGTCTTGAATTTTACCAGATCCATGAATTTTAATGTATATACCTGTAAAAATAATGGATCGGTGTGCTCTCTAAATCCTACTTTGCATATTGTTCTTATTGCTCTTTTTTGTAGTGTACATATGGGTTGCAATGTGCTCTTATAGATGTTGCCCCAAACTTCAACACAATAAATCAAATATGGCAAAAACAATGAAAAATAAAGCATTTGTAGTGCATTTGGATTCAATATATGACTTGCCTTGCCAAGAATAGCACAGCATTTGGCAAGCTTATTCTTCACATATCTTACATGTTGTTTCCAGCAGATCTTGTGGTCTAAAATCACACCAAGAAATTTTATTTCATTCACATTTTCAATTTCTTTATTATCAATTGAAATATTTCCATTAATCTCAGAATTCTTTCTTCCAAATATAATAAACTTTGTTTTGTCCAAATTAAGAGATAATCTATTTTTATCAAACCAAATTTTAAATTTTTTCATTTCTGTTGTAATTAGGTCCAAGATCTGCTGTGAACTTTCGCCCGAACAAAAAACATTTGTGTCATCTGCAAATAAAATCAATGACAGTGCCCTTGAAACTCTACAGATGTCATTTATATAAATGATAAATAATTTGGGGCCCAAAACTGAACCTTGTGGTACTCCACATGTAATTTCCAAAAGCTCTGATTTATGTTCCCCTATTTGAACAAATTGCTTTCTATTTCGTAAGTAGCTTCTTATCCAGTCCAACCCGACTCCCCTAATCCCATACCTTTCTAGTTTGGTCAGCAATATTTTGTGGTCAATGGTATCAAAGGCCTTTTTTAAATCAATAAAAACCCCAACTGCCACTTTTTTATTGTCTATGCAATCTGTGACTTCTTCCACAAGTTGTAGTAGTGCCTGGGATGTTGATCTGTTTAACCTAAATCCATATTGATTGTCAGTGTAAATGTTGTGTTTTTCCATAAAGATATCTAGTTTAGTGGTAAATAGCTTTTCAATTATTTTGGAAAATTGAGGGAGTAAAGAAACTGGCCTATAGTTTGTAAAATGGTGTCTGTTTCCAGTTTTGAACAGTGGAATTACTTTGGCTATTTTCATTTGGTCTGGGAATGTACCAGTTTGAAAGGACAAGTTACAAATGTGGGTAAGTGGTTTCAGAATTTCTTCTACAACAATCTTAACAGTTTTCATATCTATTTCCATCCAGTCGGCAGAGGTTTTGTTTTTGCAGTTTTGTATTATTTCTCTAACATCTGTCTCAGTCACTGCACCCAGAATGTGTATGGGTTCCTTTCCCCCATGTCTTCGCAGACAGATGTATTTGTCTCTGGTATTTTTGACGCAAGCTCAGGTCCAACATTGACAAAGAACCTATTAAAACCATTTGCAACGTCAGTCATGTCCTTAATAATTTTGTCCTTTTCAGTGAAATATTCCGGTAAATGCATTCCCTTTGACTCCTTTCTCACAATGCTGTTTAAGATAGTCCATATACCTTTAACATTGTTTTTATTTCCTTCCAGCAATTTATTGTAGTATTCCCTCTTGCAAGTCCTCATTATATTAATACATTTATTTTTGTACCTCTTGTATTTTGTTTCTGCTTCCACTGTTCTTTTTTTAAGAAAATGTCTATACAAAGAGTTCTTCTTCATACACGCCCTCCTCAACCCCTCGGTCACCCATGGACTATTTATCTGTTTACTACTTTCTTTGAATTTCCTTACTGGGCAGTGTTTATTGTACAACAAATTAAACATATCTATAAATTTCTCATAGGCTCCATTTGTGTTCTCTTCGTTGTACACAGGCTCCCAGTTTTGATTAAATAAGTCCTGTTTTAAAGCCCTCATGGCTCCCTCTGTTTTAATTATTTTATATCTAAACCCATTACATGCAAGCTTCTTTCTTTTATAATTGCAATTGAATAATGTAAAAATTGGTAAATGGTCGGATATATCTGCAATTAATATACCACTTTCTGTGCTATTTTCCATGTAGTTTGTAAATATGTTGTCAATCAAATTGGCACTGTGAGAAGTTATTCTTGTTGGTCTGGTAATAGTTGGATATAGACCCATACTGTAGACTGTATTTATGAACTGTTCCGTCATTCTATGTCCTGTATTCATGAGATTGATATTGAAATCTCCACAGATGAATAGAAGCGTCTGTGTCTGTTGGGGTTAAGATTAAGGTTAGGGTAAAAATAGGGTCAGGGTTCGGGTTAGAGGTTGGGGTTGGGGTTAAGGTTAGGGTTAGGGGTTAGGAGTTGGGAGTAGGGTTAGAATTAGGGTTAGGGTTGAGGTTAGGGTAAAGTATAAGAATGGGGGGGGGGGTGTTTTAAAGGTAAGGGTTAGGGTTAGGGTTAGGGTTAGATTGGAGGTAAGGGTGGGGGTTGAGGTTAGGGTTAGGGATGAGGGTAGGATTAGGGGTAGGGTTGGGGTTAGAGTCAGAGGTAGATAGGGAAGGAAGTGGGTTTGGGTATGGGGTTAGAGTAGAGAAGTAGAGAGTGGAGAATAGTAGGTGGGGATGGAAGGGGAGTGGGGCAAATGTAAACCTACCTCGGTTCAACCAAATGTTTTGAAAAAAGTGAAAAAACCGTAAGTATGTTGTAAGATGTATGCAAATGGGCTTCTGAGGGCCCTTGTTAGTGTGATGAGTGAGAATAGGGTATGGTGACCCTTTGAGTATCAGTGCAAAAATGAGTGTAGTGCGGTAAAATCAAGAACCCTTTCTTGTAATAACCAGAAAAATTACCAATTATCCAAAAAACGGGATGGTGTAAATGTTATAGAGTGAATGTAAAAGGCTATGGGATGCCTTTGAGCGTGGGATGTGTGGAGATGAGGTAAGAAGACCCCTTGAGTGTCAGTATTGTGCGAGTGAGGTGTAACAAACACGCTTGAGAAAAAGAACAAGTTTTCAATACAATTTTATTTATAATTAAGTAATGGATTATTCAATGAAGACCCAGAGCCTGGCCCCCGAGCAACCCTAAAAAAAGAAAACAATGAGTGATGGCAAGTAAAAAACTCCCATTGGGGAGAAAAACCTTTATAGCCAAACAGTGGCAAGGAAAAACTCCCTTTTAACAGGAAGAAACCTTGGGCAGGACCTGGCTCTTGTGGGGGGACCCTCCTACCAAAGGACAGGCGGGTCAAGAGGAAGAAGAGAGAGGGAGAGAGAAGAGATAGGAGAAGGTGAGAGGTAAGGAGGAGTGTATAAAGTTGTTGTGTTTGTTGTCAGGTGAGTGCAGATGAGCTACGGTGGGCTCTTGGGTATGTAGTGAATGCAAATGAGGTCTGGAAACTCCTTGAGTATCTGAAAAATGGTATGATAAAAGTATGAGCGTAGGGTGAGTGTGGATGGGGTATGGGGGCCCCTTGGATGTGAGTGGTGTATAGTGGGATCCCAAAGAATACTTTGGTGTGTGTCAAGTGTATGTGGATAGGTGGGAAACAATGGGATTTGGAGAGGGCAAGGGAAGTGAACTTACCTGTGGGGAGATGGCCTCATTCGTTAGTTGGATTGTCGCTTCTCGTTTTTAGGTGTGATCTAACTAAAAGATCCTTGAGATTAGGTTTTTTTCGGAAAACCAAGAGGATTTTGAGTTTTTGGAGGGATGGTTCAAGTTTTTGGGTGTTTTGGAATTCCTTCCGAAGGAAATTATGGAGTTGGAGCGTTGTTGTCGAAAACGTGTGTATCAGGGGGATATGTCTAAACGAGTTTGTTGTCCTGGTCTTTTTTCTAAGTTGGTTTTTGACTTTGGCTAGTAGAGTCCTAGTGTATTGTCTCTTTCTGAGATTTTCGCAGAGCAATTCGGTTTCTCTTTCTGCTTCTTCTGGTTGGGAGCAGATACGCTTGTAACAAATGATTTGGGATTTTATAATTCCCAAAAAGGTATGTTTAGGGTGTAAGCTATGTTTTTGGAGGAGCGTTTGGGTGTCCGTTGGTTTCCTGTAAAGTTTTGATTCTAACTTTGGGAGTGCGGGATCAGGATTCTTGAAAATAGTGGTGTCCAAGAAATCCACCTGGGTTGGATGAAGATGGGGTTTTATTTTGATGGAGGGATGGTGGTTGTTGAGGATGGCCACAAATTGGAAGAATTCTTCCTGTGTGTGGTTCCAAATACCGAAGATGTCATCCAGATATCTGTAGAAAATCTGGGGTTTGATTGGGCATTGCTCCAAGATTTCTTCTTCCCATTGTGCCATGTAAATGTTGGCGTAGGAAGGAGAAAATCTTTTGCCCATTGCTGTACCTTTAGTTTGTAGGAACCAAAGGTCATTGAACAGGAAATCATTCCGTTCAAGGTTGATTTTGAGGAGTTGGAGAATTTCGGTTTCAGGGTGGTTGGGGTCTGGGTATTTTTTGAAACAATTTCGAATGGAATCCATTCCTTTTTCTGTTTCAGTGTTGGTGTAGAGGCTATCTACATCCATTGTAAAAAGAAAGCTGTCCGGTTGGATTTGCTCTCTTTTGATCTTTTCAAGGAAGTCATTTGTGTCCTTGATGTAGCTCGGGTGTTTCGTGGAGAGAGGGCCTAAATAGAATTCAATCCATTGGGCTGAGCCATAGGATTCGCTGCCACAGTCGGAGACGATAGGGCGGCCTGGTGGGATCTTGTAGGGGACTGACCAAGATTTTGGGTCTTTGTGTATTTTTGGGAGCAGGTAAAAGTACCTAGCTTGGGGTGAGTCCGGGCCTTGCAGATAGGCAAGTTGGCTATCATTAAGGAGTTTTTTGTGGTGGAGTTGTTTTAGAATTTGTCTAACGAGGATTTGTGTTTTGGGGTAAATCGGTTGTTCGAGTGGTTGGTAATATTCTTGGTCATTAAGTTGGCGTAGGGCTTCCTGGATGTAATCATCACGATCCATGATAACAACTGTGGATCCATTGTCTGCCGGTTTAATGACAATCGCGTCGGATTTTTTGAGTTGTTTCAATACTTTAATTTCCGTTTTGGAGAGGTTCCGTTTTTCTTTTTTCAGTTTGAAAGTTTTTGTTCGCCGTCGGGTATGGTGTATCATTTCATGTACACCTTCAGTGAGATTGGAAAGAGGGGGTTCCCAAATTGAGGGCGCTCGGAAGGGTGGCGGTTTGGAGTTATCGTTTTTGAAAAAGAGTGCCAATTTCAGTCTGCGGTGGAATTGTTGGAGATCTTGTTCAATTCGTTCTTTTTCCTTAGGAATTCTGGTGTGGGACGGGATGAAGGAGAGGCCCCTGGACAGTAGTCGTTCATGCGTCGGGTTAAGTATCAGATTAGTCAAAAGGTTCATTATGGGTAGGTTGTCATTCTGTTGATTAGGGAATTCCTCCAACACTACCAGTTTAACTGCTGGGTCCAGTGTACAAAGAGTAGTCGTGCTGTTTCTGGTGTCCAATGGACATTGTCGTGAATAGTTTTAAAACGTGCTTTTGGGAGTGGTGGGATCACCGTTAGTTCCGCATGCGTTGTTCGAATCAGATCGTTGAGGCTGTGTAGGTTAGCCTTTTGTTTCCGAGTAAGATTGTCCGAAAAGTTGATGAGCGGCATGTAGATTTTAGCGTATGGGAATGTGGATCTAGTTGCTTTGAATAAGCGGGTTAGTGTTTCTTTGGTTTTGGTGGGGTGGTAGCGGTCCTTATCGTTGATTCCAAAAGATAAGATGATCCCTTCAGTTCGGTCATTAGATGGGGTTTTGTTTTTGATTATGTGGAGCGCATGCCGAAGGTTGGCTCCCGGAAAACTGTCGATTTGGATTCTCTGTTCCTGTGTTGGTGGGAAGTTTGAAAGATTGGAATCTCCCATAAAAATGAAAGGGCGGCGCGGAGTAAGGGACCAGTTTTTCCATTTATTACCAAAGTGGTTGTGTCTGATCTGATTTGCGGATAAGGCGGCGCTTTTTCGGGGTTTTAGCGGTGTCTCTAGCACTTCTTTCAAAGTGGGAGGTTGCGAGGCGGTCGGGGTAGATTCCAAGGGATTTTCATCGATTGGTTCCGTTTTGATCGTGATAGGCGGAGGAGTCAACGTTTGGGTTGCTTTCGTTTTGTTTGGAGGTGGTGGGTTAGTTTTTTGTGACCTTATTTCGACGATTTCTTTTCTCGTTTGTTGAAGTCACATTTGTTTAAGGGATGGATCTCGTTTTTTGGCAAAATATGTTGCGTGGTTGAGGATGTTGTTTAATTGTTTTTTTCTGAATTTTTGAAATGAGAAGCTTGAGTTTTTCTCGCTCGTGAGGTTGCTGGTTGGTCTGGAACATGGGGAAGAGTGCTTCTGCCCATTGTTGGAGAGATTTGGGTGGATCCATGGTTGCAGGAGGTTATTCAGAAAGAAGAGGTTCGTTTACCGTGTGGTGGATAGATTGTAAACTAAATCTGTCCCTATTTAGTTTAGTTTAGATAGTATCCTGTTTAAAAATTGCCTCAATTAGTTCGTCACCATAAAATAGTGGCTAACTAATGCGGTACCTAAAAAAGAATTTAGAGAAAAATTTCTGAACTAATCCTCAGTGGAGTGCCGACAGGTCAACGGGCATTTCGGCCGCTTACTCACCATAAAGACATGTTGAATTTAACATGCTATTTTCTATAACTGCTTACTAAAGTTTTGGATCCATGTATCTTGTTGTCAGTGATGTTTTACTGTTGAAGTTCACGAGTGACTGAATCAGAGTCCTGCACGGGTCAAATTTTCACAAACCGCACCCATCCGTACCCGTCATACTTCATTCCTGACCTGAACCGTTACCCGAAAAAATTCAGTTTTAAATTCCGCACCCGACCCGAACCGCTATAAATAGACCCGTTACCCGAACCGTACCCGAGTTAAAATAAATCAGAGCTAAAATGAAATGCAGACGTTTATTGCTGCAACACTAGGCAAGTGAAATAATGAAGTTCATGGCCTACACGTTGCCTTAACATAGAAAAAAAATGTAGGCCCTATCACAGTCATCTCTGAATTTAGGGATAGCCGTACCGTGCACACATACGAACTAAAAATAACATGGGCTACCCTGCGCAAAAGTAAAGATACATCTGCCTACCTGTACAGGCCATTTAGATGCGATCACTCAATCCACAGGAATTCCTACAGGTGGACGCAGAGGTAGCCAGTTTTTCTGTAGTCATCCGTCCACAGATCTAAAGTAACGGCACCATTGTGCTCTGAAAGTTGCATTTTGAGTTTCGGAATTGTTTGCTGACGAATCTCCTCCGCATATCTGGTCACTCCACGGGAAACAGTGGTGGGGTCAGGCAGCCGTTGGTTAGCATCAACACGGCCAGCTTGTGCACCAACATCAATAAGCCCCTGTGCTAACGCAAAAAGGCCCTCGCCATGTACAGTTTCAAAGGGTCGAATATCGTTGCACACAAAATTCACACACAGTTTGGTTATAGCGTCTTTGTCTTCTTTGCGAGGCACATGTCCCACACTTTCGGCTGTCGTGCACAAACACTTTAAGGCATTTCTCACAGGCAGTGAAGCCTTCAACGATGTTGTTCTCACTATCTGACACACATCCAAAATACTTCCAAATGTCTGATTTTAGTTTCGTGGAGGTATTGGCAACAACTTTGTACTGTCCATTTACCAACTTCTTTTTCAGCTCTTCCGTAGTCATTTTGAATAACACTACAAGGCATTGCGTGACGTGAAAACAAAAGTTGCAAAGATTCTTGAGAATGCGCTAGCAGTTTACAGACAAAAAAAAAAATAATCCGATTTTACTTCTTAAAGAGCATTTTACTTTTTAAAGGCTGTTTACAATTCATCACAACATAGGCTTTTATATTTAAATGATATTTATTTTTGTTGGCACATTTTGTAAACCCGCAGTCAGACCCGCGCTCTGGTTCTTCCGACCCGACCCGGCATCCGACACAGTCTAAAATGTTTTATCCGTTGTATAGAATGTAACAGTTCACCCGCGGGTACCCGAACCTGTGCATGTCTCTGGACTGAATCACTAGTCATTCTGAATTTTAGCCTTTAATAGGCAACTTAATTGTTTCATAACAACTACTTTTATTTTTAATATCTAACCTCAGCCTTATGCTCTGTGTATTCTTACATTAGCAGAAATAATTAAACTTTGTGCTACTTTGTGAACACTGTGCTAGTTTCTAGTTACTGCTCAGGACTGGTGGAGTTTGTGACTGTCAGACGCAGAGCTTTTTATCTACCACAGGAATTCACCACCATTTTCATAACCTTAGTATAGATTCCCCCCAGTCCTAATGCTTAGGAGGCACTCTGTCAACTGTATGGAGCTTCAGAACTCAAACCCCGACAGACTGTTTCAACAATACAAATCTCAAATCAGTGTTCCCTAAATTCAATCAGCCTGTGAGTGTGTGAGGGACGAACATGGTGGACGTTGTCGACACAAACAGACTACATCTCTGTTATGCTAATCCCAGCATACAGACCAATAGTCAGATGCTCCAGACCAGGTCAAAGCAGGTGAAAATCTGACCTGGAGGAGCCATCTCTGCTCCTCAGGTCTGTTTTTAGCACACTGACTGGCACATGTTACTGTTACACCTTGCTGACTTGGAGGAATATGCAACATCAGTGACCAGCTATATCAGCAAGTGCATTGATCACGTCACCATCTCCAGGAGCATCTCCTCACGCTCTAAAGAAAGCTGTGGATGACTGCAGAGGTGCATGCTCCCGAGACTCTGCCTTCACAGTGGGGGACAAGGTTGCACTAAGAACAGCAATGGCCAAACTGTCCCGGGCCATCAGCGATTTAAAGTGCACACATGCCCAGAGAATACACAGCCACTTCAAGACCAGCAGAGACATACGGCACATGTGGCAGAGCTGCCAGACCATCCTGTTGCACTCACACCCATCATAAAGGTCTTTAAGAGGCTTGTCATGAGGCATATCAAGACCCTGCTACCCCCTTCACTGGACCCTCTGCAATTTACTAACCACCCCAACTGTTCAACAGATAATGCCATCACCACCATACTCCATCTGGCGCTCACTCACCTGGAGAATAAGGACACTTATGTCAGAATGCTGTTCATCGACGTTAGTTCAGCACTCAATACAATCATTCCTCAGCGCCTGATTGAAAAGTTGAAGCTCTTGGGCCTGAATACTTGCCTCTGTAACCGGATCCTGGACTTCCTGACTGGAAGATCTCAGTAAGTCCAGATCGGGAACAGCATCTCCAACACCACTGCACAGGGAACTGGGGCCCTACAGGGCTGTGTGCTCAGTCCATTTCTGTTCACTCTGCTGACTCATGACTGTGTTGCAACGCACAGCTCGAACCACGTCATCAAGTTTGCTGATGACACAACCGTGGTGGGTCTCATCAGCAAGAACCACGAGTCAGTGTTGCGATCTAGCAGTATTTTTAATAATTTACATTTCATAAATCTGTAAAAGAAAAAAAAGATTTCCAGTTAGGAGTATATTCTAATTTCATTGTGTTCGCAATTTGGATAATTTCTATGAAGTTTTTGCTTTCAAGAGGTCAAGAGGTTCAAACAAGCTGACGATGTACTCACCAAGGGCTGGACTAGAAGAAGAGAGAACCAGGTAGAGTCATTAGAGCAAAAAAAAACGTAGCAACCTGTAGTAAGCAGTGAATTTGCTGTGCTTCTTGTAAACTCCAACACCAAATTGGGGAGAATAAAGACGCCAAAAGGAGGATGACGCTGAGTCTCTTTTAAGAGTGCATCATAATCTTGGTGTAAAAGAAACTCCTATCCAACATCTGATGGGAGCTATAGATCTGAGACAACAAGCTGTCTTTGTTTCAGAAAGGGTCAAGTCTGGGTTGAAGTATAGTCCAGAGCTCAAAATCAGTTCCTTCAGACAGTACTCACTGGCCTCCATGATGACACGTTTCAAGCAGATGTGAAGCCATATTTACAAAATCCCAAGGTCACAGATGAGGTCCTTTTGGAAAAAAATGACTGCCATATATAGTCTTGAAGGGAGAAGAAGAATAAACTGTCAGCCAAGTCAAAGAAAAGATGATCAAAGTTGCAGAAATAAGTGAGGAAAATGAGGAGGTTAGAGAGGAAAGCTGCACACCCAAACCAAACAGTAAAAAAAAAAAAAAAAAAAAAAGTGAAAAGGCAAAACAAGATACATTCATGGAAAAAGTTGATATGATAACGGCAATAAAGCCAAATGTGAGCCTATACATAACTTCACCCTGGGGCGCCGAAAAGGGGGGGGGTAAAGGATACGTATTATAGGGGCCCATGATTGAGGGGGGCCCAGAGAGGCCCCTAATGATGATCAAAAACAGCATCAACAAATTTTGCCGCTGTGTTGGGGGGCCCGGTAAAGATTCTTTTCATGGGGCCCAAAATTCCCTAGCGGCGCCCCTGACTTCACCACTCACATTGCCAGTCTTCCGACAGACCTCTAAGATGCCAGCTGGGGTGAGTAAACAGCCTGACCAAAAATACTAATCACAGTCTTAAGAACGTAACCATGAGAAAGTGTCAGCAGTGTCAGGTATCCAACTGGGCATTGGGTTGTCAAAAGAATTACATTATATCAAATTTTATATATATAGCATTTTTCATACATATAAAATGCAACACAAAGTGCTTTCACAAAATAAAATAAAACATAAAACAGGAACACAACAAATAAAAACCCCTCCCTCTCACACACACACAAAGCACACATGCACCCTCACAGCACAAAGTAAAAAGTTAAGTTACATGGCAGGGCACTGAGGATCCAAGTGAGGAAGAATCACCTATGGGAGGCCATCCACACCGAGAGGCACCACAGCCTGCGACCACAGGGGGCCCGTCCCAGAGACCACCTCAACCCAGGTACACCAGGGTAGATCGACACATTGTGCAGATGCCTGGCCTTCTGATGACATCACCCAGGGGAAGCATATAGAGATTAAAAAGGGTTGGGCCTAAAATTGACTTCATCTTGTGTGTTTTTGAGGAACAGGTATCCAAACTTACAAAGAAGCTTCGGTCTGTAAAGTAAGAGGAGAACCAATTTAAAACAGCACCAGAGAGTCCGACCAGGTTCCTCAGTATGTTTATTAAAATGTGATGGTCCACTGTATCAAAAGCAGCGGTTAGATCCAGCAGAACCAAGACTGTGAGTTTATGATTATCTATATTGAGCCTGTTGTCATTTAAAATCTTTATAAGGGCTGTCTCTGTGCTGTGGTTTGTCCTAAAACCAGACTGTTACTTCTCCAATGAATTGTTTGAACTTAAAAAAATTATTCATCTGGGTAAAAACCAGTTTTTCTAAAATGTTGCTTAAAAATGCAAGTTGGATACCGGGCGGTAATTATTAAAAAATAGTGGGGTCTAGGCCACTCTTCTTCAGAAGGGGCTTCCCCACCGCCGTTTTAAAGAGGTGAGAGAGGGAGGTGAGATAACAGAATTAACAGAATCACCAGTTAAAAGGAAGTCATTGCTGATGTTGCCGATTAGTATTTTTTTTTCCTGTTTTTGTACATTTTCAAAACCTCTGATAGAAAAGGTTAAGTTGGAAAGAACTTGGAAATAATCATGATTTTTTTTGTTTTGTTTTGTTTTTTATGAAGAGCTTCACTGCACCATGTCTGAAAGTTGTAGGGAAACTGGAATTAATCAGCTCAACTAAACAAGGCCCCAGACGAATCCAGTCACAATCTTCTTTTTGCCCACTCTTTTAAAACTTGCAATTATACACATTTTATCCTATCACTTTGATGATACACACCGCCTATCAAATATCACACAAAAAATTAAATATTAAATATTTTACGTATTAAAACATTTATTTGTGGAATTATTGTTATATTCCATAACCCCAAATCAGAAGAAATGCTGTTCATTTTTCTATTTTGTTTTTGTTCCAAACAACTTCATTTCTGTCAATTTTTTTCTGAAGAAACAGGGAAAAAAGTGATTTTTAATCATCTTTAAAAGCAATTCTCTCTGAAGACACTTATCACTTGTCAAGCTATAGTTTCAATAAAAAGTCTTTGAACACAAAAAGACTAGTAGCAACGGAAACTCTTCTCCAACAGTACAGCTTTATTGGTAAAATGAGATCTCATTTATAAACCGGTTTTTCCATTTCGAATCATTCAGAGCTGCCTGAATCCCTAAAGTACAGTGAGATGGGAATGTAGTTGCAGTCTTCTGGTCCCAGTAAGGGGTCCATACTGTTCCAAGGGTTAAGATTAAGCAGATTAAGGTAAGAGAGGAAGACTGAGCTGGTGGCCAGGTTAACTTCTGTCCTGCCTTTACTGGTGTAGGTTCTTCAAAGGCTTGAATCAAAGTCAGCTGGACTTTGTTTCCTTGATTATTGAATATGTTAGCCTTTTTTTCCCCCTGGTTTTGATCGGATGAACCAAGGTTATGCTGATGTCCTGCTTGCTCTATAGAAAGGAAAGTGTTTGCTAGGAATCAGGCCACTCAGTGTGACGGCCCAACATGCCATGGGCGTGGAAGGATGTCCAGTAGAGCACTGCTCCCCCTGAGCCAGTGTCAGCTACAGTTTTATGTAATCTTCTTTTTTAGGAGGGTGTGGTCCTCTCTCTGTGACAAGCACACATTTTCTTTCAGTCTGTAATCTATTTTGGCTCATTTGATATTAATTTGGATTTAAAATATATCAAGTTTACGTTACACAGAAAGTTCATATTAAAACTCTCACACACACACACATACACACACACACACCCACACACAGAAACCTTCTTTGTATTTCATCACAGACAGTATCAGACAGGATGAACCCAAGTTATGTATTTTGATCTTGTCATCTTCTCTTTATTTGTTTATATGCATTTATTCCTAAATTTTGAGGTCTGCAACACATTTCAAGTTATGGCACGGATAATTCAAGTAATGATGTCAAAAAAAATAATCCGGGGTATCACCTTCGCCGTGGTGCGTCTGGGTTGTGGCGGCCGGCCCATTTCTCTGCCTGGGGGCTCCTCCTGTCTGGTTCATTTTTTTAATTGTGATTAATTGAAAGATTTTCATAGTTAACTCACGATTAATTGCATAATAATCGCATTTTTTAATGTTTTGTTTATCCATCCATCCATCATCTATACCTGTCACGAGGATCTGCTTAATTTTTTTTTTTAAGCCTTTAGTTTGAAAACCGGTAGTCCACCAATGCTGCCATACTTTTTGGGAGCTTAATTCATCAGCTTCTTAGTGTGTTTTGTTGGGGCTGCTGCTTAACTGCAGTAATTTGCTGACGGTCCCTAAACTCCACGGCAGCAGCGAGGTGCTCAGAAGGACATTCAGCGCTGCTCCTTAGAGTTTTAGCCACACTCACTGAGCTGTTATGTTGATGACACTTGTGAAATATCTGGCATACGTATATCTACAAAATGATACCAACCTGGATTGAAATCTGTGCTGTTTTCATGATTTATTAAAGTTTAAAGAGAAAAAAAACAAAAAAATGTCGAATGTGAAACTAACGTTACCGCCTCCTGCGGTGGTAACTCAATGCACAGCGACAATAAATACAAATAACCTTTTTTCTGGTTAACAGACCCATCTGGCAGCACTTTAAAGCTAAACTTGCCGTTCATAAGACCCTTTTCTGTCACCATGTCTGTCCCACTCTATAATTACACCTATTGGCTGAGGGTCATATTTACAGAAACGTATGTGTGTTAATATCGCGTTAAAAAAATAGTGGCGTTAAACATAATTTGCGTTAACGTGTCATTAATGCGTTATTAATGCGTTATTAAGGCGTTAACTTTGACAGCCCAAATAAATAGGGATGTTTTTGCAGTGACAGTCTGTGATTCTTCCTGGAATTTCCACAGCATTCCTGTTGACTCCGTGTCCAACCCATACAAGGTTCTGTGTAGATGCCACAAACATGCATTTACAGACGTTTCTCAGTGACACATTGCTTAGCTGTTTTGCACACAGCCTACACTGTTATTAGCAAATTTAACATCCTAAAACAAGGATGTGCAAAACAGGAATATTGTGACCAAAGATTGTTGTCACTTATCTCACTTTTTGTGAGAAAAAAATGTGATGAAATTAAATAAAGAAAAAGAAGGTTTAATTACAGTAGAAGTGATTAGATGTGTATGTTTATTGAAACATTAACATGTGAATATGAGCCCATCTTACCTCCACAGGATGTACCTAAGATCAATCCAGCTTGAGCCTTTACACATTACTTCAAGACTTACAGATATCATGCTAACGTATGAAAGCAATTCCATTTTCTTTGCTGTGAGTCTCCTTCCCTGATCCAGACTCTGGCCCTGGCTGATCAGTCAGCTCCAGATCAGCTCTGAAAACCTCCTACTCCTTCTGGCAGCAGGTAAACAATGATGCATACCTTGAAAAACACTTCAAGACGCTGCTCAACAATCATCTGGAAACCCAAGATGACAAGACATGCAGCATGAGCACAATTCCTTTGCAGTGTCATTGCAGTGTAAAGAGCAGAGCAAAATGTCTCCAAAGTGCAAAACATGTGTCCACGTATGAGTTGTCTGCTGCAGCTCTGACAGTGAGCTTTGTGGGACATCTCTATGGTTTAGTGCAGTGGTGCGCAAACTGGTACGCGAGCACTCTTTGGTGGTACACGGGGGAACGTCATGACTTTCCACATTTTTTCCACATTTTGACTTTTAAAAAATCTAAAACATACAATGCATTATCAATACGTTTCAAATGAAATGTGTAGCTTGAGATATTTAAAACAGTCTTATAAAAAAAATATTTGTTGCATATTCAGTTGCAGTGCAGATGTAACAACTTTTGAACGTGTTTATTTTTCTCTGTATGAGAGTATGAGTATGTGAGAATTGTTTGACAGAGTTTTTAAATGTCTGATTTAGTAACGTAACAATTCAGGCAACAATAAATAACCACAATAAGGAATAAACATCTCTGTGTGTTTAAAGCTAATTGAGAAGGGATATTGCTATGTTTTAAAATTGCTCATCATGGTGGTACTCAGAGAGCTGAACAGTTTCTCAGGTGGTACACAGGATTAAAAGCTTGAGAACTACGTGTTTACTAAGATGGTTCGACTCCACCTGCACTATTGAATAAAAGCAGCTGCTGCTGTGCTTTGAGTGAAGTAGTATCGGTGTCAAATACTTTTGATGAAGCCATTTTTTTCAGAGCACAAAGCAACAAGACAGTCACACTTAAACACACTTACATGTTTCTATACAGAACCACTCCAGCGAGGTGGAGTTTAGTCCAGACATTTCTGCGATATCACACACCTGCATTTATGTAACCACGGCAACAGTGATTTTCACTGACAGAACTGCTGACATCCTTTGAATAAGTGTCTCCTCACATTATGATTTCATACTTTCTATAAATGATTAGTTTTGATTTGTTGTGCTGAAGTCAGAAAACTGGCCACTGCCTGCTTTCTTGATCAAGTATATTATGATCATGTTTGTGTGTCATTAAAACTTATTGACTCCAAATAGACTGAAACAAGTAAAGACAAGACACAAGAAAGTGGTGCTGTTACAAGAACGAGTGTCTCGAGCTTCTTTAAAGTTCAATATGTATCCATTCTGCTTCAGCTTGATTATTTAGATTGATACAAATGAAGAACTAATTGATTAGCATGTTAATTCATCATGTTTTCAATACCCATGAGGCCATCTTCAAAGTCTACAAACGGAGTCTCCTGAGGGGTGACTGGGACACTTTCTCTTGCAGTGTATAGGGGAGACCGGGGACAGTTGTAACACAGGGATGGTTGTAACACTCTCAGTTTGACCAATCAGGAAGGAGCTGTGTTGATGTCATCAATATAGTGCATGCCCACTTCCAAAGTGAGCTCACAGGTGAAGCTGCATGTCCCTAGGGTAAAAGCTCTCTGTTTTGGAGAAGAAAAACAATTTTTCAGGTAAGAAAGTAAGAATTTTCACCATGAATATTTTTTGCATAGTGTCCATTGTGTTGCAGATACAGTTGTTTCACTTATATAAGTGCAATTAGTAGTTTCTCTAGTTTAATTTGATGTGTTGTATTAGTGCTAGCTTTGTAGCTAAATGCTAAAAATGGTTAGCTTTTTAATGGCTCCCTGGGTTGGGGATGGTTGTAACAGTTCTTAAAAAGTGTCAGTAGCATGTGCTGTAAATGCATTGGGAAATGCCATCCCTCCGACTTTTGTCTTCCCACACAAAAGGTACCAAGAGCATTTCTTAGCTGGTGGACCACCGGGCAGTGTTGGATGTGGCAACGCCTCTGGATGGATGCTGGAGGAGGAGTTTCTTGTTTTCTTGAAACATTTTGTGAAGCATACAAAGGTCACTCCTCAAAGGAAATTTTTGCTATTGTTAGATAACCACAGCTCACACATAACCGTGCAGGCAGTAAACTACTCAAAGAAAATGGCATTATCCTTCTTACATTTCCACCACACTGTAGTCACAAATTGCAACCCCTGGATCGTAGTGTGTATGGTCCCTTTAAAAAAATGATCAACACATGGTTAATAGGTTCAAAAAGGGTTTGTTGATTGTTCCATAGATCTCTTATTTATTTTGTGTTTTATACATTGATTTATTTTATAGTATTTGTTTTTATTGTATTTAACTTGCACATTTTAGTTATTTTTATCGTTATTTTTGTATTCTTAGATGTATATTGTTCTTTCTTTATAATTCATTAAAGTTCTTGCATATAATTATTAGTGTGGATCTTTTTCAAGTATAACAATTTAAGTGTTACAACCATCCGCCAGTAGTGTTACAATTTACCCCAGTACCGGGGTAGGTTGTAACAACCTACCACTTTGTATTTGAGAATAATTTACTTAAACTGTGATGGTGTATTAAAAGTACAAGTGCATGTATTTTATAGCAGACAAATATGCGTACTACATGTCAAAATCTGAGATCTCCAGCACAAACAACAACTGAGTTACACTTGCTCAAACAAAAAGTGTTACAATTGTCCCCGGTCTCCCCTACATAAATAAGACTAAATGATGATTTAACTGATTTATTTTCTTTTTCCCAAAGTGATGCAATGTTTTGAATTTGTTTCTCTGTTTCAACAGATATGTGGCACAGCAGTGAGAAGGTGCGTAAGCCTTGTGTTTAATGCTTGGGTCTGGACAGCTCTGTTTACAAAATCAGAGACATTTTAATATAATAGCTTTGCTTTATAATAGCAAGCTATGCCTTTCAAATGCAAATGTAACTAAAGGAAACATAAGCCTGATTCAGACAAGACGGTTTCACATACACACAGAAAAACTTTGGGTTAAAAATAACCCCCCTTTAACCCAACCCCTGGGCTGGGATTTATACATCTACTCTGGACAAAATATCCTAATCAATAAAGAAGTTAACAACTGCATAGATTTTAGGTAATTTAATAGTCCATCTAACAAGAGACTTTCTTCACATTATAAATAAAGAACAAATATAACAAAAATCAAAACATGAACATTCAACATTTGAATTGTCTTGAATGCATGACAAATCTTTTTTTTTCGTAGATGTGCTTTATCTAGAGTGCATGGACACAAACATTTTCAGCACAAGTTGCACTTCTACAGTCACTTTTAATATTTTTACATGTGAGCAAGCGAGCATGCAGACATGTTAGCTTTAAGCTTTATGCAGGTACACAAATACATATTTGTGTTTTACTATCTGAGAGGTCTCCTGGTGCCTGGACCTTCTTCTCTGACAGCCAGTCCAATGATTTTGTCCAAATACTGAAGCCACTGGAGAAACATGTCACCGTTGCCAAGGTAACAGACACTGAAGTCCTGTGAATCTGTGAATAATAATTAAAAAGAATCATAAGTGTTGTGGCATGACTTTGTGAAAAGGTGGACGTACCATTCCTGGTGTGATCAGGTGTGGAAACTCATTTAAAACATCTGTGATGTTTGTCCCTGAATTTTTTCTGATCCATTCCTGTATTGGGCCGTATCAGGTATCAGGTATTCATCCACCTGGCTGGCTGTGAATTGTATTTTAACTGCGCCGTCCTATTTTTGGCATCTTCAGGAGGTATGGATGACTCTGAAAACACAGTGGAACGTCATCATTAAACTGGCTGTTGATCATGGGAAGTCTACCTGTGTACCTGTATGAAGATGTTTCTAAATGCTACACGACATCTACTTTAGCCCTCATGCTACCTGGTGAACTTTGGCTACACCTGCTTTATGGCTAACGGTTAGCTTAGCCAGCTATACAGACTGTTCACCCATGACACCTGGAGAACTACGCAATACAGAGGATTACGAATCGTTTATGGATTATAAACAGACACCTCCCCCCCCCCCCCCAGTGCACTGTCGTACATTTATCAGATTATTAGCGACTATGTACATCCATTGTTGTAACGTTAAATGAACAACACTAACATACATTCAGAGTTAGTTAACCTGATGAAACACATCCCGATAACAGCACAGTTAAAGCGACCTTATTTAAACATTACTGCTATGAATAACCTCGATAGTAATTTTTCATTTGACGAGTGGAACTGACCGTGTTTTGTAGAAGAACAAGAAAATACCGCCTAAACCCGCAAAACGGCTTCTTTGTGGCCAATAACCCAGTAGTTGGGTCAATAATGACCAATAACCCAGTAGTTGGGTCAATAATAATCAATAACCCAGTAGTTGGGTTAAAACAACCTGACTGACTACTGGACCGTTATTTTTCAACTTACTTATTTTTCAATTTACAGCTAGTCTATCCATACAGTATTTGCAAAAATAGAAAGAGGAACAAAGGTTGGAAAAGTAATTGTTTTAGATCAAAAAGAAATTGAGGAGCCATTGACAACTAATTAGGTGAATTTACAACAGGTCAGTAACATGACATGAGACTAGAGCCTCTCAGATGTAAAGATGGGGAGAGGTTCGTCAATATGTGGAAAAAAATGTTTCAAAATTCTCAAAGTTTCAGAATAAAGTTCCTCATTGTAAAATTGCAAAGACTTTAAAGATCCTACTGTGTACAGTGCATCATATCGTCAAAAGATTCAGAGAATCAGGAGGAGTGTGTGTGTTCAGGCAACAAGGCTGAGGGTCAAAACTGGATGTGAAACCTTCAGGTTCTAAGGCAGAACTGCATTAAATGATTCAAAATTTAATTCCCATGTCTATGGTATGGACAGCTTCCACATCTGGAAAGGCTCCAGAGGTTTTAGAGCAACATCTGCTCCCATCCAGGCAACATCTCTTTCAGGGAAGTACAGTGAACTCATTGTCATCTCTAAGAAACCATGGTGATTTGAGGTTTGTGACTGGTGCATTATCCTTGCATCAGCCCTCAGATGAAGAAGAGACACTGTGGTCATCAAGAGGTGGACATAGTCAGCAACAATACTCAGGTACACTGTGGCATTTAAACAATGCTCAACTGGTGCTAATGAGCCCAAAGGGTGCCAAGAAAATAAACCCCAGCACCAGCAGCCTGAATCATTGATGCAAGGCAGGATGGATCCATGCTTTCATGTTATTTATAACCCTACCATCTAAATGTCAAGAGTTGTCAGACCAGGCAACGTTTCCCCAATCTTCAACTGTCCAGTTTCAGTGAGCCTGTGTGAATTGTAGCCTCAGTTTCCAGTTCGTAGCTGACAGGATCGGCGCCCGGTGTGGTCCTCTGCTGCTGTCGGCCATCTGCTTCACGGTTCCACGTGACATTAACAACCCGTTTTCATCCTCACAGCTGCAGCTTCCTGGACATTTTCTCTTTTTCTGACCATTCTCCGTAAAACGTAGAGATGGATGTGCATGAAAATCCCAGATCAGCAGAAGCAGAAGTATCAGAGTTTTGATTTGTTTTCATATCTGATTTGTAGACTAGAATCTGTGCATGTATACTGAAGGACAATATTTGACAAGCTGTAACTTTTGTTTGTGGAAAACAGAAACAAAATCTATAAGTTCTCAACTCCAAAAGCGTTGTTCTTCATACCTTCACCTTTACTGACACACACATGTAACTATGCTTTACCACTATAAAATGTTGCCGTCACAGGTGTTCAGTTGTTTTGCTCCAATAAAACTTTCATAGATGTATCTGCCTTTGCTGAGACTCTTTGCACTGCTTCTTCACCCTATTCACTTCTCTAAAGATGTGCAAGGCTGAACAACAGAGCACACAATTGCTGAAACAATTCCACTCAGAAGGATTATTTCAAGACTGTTGGCTGCTACAGTTTTCCAATGATTCAGTCTCATTATTACTTGTCATTTTAAGCCCTTGGACTAAATAACGACCAGTTCGTCAGAGCTCAAGATGCTTAGGTCAGTGTTAAATGGCAACCGTCATCACTTCTTCATGTTTGTAGTAAATCCTCTGTCAGTACCTGAAAAAAAAATTTAAACCAAGAAATAGTTAATAAATTAATGTTTTGCTGGTTCTGGTAGGGGAGAGACAGTGTATTAATGTCACGAAAAAGCCCCTGTGATGAAAATAGGCCCTGTGATGAAAGGTGTGGGCAGGAAAATCTTTTTTATAAATTGTCTGTAAGGGGTGAAGATGAGAGGTGAGGAAGACACAGAGGGAGTAATGACCAGAGAGCCCAGAGATGCCTGCGATAGCTATAGGATCAGAGAGAAAGGCGTGTATGTGTGTATGTGTGTGTGTGTGTGTGTGTGTGTGTGTGTGTGTGTGTGCGCAGACACACGGAGTTGCCTGAGCTCTGATCATTCATGATGGCACCTTAGAGGCCATTCTGTAAGGAAGAAAAATGAAAACTATTAAAGGCTCACTGGGCTATGTTGGCTTTGGTGTGTCAGCAATTATTAGCCAGGGACAGCAGTCCTTAGGTCCTCAGATATAGAAGAGAGTCTGTGGTAGAGGAGGGAAGGACACCACACAATACTGTAATACACCCTGATCAGCGCTGCAGAACTTTCCTCAGTGCCACTGCAGCACTACTGACTTTTCTTTTACTGGTGCTTTGTAAAGGTAATGTAGCAGGGAAATGGTCATCATTTCACTTTTCTTTGTGAGTTTCTCTGTTGTTTTCTCAGTTTCTACAGCCGTCAAAAGTCATGAGAATGACACCTTGCATATACCGGTACTCCAGAATGTTATGAAGAGAAATAGGATGAATTTCAATGAATTGCAATGTCCCTCTTTGCCATGAAAGTGAACCCAACCCCCCGCTAAAAAACAACAAAAAGAACATTTAATCTGCTATTCAGTCCTGCCACAAAAGGACTAGCTGATATTCGTGTCAGTGACTCTCTGTATAAAACAGGTGAGAGTGTTGATGAGGACTACACTGGAGATCACTCTGTCATTCTGATTGTTGGAATAACAGACTGGAAAAGGAAGCTGGTGCTTGAAATCATTGTTCTTCCTCTGTTAGCCATGGTTACCAGCAAGGAAACACATGCAGTCATCATTACAGTGCACAAAAAAAAACTTCACAGGCAAGAATATAGCTGCTAGTAAAATTGCACCTACATCAACCATTAATCAGATTATCAAGAACTTCAAGGAGAATGGTTCAGTTGTTGTGAAGAAGGCCTCAGGGTGCACAAGAAAGTCCAGCAAGCACCAGGACTGTGTCCTGAAGTTGAATCAGCTGCAGGATTGACGACGCACCACCAGCGCAGAGCTTGTTCAGGAATGACAGCAGGCAGGTGTGAGTGGTGCATCTGCACACACAGTGAGGAAAATACCTTTTGGAGGTTGGCCTGGTGCCAAGAAGGGCAGCAAAGAAGCTCCTTCAATCCAATTCAATTCAATTTTATTTGTATAGCGTCTGTTTCAATTTCAATTGTCTCTAGGCGCTTTACAGAGACCCAGATTCATGACCCTCGAGCAAATATCATTAACTAAAATTATAATATTAAATCCAAATCAAGGATAATGTCAAGTAAAAAAACTCCCACAGAGGGAGAAAAAAAACCTTAAAGCCAAACAGTTGCAAGAAAAAACTCCACTTTAAGAGGAAGAAACCTTGAGCAGGACCTGGATCATATGGAGGGACCTTCCTGCTGAACTACAAGAATGGAAGATAGGTTTGTATCACACACAGGACTGCTGAGCCCTCAGAAATAACACAAGAGGCCTGATGTCCAACACTGAGGCGGGTGTCCACAGATCACTCCTTACATTGTTGCAGGCAGATGCAGAGAGATTGGATGGCATGTGGGAGAGCTGAGCCTCGTGTTGGTGTCTTTGTTGTCCACAAGTGCATGCTGGGAGAGAGCTGTGCCCGTCACAGCCTCTCGACACACATCTCAGTCAGAGATAGAGCTTGCAATTGCTCCATTGGACGCAGAAAAAGTGGTAGATAAACGGGTACGGTGGTATTTCACCTTCGCCTGAGTCCCTGTGAGTCAGCAGGGACCCCTGTTGAGTTTTAGGGCTCAGAGCCAATATGCATTTGATACATCATTTCACACATAGGCGTGAAATGCAAATCCTGTTAAGGTTTTGAGTCATTTAGGGACTTTCTTTGTCTCAAAACATGTTCTCAGGCTTTTTACTGTCTATGCATGTCCCTCTTTGTGTTACACATGACTGGCCAAAGAGTAGATATCATTTCAGTTGGGATCCTGCAGGACTTGACACAAATCTTGTGTGAATTGACAGTTCCTTTTGCCCAAAAAAAGTGACCTGGAATCTGGTACTTAGCTAGCTTTGACCACAATGATGGCATCAACAGATGAAGTGAAGGGGGAGATAGAGGAGGTCTTTACACTATAAAAGCAAAAGTACAATGACAAGAAAAAAAAAAATGTAACCTCTTGGAATGAATTGGTTTTGTGCATTAATTTACCATAAAATGTGATTTGATTTTCATCAAAATCACAGTAATGGGCACAATGTGATAAAACATGAACAATTACGATTATTTGTGTCTTTATTGAATGCAGCTAATAAACATTTACAGTGCTGGAGAGAAGGTTATGGAAACTCTTGGAATTCATATCAGACCTCCTTTGACAGCAATGTTAACTCCCTAATACAAAGATATTTTTAGTAGAAAATCATTATGTTTCATTTGACTCACATTTGAGAGGATGTAAGAAGTAAAAAAAAGAATCGATATAAATTATCTGATTATAGTTTGTGAGAACAGGATTATAAAACAGCCCAGTGCTTACAGCTCGACCACATCTGACGATTATTTGACAGTTTGTCACATATTATCTTTTTCGAATTTTCTTTTCTGTGCTCAGAGGCTTTAAATCAAAGGCAAGTGTTGCAGGAGAAGGTATCTAATTATAATGGACTGCAAATGTGGCATATGACCGAGCCGTTTTTGTCATAGAGTGTTTGTTTAACTTTGGATTTCTGCAATTATATACTGCAACATTACACAACACAAGGTTAGACAGCACCTGATGCTGGGTCAGTTAGCCTCTAACACCAGTCACGTCTCAAAAAATCTGGACAAAAAGAGTCCAATATACTCCCAACTTGTTACTTACTGATACTTTGTAAGGAATTAGCAAAATTGTGACTTAAAAAAGGTTATTTACACCTAAACTGTTGTGTTCAAACCTGACTAAGTTGTGCTGTGTCCTAATCCAAACCACACAGCAACTTAGAAAAAAACATTTAAAAAAACACTTAACAATGCGAGCAAAATAAAATGGTGTCAAACAGGACTCAGTACTACAGAAGCTGGAAGTGGACAAATAAAAATGTAATCAGTTTCTCGTGCACATGAGATACTTAGAAGCATGAAATGCTTTCTGGTGTACATGTGATGGTTTACTGGCAGCAAAGTTATCAAAGTGTTTACATAGCCTAAACATGCAGAGATGATGGCCACAGAGGAGGAGACATTCAGCCTCCTGATCTCGTTAATGCACCTGTGTCGTCCAACTTGTACACGTCAAGCTGACTGCCATGAACAACAGGATAACTTTGCACGGACTGTTGTGTAAATGTGTTTTAGTGTGCTTTGTAGCTATGATGTTTTTACTCTGTTGTATTTTTCAGGTTGACTCTAATGTCATAAAGGTTATGAGCAGTTGTTACAGTATATTGAGAGATATGGTGATCAACCTGCCATCAAAGTCAGGAAAGGCATATATTGATCCTCATTGCCATGTCTCCCTAGTGTGTGTGTGTGTGTGTGTGTGTGTGTGTGTGTGTGTGTGTGTGTGTGTGTGTGTGTGTGTGTGTGTGTGTGTGTGTGCGTGTGTGTGTGTGTCTAGTATGGAGGGTGGGAGGGACTTTCTTTGTAACCGTTTTCTTTTTTTTTATTGTGATAATTGTTTTTAACTCTGTAAAACACTTTGTGTTGCATGTCCTTGCAGGAAAAGCGCTCTACAAATAAAGATCGATTGATTGATTGATATTGTTTCATCGGACGGGAGAAATAAAGTCTCCTCTCATGCAACGAGTGAGAGACAAACTTTAGGCACAATGGAGAATTCTGGCCGGTGGCAACACAGCAGGCCCTGGTGTTGGCAATAAACACGCAGTAAAAGAGAGTGGACAGGTTAAAATGGGCTGGGTCCACTATTATGACGGTGATTATCACCAACAAGACGTGGAGGTGGAACACGACACCTGTCAGCAAAACAACTACAAGGCAGGAAGGACTCTCCTCAAGAACCAGTGGATGGTTTCATGTTTGGCATTTGGGAATTTCAGCATGAAATTGTTCCCTTTGAATGCACAGTAAAGTAGATGTATGAGCAGCTAGTATGAGCTATACAAGATACAAATCCTGCGCATTTACACATGCTCCCAAGAAAAAGACAAAGAAGCGTCTCCTAAACATATTCTTTCTGAGAGAACTTGAGATTTCAATCGTTCTGAGGACAGCAGAGTAAAGGGGATTACTGACAATGCTGACGTCAGAATACAATGTGTCTAATTCCTAGTTGTGATTTAGCAAAGTTAGACAAATAAAGATAATGAATGTATGTTATCTAGCTCTATTTATAATTATGTTTACAGTGAAGGTGGGGAAATGCTTAAAATGTTAAAAATGACAATGAATTCATTTAAATCTGTTCGAGCAGTGGTGTGCAAACTGTGGTATGCGTACCAGCAATGGTACGTGAGCGCTCTCTGGTGGTACGCGGGGAAATTTCATGACTTTCCACATTTTTTCCAGATTTTCACTTTTTTCTTTTTTTTAAACCGGACACATACAATGCATTATATATACAACGTTTCAAATGAAATTCAGGTAACAATAAATACCCCCAATAAGGAATAAACATCTCTTCTGTGTGTTTAAAGCTAATTGAGAAGGCATATATGGCTATATTTTAAAGTTGGTCATCATGGTTGTACTCAGAGAGCTGAACGGTTTCTCAGGTGGTACATAGTATTATAAGTTTATATAACCTTAATTTATAACCTTTTTGTAGCCCAGGACAATGCAGAGGCCTCTTTCAAGAAACAGAACCAGAAGATATCACAAGGGGAATGGATGATTCAGATATATCAAATCCTGACATCCCATTGGCTCAACGTTGAAAAAACTTGCGAAAGTAAGTTCCAGTAAAAATTAATGAAATTTTAAAAACCAAGTCTGATATATATTATATATGTGTGTGTGTACACACACTGAACATGCCTTTTTTTCCCCCAGAACACAACTGCAAACCACAAGATTGGGAAATTAAACCCATAGGTGCATATCCTTTAGTAAGAAGCCATACAACATACAAGTTTTATAGATAAAACTCTGCAATTAAAAACAGGAAGAAAATGGGCATTAATCAAAGGTTCTTTGTTGGCTGTTTGGTTGTCCAACTTAGATTTAAAATTGTTCATATTGAGCTCTGGTTGCTCCCCTTGTTGGCTGACGCAATAATGAACACAAAACACAAGTCAATATTAAACTAACTGCACCAAGACCTGTTCAAAATAGGGGTGTGAGTTCGTTTGTGTTAAGTTTTGGCTGAATAAGGTCCAACCTTGATGGCTCTCATCTGTTTGACATCAACAGCAGATTTAAACTGCATTATGGGATGCATCAAAGTAAGGGCTACTGTACAAGAGTGCAGAGGGGGGGGGGGGGGTTAGATTTCCCACCTTCAATTATGCCTTTTTGCCTGGCCAAGTTAAAACAATTTAAAATTGCAATTTAATAAGCCGACAATCCCACAGAGGAGCGAGTTAACTCAGGGTCAAAAGTATTGTAATTCAAAACAAAAACTTAAAGATGAAATATAAAACTATGAAACTGAAAGCTGAAGTTTTGATATTGAACTTGGGTTGGTGGTGCGGAGGAAATACTTAGGATATTTCAGTTGATCTGCAGGAGGCACAAAAAACACACACACACATCACATGCATCTTGTGCTGTCCATGTTTTATTTAGAAATGAACAATACCAATTTAAAGAGGAAAAAAAACAATAAAAAATAAAAACTTCACATCCTGGCCTTATTAGTATAATTTATGACCTTGTATCAGAGGACACACCTGGCCAATCCCTCTCTATCAATTTTTTGTTTAGTCCCCAGTGTGAAAGGACACCTGTTGTCCCTTCACTAAAACTTTCCCCTCCAGCTGAAGCCAGGCCCACTTCCAGCTGCATTTTATGGCTGCATCCACCTTTTTAAAACATAAAAAGATTTTAACTTTGAGCGATGCGAGTAAGAAGAGTAGCCCATTGGGATGCAGAGTTGGGATTATTGACAGTTAACTTCTCACTTTTGCAGTGACGGTTAAACCCGCAGGAAGCGCTGGTGAATGGTCCATGAAATGAGAGTAACAAATGGTGACAAAAGGTACAGTAGCGACTTAAAATAATAGCTACATAATAGCAACAACTTAGTGGCTTTTTGGTCTAAACACACTGAAGTATACAGCCACTTGTACTTTTCATTCATCTAAGTTTAGAAAATGAAAGTGGTTCTCTGCCTCCATTTCTTTTCAAGATACTGTGTTCATTTAATTAACCTTTTTTTAATTCCATGGTGTGAGTGTCATGTGAATGAGAACTTTTGAAAAGATTATTTTTTTTTTTTAAATAATAAATACATGTTCAGATACTGAAAAGCTAATAGCTATTTCTAAGGGGGGCATTAAATGGCAGATTTTTACCATCATTAACATCCATCCATCATCTATGCCCACTTAGTCCTCTGCAGGGTCACAGGGATCTGCTGAAGCCTGTCCAGCTCTCTTTGGAGGAAAGGCAGGGGTCCACCTGGACAGGTCACCAGTCCATTAGAGGGCCACATGTAGATGAACAACCAGACACACACTCACAATCACTCCTCCAGTTTCAAACCACTAAATAACCTGACATGCATGTCTTTGGACTGTGGGAGGAAGCTGCAGAAAACCCACCCGAGAACAGGGAGAACATGCAAACTCCACAGAAAGGCCTCTGCTGAGGTTCGAACCAGGAACCTTCTGACCAGCAAGCCACCGTGCTGCCCCATCTTAGTAATTTCTACATACTGGTTCATATTTAGACTGTCATTTTTAAATCTCTGGCTAGGGCCATGTGATGTGGTCCTAAATTCAGTGGACATTGTGCTCTGAAAATGGTGATGCTGAAGCAACATACTGTAAAAGTTCATGACGTAGCATTTGCTGGACCTATTTGCTTTGACCCTCCCCTCTGAGTTTCTGTCAACTTGTCTCATCTGTCAGAAATCAATCCTAATTTTGTGAACTTAGAGCACTTTGACAGCTGTCTACTGCAGGTAAGATGCTGACTACTCAGTAGTACTTCACACAACCCTCACTCAAACACTTAAGTTTTAAAAAAAGCAGGTTTAGTTTCATCCTTCTGAAGAGTCAGAAAGGCCTATTCTCATGTGGAGATAGGTACCTAATGTTTCTAAATGTTGCATATTATGGACATTTATGGAAAGAGACGCACTTTAATGTTCAGTGAAATGACTGACACAAAACCATTTTTGAAGACGTTCCCAGAGCTCTATTTCAGGCTTCATGAAAACATGCTGCCACTGAGAATATTATTGAATAAAACTTTTAAATCTACATTTGTAAAGTGGCTTTTCTCTCAACTGATGTATAAACAAAGAATCAATCTTTATTGGTAGAGCACTTGTCCTGAAAGGACATGCAACACAAAGTGCTTTACAGAATACAGTTATCACAAAGAAAAAAAACTGTTACAAATAAAGCCCCTCCCTCCCTCCATACTACACACACACACACACACACACACACACAGAATAGAGACATGTCATGGCACTGAGGATCAAGGAAACACCACCTTTAGGGCCGTCCACACTGGGAGGAGCCAGAGGCTTTATTATCGATTTATTAAAACAGGCACGCTTGGGAAGAGGCGTCCCGGACCACCTTGGGAACCGATGGGGAAGGTGCGTCCGGGACCGCCATGGAGACGGGAGAGGAAGGAGTGTCCATGTGGACCACCATGGCGGAAGAAGCCGGAGAGGACACTCCAAAAGAGGAGTGTCCACTTCGCCTGCTCCGAGGCTTCCTGCCCTTCGACTCGGAGAATGACTCAGCCAGATAGTGAGCCGTACCAAACCGCGAGCTCTGATTGGCGCGCTGGAAACTCTCGGGCCCCCCATGGTTCCCCAAAAGGCATCGGGGCTTCCTGCTGGGACCAAGTCGTGGTGGCTCCATTCTGTCATGTTGTGCTGTGTTAAGGGAGGACCCAGGAGCAGGAGTACAAAAATGAAAAGGGTTCATTTACAAAAACAAAGAACAAAAATCAAAAATCCCAAAAATGCAAAAAGTCAAAATACCGATTATCCAAAAGACACAAAAATACCAAAATACAAACTTAACTTCTTGAAACCTGGTGAGGAGAAGGACGACGAGAGGGAAACAGGCTGAACAGCAAGACACGCCATAAAGACTAAATGGAGCCACAGAGAACAGGAGAAATGACAAGACTTAAATACACAGAGGAACAGACGAGAGGCAGGTGCAGGGAATCAAGGTAACAAGAGGGAGGAAGAAAGCAGAGCACAATGAAGACAAGACAGACTTTTCAAAGTAAAACAGGAACCACTACAGACAGGGAGAGACACCAACTTGACACAGACATACACACACAGGGCTGCCATGGCCGACCAGGCCATGACAAATCCTTTCTCAAAATTTTTCCCAAAGTTGCAAATATTTTTAGTTCGTGGGAAAACTTGAGTTGCACTCGTACAAAACTGTTCGTCCATTAATATCAAATGATGTGAATCATGAGGAAAGGAAATATACCAGTGTCAATAAACACCCCAGTACAAATGTCTTCTCCACTTTGCTTTCCTTTCATTTGTTGAGGTCTATTTACTGAGCAGTTTGAATGTTCTGAAAGTACTAGTGATGGATAGATGTTTGACTTTCACCTCATTAGAGAGAGGACCTCATTCTACTACCCCTCGGAAACAAGTACAAATGCATGATGAGGATCAGATGGAAGATCCAACCCTCTCTGTCGTCAGAATATTGCACAGGTTGTAGATGTCTATGTCATATAGCACTGTTGATCTAGATGTGCAGCTGGGAGGCACTGATCCATGTTGGCTCTCTCCACTACAGAGTGGTAATCATCAGTAGAGTAGAGGTCTGGAAACAAGCATAATTTTGGGTCGACCGCTTGGTACTCTGTCATTCTTTGATGGTCGGATGACATGAATCCCACACGGAGATGGTCTCATCAAGTTCATCCCAGCAAAACAAAGATAAAGACAAGTCAACTCATGTCAAACTACTTGAAGTGATAATGAAAAAAGACAAGCAATGTTTCTTCTGTCCAAATATGCACTGTCAATCAAACCCTGAGGGTTCCTTCCTGAGTAAACCCACCAACTTTCTATTGTCTGATTTTTTGTGTTTGATCCTTCGATGTAGCTGTCGGTAGATGAGTCTTCGTGCACATCCCAATGCAGAAAACACTGAAAGTCTCTTACTCTGACATTCTCGGTGACCCTGTCACTTTTGATAATCCTAGGAGAGTCGCCGAATCTCCCAACTGCCTTGATGTTGTGGCCTCCAACAATTGTTAAATCACTGCTTGTAGTAAATGTATTCATCCAAATTATTTTACTTGAAAAGCCTGTTAATACAGATACCAAATGGGTTCTGTTTATTATGCGAGTCCAACTAATAAATGTTATTTGGCCCTTTAGTGAAGTAGCTGCGGCGATCGAGACGTCTTGTTCTCCTGAGTTCAAGACCTTTTGGGTCCAGTTCTTGTAGAATTAAACGGATGTCTTCTATCCATACATTTATGCACTTCTCGATGCACTTTGTCACATCCTGTCATCTCGGCCTGACTGTTATGTATGCATGTCTATTTACATGCCCGATTGTGCTGCACTCGATTCTACTGCCTTGCCTGTGTTGTGATGTGTTAAGCCTATTGGTTAAGCCTATTCATTCAATCATTCTGTTCGTGCTTTCTGGTTGTTGTAGCTGCTCTCGCTAGTTGAAGTAAAGTGAAGTTGCAATGTGAAATGGTTTCATGCCTCGTAATTCTAGGACATAATACTGACGTCTGACATCTGGGTAACGTAATGCGTCACTTCCTGTCGGTGGTTTGAATGGTGAACGGTGGAGAGGGACGTCAATGGCAGTGAACGTTCAGATTTGAATTGACGTCTATAGACGTTAATGGCAGTGAATGAGTTAAACAGCATGTTAAGCCGGGCATACACTGTGCGACTGTCGGCTCGTTTTGAGCCGATTTTCCAGTCGTGCGAGTATTTTTGGATCGGGCCGAATTTCGACCCTATCGTGGGTCGTGCTCCGTGCAGTATACGTGGGGTAACGACGAGAGATCAACACCTCCCGACGAGCTCCCGATCACAAGTCGTGTGCTCGCAAGGAAATCAAACTTGTTTGAAATCCTGGTCGCTCCTCCTGAAGGTATCGCACAGTAGAAGCAGTAGGTGCGTTTGAGATGAACTGCGCCTCGCCTGGCGAGTAGACGAGATCAGGCGGCCGCAGCAGGAGGTGGAGACAAAAAGCTGCAGTCAAGTCGGACAGTTTCCAGCACATACAGGTGGAGACACTTACTTTAGATCACCTGTATGTTAGTTTGCAGACCACGTTCTTAGATAAAGTGTCCTCGATCGCTGATTGAAGTTAAAATAAAAGTGATCCTCCTGTTTCATGAAACGTGTTCTTATCTGCATTGTGCGCCGACCGCCGGTGATCGATTCTGCGCAGGCCTGGCTCATTTCGAACGCACCCTTAGGTGCGTTATGAACGTATAGTGTAAGCAGTCAAGTCGCATCAGAGCATCGGGCCGTACAGTGTGAGAGCATTACTCGTGGGCTGCGAACTTTTGAACTCAGCGATCTAGTCGTGCAGTGTGAGATAGGGCTGACTCAAACGATTTAAAATATCACACAGTGTATGCCCGGCCTTAATCAGGTTCGCAAGACAGCCTTTTTTCATCTCCGAAATATCGCCAAGATTAGGAGCATCCTCTCCCAGGGTGATGCTGAAAAATTAATACACACATTTGTTCGTTCTAGACTGGATTATTGTAATGCGTTGTTAGCAGGATGTCCGAAAAGCTCGCTGAATAGTCTCCAACTGATCCAGAATGCAGTAGCGAGGGTGCTGACATGAATCCATAAGCGAGATCACATCTCTCCTGTGTTAGCCTCCCTCCATTGGCTCCCCATGACATTTCGAATTTAGTTGAAAATTCTGCTTCTCACATATA
The DNA here is from genome assembly GCA_018398805.1 of Hirundichthys speculiger. Classification (NCBI taxonomy): domain Eukaryota; kingdom Metazoa; phylum Chordata; class Actinopteri; order Beloniformes; family Exocoetidae; genus Hirundichthys; species Hirundichthys speculiger. The sequence continues at coordinate 2,226,548 of JAGFBZ010000430.1, forward strand.
AGGCCCTTAATGGCCTAGCTCCTCGTTATTTACAAGACCTGATAGCACGTTATGCTCCTAATAGAGCTCTCCGCTCTCAGAGTGCAGGATTACTTATTGTTCCTAGAATATCTAAACATAGATTTGGAGGATGGGCCTTCTGCTACCAGACACCTTTTTTATGGAACCAGCTACCAATTTGGGTTCAGGAGGCTGACACCACCTCCAATCATTAAAACTAAATTGAAAACATTTTGGTTCAGTAAAGTTAGTCTAAACAATAGTGTGTAAGGGCTGTTAGTTATAACTATCATCATAGGAGCTAAGACTAGAGTAGGCTCGTCTCAATCAAAGCTTCGTCATAGTTATGCTGCTATAGGCCTACGCTGCAGGGGGACACCAACATGATCTGCTGAGTGGTGTCTCCCCTTCCTTTCCCTTTCCTCCTCCCTTCTTTCCCCTCCAGATCATTCCATAGTTAATTAACCCTTTAAGCGCCAAAGTCGCAATATTGTGACAAGCAACATTGCTGAAAAAAACAGGCTGTATCTATAAATGTGGTGCCGAATCGTGTCACTACTTTTCACCAGGAGATAGGAGACATGTGTGCCTGTAATCTGAGTAGAGTTTTTGGGGGTGGTGCCATTCAAAGTTTCAGAGAAAAATAGTTTGCAAAGCACCCTCCGTCGCAGAGATGGGGTGGCGCAGCAGCGGTAGAAGTGCTGAGCGGAGCGAGAGCAGAACATAACACTGCAAATATGGGTAAATGTAGCGGGGATGAAAACACACCTCTAATGGCGGTGGAGATGGCGTTCACCACCGCACCACAAATCACGGCGGCAATGATTATAATGATGATGGCTGGGAATTCTTGAGAGGAGAGGAAAAATATCTCAAGTGGATCCCAAATTTTGATGAGCCTGTTGGTTATTGTGGAGACGATCTGACATATTTTGAGCCACTTGATTTCATCTCTCTTTTTTTGAATGATGAATTCTGGAGGCTCATCACCCGTGAAACATCCGTCAGTGTGGAGTAGGTCTTTGTGCTGTGCCTTGCAATGAAAGATACCACACACTGAAAAACTACAAGCAGTGCCATCTTGATCATTGAAGGTCTTTGAAAATAATACAATTCCATATGGCCGCCAAACAGTGCTTAAAGATTATACAAATTGGATCAGTGAATTTATTTCTATCAAAAATTTTATTTCATACTGAATATATTTCACATTGACTGTTGAAAGTATTCCCTTATCTCAAACCGCTCAACTATAGCCTTTTGAAATCTTTATAAGAAAATTAACATTTTCCAATATGGCCGCCACCTGTTGATGTCACAATATGTAAATTAGTTGACAATTTACTTACAGCCCAAATTTTGCTTCAACAATATTCCTCAATTATAGTATGCCTTTATCTCAAACCACTTTCAAATTGCAGCCTTTTGAAATCTTGAAAACAAAAATGGATGTTTTCTATGCCTGCCACCTGGTGATGTCACAATAATCAAATTAGATGACAAATCTACTTCCATCCCAAATTTTGGTTCATACTGAAGATATTTTTCATTTACAGTATCCCTTTATCTCAAACCACTTTAAAGTTATAGCCTTTTGAAACCTTGATATCAAAATTGAACATTTCCCAATATGGCCGCCACCTTGTGACGTCATAATATGCAAATTATTTGAATAATTTCACTCCTATCACAAACTTTGACTCATACTGAACAATTATCTCATTGACAGTATACCTCTATCTCAAACTGCTTTCAAGTTATAGCCTTTTGAAATCTTGATATCAAAATTGAATATTTTCTTGAAAAAACTCCGGCGCCTAAAGGGTTAAGAGCACCTTGTTACTGTAGCTGTGCTCCATTTTTTTTTCTGTAGTTTGTTGTGCTGCCCCCCCCCCCCCCCCCCCCCCCCTTTTCTTTCTGTATGATTGCAGGCCAGAGTTTCCTGAGTTGCATGCTGACTTGCAGTTTCATCCTCTGTCCATAAACACCAATGAACACCACGCATATAAAAGTCTGAGAAAGTTTGAGCAATACTGAAAGTACCTTCATTTGTGGTTAACAGAACGATGAAATACTCTTTTTTAATCCCACTTTGACATGTAGGTTGCAGGAGAGGTTTATAACAATAATTAGTATTAGGCAAAAACAATCACAAATAACAAATAACAGCTTGTCACTATTTTCACCATGTTTAATTATTGGTTAATTTAACAACAACGAAGCAAAAAAGTACAAAAAATAACCTGAGCAATACTAATAACCCCATAATAAAAGGGCTTTTAAATCTATTTTTATCAGAAATAAATTGAAGCATCACTTCCAATATGGCTTTATCAGTTTCTCAGCTTATCATAGAGGATTTTTCTTTCAATCCTCTTTGCATTCACTTAGCAAACAGCTCTCTTCCACCACAGCATTTCACTCACATAAAGGTCTTAACTTAGACGAGGGCAATCCAGAACCTTGATTTTAATACTTTTCAGCCATTCTGGAGATGTACTGGTGTGCTTCCAGTTATTGTTCTGTTTTTACAACCCATTTTCAACCAAGCATTAGCTGTCAGACAGATGCCATCACGTTTGCCTCTAGAATACTCTGGTATACAGAGAAGTGCAGGTCCACTCAGATCCTTTGAATGGAAAACAAGCCCAAATCATCACCTCTCCACCACCGTGCTTGAAGGTGGTGTAAAGTGTTTCTGTTGAAATGTGTCACTTTATCCAAACATAGTGCTGTCCGTTAAGGACAAAACCCCTCTCTGCCCTCATTTGTCCAGGGGACATTGTTCCAGAAGTCTCGTGGTTTGCTCAGATGCAGCTTTGCAAGCCTCAGACAGAAGATCTTTACTCCTGGTAACCCTTCCAAACAAACTGTACTTTTTTGTTTTCTTCTAATTGTGCTGTCACAGTCAGAGACCTGTAGAACTGTTGCTTATCTCTTTGCCTATTGGCATAGTGTTAACACACACCTGAATGCTCCAGACCAGCAAACTGCAAAATTGTCAGCTTTTATAGAGGTCTGCAAACCTGCTGATGATTAGAAGCTTTATGTCCCTAATCATAAAGTCCTAAAATCCTAATTTTATCATATTGTCAATTCCTTGAAAATTATTACAATGCAATCTGCCGCACAGCTCCACCATATGTCAGAATGAAACAGGAAATGACAAATAAAACCCCCAAAAGTGGACAGAAACATATTGAAAACCACAAGTTTGTGATTCACACCTGCACACCAAGCAAGAAAAAGATCTAATGGCATAACAAGGACAGAGGAACCAACATGTCAAGAATAATAATCACAGACAACAAATAAAACTCATTGGCTATCTTAACAATAAATTGATTTTTAAAGGTGTTCAGAATGATGGGTGCCGGAAAACTGCAACACAATGTTTTAAACCTATACTCACTGAATACTTGATGATCGCTGTGTCCATTAGTGCATAGCCTGCTGGTCCTGTTAACTTACTGTGTTTTCAACCTCCTACCTGCTGGTGAATTTAGGTGCCCTTGTATTTGCAGCCCCTGCTGAAAGACAGGTCCTCCGTGGACTCACCTGCATTACTCATTACAGTGTCTGAGGACGCAGGGGACCACCTGTGACACTTACAAATGACTTGCTTTTGCAGTTTGCCTCGGGCTGAGCTGTAGCTGGGCCTAACCAGATGGGCTGTGATCGACTCTCACATGAGGCAATACACATTTCTACTGCGTCCACGGCCCAGGAGACCTGTTTACTTTTACACACGTTATAAGGTGAAAGAAATGAATTATTACACGAGTGACTTGAATTTGAATTTTTTTTTCTTTTTTTTAAAGATTCAGACACAGTTTATCTACCTTTATGGTAGGCATGTCTTTTTTTAATCTTTTTATAATCTTATATTTTTTCTTAACTATTGTTGAATGGCAAAGTAAAATGTCTTTTTAGACATGTTCCTCTTTGTATGAAAAAACATAATTGGAAAAAAAATATGAGGTCATTGTGTTAAGTATTAGAAAATAAATCATCAGAGAAACAACTTTTTTCACCACGCCATTATTTATTTAACAAAAATAAAGCCAAAAAACCACATAGACAGGACTAAAGACTGTCTGACTGAGTCCACAGAATTTCTGGGGATAAATTAGTTCAGTATTGTTAATCAACAGTCCTTGATGAATTGATGCAGACCATCATGAAAGCTGACATTTTGGCAGTTTGCTTGTCTGGAGCATACAGGTGTGTGTTAACACAATGCCAAGAGGGAAAGACATAAGCAATGGTCTCAAAGAGACAATTGTTGCTGAACAGCTGTATGAAAAGGGTTATAAAACCATTTTTAAACAGTTAAGATGCTGTTGTGAGACTCTGTGTGCTGTTTGGAAGAGTAGCTATTCTGTCTAAAAACCATGCCATAATACTGCATCTGAACAAACCTTAAGAGTGCCTTAATGTCCAAAACCAAATGCTGCATTTCTGTAGAAACACCTCAGACCTGCTGTCAAGCATGGCAGTAGAGGGGGATGGTTTTGGACTAATTTACAGCCACAGGACCTGGGCACCTTGCAGTATTTGAGTTGGTCATGAACTCCTCTGTATAGAAGAGTATTCTAGAGTCTGTACAACAGCTAAAGCTTGTTCGGAGCTCAGTATCCATCAGTAAAATGCTCTGAAGCACTTCAGCAGATCTACATCCGAATGGCTCAAAAATGAAAGAATCATCTTGGGAAAATCCAGGCAGACACCCTGTGGACCTGTGGCCTAAGAGAGCTGTCTGTAGGCGAATGTCCAAAAACCTCAATGAATTAAAGCAACCTGGTAAAGAATAACAGGCCAAAATTCCTCCACAGTGAAAGACTGATAAAGGCAACAGGAAACACTCACAATTTAATGTTGTTGCTGCTAAAGGTAGATCTACAAGTTACTGAGTCATGGAGGTACCTAGCTCTTTTTTTCCCCTTTTTTGGCTTTATTTCAGTGAAATAAACAATGGCATGGATGTATGTTGGTGTTTTTTCTATATATTTGAAAATATATATTTATATATATTATATATATATATATATATATATATATATATATATATATATATATATATATATATATATATATATATATATATATATATATATATATATTTGTCTAATGCTAAGACCCACCACAGTCAGATGATTTTAATTAAGATTTTTTTTTTACAAAGTATCAGAGGATTAAAAGACAACATGGCTATATTTCCTTACACTCAGTGGCTGTAAATCAGAGGTATAAATCAGCATTATAAAACAAACAAACAAAAAATCCTGGTTCGGGGGATTTTTCACGTGTCTTTGATAAATCCCACCCTTCTTCTTGAAAAATAAAACAAATCTGGATGGAAAACAAAGAGAGAAGATACATGACAGTAATCCATGCTGGAGATGGGAGCTGATGCAATAGGTGAGCGAATGTAAACGCTGCAGTTATTGGGGTGGCGTTAATCCCCCAGACATGGCAGCGGAGCATGCATCAATCACAGCCATGTGTATCCAGAGGTGAGCCAACAAGCATTAACCTTGAACCAGAAGTCATCGTCTGTCTGCTCTACCCCGATGACCACAAGACACGCTAAACACAATGTCCACACTCAAAAATACAAGCTAGAGCCAGATGGAGTGAACCTGGAGCTCTTTGCTGGTGCAGTCACAAAAGAAAGAGGCTGTTACATTGAAAGTTGGAAGGGCGACATTAAGACTTTAAACTTTAACACCTACTCCTACTGATACTGCTTAATTTAGTTATTTTTTTCTGTTTCTGAATTTCTGAAAAGATTTTTTGACCATTTTCACAATTTATTTTCGTAACTATATGTTAACAATCAGCAGGTTAATCATTAAGCCATACTCTTTTCATTCAGTTACGGTGCTGTCAGCAGTATTGGTTAGGATCAAGTGCAGAGATTTGAACATCTTCAGAAATACAGTAAGGTAATTCTCTAAAATCCCATTTTTAGTGTTATGTCTCATTCTTCCTGTAAGACCGTCTCAAGATGTACAACAGTACAGAGTTGTTTCTGCATTCTGTGTTTCAGGAATTCTCCACAGAGTCTCTGTTGTGGTCAGGTCAGGACTAGACCAGTTTGGTACCGGGACTAGGGAAGTCTGGTTCCCAGAGACATCAGGGCTACGTCCTGTGGAAAAGCCTCATTTAAGCTTTCTTTTGTTGTACTTTAGAGTGTAATGCTATGTACTGTTTATGTCATCTATTGATGAATGACTATTCTCATCGCAGTGCCTGACAGCATGGAGGTCGTATGTGTCTTGATTATGTTCTCCTGCCTTTTAACCATGCTCTCCTCCTTGCTGATGGTACTTCTGTATGTCCGTTATCAGTCTCCTGTGTGGTCATATGTGAATTTTTCTTTTCACCATGTTTGAATATGGACACGTGACTATGATTTGAAATCCACAAGTCTTCGCTCAGTGTATGGCTGATGAGGGAGGAGGGGCTGAACCGAAGATTAAATGTCAGATCCAGAAAGCCTTAATGATATGGCAGACAAGTGGCTTGTTTGCCAGCTCTCTTTTGGTCCCACTTTCACAAATGCCTTTTGAGAGTTTAATACCAGAGAGATGACATCGAGAGCTGCAGAGACAGAATAAATTAGTCAATGAAATTTAACATCAAGCATTAGAAGAGATTGATAATGAGTCATCAAGGTCATGAGCAATTCATTGTTACTGCATCTGGGTACAACTGCTTCCACCAGCTCTCCCAACTGGCCAGTGGTTGCATTATAACCCTAACCCTAACCCTAATGTTCTCTTCTCCAATATTCTTACCTTACCAAACCCAGAGCTCATTTGCGCAGAAAAATGTGGGTGGTCTTTAACTGATACAATTTCCACATTTAATTTGAACTAAAAGGCAGTATGTTTTATGTCCAAAGACAAAAAGGTACCTCAACACCTTACCCTGTCTACAAAAGGTAATGTTGCCCAGGGAACTGCTGGAAAAATGCCACCATGTTTCGGCAAACTCAACCACATACAGGGATTGTTTGACCGCTTTGTCCTGCAGATTACATTTTTCTAGCGAAAGAACTTTTTGTCTTGTGGCTATTTTAGAAAATACTAAAGTCACTTTATAGTTTAGATTTAATCATGCTTCCTCAGCAAGCAACATCAGATAGGCTCCCACACCTTATCAGTGTGGGCAGGCAAAGGAATCATTTCAAGCATCCGAAGCCTGCCGAGAGAAGAAGGGCTCATTCATGGCTGCAATAGCAGACGTTCAGCAATTAGAGGAAGCCTTAAAAGGAAAATATAGATATTCAGGAGGGAAAGGAGAAAAAAAAAACTAAGAATCTCATAAAATTTCAAGAGCAGATGAGGATGATAAGCTCCTGCAGCACTGTTTGATGCCTTGGACTGCCAAACAGCTTTTGATTTCCTGCTAAGTTATATAAATGATGTTCAAACATCAAAATTCAATAACTCCCTTTGAGATTAATGTTATTATGTTTTCATTTAAGTGGGAGTGCTTTTATCCTGTCAAAAATAAAGTTAAAAACTTTTATTATTATTAGAACAATTATCGCTGTGTTAGGTTTTATATGTTATTCATCAGAAAAATAATCTGATTGCATTTTCAATGGATGGAAGGGTGGACCTCTCAGACATTTTCATAAAGCTATCAAACAAACCTATTTGATATCTCACATCAACTTAAATAAGGTTCATTACTGACTGATATAAAAAATAAAGGCTCCTTGAACTGATGGAAATACATGCATCAGAATTACTAACTGAAAAAATGCATTCCTTAATGACAATAAAAAATAATGGACAGGTCATAATGTACTGACACAAGTTAGACTTGTCTGTATAAATAAACTGAAAAAGTTCACTCCATAGTAACAAAAAATTATGTTTAAAGGATTTTGGCTTGTGGTTCCATTCAAATGAACGCCTTTAATTAAAGTAAATGAGGTTCAGTAGTTTTTTTTTTTGATCTCATGGAAGCTTTAGATGAGAGTGATGATGGCGAGGGGAGGGGAAGAGAGGGGAGGGGAGTGGAGGAGAGGGGAGGGGAGTGGAGCCTTGCTCCTGGCTTGCTCACATTAGCTCATGTTAGCTCACGTTAGCTCACGTTAGCTCATGTTAGCTCATGTTAGCAAGATTTCAAAACTCCGTGGAAGAGATGGTTATGTTTCAGGTGGCTGATCAGGTTTGACGTATTAAAGCTTGTGCTATTTTTCCCTCCTTCACTTGGAGCATTTGTTACAAATAACCAGCAAACTATCTTCCTCTGAAACTTTAAAGTTCCATACGATCGCTGCCATGTTTTTTTTCTTTTTAGGGCACTTTGCTGCTTTCAAGGTGTAACGTAAATTCCTCCGTTCCCTCGTTTGCTAGTCGTTCTTTCGGCCTTGTCTATTTTTTCTATTTTGTATGTGTAACTTGTGGAAAAATACTGCGAATATCAATTCAAGTCAGCAACTACCAAAATTATGACCGAGTTAACAAGTTGTTTTCTGTCATGAGGGGGTATTCTTGATTTTCCTTATTAAGTAATCGTTTTTCTGATTATGCCGACGTCACTTGAACATAACATTCACTGCTGGTCATTTAAGACTCAGAGGGAGTGAGGCACTGCTGTGTTGACAAAAATATATATATATATATGTTATCAGGGCTATTCGTCATGATATCGGACTTATCGGGATGACATCATAATTTCCTGTTATCGGCCCGATAGTTATCGGGTCAATAATTATCATGCACCCCTAAATACATTGTTAAGGAACTTTCCACTGTCTTGGCCTCTCCGCTGCCGTTGCGGGGGGAGGGGGTCTCCAAAGGTTTCCAAAGGTCTCCAGCGGGCAGGTCATAGCTCGGGGTTTGGTCCGGCCCGCTTCCTAGCAGAACTCCCCTCCGAGCCAGCTGGGAGGACACCTAGGACACCCTCCAGGATGAGGTTCAGATCTTTGACGACATCTACCACCAACTCACGTGACCTGCAGGGGTCACCTGATGTGAGTTGGTGGATTTTTGTCTATGACTTTTGTCTATGACTTCATCCTGAGGCGACCCAGCTCTTCCACCTGCCTTACTTTGTGTCAATGCACAACGACCTCAACAGACTGAGGGGGAGGCTGGTGGCCTTGAAATCTCCCGATTCCAGGGCGGTCGACGACGACACGCTTGTTCCGGGGTGGCCCCGGGCGATGTAGAACCCGAGCAGCCTGAGACCAGGGTTATAATAGTTTTGGATTTTCCATTCGTTTTAGTTTTTATTTCATTTTTAGTTTAGTTTTTCAAATTCAGTTAGTTTTAATTAATTTTTAGAGCAGTTTTGCTAGTTTTAATTTTTTTCATTTTGAAATACTTAGTTTTAGTTTAGTTTTTATTAGTTTCAGTGTTAGTTTTAGTTTTATTTTGTAAATTAGGGTTGTAATTTTGGTTGGAGTGAAGCACTGAACTTTTTGAAGGCTATCGAATCACATAGTCGTGTTCACATTCTGGTCTCAATAAACATATTTATCAATGCGTCTTCCCTCTTGTGGTGTTCCTGCGTATTTACTGACCAGCAGCTATCTGGTCTCCATGGAAACAGTCCATTATAGTTGCAGTTTTTTCCCGTTCCTTCCCAACGCTGACTGGCCTGCAGCTGTAGCTTCTCTTTCCAGGGGGCTAGCTTAGGCTAGCTTATCCAGCTAGTCTTGGTCCAGAAAACAACGTGGCCTTTATTGACAACTGGCCGGATTTTTGGGGAAAGCCTGGTCTGATTAGAAGAGACGGCATTCATCCCACCGAGGATGGTGCAGCTCTTATTTCTAGTAATCTGGCCGATTCTCTTAGACGCTCCCCCTGACAATCCAGGGTGGAGGCCAGGATGCAGAGCTGCAGTCTTACACGCTTCTCTGCTGCTTCTGGAGGACCGTCCCCGTCCACTAAAGATAGAGAAATTAACTTTATAGCTGCTAGTGCTAACATGGTGCCGAACAAAAACATAGAATTGGTGTCAATTCCCCGTCCTCCAAAAGTCTACTTAGCGCGCTGTGATAGAGGCGTTAACCAAAATAATTTGATAAAAATAAAAACTGTCAGACACGTGGAGCCAAGAGAACTTGTAATTAGATGTGGACTACTGAATGTGAGGTCTCTTGGCTCTAAGTCTCTGTTAATCAATGATCTTATTACTGAGACTCGTTGCGATGTCTTCTGCTTATCAGAAACATGGCTACAAGAGGGAGAGTATGTGAGCTTAAATGAGGCTACGCCACCAGGTTATAATAATTATCATATTCCCCGGAGTACGGGTCGAGGTGGAGGAGTAGCAGCTGTCTACAACTCCAGCCTGCAAGTAAAAACAAAACCCAAATGTAATTATAATACATTCGAAAGCCTCACGCTTAGTCTAACTTTTCCAAATTGAAGGTCAGAAAAGTCAGTCTTGTTGGTAGTGGTGTACCGGCCACCTGCTGGTGCTTATCTGGAGTTTCTGTCTGAGTTCTCTGATTTTTTAGCTGGTTTAGTGCTCAGCTCAGACAAAGTCATCATAGTGGGTGACTTTAACATCCACATGGATGTTGACAATGACAGCTTTAAATTAGCCTTTACATCTCTCTTAGATTCATTTGGCATCTCACAAAAAGTGAAAGAACCGACTCACTGCTTTAATCATATCCTGGATCTGGTTCTCACCTATGGTATAGATACTCATCACTTGTTAGTGTCGCCGCTGAATTCTTCTCTTCTCTCGGACCACTTTTTAGTTACATTCGAGTTCAGCATTTGTGGCATTAAAACAGGAAATGAAACGTGTCATTACAGCAGATGTCTTTCTGAAGATGCTGTGAATAATTTTAAGGAGGTCATTCTCTCTCATCTCCCTATGGTGGAATATGATAGAATAGCTGAGGGCACCGACCTGAATCTTACTCCGGCAGACTTTGATCACCTTGTTAACAATACTGCCGATATGTTACATTCCGCCTTGGATGCGGTCGCTCCTCTGAGGAAGAGGGTTTCTTATCTTAGGAGCTCAGCTCCCTGGTATAATTCACATATTCGCATGCTGAAGCAGAATGCACGTAAAATGGAAAGGAGGTGGTACTCCTGTAAATCTGCGGACTCCCATCGTGCCTGGAGAGATAGCTTAATAGTCTACAAAAGAGCCCTACGCAGAGCTAGAACATCTTATTATTCTTCGCTAATAGAAGAGAACAAACATAACCCACGTTTTCTGTTCAGCACTGTAGCCAGGCTGACAAAGAGTCACAACTCTGTTGGTCCATGCATTCCTGCTACTCTCAGTAGTGAAGACTTTATGAGCTTTTTTAGTGGGAAAATAATCAAAATTAGAGATGAGATCGGCCAGGCCCAGCTGTCGGCGGCTGTGGACATCCCTGCAGCTTCGTTGATTTCTTCCGTTTCTGATTTGACTCTGGACTGTTTTTCTCCTGTGGGCCTCTCTGAGTTGACCTCAACTATCAGTAAAGCTAAACCATCTACATGTCTGTTGGATCCCATCCCAACTCGACTGTTCAAGGATGTCATGTCCTCTATTGGTATATCAATTTTGGATCAGATTAACCTATCTCTACAATTAGGATATGTGCCACAGGTTTTTAAAGTTGCAGTCATTAAACCTTTGCTCAAGAAACCATCCCTTGACCCGGACATCTTGGCAAACTATAGACCAATATCCAACCTTCCATTTATCTCTAAAATTCTGGAAAAAATAGTTGCTAGCCAGTTAGGAGAACACCTGCATAGAAATGATCTATTTGAGGTCTTTCAGTCAGGGTTTAGAACTCATCATAGCACAGAAACTGCACTGATTAGAGTCTCCAACGACCTCCTCATGGCCTCAGACAATGGATTAGTTTCTGTCCTTGTTCTGCTGGACCTCAGTGCTGCTTTTGATACTGTAGATCACGGCCTTTTGCTGCACAGATTAGAGCACACTGTTGGAATTAAAGGGACAGCATTAGGCTGGTTTAAGTCATACCTATCTGACAGGTTCCAGTTCGTCCATGTTAGTGACGTTTCTTCTACACGGACTAGGGTCTGCTATGGCGTCCCACAGGGTTCAGTTCTGGGACCAATCCTTTTCACTTTATACATGTTGCCCTTGGGAAAAATTATCCAGAGCCATGGCATAAACTTTCATTGCTACGCTGATGATACGCAGCTGTACTTATCTATGAAACCAGAGGAAACAAAACCTTTGGCTAAACTTCAAGGGTGTCTTAATGACATTAAGTCCTGGATGTCCTCTAACTTTTTGCTTCTAAACTCGGATAAAACAGAGGTTATTGTCTTTGGTCCCAAACACCTGAGGAATGGATTGACTGGATTTACGCTGGCTTCCAGCACAGTTGTGAAAAACCTTGGAGTTATTTTTGATCAGGATATGTCATTTAAGCAGCATATTAATCAGGTTTGCAAGACTGCCTTTTTTCATCTCCGAAATATTGCCAAGATTAGGAGCATCCTCTCCCAGGGTGATGCCGAAAAATTAATCCACACGTTTGTTAGCTCTAGACTGGATTACTGTAATGCGTTGTTAGCAGGATGTCCAAAAAGCTCGCTAAATAGCCTTCAATTGATCCAGAACGCAGCAGCGAGGGTGCTGACAGGAATCCGCAAGCGAGATCACATCTCTCCCGTGTTAGCCTCCCTCCATTGGCTTCCCGTGAAATTTAGAATTGAGTTTAAAATTCTGCTTCTCGCATATAAGGCCCTTAATGGCCTAGCTCTGCGCTATTTACAAGACTTGATAGCATGTTATGCTCCTAATAGAGCTCTCCGCTCTCAGAGTGCAGGATTACTCGTCGTTCCTAGAATATCTAAAAGTAGGTTTGGAGGACGGGCCTTCTGCTACCAGGCACCTTTTTTATGGAACCAGCTACCAGTTTGGGTTAAGGAGGCTGATACTATCTCCATTTTTAAAACTAAATTGAAAACATTTCTGTTCAGTAAAGCCTACAGTTAGTCTAATCTATAGTGTGTAGGGGCTAATAGTTATAACTATAGTTGTAGTAGTAAGACCTGAGTAGCTCGTCTTAATCACAGCTTCGTCATAGTTATGCTGCTATAGGCCTACGCTACAGGGGGACACCAACATGATCTGCTGAGTGGTGTCTCCACTGTTCTTCTCCTTTTTCTTCCCTTTCTTCCTCCTTCTTCCTTTCTCCCCTTCCTCCTCCTCCAGCTCATTTATAATTATTTGGGAGCACCCTGTTACTGAAACTGTGCTCCATTTTCTTCGCTTTCCTGTGTTTGTTGTGCTGTTTCTGCCCCCTTTTCTCTTTGTGTATTTGCAGGCCAGAGTTTCCTGGGTTTCATGCTGACTTGCAGTTCCATCCTCTGTCCATCCCGGGGTTCTCCTCCACCTGTGTTTGGGTGCCGACTGGCGTGGTGATCGGCGACCTGGTCCTCTGGCCATCTCATCCCAGTGCTGCTGCCTCCATCTGTTTATATTTATATATTGCATCCTTTTGTTTGAAATCCTACCCTTCTCTTTTCTTAAACCCAAACCCCCTCCTCCTCCCCCCTCCTCCCCCTTTTCTCGCACACACCTCACCTACACCCCACCCGCACATTACTGATACTCAAGAGCCTATCACGGCTCATTACGCTGACCACACGCCCAAGGGCCCTCCATAGCCCGTTTGCATTCACCCTACAACAATTCCACTACTTCTTTATTATTATTTTTTACTTTTTCTGTCCTACATCCTCTTTCTGTCCTCCATCTTCTCTCTGTCCTACATCCTCTCTCTGTCCTGTCTCCCCTCTTTTCTTTCTCTACCCGGCTGGCCTTCGGCAGGAAGGTCCCCCCATATGAGCCAGGTCCTGCTCAAGGTTTCTTCCTCTTAAAGTGGAGTTTTTCCTTGCCACTGTTTGGTATAAAGGTTTTTTTTCTCCCTACGTGGGAGTTTTTTACCTGCCATTATCATTGATTGGATTTAATTATATAATCTTAGTTGATGATATTTGCTCGGGGGTCATGCTCTGGGTCTCTGTAAAGCGCCTAGAGACAATTGTCATTGTAACAGACGCTATATAAATAAAATTGAATTGAATTGAATTGAATTGGTTAGCCTTCTTTCCAGGAGGCTAGCTTAGGCTAGCTTATCTAGCTAGTCTTGGTTAGCCTTCTTTCCAGGGGGCTAGCTTAGGCTAGCTTATCCAGCTAGTCTTGGTTAGCCTTCTTTCCAGGGGGCTAGCTTAGGCTAGCTTATCCAGCTAGTCTTGGTTAGCCTTCTTGTGTGAGCTTTTCAAATGGACTTTCAGATTCGTGGTGGGTTTTTTTCTCCTTGAGAAGTATTCCACACATTGTATCTCCTGCTTCTACAACAAGGCACTTATTTTTATCGTTAACACAGTCATAGTCAAAGAAATCCCAAATAGGACTGTGCCGCTTTCTCCCAACTTTTGTCGCAGCCATCACTGCTGATCACTTTTTTTTTTTTTTGAGGTCATTGTTGTACAGCAGAGCAAAATTAATAGATTTCAAACATTTATGAGAAAAAAAATTACAAACACAAAAACGAAGGACGTTCTTGACATTATTATAGTTAATAATAGTTCGTTTTATAAACAAATAATACAGTTTCAGTTAGTTATCGTTTTTTTTTTTTAAAACTTGTTTTTATTTTATTTCAGTTAAGGAAAAATATTTTTTCAATTCTAGTTTTAGTTATTTTGTTGGTTTTCCTTAACGATAATAACCTTGCCTGAGACTCAGTCCTCTCTGGAGCCCAAGCAGCTGCAGCCTCAGCCCTCATCCTGCCGCATCTAGATCCGCTAGCGCCGCCACAGCAGGAGGTGCAGCCGTCCGAGATGCTATGTCCTTGCTACGTTCTTTTTTTTTTTGGTTCCCCGTCTTTAGGCGCCCTCCCTGCTCTGTTCCCCTTTCTTGATTTGTCTTGTTGTTCGTTGGACCGTCCTGGAGCCGGTATTTTAGGGGGAGTACTGTCATGGCCTGGGTCGGCCATAGCAGTTTATGTTTCATGTCAAGTTGGCGTTTCTGCCTGTCTCCTTTTTTTTACTTTAGAGATCTGTCTTGTCTTCGTTGCACTCAGCTTTTCTTCCCTTTTCCGTTTCTTTTGTGGATTTTTGGTTTGTTTGGACTTCTTGGTTTTTTGTTAAATAAATATGTTTTTGTACTCCTGCGTTGACACTCTTTAGGTGCCAAAGAGTACCCTGGCTGTTTTTCTGTCCATCTCCATCAATGACCAGCTCATGAACAGAGATGTTTGCCAGTTCCAGTGGTGTCTTCAACATTTAAGCGTTCCTTGTGAGTTCTTTTTCACCTCAATGATTCTCTATTGTGCCTTTGGAGTCATGGGGGCTGGACTCCAGATTCTTAGAAAAGTAGACACAGTATTAAACTGTATCCATTTGTATATGGTTCGTCTAAATGTGGACAGATGGATGCTGAAACACTGAAATTTGTTTGATCTTTAGATTTGCTTGTAACAAAGTTCATTTTAGCAGATGCTTCTGATGCAAAATTAAATTGTTTCAGTATCTTATCAAAAGTAGCTCTAAACCAAACCTCCAGATTAATTTAATGAGTTGGACCCCAGGTGTGCAAACTAATTTAACTGAAATAATTCATCCCTGGGTTCCCTCACTTTTTCTTCTCATTTTAATGAATGAAAGAAAACAGCAAATTCTAATTGTCTGTGCGTTATTACCTTAAGCACATGGTTTTTGTCCATTATTGTGACTTAGTGAAAATCACACCACATTTTACAAAAGCAAATCAGTTAATTCCAAAAGGGACACCATTTTTTTTCTTTTTACTTAAGTAAAAACCTATGAATTCACTTCAACTCAACTTTATTTGTATAGCGTCTATTACAATACAAATTTTCTTAAGGTGTTTTCCAGAGACCCAGAGCACGACCTCTGAGCAATTATTGCTAACTAAAGTATTAAATCCTGATTTATAGAATACATAATTATGATGGAATGTTCACAGCCACTGCTGTACAGTAAGTTAGAAATTATACTGAATTTGGAATAGTAAATAGTCTCAGTAATGGTAATTCACGTATCTGTCATATGTAAACAGACTTGACTCAAGGGATGTGATAAGATAATTTCCCAGTCTAACGTACAGCTAAGAGGTCCAGCTGTTTAGCTAAATACTGTGTTGAATGTAAAGAAAAAGGATGAAATTTGTGATGATGAAGCATATGCTTTCATAATAAACTTCAGTGAAGATACAAAGATAAAACTGCTATCCTTGAATCTAAAGGCTAAAAATGTTTGATTTATGCAGAAACATGTTTGCATATAAGTCCGGTTGGTTTTTAAATGTTAACTTTCTTTATTGATACTTGGGAGGATGCTTCATTGATGCAAATATTGCTCCGGGAGTCGGAGATGTCTAATAAGGTGTTGTGAACGATTTGCCACTTTGAAATGCTAAACGGGACGCTGGTACAAATTAGCCTGGAGATGCCTGCTGCATGCAATTAAAGGTCCCAATGAATTCCAATAATCGAATAGGCCATCTTCAGAGAAAACTATTACAGCAGGATTATTAGTGTAGCAGGTTTCACTAATCACTCACTGACAGTCTGGCAGCCTGTAACACACCCACACACACACACACACATACATTTGTAGATACAGTCCACACAGAACTGAACCCAACACGCTCATGTATAATCACAGTCGTACACTCCTCCAGACATGCGTGCATGTAAACAGACCCGTGCACGCACACACAAAAACACACAAGCAGAGACGTTCAGTCAGACCTATTGATGTCAACCTCTTGCTTTCAGTTATCATCTGCACACAGGCAGGCTTAATATTGAATCAGAGGGACAGGGTAATATAAAACTGGAAGGCTTTCACTTTCAATCTCATCCAGACTCCAACTTACATGCCTCTACTGCGACTCAGCAGACGGAGGGCCTCTGGATGTCAAAAACAATGCTTGGAGGAGAGCCATTAGTTGTCTCAGGCAGCATCTGCACAGCTTGAATTAAACTTGTAAGCATATGTTTAATGAGAAAAGTGATAGAAAAACTGATAATGTAATGCTCGCTGGCGCTTGCTGTTTGCAGCAGTGAAGTATTAACCACATCAGATTCAACCACAATGTGTTAGCTTTCAGCCCAGCGCTGCACCAGAGACCCTACTAAAATTAATCAGTGGCATTAAACAAGAAAAGAAAGACCAAAATGTGTCACGCTTTGATGCAAGCCAATGTGTTTATTGATTAATAAACAGTAAAAAGATTCCATTTCCCAGATATACCCGCTCTGCCTGCCGCTGCTCTGTGTAACCGAAGAGGCTTTTTTTCCCCGCAGGACAAATGTGTTTCAGCTGAGCTGATCCGATGCCTTCTCCGTTGTTTTTATGTACTTCTGTTTAGAGCTCCCCTGGCTCCACTGACTACCTGTCTGTTTAGAAGCCCATAAACATAAATCAGACTTGTTAGAGCCCTTTTCATAAATTCCTCACTACAGAGGAATGGCGCTCTCACAGATGAATCAAACACCACCGAGGTTGTTTTTTTTCTCCTGCCCCTGAAATGAATTTCTGTCCTGTTTAGAACATTACTGCTGTCATTAAAGTCCCGATGATAAATCTGTAGTAGAAAACCAGGAGCTGCAGATCCCAGCTATTGTTTTATGTCCTTACAGCAGATTTAAATTATTGGATGAAATCAGGGGCAGAATGTTTTCCAGAGGTGCACGTATTGACATCCTTTTAAGACTCTGGTCCCTGAAAGATACTAGCGTGACAAAGCTGCTAACTTCTAACGGTATACAGAGTCATTACCAAATGTTTGGATATCCAGGTACTTGTTAAATGGACATCCACTTTATATAAATACAACATATTTATCAACATGTGATCATTTTTTATTCCATCTTTACTATGTGAAAATAATTGTATTTTATCTATCCAGCCACAACCAGAAAGTGCTGCCCTCCAGTGGCTCCTTCAGACATGTGCATCGGCAGCATCAATGGCATTGATGTCCACTGACTTTGAATGAGGTGACATCAAGTATTGCTGAACTGGCTTTTGGGTCTGTTACAAGAATGTAGGTTCAGGTCGGGACAGTAGGGACATGTCCCAACCAACAACTGGATTGGCAGAAATATCCCTACCATCATTTAAACAAACTTGTTTACATGATCTTGTTGTTAAGCTATATATATTTGTTTTACAATATGTGCTTTCATGTCTTCAAAATGACATTGCATTTATAAAGTTGGCTGGGTGAATGGGGGGGGGGGGGGGGGGGGGGTTGCAGGCATACCCAAATCACTCCAACCCACCATGGGTGGTGTTTGACCATCTGGCCTCACCAGGGTGTTTGTCAGCCAAAACTCTATGAGATGTGGTGGCCCCCGCAGCTGAGGGGCCTGTGTGGTGCAGCTCTGGGCCCCTCTTATGTGTTTGGGTAAAGCCTTTGATGCTTTAAAGCAAACTCCAGTCTTTGAGTATGGAGCCCCATTTGGGTCATAATTCAATGAATAAATGAGTCTATTATTATGAAATACAGGCGTTTATTATTATGAAATATTTACCATTATTATGAAATACATGTTTATTATTGTGAAATATTTCCCATTATTTAAAAAAAATGTATTTATTATCATATATTTTTTTATTATTATTTAATCTTAGTTTAATACATAATAATTTATTTCAGAATGGCTTTTTTATCTAAGAATGAGTTTTTACATAATTGCTTCCTTTTTCATAAGAATGAGCTTTTACATAATAATGACATTTTGCCACTGGGCGGGACCAGTGGTTGACCTGCACGCTCATTGGCTGATCCTTCTCCATTCTACACTCTGACATCGACTAGTTGGTGGGGGACTCACATCGAACCTGTTAGCTACCTCTCGGAGTAAGTCAGAAAAGGATATTTCTCCTGTCGCCATGCCGTCAAAATCAAGTTTTCCCTACATTTCATGCTACGTTTCTTAGTCGATGTCAACTTTTAACCGTAAACTGAGGTGCATTCTGCCACCTTCTGGCCTGGAGTATATACATTGCACCTCTCGCCCACTATCGATATTCACTGTTCTGTTGCTTATGCCTGAATGAAAGACCAGCCAATCACATAAATGGCTCCGCCCTCTCTGCTGTGATTGACCCACAAATCATTCTTATGAAAAACAAAGCCATTATTATGTAAAAGCTCATTCTTATGAAAAACTAAACCATTATCATAATAATGGGAAATATTTCATAATAATAAACACCTGTATTTCATAATAATAGACTCATTTATTCATTGAATTATGATCCATACAGGGCTCCATACTTGAGGGCCCCTGTCCTGCATGTCTTAGATGTTTTCCTGCTTCAGCGCACCATTTTCCCAAAATAATATTTGGAAAATAGAGGTTGTCTTATAATCAGAGTCGCCCTATATTCGGACCAATACGGTAATATATTACATGTAAGTGTTGTGATAATAAATGTGTAATACTCTTCACTCCTCACACTGTTTTGTCATGCTTTAAACTTCTTCAGATGTTGAGCTGTTTCCTGCCTCTTTAATTGAAAACTGTGTTCTATGTACTCAATCGTTTATATTTCACAAAAGTATTCATCAATACTTCCATCTACCTGGCAACTCTGATTTTATAGCTTATTTGTTAGTCATCCTGACTCTAGTTATTCCCCCACTGGTCTCTTAGCTTGGAGGTTTGATCCACCACAGAGTCCATGTCTCCTCTGGTGCTCTCGTTTGTCCCCTCACCGCACAGTGAGATGGAAAAGATAATCACTCGAATGAAGCATCTTTTGTTGTATTGGCTAATGTTTAAAGCTCTATCAGCCTGTCCCTCTCGCTCTCTCTCCCACCGCACAACAGGGAGGGTAAATGAATCCCCACTCACCTCTTATTTACAAGATTCATGTTTATCTAATGCAGAATCAATAGCTCGGCACCAGGGAGAGGATAGGCCTCTACCAACAGTCATTGAGAGCTACTTAACAGCACATCTGCTGGCACTTTAGTGGGCCATAAAGCAGAGGGATCGTCATGGACCGGCCTTTAGCAGCACGGCAGTCTAGTGTCCACACACAGCAGACCAGCACCTGCATTCGTCTCTAACTTCAAATAACTTTTTTTGTTCATTTGCTTGATCGATTTTTTTTGGGCCACTGGGGGGCAGTAGAAACAAACTGTAAGGCATCAATGTCTTTGTTAGAATTCAAAAATAATTTCTTCAGTTTTTCTTTTACTTCTTTTACTTTAGTGTCTTTTCTAAATAAATTTGAAAATGTTGAAGATTATATTTTCTCATATATATATATATATATATATAAAACACTTACATTAACCCCAATTGATAAATAATTTAAAAATTACAATGTCAGTTAATATATGAATACAAATATAAAGATAAAAAAAACTGGAAAAGAGAGAGATGATACAGTACGTAATTTCTTTAATTATCTTAGGAGGGCTGGATAAAAACCTAAACAAGTATTTTTATTATTTATTATTACTACTATTATTAGGTACGTAATAAATTATGTACTGTGCTGTACAGTACAAAACTGCATCTATAATTTTAGCATTTTTGGGATTCGCGAGGGAAGGAAGAAATGTTGCCCCTGCAAATAATAAGAGTATACTGTATATGTATATAGACAGACCCTACAGACCTCAGTTCATAAATTCAATATTTAAACTCATGACAGGTTTATGACACAGCTAAGGTTTTCAACATTGTCTGTGCAAAAGACCACAAATCTTCTTCATACCAGCTGTCAAGTCCAGGACTCTGACTGAACTCCAACTCAAGCCCTAATTTTATTTTATTACATTCTGACATGAGCACTGTTGACTTGGACTCTTGTATCAACTGTCATCAGACTTGGAAATCACAGATGAGTCATCAGATTTTATCACATTGACCTAAATATAAGACGACGTTCATTTCCTTTGAATACAACCAATACATTTTTGTCAGCTTATATTCAGGGTCTAGACTTTTAAACACCTAAACCTTTAAATCCACAACAGTTAGAGTTAAAATTGTGATAGAATGGTATATATGCTCTCAGGAGCATATATATATATATATATATATATATATATATATATCTATATATATATATATATATATATATATATATATATAAGATGTGACTTACTCAAATACTTTATGTAATTAAAAAATATCACTAAAGTTTATTTTGTAAAACACCTTACCAATTTTGCATTTTTTTTCACTGTGCATAGACAAACTCCTCCTTAACATGTGCCAACTGTCGTTCCGAAATTGACATATTTTATTTAATAGCCTTAACCAGGTTAGTCCCACTGAGGTCAAAGATCTCTTTTACAGAGACCTGGGCCTCCAAGGGCCCACATATGATGTTTACTGTTGTTAATTTAGTTCTTCATGACCCCCACCCCACCTCCCTTCCTGTCAGGGCAGTAATATTAATTTACAGCACTTGAGGACAGTGTTGGTTTAGCAGTGGGAGTCTGTGCACTATCAGTGTTGGGCAAGTTCACTTTCTATACGAAAAAGTTAATCTTATAGTTCACAGAAATAGTTCAGTTCACCATTTCAAAAAAATGCACTAAATTATTAATTTTCAGTTATTTTTTTACATTTTTTTTAAATGTTGCTGTGAGCACTTATTTGTCAAAATGATTACCACTGCCCATATACTACACCACCACAAAGAGCAATTATTTTACCCATTTTATCTGTTGAAAACTATGTGTTCAATTCAGAGTCCCTAACCAACCAGGGTTCACATTAGCATTGAAAAGACAGCCCATGTAAAACTGTCATTTCCCTTTCACCTTCTCTCTACAGTATATTAAAAATATGAGGAAAAACTTGCTGCCAAATGGTCTTTATCATAAGACAAAAACAGGTCCTTAAGGTGCAAATTTTTTATTCTCACATGTCAATATTTCAATCCCGCTCCTCCGGCTATGCTTGTTTCAAACATGTGAGGATGCAACTGTTAGCGTACCAGAAGCGACAGCCCGAGTTGCCATGTTTGATTGCTTTCCCCAGACTCATATCAGGCTCGTTTGTGGTGTATTTTAAACGGGGTTCGCTGGAAACCTGGAACGGTTTTGACTGTGCCGGAACTTTGAAAGAGGGTCGTTCACGAAAAAACTTTCGTTCAATGAATGCGTTCAGGTACAACACTGTGCACTATATAGCAGAAAAAGTCACAGTCGTGTCATTAAGACAGCTTGTTTACTAGATGCCAATGTTTTAAAGACTGAGCATGCGTTAAAAAAGTAGATAGTTTGATTTGACTCAACTCGAACTCAACTCAAATTAACTCAGACTCTAGCACTGTGGACTCAATACTGGACTTGGACTCAAGACCTGGATGACTCAACTGACTGTCTAACAGTAGTTAAGTTGATTATGAATTCTCCTGGCTTGCAAACTATTCTCGCATAAAATGTGAGGCCATCTTTTTGATAGCTAAACCGTTAAAGTCTAAAATACAACGGGGCAAAGATCTTAATCACAGCAGCAAATCTACAACAGATTGGCTGAAAAACAAAAGAAGAAATGTGTTACAATGACACAGTGGACATTCTGACCTCAACTTAAAGAAAACTGTGTATAAGCAGATGCCCATAAACCTCAACCAACCGATTTAGAGCTGTATAGAAAAGTGGACCAAATCTCCTCCAAAACAATGTGAGAGACTTAAAGCAATAACTAAGTAACTCATGCACCACATGATTTGATAGCTATATCTATTGAATCATGGGGTCCATTTATTTATTTTTTACAAACTGCTTTTGCATTTTGGCTGTTTTTGTTCAATGCATAATGACAGAGTGTGATACGTCATGTCCTATGACTTCAGGAGTGAGCTTGGGTTTTATACTGTAAGTAACATTGACAAGCAACTGTATGCAACACTAAAAGCCCTAATCGACTAACTATGATTCTTAAATTATCTCTCTTCATCATGCCAAAAACTCCCTTGACATAGTGTGATAATATCCACTAGACCTGTAGAGACACCTCCACCTTATTTCCTGGTTCCTTGCACATTGAATAGATCAGCACTTACGAAATCTGCCTCACTGGGTCTGCTCAGAGGTGTGTATCATTTGGCCCCAAAATTCACTTTTCCCCACCAGTAAGCACTATCTGCCTCACACCGCTATGAACCCCGACAAAGACCTTGCCATCTGTCAGTGTCGTTCTCTGCAAAGTGGCTGCGATTAATTGAAAAATAATGGAGGGGCCAAGTGGCAGGGTCAAAGCAATATTCATTGTGGCCTTGCAGGATCAGAAACCCCTCCTCCTGACATCAGCCACAGTAATGTTGGAACACGTTGTGCCTATTTGGTTTAAAGTCCTCCCCCATGTTTGACAGAAGGGTATTATCGAGCAGGCAGATGCTGGAGACTCTATTTGTCTCTGTCCATGTCTACATAACACACTGCTAATCAATGCTGAGGGGGATTACTTGTAATTCCTAGAGGACAGGAGGCTTCTTCTGTGACAAACTTCTGCATGAAGTAAAACTATCTACTAGGAATGATGGACAGAGGCACAGCAGTGAGAATAAAAGATGCATTGGAGATACCGGTGAATGTGAGCGCCCAGCAGGACATGATACCTTTTCACCGTAGCACCCTGCAGAGTTGTTATTTTTAATCCTGAGTTAGTTTCAAGCACCTCACCCTCCAAGATTCAACTATCCTGCTACTTGAATTAATTCCTCCTCCCTGTGATGGGTTTTCCTCTTCAGTGCAGCCTCAGCAGATCATCCTGCACACACGTTTTCAGGGTTGACTGAGCAGCTTCTAGCCCTCAGTAACCAGGACAAGAGACCCCATCTATATGCAGACTTTCAGTTTGACATTGCCGTTTGCTGTCATCCAGGCGACTGTGCTGAAAGCATACTGTCAGCTGACATATCAAAGCGATGGGTCATCTCTTAGTCAGCCAAACGACTTCATTAACTCTGTTTATTTATTTCATAAAATGTGTTTATTTTTGAACTGCAGGAACAATCAGTGTTGCAGCAGCCCTGGCTGGTCTGGTGTTCCTTCCCCGGTCCTAGTGAGCTACAGCACAAATAGAAAAGACAGCTGATTAGCAGATTGAGTGAAGCTGGCCCGGTCTCATCCGGTGCTGTTCCCTGAATCACCGCCCCACCTCTCCCTCTGAAGATGAACAAAAAAACCCACCACCACAGTCTGATCTTAATGGTACGAAAGGAAAAGTCTCAACATGAAAGATACAATACGGGTTTAGTACACACAAAACTATTCATCACAAAGATCACAAACACTATCCTCAAAAGTTTGCTAATTTGTTTGTTTTTTCAGTTAAGATAGAAGCCATCATGAGCTCCCTGGAGTGATCCACTGCCAAGTGTTAAGTGGCAGGGATGAGAAATCAGCTCCAACAACCAGAGACCATGGTTCATCTCTGGATTGAGAGTGGTGCTGTCTTAACTGGCAGAATTCCAGTACCTTTAGGTATTGGTTTGTGGAACAGGGGGTATACCTCAATAGGGTATACCTTGCTGACATGCGTCTTTCTCTCCACTATGGCTTCCTGTAGTTATGCCAGTAGTTGTAGACAGGATTACCACTCATAGTCAGTGTTGATTTGTTCCTTGCTGATTTGTTTTGCACAGTTTTAAAATGGAGTTTGCATAGTCACTTCAAGAAAGTTTAACAGCACATCTGCTGGCACTTTAGTGGGCCATAAAGCAGAGGGATCGTCATGGACCGGCCTTTAGCAGCACGGCAGTCTAGTGTCCACACACAGCAGACCAGCAACTGCATTCGTCTCTAACTTCAAATAACTTTTTTTGTTTCGTTTGCTTGATCGATTTTTTTGGCCCACTGGGGGGCAGCAGAAACAAACTGTAAGGCATTAAAATGTCTTTAAGGCAGTCTGTAAGGCAGTGATTCCCAAAGTGTGGGCCGTGGCCCCCTGGTGGGCCATCGAGGTACTGCAGGTGGGCCGTGAGAGTTTATTAAAATTAAACTAATTAGTTTAAATCCTCGATTTTTTAAAATATGTTTTTATTTACTGTTAAATATTTATTACATGATTTAAAAAATAATTAGAAATAATAAAAAAAAACAATTGGATTATATTGGAATATATATTGGAATGTAGCTTTTAGTTTTGCATGTTGATCAAAGCGGCGTTTAAAGGTTTCCATGGCCGTGGACATTTTTCACATTTCAAAATTGGGCCTTGGTATTCTGAAGTTTGGGAATGGCTGCTGTAAGGCATCAACGTCTTTGTTAGAATTCAGAAATAATTTCTTTAGTTTTTCTTTTACTTCTTTTACTTTAGTGTCTTTTGTAAACAAATTTGCACGTGTAAAATATAAATATTTTGTATCATATTTGATAAGCATAGGCCCTGAATGTAGCGGTAACCACCATTCCCAACCAGTGCTGCCACCCAGTGGATATCATTTTCACGATACTCATGTTTCCCCTATTGAAATAGGAAAACTAGGATTAGGATTAATAATCATCAACTGATTACTAAAGCCTGGTTTTTCACCTTAGATTTCACGTGTACTCATACAAAGGGGCGTCGCATGCCTGAATGTATTCCTTTCCATCCATCCATCCATTATCTATGTCCGTTTAGTCCCATGCAGGTTCACAGGGATCTGCTAAACCCTATCCCAGCTCTCTTCAGGTAAAAGGCAGAGGTACACGCTGGACAGGTCACCCGTCCATCACGCAGCACATGCACTTTGTATATACAGTTGGTTGTTGGTTCATGTACAGCTCAGCAGGTTTGAATATTCTACTTCAGCCTCAGTTGAGATTAGACGTGAGTTGGTAACATGGATTTCTGGAACAGCTATCTAGTAGATTATCTGATGAAAAGAATAAATTAAATTGTTTCACAACTAAATATGTCCAGTAAAATCAAAGTCTAAATGCTCTGCCTCGTTTGTGATCAATTCCTATAAGTCAACCGGTATTTTGACCGTTGCTGCAAACCTTGTGTGCAGTTTCAGCTTCATCATACCGAAAGCTTCATTGGATCCCACAATGAGAACATTGTGGATTTGGCTAACGAACGACCAAGCTGTTAGTGACTGAGTTGTGGAGTGAGCGTGTGAACTTGAGACTGAAATTCATGAATGGGTCCAGGAGTTTTAGACATGCAGCTTTTCACAAATATAAATGACTTTAACCAAGGTTTCATAGAGACTGGTATCACTAACTAATGACTTGTTTTGATAAACTGATGGAAAGCAACATAGCCTCCTTTTAGAAAAAAAATTATAAATTACAAAAAAGAAGAAATATAATTTCTACCTTGACTTTTCTAAAGACATTTGCTAAGCTCAAAACTTGACAATAGACTTCTTAATTTAATTGTCAGTTAAATAGACAGAAAAAACTTAATTTTTGAAGCATGTCTCTCAACTCTGTGTCACATTGGTGTTAATGCCATTACCAACAAACTTTTCAATCAAAGTTTGAGTCCTGGCAGGCTCAAGTGTGAGTTTTTAGAAAAATTCTAGTGAATAAATCCAATCAAGCCTTATGGGTGGATGGAAGGAAACGACATGAGTCGTTTTGAAGACTTGGATGAACCATCTCTACTGATGGTGAAAGCTAAATTGCATTTACTGACCTTTTTTTTCCCTGTTTTTTGTCCCCTTGTGAAATAATTTGATTTAACACTTCTACTAAGTATTAACTGACCAGGACCTCCATGCCTGTACTGCCACCATGCATTTGGATGTATAGTTATTTATGACCTATTAATGTCAATGGGATTTCTGAATTATATTTTCTTATCAAAAAGACACAGTTTTACCTCAGCTTTTTAAGCAATACAGAAAGCACTCTTTTGCTATGCCAGTTGAAATTTTAACATACATTTATGATATTTGCTTGGTTATGTTGTCATTAGAACGCTAACGTATACTTCACTTGTACTGATACTGATTTATGAATCCTGATTTACGGGAATGTTGAGATTTGAATACATAAAAGATGGTATTAAGCTTAAAATCAGCCTTGATTTCAATGGATATACAATATAAGAAATATTCAAAATGGCTTTTTATTAGGTATTTTGTTACCAGTGCCACTGTGCACCCTCAAAACTGAAATGAGCAGAACAGAAATGTTCAGGAATGTTCCTGCGATCATCCCTGGTTTTTCATCATATCATCCAAATCAATCCTTCATTTCATTTTTAAGACCTTAGCATGTCACGGTGCTGGAAAATGAGATCATCTGCAGTTATGTAGACGAGATCACAGCAGGTAGAAAAGCAAATCAATAACTTATATTCTGGAAATTAAACTTAAATCATATCCATGAAAAGCAATAACAGGTCTCAGCATCATTGCTGCCAAGATTACGTTTCTGCTCCTAAGGAAACAGAGAAAACCTGACAGCCAGCCTCTCATCTGTAACCTTTCACAAAAGCTTTTTTTTCTTCCTCATAATTTGTGCTATGTTCATGTCCATACAGTTTGATATGTTTTTTTTTTTTAATCAATTATCTGCTTCTTCTAGTACGACATCTCCAAACCTCCAGGTGAGCAAACTTAAAATCTTACTAAATAAAAAGAAAGTTTAGTTTAAACCTGGCCAGCAACATTTATAATATAATAAAACACCATTTGCGCTTGCATATCCTATCAAAAAAAAAATATATATATGTATATCTGAGGACTCCTTTTAATGTCATCTTTAGCTTCGCTCATTGCCCATCATGAAAGGATTTTCTAATGTATTTCTGCTGCTGTGTAATTAACATTAAAATGATTCATCTGATACTCTTCAGACTGTCGACAACCAGTGGTTATGTCAGGCACCGTTCTAAAAAAGACGGCAGAGGGGCTCAATTACTTCAGACTGAACAAAACCACTGTCTCCAGTGCTTGATGCGTGGCCTAATACTGCATGATTTGATTATTCTGCACAAGCAAACACATGCAAATTGCATTTCAGTTTGAAGTGGTTAATTTCTAAGCGTGCTGATTAAATGTAAAAATATGTCAAAGCTATTCTGCCAGGTATTCATGTGGATTTCAAATCAAAGCCCTGGAAAAAAAGAAGTTTAAAATGATTCTTTTTCTCTATACAGGAGAGAGATTTAAACTAGTCTGAAGGCTAAAATGAGGTTCAGTAGACCTGCTGTTTTTGTGTTTCTTCCCTTAAATAAAAGCAGCCGGGGTTAACCTTGAATCCGTTTTACAGAGTGAAGGGGGGATAAAACATGGACCGACCTGGTTGTTCACTCTGCCATCCAAGCCTTTGTTTTTCTCACAGTATGGATGGCCATCTGTCAACCTTACCCAGAGAGAGGCAATGATTTTTGCTCGCCTGAGTGAACACCCAGGAAAGCAATATTTCACATGTTAGCACTGAAAAAAGATCCTTCTCAGGGAATTTTGCTTACTGGAGTGATGTGGTGATGTACATCAAGAGTGATCGTGCTGCTTCAGAGATGGAGCAGGAGCTGCACCAAGACTGGTTAATTATAGGGTAACCAAACTCGCCTAAATCCCTGAATGATTTCAGATACACTGCTCATGTGATCAGAAACCCCATGGGTGCGTATTTTGTTTCACACTGTCTACTGTATTCATTCACGGTGAACAATCCATCCATCCATTCAATACTGAACTAAGAAAAGTTGCAGTTCCTCACCCAACCACTAGTTGGCTCTAAAAGCATCTCAAATTATATAGCTAGATTTTGCTTCCATGACAACAGTACAGTGATCCCTCGCCAATTCGCGCTTTAAGTTCCACGGTTTTAGTTATTCGTGGATTTTTCAGAAATATATAATATAATAAAAAATCAAGAAAAAAATCACAGAAACATTACAGGATGTTGTGCGTGTTCTCTCACAGCAAAGAAATGTTGTGAGCCAGCCTGGCCCCTTTAAGAAGGTGGCCTTATGGGTAATGGAGTGTGTGTGTGTGTTAGGTGGTGGGCCAAAGCCGCGATTCCTTGTATTTAAATGATACCTATCGGGGGAGGACCCACATTTTTGTTGACAGCTTCTTGAGTCTTCAATAAGTGAAAATAAAATTGTTGCCACCGGTACTTCTTGTGCATTTTTGTAGATCAATAACTTTTTCACGTTACCTTTTTTCCGGCAAACAGAGCAGACAGCTACGTTTGGGGTCCGACATGCATGATGTCACTGCAGTTATCATCGATTGGGACGCTTGGAAGAAAAAAGAAACTTTATCATAAGACAAAAGTCATAAGTCTCTTTTCTGTCTCCAGTACATAACTTGGTCTTTACACATTTACACTTTTTTTAAACAGTCTGTGTAGGAAACATGTATATTTTCTCTGTGAACTTTATACAAAATAAACATATCTGATTTCACAAATTTCAGTTCTGTTATCTTGTTTGGGAACTTCACCTGTCATTTATCTGTCAAAATGATGAAACGTCATAAAAAAGGAACCCCCCCTCCCACCACTAGATTAATCTTTTTTTTTTTTTTTTGCTAGCATTACATTGGCAAAAGAAATGGAGTGCTGCATGCATATAATTAAGAAAGATGGACCGATCACTCCTTTTACAGATGCAGGATGGCAAAAATGTATTAAATTCAGTGTTTGAATGGAAAGATTTAGGCCCTGAAGAGTGTTATAGCTGAAGAGGCAGTGCAGAGATTTAATTCTTTAATTCTTTAATTCTTTCTTTAATTCACATCCAGGAACCTGCTGCATATGTTATACCAGCTAATGCTGGCTATCACAGGGACTGCTATGTCCATTTTACAAATATAGCAAAAATAAAGAGAGCCCAGAAGAGAAGAGAAAGGGAAGCTTTAATTCAAAAGGAAACAGAAGGTTTGTATCAGCAGCAACATGCAGTGTGAAGCTGTAAATATGGATCTTGAACTTCAAATCCGAATCTTGAATGCTGAATCTGTGAACAGAGAAAAGAAATTAGGAGCTACAATGACATCCTCTCACACGATCAGGTTCTAAAAACTCATGTTTATTGTGTGTAATTCACTGTTCAGACTTAAGCTTTGTATTTCACTCTACTAAAATGAGCAAAACCCCAGTCAAAATCTATTTGATAAATCAGATCACTGTATTCTCAACCCACCTGATGCCATCACAGGAGGGACTCATTTGCCCATCTAGCTGCCGTGAACACTGTTGAGATGAAGAAAAGAGAAACTTAAATTAAGCCCCCATTCACATTCACATTACTTCTGAAGTAATATAAAGTGCTTCAGTAACATTCAAAAACTCCATTAATTAAAAACAGCCAGAGAAAACACACATTATCACGTTATTTCCATTTCATCTCAGATAAGGTGACCAGATTTCTGAAATGAAAAGCAGGGACATTTCAAGTTGAGAGTACAGAAGTCATTAAATATTCTGATTATGGAATTTTAAAAAAAAATGGGGGGCAATAGTGGGTTCATGTATTTTGTCGACATTCAAAGAATCCAGTGGACCACCATGTCATAAATGTTTTGTTTTTGGTTATCTTGTCATTAAAAGGACATTTCTTTTCCTCCTGCTTCCTTTTACTCTTCTATTGGTAATTTTCCTCTCCTAAAACAGAGCCACGTCATTATATATTGTAATAGCTATCACATGCTAATGATCACAATTCACTATAATACAGCCACACCAACAACAGTATATGTAACAGCTCTGGCTCAGGACAGGTCACCCAAACTGGGGATATCTGGTCACCCTAATCTCAGATGATCTACTGGAATAACACAAAAGTAAAATTCCAACATTTTTATCTAACTGTAATTTGAAAAAACATATTTAAATCGGTTTGCAGTCTGAACTTGAATGGCTGAACCAACGGCGAGGTTCCCAAGGTGCTCTATGGCTGCAGAATAAGCCTAAACCATCACCCAACTGCTTCAAAGTTTGCATTATGTGATTGTGTTGATAGGCTGTGTTTGGTTTTACCATGATGCTGTGGATAATGCCCAGACATAATAAAATAAACCATACCTGGTGCAGTATGGCTTATTTTAATCACACTCCTATGAACTTGAACAATCTGCAGGCCAACTTAGGCCTGTACTGACTGAGATGTAACTCCTGGATTATTTCATTTATTTCTTAATTTTTCCACAACGGTAGTTCACTGAACATTGCACTGTCTGACTTTGGTGTGAACTTGATTGAACATTCACTTCCCACAAGACTGGCAGCTGTCCTGAATGCTTTTCTACGTACAATTATGGACCACAAATTATGAGGAAATGTCCTCATAACCTTTCCTTGACTGATGGGCAGCTACAATTTATTTTCTATGACAATTTGAATATGAATGTCCAAGAACGCATCCACTCTCTCTGTTATTGTCTAAATCTGAACATGAAGTTATTCCACAGAGGTTTTATAGGGTGAAAACTATTCTCCACCTGAACTGTATTATTCTGTTCTCTGTACAGATGGGGTGATTATATGCTGCCACATAAGCACTAAAATATTACATGTACTTTCTCAGCTATTTAACAGTGCTAGATGAATCATTCTTGCATTTGAGAAGAAAAATACTCTATCGTTGGATACATCGTTTCCCTATCGTTGGTAGGGAATTCTCAATCATTCTGTTCAACCTGGAGAAACTGCAAAAGTGAGTGTAGAGATTTCCAATATCCCACCCCACTGTGCATGAAGACAACATTAACCCAGCCTCCTCCTCCATCGCTCCTGCTTTTCTTTGTCTGACTTGGCTTCAACTGTAGAAGAAGCAGTTTTTGTGGCTGCTGTCACTGAAATTTATATAAAAAACGAGGAAACGTACATCACCGTAATCAGTTTCAAGTGCAACTGTAGGACCTCTTACTTTGACTTTGCAGTGAAAGTAAAATGTCCTCAAAGTTACTTGTACCAACTAACAAAACAAGGTGTCATTTTGTTTCAGCCATTAGCTTTCTATCCTGTGGTGTCATTTGTCAGATCTCAACTTCCCTCCAAGGTCATAGTCTACAGTGGAGCTATAACTCAACTATCATCTAATTAAGGAGGCCAATGATCATTTGAAAGGAGTAATGAAGTATAGAAAATGCCTACGTCAGACCTTATTAGTGCCAAGCAGGACACTTTAAGAAGTGATGAGCCATTGGCCACAACGAGCTACTAATTAGGCTTCTTAAATGAATTTTAAAGAGCAAATTGTTGGAAAAATTATCTAACATCCCCAAAAATAAATATTTTCACTCATTCATTCATGCAACACACCATTCTGGCACGTTGGTAACATTGTGTGTGACATCATTCAGTTTGGTAATGGATCTCACTACTTTGTTTTCAGATAAGCTACACTCATGAGCGGATTTGGTTAAATATGTTAATGGAACTTGATTGTTAAACCAATAAATATTTAAGAAGATACCTCTGCAACACAAAGCAAGTTAAACTTGTTGAAAGAACTAACTTCCAGTTGTTGAAGCTTGTCAAATTGCTTCCATTTAGCCTCCATTCCTTTCACGGGCATGTAATTTCGCTCCCCCTGTATGATGCTTTGGATTTTGGGCATTTATCTAATTTATGCATCTCGTGAAAATACAAGTCTGAGTTTATTGGCGCTGGGCTAATGGTATTCATTAACCTTTGCAACAGTGAAATGTTTGATTGGAATATGGCATTTCCTTCTTCAAAGGGATGTTTCATTCCTTTTGCAATTCAGATACTTCAAATGAGTCATTAAACGCCATTTTACTTCAAACGTCAAGTTTATGCATGGTAATAACTATACCTCATCACACTTACCATGCACGCAGCCACGAACCGAGACAGACACGTGTCACGCACACGAGCAGACAGGGCAGAAATGCATTTAAATTTACTTTATAATGACAGTTTATGTCTTACACTCAGTGAGCTGTGTTTGAATATTAGTGCTTTATTAGGATGAAACAATACATCTAGAGACATAATTGTGTGTGTGTTAACATTAGGCTGATCTCCAACTAATTGCAGTTTCTAATTAATGAGCTGTGATTATGAGACTGTTTATGAAGTCCTAGTTTCAATGATGTCAAAAATATTCAGAGGACTGTCTTCTGTCTTTTGCTCATAGATCAAATACTGTGCTGGACCTAACCTTAAAAGAGCGAACAAGACATTCCAAGACATTTTAAAAACATGTATGATAATATCATATCATGATGATAACTAAATTGATAACTAACTAGACCCATTATTAAATATGGAAAACCTATGAGATGTTGGAAAATGAGAAAATACTATGCTACCTTAATCTGCTACTTATGCTGTGTTCTTGCAAAGTGTAAATGAGTGCTGTTCCAGTGTAAAAGTGCTGTCATGCTCTTACTGGAGATGATGATGGCAAAGTTCCTTCTTCTTCTGCTTCAATCAAGTTCAATCAATGATCATCAATTCCAATTAAAGTGAACTCACTTTTTTTTCTTTTTTTCCACTTGCAACAGCATGCATGTATATTAAAGCTTAGAATAATTAAGAAAAAATAAAAAATCATATATATATATGCGATGCGATGCGATGGACTGGCGACCTGTCCAGGGTGTACCCCTGCCTTTTGCCCGTAGACAGCTGGGATAGGCTGCAGCAGATCCCCGTGACCCTTCAAGGATGAAACGGGTATAGAAAATGGATGTATATATACATATATCCCTTTCATGCATAGAGGTCACAGTGTACAGCTGTTTAAAAGTGTTTTTTCTCTATATATGCCTGCAATTTTAGGCACTGCTGCATATAGTCCACTCTAGTGGAATGTATTGCATCATCCCATACAAAGAAATCCCTATTGGCTGGTCATTGCAATGGGAAAAAGTAGTCAGTGAAACCAAAATGGCCGCCAGACAGGGAGAAAGCCCAAACACCTCGGCTAGTTCGGTTTCTACCTTCTATAAAAAGATACCATTGCAGGTAAAAAAAAATATATTTACATCAAATAACATCTAAGGTAACATATTATGTAAAGATTTTGATTTTATATTTAGAGGAAATACAGATTAATCATCTGTCCACTCAATTGTACATCATGCATCACTAGCTATGTTTCCACTTCAATGCAATGTCAATTACTGCCAACGTTGTTCTTGGAAATAATTAATATCCTATAATGTTTTGGCTGTAAATCAACTTTTTTATGTTTTTATAATGTAATTTGAGGTTTTTTCTATGTATCCTTATATTTTGTAGAGCTCAAATAGAGAGGCCTACAGGGTAGTGGAGGAACCACCATTCCAACAAAATACCATATTACAACTGTATAACAAAATTACAACTATACCTATATAATATACCTATATATTACATTGATGTTTTTTTACAGTACAAAATGCATGAAGTAAACTTGAGTGGACAGATAAATATTTCTTTATAGAATAATAGATTGTTGTTTTACATCCCTAAGGATGTATAAAAACACTTAGTTAAAAAAATCATGACTGAGTTTATCATAATTCACGCATGAGAGGGATATATATGCTACGCCCCCCCCCCCTTTTTTTTTTTTAAATGGGAGATCAAGCTGAAGCACAAGACAGAACACTGTTCTCTTTGTAGCTAAACCTAGTAAACAACTATGCCCCAACTCACGCCATGTCACCCAGACGGTGAGGGCCGTGTTAAGCATCCAGCACTCCACTCTCAGTGTTTTGGGCATTAAGCTGTCGTCCATGCTATCTCTGCAAACCTACTCTGGATTCACAGGTGCTGCATAAAACTTGGACTTGTTCATAAGCATGTGTGCAGGTTCTTGAAGTCCATTTAATTGTAAGTTGGCAGCCTGCTCCCGAAGCTCATTAATTTGCATAAATCCCCACCCAGGGACCACTAAATTAGGAGGTGTAAAGGTGCACCCTCATTCTGCATGTCTTCCTCTTCAAAAAGAGGGAGAGAGAGGAGGAGAAATTTTCCAGGCCTGGAAAAACAGATAATTTCAACTAAAGTACAGGAAAGAAATATTATTTTATTTTGCTCTGTCAGCAAGGGACAGGCCTGGAAGGAAGTGACAAATGCAGCTAATGCCTTGTCAGCTGTCCTACAACGTATCCAAGAGGTTAAGAAAAAATATTTTGATAGTTGGAAGTTGGATGCAAATCCACCCACAAAAAAAAAAAAGTAGTAGTTTTTGTAAAGCTTGTTTTCTCACAAACGCTGTTCTCTTAAAGCTCTAATAAATCTGTCTGCAGGAAACAAGGAAACACGTTTTCCCTTTTGCAAATTACTTCCAACGTAGTCAACCAGTGCTGATGGAATGAAACCAGTTACTGTAGAATCATTAGGGGGCGCTCAGGTGCATGAGGAGCCTCTGGTACTGAAAGCTCTCATTCATGCTCATTTTGTGCAGCACCCAGTGTTATTAAGGATTATTATTTTGAACACATTCTTGTGTTTACAGAGCAGGGTGTCGCCGCTTGCATCAAAGCACAACCACAGAGTTTAAACACCAATCCATCCTGGTCAAGTTTCATGAATGAAGCCCTCTGAGTGCACCATCCGGGTACCTGCCGTGATGACAGAATTGTTGGTTTCAACACACGTATGCACTCAAAATAGTAAACATGAATGTGCAAGTAAACAATTTGGACCATAGCCTTATTTTAAGGTTTAAAGATGCTGACAGGTTGCACAGTTAACGTCACTAATATTACCTCTTGCTATCATTGCCTGGTGCAAGTCAGAGCTACATGTTAACTTGAATATGGTGGATCACACTATAATGATGGCAAATTTAAGACTGCTCCATGGACAAATAAGCAATAATGTATATCATATATTATAAAAAACAAAACTAAACTGTTACAAAACACATATATGGAAAATTATGGGGTGCCGGATGTAAAAACTTGATTACAGTTTTCAAACTGATATATTTTCAATATTTAGCTTCATTTTCTTCACATTTAGCTCATTTTACACAAATTTGAGACATAAATTATTTAAAAATTTGGTTATATGTGAATGAAAATAAAATGTTAAATCTAAATGTTAAATGTTGAATCTAAATATTAAATCTAAATGTTTAATGTTACATCTAAATCTAAATCTTAAATCCAAATGTTAAATCTAAATCTAAATGTCAAATGTTAAATCTAAATGTCGAATGTTAAATCTAAATGTTAAATCTAAATCTAAATATTAAATCTAAATCTAAATGTTAAATGTTAAATCTAAATATTAAATCTAAATCTAAATGTTAAATCTAAATCTAAATATTAAATCTAAATCTAAATGTAAATCTAAATGCTAAATCTAAATGCAAAATCTATGCAATTGTTGAAAGTTTTATGTTTTAGCTAATTGTTTTCGTTTTAATGCCCACACCTTCTCCATTATGAGATAATGTCACATATCCAAGAACCCCCCCCCCCCTTCTGTTTTCAGTAAGAGGAGGGCAAGAAATGTTGATGGAATATGTTGAGGCAGACACATGTCATTAGTGGCTGGAAAGCAAATGCAATGAATTTAGCAACTAAACAACTAGACAGAAATTTGTGTTAAGAGAACTAACAAGAAAAGAGAATGAATATTGTGCTTATTGACTGCATACCATGAGTGGAGTTTGCTCGTGTGTCCTTCCAGCGCCATAAAAGAAATCCATAATTTCATCTTCAGTTTCAAATTTAAAACTACTGCCACAGTTTCATCAACTTTCTCTAAAACTACAGCTTTGCTCATTGAGATCATTTGGACGATGTAATTGTGACACACCCGGTCAACACACATTAGCTTTAATACAGCATAAAATCCAGAAGATACTTCCCTGTCCCATGAAATCAGTGTTGCAACTGTCGTCCCTCACTGGTGAAAGTGCAGCTAGAATATGTCAGCCTAATGTTGCCCAGGGTTACTCTCATTTTTTAAATAGTTTATTTGGATTCTGAGTCCCGTTATCCAGGCAAACTCTGTGATGATTAAGTTACATTAAACAGGAGTATTCAGAGTGAATAAAGAAGTTTTAAAAGAGCATTTTTTCTCTCAGTGTACTAACTGTAGTAGTAAACTAAGTAAACTAAAAGTTGCACCAGGGAGAAAAATGTGAGTGGTTGTGTGCTTCTAAAATTTAGGATCATGTTTGTGGAGACTGAAAAGCATAGACTTAGGGTGAATTCCAATTCCTCCCTTAACCCTCAACCCTCAATCTCAAAAATGCGCGCTCCCGCTAAGGGCAAGTGCTGTCCCGATTCTTAGAAAGTCAAGTTGAGGGACGAGTTTGAGGGCTGTATCGCCCTCAATATTGAGATTTTCCGACACCACCCTTGGTAGTAAGGGCTATCCAGAAGGCACTGGGTAATTTAGCCAAGACATCTTCGAAAAGGATGGCGACAAAAAAAGCTAGCTACAAACGTAAGTATCTCCGTATATCTTAAAGATATAAATGTTACAAAACCCTTTTATTGTGTTTGTTTGAGATTTTTTTCATGGATTGACATCGTTGTTGCGTAACATTTATTTTTTTACTTTACAATGTTTGCTGCCGGACCGGCGGTCCCGTCGGCTGTCCCAGTCGGCTTCACGTTGTACTCGTCGGTGGTCCCGGTCGGTCCCGGTCCGCTGTCCTGGGACCACCGGTCAGCTTCACGTTACTTGTACTCGTCGGTGGTGCCGGTCCGCCGTCCCGGGACCGGCGGCCGGGGGTCCCGGTCCCGTCTGGGGTCCGGGTCGGCTTCACGTTACTTGTATAGCTTGTGTAGTGACGGAGGACTGAATAATGTATCCTCTATTGTGTTATTTGCTAATATTATTTAGAGAATATACGGCGCTCTTTTCAATGTTATCCCTGTGTCATTTCAGGAAATACAGAGACAACACGGCTCTGATACATTTCAGTCTGAAGACGTAACTGCACTCGAGGGGTGTCCCGATTTCTAAGCCACTAGACAGCCCTTACACTTACGAGGGTTAAGATTGAGGGCCAAAAATTGAGGGTTAAGGGAGAAGGTTGAGATTGAGGGTTAAGGGAGGAATTGGAATTGGCCCTTAGAGCGGACAGTAGAGCAGTGGTGGAGTAAATGGAAGAAGCTGCAGAGTGATGAAAGCAACTGACTACACACTGTGTCACATGCACATTTGGTCATGCTGTTAGATAGCCTAAGGAGCTATCATCATCTGGCTTACACACACAAGTCAGCTCAGGCTTTATTGTCCCAACCCACACTATCTTGACCCAAACTGAGGTGCGCTGCTAAGTGGAAACCGAGCGTCAACATCCCCATTTCTGGACTGAAGCCAATCCATTTAGCAACAACAGTTGCAACTCCTCAACTGATCACTAGGTGATGACTCAAAAATAGAGCAAATTCCCATTGACGCCCATGTTAAAATCCCCAAATACACAACAGACTCAAAGATATTTATAGGCTGGTACAAAACCCAGTTAGATTTAGTTAGATTTCACATCCATGACACCAGTACAGGGGAGAATGTTTTTCTACCACATGAGCCAACCAATCAAATGACCAGACACTATTGGCTTTGTCAGCCCCTGGCACAATGGTCTTGTGCCAGGGGCTCACAAGACCAAGGCCCTGGTCATTTTAGGATCACAGAATCACCACTCAGTGCCAGTGTTGACCTGTTCCTCACCAAACTGATGGAAACATAGCCTAAAAAATGTCTTGTGAGGTTCATCATGTCAACATTCCTCCCCATTTTATCCTTACCCTAATGCTAAATTAGTGACTTCCAAATCAGTTTTGAAACCTTGTATTCAAAACTGGAATTTTTCATCTTCCAAAATCCCTAAATACAGCGGTAACGACCAGCTATGATTGGTGCTGCCACATAGTGGATGCCATTTTTACGGCACTCATGTGGCTTTCATAAATATAATTTAAAATTAATTATCATCATGGGTTAACATGAGCAAAGCCAGCCAGCCTAAACTAGCTAACTGTAACTGAACTAAGGTGAGCGTATTCCAGCTGGCTTCTCATCTCAGTTCGTTCCACCTTTTTGCCACAACGTACTTATTACATGCTGTCATTTAGGACTGGGCTGGTAGAATTTTTTTCTTATTCTTTCAATT
The DNA here is from genome assembly GCA_018398805.1 of Hirundichthys speculiger. Taxonomy (NCBI): domain Eukaryota; kingdom Metazoa; phylum Chordata; class Actinopteri; order Beloniformes; family Exocoetidae; genus Hirundichthys; species Hirundichthys speculiger. Next base: position 2,265,543 of record JAGFBZ010000430.1, read on the forward strand.
ACTAAGTCAATACACTTATTTATTTTTTATTTATTCATGTTTTATAATTCCTTACACATTTTGAACCAAAATGTGGAAAGTCAATACCACTTTTTCATTCACTATGAAATGACTATATTGAGTATTGATGAGCAGTCTGACAAGTGACTCTGACAAGTGATGTGTTTGAAGGTCATTAATGTTACTGAGCATTACGCTCAAACATCAAACCAGACAGTGACAGATGTTTTTAAGTTAGTTTAATGCTAATAAATCACACCCATCTTCTGTACTTGCTACAGAAACTTACTGCACAAGCTATTTTCAAGAAATAATGTGAGTTTAACTGTAGCGCACAATTATCCAGTAATAATATAGTAATATAATAAGAAACTGTTGTAAATCCACCGTACATTTCACAGCAAAACTTACAGCGTGCAGAGGAGCTTTACAGCTCTATAAACAGTAAAAAGGAAAGTTGCTTAAAATACCAGAAAAGAGCATGCATGTGCAGAACATTACTGTAGGGGTTCCTGCATAATATACTATGGTGGGTTTTTCTTTGTAAGTCGTGCTCACCTGAGGTGGTTCTGCTGAAAACAGTCACCTCTTGATTAGGCTGCTGACCAGAGCAATGAGGAGACATTTCATTCAAGAGCTTTTTGGCCAAGGAGCGGTCCGGTCCTCGTACCAGGCAGCATCTAGAGTTATCCAGAATATCTGCCTGCATTAATGATTTCTTTTTTCAGACAGCTGACTGGTCCGGTTTACTCACGTCGCCTGGCAGATTTTACCTGATAATGTGCCTGGAGACACTGGCTGATGTCATTCACTTGACCTTGCCGCCTCTACCTCAGGGGGGGAGAGGAAGGAAACGTTTCCATTTATCTGTTCATTGTGTTGAGAGAGAGAGAGGAGATTCTCCAGCACTTTCTTCCCTTTAATCTTTTGTTTTACTTAGATAGTTGAATCAAGCACACAGACCCTCTAAATGCAGTTAATCAGGGCGAAATGAATAAACCGAAATATCCAAAAGATATGTGTCGGGTTCTATCCGGCTTATTTGGCACAGTGTTGTCACTTTTTTTTTTTTTTTGGGGGGGGGGGGGCTCGTCGCCCTTAATTGCATTTGTCATTGACAGCTGCCTAAATCAAGCAGTTGTGGAACATAATGACTTGCTGATTAGGGATTATGAAATTCACTCACTACTGATTTGGTGTTATTTTAGCGTAAAAATGAGGATAATTTTCCCTAATGCCACTGGTTAAGGTAATTATTCTATAATTGCCTTATCAAAGTGTCATAGAAGAGTCAAGGCAAAAAAAAAAAATAATCACGACTCCTCGGGGGTGCTTTGTCACTCTCTAATAAGGTTTTATTATGTTGAATGCTTGCTGTATTTGGGTAAAAAGGTTTGTGTTGCATATATACATTGAACATGCCCATATCCATCGTCCACACACTGTGACATAAATGCAAGAAAGTACCAAGCACAGTTGGGAAAAAAAAAAAAAAATACTTGATTTTAAAATCAAATATATGACAGGAAAAAAAACATAAAATTCAAAGCCCGGATGATTTTATAGTGCATGATTAGATTTTTTTAGAGAATTCAACAGTTTTAAAGTGTCATTTCTGCAGCATGGGAGTGTCAATCACTGTGCCTCTCGCTGAGCTTGCTGTTTGTTCGTCTTTCATTCTTGTGTTTTTTTTTTGTAATCAAAAACAAACTGCAAACATGAACAGAAAGCGAGGTTTCAAACAATCCTCACTTGGCATCTCAGATTCTAGCAGAACATGACAGCAGCAAACCAGCCTGAGAGCGATGTCATCAGCAGTCAACCCAACCCAGCCGCCACCCCAGCCAAAGAAAGGAACCAATGGAAGTAAGAAACCTTGTGTCGTTATCAGCCTACAGTTTCTGTTACCAGAAAAGCTTTTTGGGATACTTGTGCCATTTGTGCATGTTAGTTTCTCTTTTGTGATGCAGTTGAGTTTGTAGAAAGCAGCTAAAATAATATTCCAGCATGTCTGTATGAATTTGAGTGCTGTCTGACGACTTTCATCAACACCATCCACCATGGTGAGATGACGGTGAGATCTCGGTCTTGTTGTGTGATTTACCAGCTGTTCTCAAGCAAGAGCACCAATTATGTTCCAATACATGATGTCTTTGTGCTTAGACTCAAATTCTGTCTTTAAAGTCTTTATTTGAACTATATTTTATTGAAAGGTATTTTTAAATCACTCAAACAAAGCTCTACTTCTACATTATTAATCCTTCCATGTTGGCTCAGAGTTAATAAAACACTAAAAGCATTTACTAAAAAGAAAACTAGTCAGAATTAAATATAAATTGATCAATGGAAATATAAATGGTTCACGCAGGCATTTTTAAAAGTCATACAGAGAAAGTTTACTCAATGTTGTACGGGGTTTAAAATGATTTTCAAACAAACACAACTTGGAAATTGTTCTGCTGCCCTGCTGTGGTGGGACTTAGAAAGACACTGTGGCATATGCAGCATTTTTTATTAAATTTTTGTTACCCTTTGGTGTCTTAGCCACTCTTTATTTTCTTGATGCCTTGGATCCCTAACCATTTACAAAATGCATAGCTTCTCTACTGATACAAGCAAGTCTTTTCTTCTTTTTCAAGTTTGTTTTCTATTTTTAATGTCTTGCAGCATTTACACAGTTAAAAAGTAATATTTAATTTAAAATTAATAGAAAGCCCACTTTCTTACAGTTAATGTTGCCATTGTAGCATACTTGTGTTTACAGCCAGTTTAACATCAATTAAACCTGCGCTTAATTTGGAGTTGGCTGACGTAGCTTTAAGTAACCGAAGTTAGCCACGTGCAAACATAACTCACTGATGGAGAAATTAAAGCTTTAGGTTATGAATCACCGTGGTGCCCTGTATCTTGTTGTTAAAATGTTCCTTTCCTTTCGTCGGCTACATGCATGTTGCAGATAACGGACGCTACACTGCCCCCTTCTGTTTCCTATACTGCAGCTCCAAATAAATACTTACACTGAACTGCAAAGACCTGTTGTCTGTGACGTTTATGGTTTATACCACCATAGACACTAAAATTTTCTGTCAACAAATTTTTGTAAATTGTCGTAGTAGATTACGTTGACTAATCACGTTGACTATAGCCACTGCAGTAGCCTCAGCTGGCTGTGCTGGCAGCTAGCCGCTAATTTATACTGCGGCAACCATGGACTGCGATATTTCATGGCTGTTTAGCCATTACAGGAGATGACATCCCAGATAGCAAAATGTCGTTGAATCAACGTTGAAAGAGTGTCAGCAGTGATTTTGATTCAACGTTGAAAGCGCAAAGGAATTCCACCCTTCTTCAACGTCAAGATTCAACCATCATCTAAATGGTAGGTGATGGTTGAATCCTGACGTTGATTCAACGTAAAAAATACAATGTGCCTGCAGACTACCATTTAGATAATGGTTGAATCAACGTTGTCAGTGACCTCAACGTTGAAGAAGGGTGGAATTCCTTTGCGCTTTCAACGTTGAATCAATATCACTGCTGACACTCTTTCAACGTTGATTCAACAACATTTTGCTATCTGGGATAGCACAGCCATTCCTAAACTTTAGAATACCAAGGCCCAATTTGAAATGTGAAAATTCTCCACGGCCCACCCAAACCTTTTATCACAACTGTGATCTACTGACAGGACTAGAAGCTACGTTCTGACATTGATGTGAGGGGTCAACAAATAAGGTGACACTTGTCATATTAAGTTAAGATGACGGTAGAATAACACTTAACTGGTTTGTTTTGTTACTTCTTAATGTTTATAAATCATGTCGTTAATATTTTACAGTAATTTAAAACATATTTAAAAAAGATTGAGGATTTAAAACATATTTGTTTAATTTTTATGACCTCTCACGGCCCACCTGCAGTACCTGCCATGGCCCACTAGGGGGCCGCGGCCCACACTTTGGGAATCACTGACATAGCAGATACATATTTGGCAGACTGCCTTTGTCTTCTGACCATTTAATTTAAAGTGCTAGTGGGTTAACGGTGGGTTAGAGCGTGCCATGCATGTGGTCATGTGGAGATTGTATCATTAATGGTGCACTAAAAATTATGATATGTTGTACTGACACATGCTGTATTGTTTTCCTGTTTGGCTCGTCATCATTCAAAATTTAATCCAGATGTCCACCGACAATGTTGTACCTAAGTGCGTTCATTAAACGAAAATTCACAAACTAGTTCATATTTTGTGCAAATGTAAACTGAATGCGCTCTCTTTCCCCTTTGATGAGCATCGATGAGAACGAGTTCATTTGGGCAGTTGTGTATGACGCTAATTTCCGTGCCAGGTTTCCAGCGACCCCCATTTAAAATACACCTCAAACGAGCCTAATATGTATCTGAGGAAATCAATCAAACATGGCAACATGGGCCGTCGCTTCTGTCATGCTAACAATTGCGTCATCAAATGTTTAAAACAAGTAGGAAGATGAGAGCTACAGTCGCCCAGAGCCGGAGGAGCAGCCCGACTCCAAACATTAACCTAATCTTTGGAGTCAGGGATTTAGATATTGAAACAGAGGAAAAAACATTTGCACTTTAAGGACCATTTTTCTGTCTTATAGTAAAGACCAACCAATTGGCAGCAAGTTTTCCTCATATTTTTAATATACTGTAGAGAGAAACTGAAAGGGAAATTACAGTTTTACATGGGCTGTCCCTTCAATGCTCATGTGAACCCTGGTTGGTTAAGGATTCTGAATTGGACACATAGATTTGGACAGATGAAATGAATAAAATAATTGCTGTTTGTGGTGGTGTAGTATATGGGCAGTGGTAATCATTTTGATAAATAATTGCTCACAGCAACAGTAGAAAAGACTTTTTAAAAAGGCCAAAAATGAACTATTTAGTTAATTTTTTGAAATGGTGAACTCTTGTTCCAAATTTTGGTTGTGAACTTTGAACTGAACTAGTTCATTTTAATTTTTGTGAACTATGAACTTAACTAGTTCGTGTAGAAAGTGAACTTGCCCAACACTGCCCACCAAATTAAATGAATATCCAGGTGCCCTAATGGACAGCTACATCCCACCTTTATTTTATGAGAGCAGATTCCTCTGGCAGAGTCAAACTCCACAGAAACTGAATACTATGTTTCCCAGAAAGCATTTCAGTTCATTTCATTATTAGACGTGTACAATTTCTTCATAATTGCATACAACATTTGGGCAACATGTGAGTCTGTTGTTATGCAACAGTCTTTTTCTGCTTGCGTTCTACAAAAATCAACATGTTATCCCAAATGTTCCAAATGTCACAGGACTGTTTTGACTGGATGGATGAAAACTAAAAAAGAACCAACCGTCACTTTCTTTTAAGGCTGGATTTTACACTTTGACCTATCTAGCCTATTTTCACAAGAGCACAGTCGTCTGTCATAATGTGTTACAGTGAATGATGGCTTCTGTTTTTATGGTGCAAAATTGGAATTGTGTTGTTTTTTCTCTCTGTGGCTTAAAGGACCTCGTGTAACAGGACTAGATGAAAGGCACATTTGAGTTTCTAGAAACTAACTTTAATCCCTCTCAACTATAAATAAGAAAAATCTCCCCTAATGGAGTAATTTACACACCCTCAACCAAAGCATTGACAGAACTCCCTCCTGTGGCAAATGTCTGGCATTTAGCAAATCGATGACATGAGTTATGAAGCCGGGGCCGCGCTCACTTTCCATTCTTCTCAATAACAAAAGAGGAAGTGCATTAAAAACTATCATTGATGGGTTGTTGGGAGTTGCAGTCAATGAGCTCTTGGAGTTTAAAATTAAAAGGCTTGTAGGGTGAAAATTGTTTTCTCTAGTCATCCGTCATGTCAGGAAAGGTCTTTTTCATATTGATTAATTAGAAACTAAAAGGGTAGAAGGAGGAGAAGGGGAGGGTTAGAAATCCAGTTGTTATAAAATCCTGCTGTACTTATCCTGCCCAGTTGTGAGTTAATGACGCCAGCTTTTGCCTTGACTAAGTATTATTGCTGCAGTCTATAATTTCGTCTTGAAAATGGGCGAGGGAGTGGATCTTCCTTATAGTAATTGAGTATTGATTTGAAAATAAACAGCACTGTGACTCCCACCCAACTGACAGACCCATCTTTCGGATGGAATCCACAATAAATGGGCCCCTGGTTGGAGGGAAAGTTATGGATCAGGATGAAACAGTCAAGCGCGCCTTTCCCCCTGCTATCTCTCTTCCAATATATATTGGATTTTAGATAACCCATTTACGAGCCCTGTCATCTAAAACCTATAGTTGGGAGCAGGCAGATGATAAGTCAAGGCTGGGACTTTCTTCAGATCTCTGCCGCAGACGCTGTTGCATTCCCAGAGGTGTTTCTTGTTTATTTATTTATTTTTTTATATGTATTATACAGGTAATATATATGTATCATACAGGATATTGTACTGAGTACGGAACAGGAAATGAAACAGAGACCTGACTAAAATGAAATGAGATTCAGAGGCAATGTTAAGTAAATGTTTGATGTCAAACATAATGTATGCTCTGATAAATGCAAAGCAAATCTGTCTAGCCGTGGGCAAATACCTTTATCTGAGTGTGAGGGGGCAAGAGTGGTAATGGTTCAACAGCTCAGTAAATCAACATAATACGTGGAGTCTAACACTTATGTCAGACTGCCCGTTAACCTCAGCGTAATCACTGTTGAACCAGCAGTCCACCACCAGCACCTCCTGAGAGCACGCTCTGCACTAATGACATACAAACGTGTGATTTGTTTTCATTAGCCGTCACTTCACTTTTGATTCAGTGGAGGAAGTGTAGCTGAGCGGGAGGCTGAGGGGGAGTCGGCATGAAGGAGTGATGCGGCGCTCTGCCAAATGACCTCTAGGTTCCTATCAGGCTGCGGAGCAGATTAACAGAGAGATACGAGGCTCTGCTAATTTCACCGGCTGGGCCCGGGACGCTGGTGATGTCAAGATGTGGTTGCCGCTGCACTGCCATGTTGTCACTCACACCTACCTAATGACTCCTGTTATTGTTCTGTTCTTTTTTTTTTTTTTTTTTTTTGTTTTTTTTTTTTTTCAAACTGTTTGCATATAGATTAAAGGCTAGTGCCAAAATCTGGCTAATCTGGATATATGCATAATTAAATCTTGCAGCACATGTGAATCTGTGAAAATATGAGTGATGGTGAGCGTGTCTCTCACCAGCCCTCTTTGACAGTCTAATCTGACATCCTTTATTAACCCTTTAGGCGCCGGAGTTTTTTCAAGAAAATATACAATTTTGATATCAAGATTTCAAAAGGCTATAACTTGAAAGCAGTTTGAGATAAAGGTATACTGTCAATGAGAAAATTGTTCAGTATGACTCAAAGTCTGTGATGGCAGTGAAATTATACATGTAATTTGCATATTATGACGTCACAGGGTGGCGGCCATATTAGAAAATGTTCAATTTTGATATCAAGGTTTCAAAAGGTTATAACAATAAAGTGGTTTGAGATAAAGGCATACTGTAAGATAAGAAATATCTTCAGTATCAACAAAATTTGGAATGGAAGTAGATTTGTCATTTAATTTGATTATTGTGACATCACCTGCCAAAACCTGCCCGGTAAACTTTCATTTCAGGGACAATCACATCATAAAGTCATAAAATCTGGAGATTGGTTTCAATATTTCCCTTTCAAAGAACTGGTGGCCTTTTCTATTTGTTTGATTGGTGAAGCTCCAGAATTCATCATTTGGAAAAGAGATTAAATCAATGGGCCCAGAATTTATCAGATCGTATCCATAATAACCAATAGGCTCATCAAAATTTAGGCTCCACTTTCGATACTTTTCCTTCTCTTGAGGACTCTCAGCCGCCGTCATTATCATGATCATCATCATCATCACCGTGATTTCCGGTGCGCCATTAGCCATGTGTTTTTTCCCAGCGGCTTCTCCCGTGTTGCCAGGACAATCGCGGTTGTTTTCATCCCCGCTGCATTTTTCCATATTTGCGGTGTTATGAGCCCCCCTGACACCTCGACCTGCTTGGCAATCACAGAATGCTTCCACCCCGGCCACGCTGAGGTGAACCAGCTGATATACGATGTGCTGATTGTGGGCTATGACGCGCCGACTCACCGTCACTACTAATGTCAGTTTCTGCTTCACTGGACAACTGCATGTCTTCCTCCTCTGAATCGGAGTCAGCCAGAATCTGACAAAGTACTTTGTGGATGGAAAACACTCTTTCGCTCTGCTCTAGTCTGCTCCCGCTACGCTCAGCATTTCTACCACTGCTGCGCTGCGCGTCTCTGTGCCGGAGGGTGTTTTTCAAACTCATTTTAGGCTAAAACTTTGAATAGCACCACCACCAAAAATGGTTCTCAGATTGCAGGCACACATGTCCACCATCTCCTGGTGAAAAGTAGTAACGAGATTCGGCATCACATTTATGGATACACCCTGTTATAGTCAGCAATATTGCTTGTCGCAATATTGCGACTTTGGCGCTTAAAGGGTTAACTTCCAAAACCCTGGTTTTGTCACCAGCATCACCAGTCACCAACAGTGGAGCATGAAAGGAGAGGACAGATAAAGACACGAAAGCAAAGACATAGGACAGACAGTGGTGATGTGGCGTGTGTAGTATGTGTGTGTCTGTGTGGTGCACATAGATAAATGTGTAGAGGTTTGTGTTGTGATAGTGTTTGTTCACCCTGTCTCCACACCAAAGCTAAAGCAGTCCAGAAGCCAGACACGGAACAGTGATGTTGACCTCCACCATCAACATCAACCTCCAACATCATGACCTCAGCACCAACCAGTGACCACAACCACATCTACAGGCCGGACCACAGTTGATGCTGGTGTGTTGGGCCAGTGTCATGCAGTAGATCTCATTCACTGTACTGGATTTTCCTCAAAGCCTCAAAGCCCAATTGGAACCATCCAGCCTGGCCAGCGTCTCCACCAGCAACAAGTCCAGCACCTAATGACTCCTGATTATTATTCACAGGCAAAAAATGCTTCATTTGATATTGATGTGACCCACGTCAGGAGCATTACGGCCTTTATCTATATTTATCTTGTCAATTATTGATTGGCTTTTCCCTCGATGTGTCATTATTAATTTGAAATGCTGTGTCAAGCTCACTGTTAATCATTTTTTAACAGATATGGGAAGATAAAAAAATCAATTTTCCATTATCCTTGAAAGATTTTTTTTTTTTTTTGCTTTGTTCATATTCATTTAGCACAGTGGAGCGGGACCTCAGAGATCATCCTATGCATGACTTAGCAGGTCTAGAGTGACGCAGAGTAAATAGCCGACTAATGTCAGTTTAAAGGGAAAGTAGTGAAACAAGGGAAGTGGTGTCTTGAGTTTTTCCCAGGGTAAAATTATATAATCCAAAATGCTGGTGATGCTTGTCCTCCTCTGATCTGTCATGTCCCAGGTGTTTGGACTTAATGAATGCTGCTTCTGGATAAATGTCACAGACGATCATGTCTGACAATAGACACTTTGTCTAAGAGGATTTATAATGTAGGAATAAGTAAAGAAAGAAACACAAGTTTAGTTTAATTCTTTTTCTACTAAAAAAAAAAACCCAGACACAAAGACAGGAAGTCTAAGGATCTATTACCCATCGGGAGGTAATGGGGCGAGACATGGAAGGTTACAAATGCACTTGGGTAATAGGGTTGAGGGATTCATGGACAGACAAGACACCTTTAAAGCAGTGACTGGAGAGCCCATAAACGCTGTTGTATAAAACACAGAGGCGTAACTCTGAACTAATAGGAACCCCACTTTTTAAAGGAAGATTTAGCATAGACACGAAAAGACGCACAGAAACACTAATTGGATACACTTACCAGGATTTTACCAAATGAACACACAGATCCATCTGAAGGGAAAGAGTTCAGAGAGGAAGAAGGTGGAGGAAGAGCAAACGTTTGCAGCTAGAGGCTGGAAATGCTTCATTTAGTCATTTACACATTTTCATTTCTCATGATTTGTTTATCTACATAATAAATACTTTTCAAAGAGCAGTAGGGAGTTGTAGTGTGATGTAACATCACGTAAACCTCAGGTGATGTCCCTGAGTAGAGATCTGCTGCCCTGCAGCGTACAACCAGGTGATCAAATGACTCGATGAGATACAAAATATCATATATTCCCATAAATGGAAATCTCATGACTCCCCCGTGTGGGTCAGTGGTTCAGGCTTTTCCAGTAACTTGTCACCCATCTGTAACATAACATATATAGTGTGACAGAGGTGGTTCTGTCAGAGTAAATTCACGGTGAACAGTGTACATTCATGCATGTTTGGATTCCCAGTCCCACAGAAGGTGCACATTCTGTGGTGATGTGAGAAACTGATACCTGTGCTACCTGTGCTTATCCATACAGATGCTGTTATTGGGGAATCTGTCTTGATGGCCCAGCTGAACAGCGGATTACGTTATGGGGAGCATCTTGGGTAAATTGATAGAGAGCTGTGAATGGCTGGTTACTTGGCCAGGGGCGGGGTCAGGAGCCTACAGTATTTTCCTGGGACGATAAAGCGCTACTTTTGTCCCACGCTTTAAACCATGAGGTTTATACAGAGATGCGGCTTTTCTATTAATTTTTCTTCAGCCCTCAGGGGGCGCTCTAGCAGGAAGTGCAAAAACCAAAAAACAAACCAAGTAGTTAAAGGCTATTCTGTTTTTGTTCAGTAGCCTATGTTGGCTATGCTACTCTACATTCATTTTGTGAGCATCAATACCTGTTATTATTGGACAAACTGATTAATCCAGGTGTGTCTGACCATTGTGGCTTTTTCAGACACACCTGGATTTATCAGTTTGTCCAGTCAATTTGTTGGTTCCCCAGCGGATTGCAGGGTTCTTAGTGGACCCGCCGCAGAGGTAAGGTTTTAATCGCAGATGAATAAATGAATCAATGAATTAAATGAATAAAACCATCAATGACTTTTCTGTTTCGTTTGATCAGCACTTTTACTGCCGTGTTACAGGTTCTGTTCAGAAACAATCAGTTACAGGTATATGAATAAACATCTTTTGATGTAAATATCTTATTTCTCAACCTGGATACCAGCGGCTTATAGTCCGGTGTGGCTTATATGTGACAAAATATATATTTCGTTTATATTTTAATGGGTTAGCTTTATAGTCCAGAAAATATGGTATATAGAGGAAGTGGTTCAGTAGTGAGGAGGCTGTCATGTAAAGAGGTTGACTGCTGCACCTCTCTGTTTAAGTTTTTCTCTTGTTTTTCTCTTGTTTAGTTGTAGTTTTACTTTGTTATCCAGGCCTGAAATCAATTAAAACTTTACTTTTGTTCCCATTGACAAATCTGCCTCTGAGTCCTTCTGTCATTTTAAAGGTTTTCCTTACTGACAATGTGCCTATGAAAGATCCCACTTGGTAACATATAGAAACACACTGTGACCAGAACTGCACTTACGGAAATCCATTTTAAATTTTACAACCTGAATAAATTGTTTAAGGTGAAGGTGCAGGCTTTCAGGGGCAAGTAACAAGAGTGTTGAAAAAACCCCCCGAAATTTCACAATCACAAAACCCCTTGGCTTTGTGGGAATTATGATTGTGCTGTGTGGAATATATTTTGCTTGCATAGAATAGACATATATACTCAAATGTATTCTTCACATTTATTCTTCATCAAGTGGTAGAAGAGGCCTGCATCTTTTGACTATGGGGTTAAAAGGACAGACACTAAAAAGACAATTGGAGCTGTGTCAGGGTGATATGTTCTTATCAGAGAAAGGCACTGTTTTGGCACAATGGGGGAGTTTGCTTTGAAACTAACATAAAAAGTGATTGTATCTAACAATGCCTAATGTTTAACGCCCTGCATGTGTCAATAAAACCAGCCTGTGAGCTGCAAGGCGGCAGAATTCAACTGGGCGAGCAGGAGTACAGACCGCGGGGTCTGTGAGTTGAATTCTCCCTTTGCAAAGGCGAAACTTGAGAGAGTGTTTCACTATTGTTGAATATAATCTCACCATTGAGTCCACAGGTCAGCAGTCCGGGGTAAGGTCAGGTATACCTCAACAGCTTTTAGCTGACAAACAGATAGCACAAGATTTTCCTTTACTTTCATTTTTCAGGTTTTTTCTACTTTTTCTTTTTTGTGTAGATACAAATAAAATCTAATTTTAGCATTTTTTGCTTTAATTACTTCTGCTTTGTGTGAAACCATTTATCTCCAATACCTAATCTTCCAGTATGTCAACAACGCTTGTAAAAAAAAAAAAGGAAGGAAGCCAACTTTCAGCTGGAAGGATTTATGTTTCTGGACACTAAAAGAGAGAAAAAAGGAATTAATATTCCTGAAATTAAGAAAATAAAATCTCAGATGACTAAGATTACTTAACATATTGTAGTGTTTATTTGATTTGAAGAAATTAAGTGAAAATGATCATCTATAGAGTCACATCTTACACAGTTTGACGGTCACCTCACTGGTCTCTAAAACCTAATTTTATCTTCAAAATACATGGAACATTTGGTTATAATCTTGCCTAAAACGGCTGAATATTTGAAAGAAGTCCAAAGGAGAAACCAAATGCCAAGATAGTTTTCAGAGCAGAAGTGAAAAAGGAAAAGACAAAGAGCATGGTTAAACGAATGGAGCTCAGCAGGTAGCAGAGATCGTCTGTGCTGGAGACAGAGTAGAGGGGGAGTAAAAAAATAAATCCTTTGTAATGAAAAACTAGCTGCCTGCTCGTACTTGGGTGTGTGTCACGCCCTTGCTTCACGGATTTCCCCTTTGAGATTCTCTTCCTTCGAATCTGGCTCCTCAGAGATGCACACCGACATGTCGCCGAGTCATTCACGCGTAACGATCAAGTGTGGACTCCAGATCTCCGACTGCCTGCCTGCCGAAAAAAAAATCAGCAGCAGGCAAATCAGCTTAAAAACCGTCTGAAACCATTGAAAAAGGTCTAATTGTGATTTAGCTGCCCCCTGGGGAAGCTAATTTCAACCACTTGCATTTGTTATTTCACTCTTTTGGTCACTACCCACAGCTCATAGATGAACGTCAGACAATAAAGTAAAGACAAATAAAAAAATAAAATAAAAAAAATTCTGCGCTCAGGGGAACCACAGGGCCCATCTGGGTCTTTCTCCAGGTTAGTTGTCATATAGCTGACACTTGACTGACTGAAATGTAACAATACTGCTCAGGACAGTGTTCGGGTTTTAACTCCCAAGTCTTGCACAGTCCAAACGTTCATCATTTACTGGCATCCCTATAATCAACGTTCTGTTCTCCATTAAAATTGATCACAACAGAAATCACAAAAAGGATAGCTGACAGCGAGAGTTTAAATGCAAACATGCTAAGCTTCTCACGATGCAGTTTCCTAAAGAGGGAATAATGACACCTGTGATGGTAGTAAATCTCTGTCACCAGCATCAGCCCAGGTCATGAACAAATGATACATATGATTTATTTCACACATGAGCCAGGGTTTAATTTTCCTCATCTACGTCCAGCCAGACACTGTTTAGCAGTACTGTCAGAAAAGCCCTTTAGATGGACTAATCTTTGACCTGCTGACAGCTGTGTCCTCATCCAAAATGAACACAAATTCTCTCAGACCAGCCTCTCCTCCGGCTCAGATCAATAGTGCTCTGATAAGCCAGGACACCTTCCAGGAGCTGCAGGGCACGAGGAAGGGCTCTGACATATCATGATTTGGGCTTTAATTACTTGACACATGCAGCTGACTATGGAGACCCGTTTAAGTCATAATTCACTGAATAAATGAGTCTATTATTATGAAAAACAGGCGTTTATTATTATGAAATATTTCCCATTATTATGAAATGCATGTTTATTATTATGAAATATTTTCCATTATTATTATAATGGTTTCATTTTTCATAAGAATGAGCTTTTACATAATAATGGATTTCGTTTTATTAAGAATGATTTGTGTGTCAATCACAGCAGAGAGGGCGGAGCCATTTATGTGATTGGCTGCTCTTTCATTCAGGCATAAGAAACAGAACAGTGAATATTGATAGTGGGCAAGAGAGATATTGTCTGCTAACCTGGTCAAGGTTTCCCGTAGCTCAGTCCAAGCTGCCATAGCTACAATCGGACCAGGAGCGCACCTTGATGACGCCACGGCCCGCTGCTAACGGGACCTCAGAACTCAGAACTCAGCTTTGAGAGCGCAAAAGAACCTCCTTTAATGGAATCAGACAAATATATACCCCAACGAAAACAACACATCCCATAAGTCCAGACACACTGGAGCCTGAGTGCTGTTCCTGGCTGGTCATCTTGTTTCTAGAACATTCTAAGACAACAACATTTCCCAGAACAGAACTCATTATCCTGTTCTCTGAAATCACTTCATCACAAGTTCATCTAGCAGTCTCAACATCTATGACCATTGCTTGTGTCTTTCCCTCTCTGCATTGTGTTAACATACACCAAAATGCTGCAGACAGCAAACTGTGAAAATGCCTGCATTTATGAAGGTCAGCACACCTGGTGATGTTCATTTTATTAGCAGCACCTGCTTGAAACTAACCTTTTAAGGCATTCAGGGGTACATAGCGTTGCCCACTCTTTTTTCTTTTTTTTTTTTTGGCCTTAATTTTTAACTTCTAAATAATAGTGAAAAGGGTTAGACTGTATGTTTCTGTTCGTATGAGCTTGTATTTACTGATGAAATACTGAGACCCACTATGATCAGGTGATTTTTTTAATATTAAAACAACAGCAACACAGGATTAATAACTTTTACACATGACTGTATGATTGTTTTCAGTCGACACACATTTCATTTGTTATCTCTGCAGTTTGTTTCAGGCCTCTGGCTAACATGGCAGAGTGGGTAATAAATGAGAAAGAAGGGAGCACGTGCATCATTCTGGCAGCCCACATGCCTTCACATAAATAGGTTTTAGCATAGGGATCCATTATGGTAAGTTGTGATTAAATAGATTATTACGTTCAAAATTAGCCTTCCCGGGGGCCAGCATGTGTTCATGGATTACCAAGAGAAGAGCTGTTACGCTCTCTTGGCTTTTAAAGGAGAGCTTGCAGATGCTTGGAATTGATTTTTTTTTACCTATAAATCAAAGCTTTCTTGGAAAACATTCTAATATCCTAATATAAAACTGTTCAATATATAGTCTTCTTTTCATTTTTTTTCTTTCGTCTTCCCATCGAAGCAGCTCTAGGGACAGCTCTAAAACTGTGTAGTACAGGGGTATTCAATTAAAAGTCACCGAGGTCCAGTTACTAAAATTTCCTCCAAGTAAAAGGTCCGAACATTTTCATTTCAACACACTTTTCCATATGGTTTCAATAATATTTATTGTCAATGCAGGAAACCTTTAACAGAGTGAACTTGTATAGTAAACTAGCTCTTTTACCATAAATAAATTAAAATAAATAAATAAATTTAAGGACTTTTTTTTTTTTTTTACATTCAAAACAGAAACCTCAGAATAAAATAAATAAAACAGAGCCTAATAACCATTTTTTCTCTTAAATTAAAGAGGACCCAGCCTAAAGAAACACACTTCAAGTAAAAAAAAAAAAGTAGCCTAAACATCTTCAGGAAATAATAAATAAAAAGTGTCTCTTTTAGGCACAAAACAAGAGCAAACAGAGCATTGACTACATTTTTCTTAAATCAAAGAGGTCCCAGCCTAAAAAACTGACAGGTCAACATCTTAAGAAAACAATAAATAAGAAATTGCTCTTTTAGGGAAAAAAATGAGAACAGAGCTTGGACACCACCTTTCTCTTTTGATTATTCTTTTTCTCTTAATGAGAAAAATGGGCATGTGACTGCCCTGCCAGTGATTTAAATCTGGGTTGGAATGGAGTCAGGGCCATCCTCATGCAGACATGTAAGTGGCTATTGGTCAGCCTAGAACGGTACTTGTTTTTGATGATGTTCATGGTGGAAAAGGCTGACTCACAGCTGTAAGTGGATCCAAACATGGTCAAGGTGTGCAGTGCTACTTTAGTTAGACCGGGGAACACACTCTCAGACACAGTCTGCAGCCAGAAGGTAGCAGGGTCAGTTGCCTCAAAATGCTCTTTTAATGCAGCATTTCCTTGCAGATCAATGAGCTCAAGCTGTAGAGATCCTGCATGTGCCCACTTGAACACCTGTGTCACCTCCTTTGAAAATCCTCTGACCTCTCTGATGAGGAAAGGATTCTGGATTAGCAGGAGGAGCTGTGGCCCAAGGCAGAAGCTGTTGAACCTGTTACTGAAGTTTTCAATCAGCTTGCTGAGGAAGTCAACATAGGGAGAAACATCTCTCTCACCCTGCATCTGTTCCTGCAGTTTTGGGAAGTGTTCACACTCTGCACCAATATCTTCTTTGAAAATGTCCAGCTTCCTCTGGAAAGAGCGAACAGCTGTCATCAAATCAGCAACTGAATTGTTCTGGCCCTGCAGCTTTAAATTGAGCTCATTAAGATGTGATGTAATGTCAACCAAAAAAGCAACCATATCCATCTTGTGCTCATCTTGCAGAAACAGTGAAAACTGTGTGGCTCTCTGGCTCTTGACCTGCTTTAAGAAAGCTTCTATTTCTTTTCGAATGGACCAGAAACGTCCCAGTGCATTGCCCTTACTCAGCCACCTTACATTGTTGTGCAGTAGCAGGTCATTGGCATTTGCCTCAACATCTTCCAGGAATTCTCTCAGGAGGCGATGCTGAAGGGATGAGGATGCCCTAAGGAAGTTGATGAGTTTCATCACTGTGTTCATTACTTCAGCAAAATGTTCTGATAGAGTGGCACACAGAACAGTCTGATGGATGAGACAGTGGTAAGCAATAAGATCTGGGTTGTCCTCTTTCATCCGGGACACAGCCCCCCGCTCTTTTCCCACCATGGCAGGAGCACCATCCGTGGTGACAGAGACAACCTGCTTCAGATCTATGCCCCTCTTTGTCAGCATCTCTTTTATTGCTGCATATATGTCCTCTCCTCTTGTGTGTGTTTCAAGTGGTGTTACACCCAGCAAGTCCTCACAGAGCTCCTTCTTATCTTTGTGAAAAAATCTCACATACACCAAAAGCTGGGCATTATCAGTAACATCTGTAGATTCGTCAATGGCCAAAGAAATGCATGGTGCACTCTGAATGGCTGCATCAAGCTGTGCCAGTACATCATCTGCTAATATTTCTGATTTTCTGGTTGCTGTTGAAGCTGACATCGGGATTTGTGTGATTTTTTCACACATCTCGTCTTTTTGTTTCCCCTCAAATAATGTCTCAGCAACAGCATTTAAGCACTCCTTCACAACTGTCCCATCACTAAATGTTTTTTTTGTGTTTCCCCAAAATCCACGATACTTTTAGTGAACATTCGTTTGCACGTTGCTGGGCTGTAAATGTATGCGTGATGAGTCGGGTAGACCTGTCATACTGCGCTTGCAGTTCGGTTATTTTGCGTGCCCTCAGCTCGGACTTCAGGGGAAAACTTTGCTCAAAAGAGCTGTGCTTTGTTTTGTAGTGCCGCTTCACGTTGCCACTTTTAATTAATGCGACGTTTTCGGAGCATATGAGGCACACTGGTTTTGAACTGCCTGCCGGAAGAATGAACATAAACTTCTCCGTCCATTCATCTTTAAAACAACGGTTTTCCGCATCGACCTTCCTTCTTTTGGAGCAAGCCATGTCTCTTCCTCACTGCTCTGGTGCGCCGGCCGCGCAGAGTAAACAAAGGATTTGATTGGCTCAACTGAGTGAAGCTATTGCCGTATTAACTCGAGTAGCAGCGCCCGCCGTCTATAGTTGCGACCGTCAGAAAAAAAATGCTCCATGAAAATTGTCTATTCTCGTAAATTTATCAGAGATTGGTCACGGCTCACGGGTCCGGACAGAACCATCACTCGGTCCGGGTCCGGACCGAGGTCCGCTATTTGGTGATGCCTGGTGTAGTAGGTTGTAGGCCCTACTATTAGACATCTTACTGTCTCTAATGTCAGCTAGGCTCTTGTCCGATTGTGCTAGCATAATTTTTGGCATAATCTGAGGAATTGAGCATAATTTTTGCCCTTTTTCCAAAAGTAGCACTGCTAGCATAATCTGTATATTTTCTTGTCTTAATAGCACAATTTTAGAATAATTAAAGAAAACAAAGATCTCAGCAACTCAAAACGATAGATTACTATTAACAGTTTGTTCCACTCCTATATTGCGATTGCTTTTTAGTTGTGTTGAGATACCGCGGGAATTCGATGAAACGGAACCGGAAATCTGTGTCTCGGTCCCAGACTCCCAGTGCTCGTTTCAAAATGGCGGCCGCCACGCCAAACGAGTCAAGTGCAGTAAACTTACATCCAGATAGTTTACAAGGAAGTGAGAACAGAGAGGATAGACCAAAGCCTGCACAACTTGCCTGGGATAGACGCCTCGAATCCACCACTGGAAAATACAAGAGGAGGGGGAGGAGCAATGTCACTAATGTGAAAAATGTCCCTTTGCAAGATCATATTAATCAGTTCCCTGAGTGTCAGAGGCACAACGATCTTTTGCAATGCCTGCAGAGAAATTGTTAATGTTAAATTTGTTATCCAGGGCTTTGTCAGAAACTGCATGGTTTAGTTTTCACTGTATTTGTTTTTATTTGTTTTGAAACCCAGCGTGCATTCCTAGCGCGTGCACAGTTACGTTGTTTACTCGAAATTTGCATACTTTACCATGGTAACTGGAGGCCATTTGAGTGCAACACCTTGCGTAAACTGTGTCACGCTCTGCTACACGCGATGGTTAGCAAGCTATCGCGGATAGTTATCCACCACACTTTCCAGGCTTTGTGCAACCTGTTTTTGTTCGCTGGATAACTATCCGCTGGATAGCAGATTTATCCGCCATATAGGCCTAACCACCGGATAAAGTTACCCAGGTTTTGAACAACCGGGCCCAGAACGTCAGGCCAGGGTTAATAAAATACATTTTCAAACTTGTCTTGTGAGTTGTTAAGTTTGTGCACAGAATAATTTTTTTTTAAAAGTAGCATAATTTTGAAAAGCGAGCATAATTTGGGCAAAAAATGAGCACTGCCACTAGCATAATATGCCACTTTTACTAGCACAATCGGCAAATGCCTAATGTCAGCAACCTTCAGATACCATTACTTCCTGTCTGGAACCTGAGCTCTTCAGCAGCACAGTTGCCTTAGCTGGCAGAGTACAATATTGCTTTTTTCTGGTACGAGAAACCACAAACATGTACAATATCTCACTATGCTTTAGCCAAAAGCATCCCCCAGTCCTATGACACATTAAAACACAGGTGTCCAACTCCAGTCCTGGAGGGCCGTTGTCCTGCATGACTGAGATGTCTTCCCGCTTCAGCACAACTGATTCTAATGAATGGATCCTCACCAGCTTGTCATCCAGGTCTGCACATGTCTGATAATGACCAATTCATTTGAATCCGGTGTGCTGAAGCAGCTAAACGTCTAAGACTTGGAGGACAGGGACCCTTGGCTGGAGTTTGACACCCTTGCGTTAAAACATCTTGATTTTTAGTTTGAATTTCAAGACCTCATACAAAACCAGGGTTACAGTTTTGTGCCGTTTCCTTCTGCACGACAACAAAGTGCAGCATAATAACTCTTCTCTCATCCGGGTCTGTGATGTCACAGAACTTCACAAACCTGAACAGGTTACTCTGTAACATATTTACAGGCTTTTCATTCGGACTGAAATATATACGTCAAGCAAAGAAAATTCATCTTTTTCTAATTGCCCCTTATGTGCAAAAATGCAAATGTTTTATTCTGCAGTCTGTACTGGAATATCTGAAACTGGATACCTTTTAATGCTTTTATGGTGCTTTGGAAGTCGTGTATTCAATTTTTTAAAAGGCCTTTTATTGTGATATTTAAATACAATTCAGAGCATTCTACTCTTTTGTTTTTGTACGGCATGCTTTTGTTTCAGATGTCTAATTCATCTTTGCTGATTTTGCTCAACCAGACATTACTCATCACTTAAGTTATTTTCATTAAAGTCCTTTATGCTTTGTTTCACTAATAGACTCTGTGTAAAACATGTCTCTATTCTTTCAAAACTGAAACCAAATTTGTGTTACAAGGCTAATCCATTTCTGACGGCTCTGCTGATTCTTCCAGTATAATAGGACCCTAAGCCCTTCTCTTGTGTGTGTGTGTGTGTGTGTGTGTGTGTGTGTGTGGTGGGTGTGCGTGGGTGTGTGTGTGTGTGTGTGTGTGTGTGTGTGTGGGAGTGTTTGAGTGTGTGGGAGCGAGACAGAGAGGGAGCTTTTACCACACAGCCTTTGCCAAATTCATTTGACTTCACACAGAAGTCCATTTATTAAATCTTTAATTGGTCCTTTTATTATGTATGCCTATAAAGATCATAATAGAGATGTAAATTAATGAAATTCTGCTTTCTTACTAAGCTCATGAATTTCCATAACTTTGCTATTTCAAAGGAAAGCTGCTCAGGTCGAGTGTGATGTTTTATTCACATGAAAATGTTCATGCAGTTTAATTAACTAAATATGATTTATGTCATTCCCTGAATCTCCCACAATTCTCATTAGAAATATACAGCAGTTTTTATCATAGTTGTGAAATAATCAATGAAAGTAATGAAAGAGACTGATTTTTTTTTTTTTTTTTTTTTTGTTATTTGTCCTGATTTTATAGTAGCACAGGGGTTGCACACAGATGCATACTGCAGGTGATGCTTTACAAACTGACCAAACTTCTTCTCAGAGAAGCAAAATAACTCCAACATCATCAATGCCGCAAGTAGAGGAAAGGAGCAGTGGCATAATGAGAAGTTTTTATAGAAGAGAGTCTGTGTGCTGATAAGTGGCAGATAGAGGTTTTACACTTGGCCGGAGCATATCGGTAATAGCTCCAGGAGCAGCATGTGTACCGACTCCAGGAGAGAAGACGAAGAGCTGGAAAAAAGGTAGCACGTCAGTGCATCCTGAGGAGGCTGAGGCTCAGCTCTGGAAGAGTGCAGGTCTGTGGAGTAGAGTTCCTGCAGTGAACAGATGCACCAGTCACAGAGGCTGAGGGTGCACTCACACATTTTCCCTGATGCGAAGGATCGCGGAGAGCTAAAGATCAGTTTACTTGTTCAAGTTTTGCAAAACAAAGTAAGAATGAGCAATTAGAGGTGACACTCTTTATTTATATTGCTTCATCACGGAGGTGATAGGATGAGATAATTACAGGCGCCATGTTTGATCTCAGTCCACAGAGCAACATCAATACAAGCTTCCTTCAAGGCGTGATGTGTTTGGTGGAGTTATGGAGTCTTACAGGATCACAGATATCCAGCTGTTCCTGTCTCTCTGGATCGCTGGTCTCCAGAGAGGCCATGTTTCAGACCAATGCAGGACTGATGAAAATAATAAGAATAATAAAAAGACATAGCTGTCCTTTAGAGCTGATTGTGCAAGAAGTATGCTTTATGAAACACATAATCTTTTTTTTTTTTTTTTTTTAAAAAAACCAACTGTCTGTATAGCCAGTTTAGTCAGCTGGGGGTCAGCACACCAAGGCCCATGTTTTCGGCTGCCGCCCAAAACACATTGGACCCTTCATGTGAGGCGAACCCATGAAGCCCATCTGGGCTGAGCATGGCTGGGCACCATGGGTAAAGGCCCAGCCACCAGGTGCTCCTGAACGAGCCCCTCCCCCAGGCCTGGCTCCAGGGTGGGGCCCCGGTGACCCTTGCCAGGAATCATTTGCAGCTTCAATCACATCCCGGGGGAGGTGGGGGACATTGAGTCTGAGTGGGCCATGTTCCGTGCCTCCATTGCTGAAGCAGCTGACCAGAGCTGTGGCCATAAGGTCGTTGGTGCACTCGAGTGTCCAAGGAGTTTGGTGAGGCCATGGAAAACGACTTTCGATTGGCTCCACAGAGATTCTGGCAGACCGTCAGACGGCTCAGGCGGGCAAAGCAGTGCTTCACCAACACTGTGTATAGTGGGGGTGGGGTGCTGCTGACCTCAACTGGAGATGTTGTTCATCGGTGAAAGGAATACTTCAGGGACCCTCTCAATCCCACCAACATGTATTCCATAGAGCAGTGGTTCTCAAGTGATGGGTCGCAACCCAAAAAGTGGGTCGCAGACCCGTTTTCAGTGGGTCGTGGGCCTCTGCCTGGGGAAGGAAATGCTAAAAAAAAAAAAGCATGTCATTCATACACCTTAACAGTAGATGGCGATAATGTCCTGTAATGTGAGTTGACACCCGCCAGTTCACACCATAGAAAAAGACCTGCAAAGTTTGTTTCCATATGTTGAGCAGGTGAAATGCAGATACAATGAAGAATCTATGAGATATGGATTTTCTTATCTTGAAGACAAAGGTCAGTGAGTGGTTATTCAGCTAAAACTATATATTCTGAGTTCTTTTTGAAACTACTGCTCAGTGGTTGCACTGTTTTATTTCATGTTTGTGCATAAAAGCACTATTGAGTGTTAAAAATGGCTACCTGCAAATTGCTGATTTAGGAACCTCTGCCAACCGCTAAAGCAATCTTCCGCTCCCTAAAGCTGCCCCCCATTATGCCGACTCTCTTACTCACATGGTAGGCGCGGCAATGGGCGTGTCTCTTGCACTTTCCACAAATTCGGTATCTTGCGATTGCGGGGTCAGGATAGAGGGTAGCAGGTGGTCTGACCACCCACTACCCTCTATTCTAAATCTGCGAGATAGAAGTACCGCATGTCGGCGCTTAAAAGAGCGTCCAAATCGCATCATTGTGCGTCCACCCAGTCACATGTGGACTGCACAACTGGCTCTACCTCTCAATTATGCATCACTGTATTACTTGCATATGTTATTATTCTCTTAAGGGCAGATGATGTCTGTACAGCTGTGGCATGATCTCATCCAGATGTTTGCTGTGGAGGAAACGAGGAGATCACAGAACTCTGTTGTGGAGTTTCTTGTACTGTGCGCCTCCCTCTGACCCTCTCCTTGCGCTCGGAACACCTGAGATGCGCTCAGTGGTGGAAGGTAGATGTCATCATACCTGTTCCTCTGGCTCAATGCTCATCCAATGATCCGTTCTGCAGTATTTTAAAAAGCACCGCTCCCAGCGGCTGTGAGCTTCCAGGAAAGCATTTCTTAACTAGAAAAGCACTAGGAGAGCGCAGACCTCCGCCAAGCACAACAGTTCTCCCATATAGCGATTTACAGATTGCTTGAAGGGCTATTTCATCAAAATCCATCCATAACTTTTGAGTTATCTTGTACACAGACAGACAAACAGACAGACAGATAAACACCGGCAAAAACACGCCACAAAAACATGACCTCCTTGGCGGAGGTAAAAATATTCTTACACAGAAAATTGCTATCGGTTACCTGAAAGTCCCAGATAGTTGGTGCGCTCCCAGTTAACACGCTTAGGCAGAGCCACGAGAACTGCCACGAGAGCCGCTGGGAGCGGCTATGCGTCTTGGTGCAGCTGTGCGTCTTGGTGCGTCTTGGCGCAGGGGATATGTTCAAGATAACTCAAAAAGTTATGGATGGATTTTGATGACATTTTCAGGAGTTGTCAGAAATGTGAAAAGGAAGAACTGATTTTATTTTGGATGTGATCCCGAAGAAATCCTGGATTGTGGATCACTTTCAAATTTTCGATAACATTGCGCTGTTTAGTTGTTTCTTGAACCCTAAAGCAACCACAATGGAGACAGGAAGGGAGTTCTGGAATTTTAAGAGTTTAATTCTCTCAGATGTAAAAAAGGAGGATTTGAGGGTTGGCAGCCAAACCAACAATCCAGGGGACGACGAAGGCAAGGAGGTGGCACTGCGAATGGCTGGATCAGGCGTTTCTATGGGAAGATCTGGCGACGAGTCTGGTTGAATGATGACTGGATAGGTACAGGTCTGCAGTGCCACATCTGGGCTGCTCGTCAGATGGGAAGGTGAAACATAGGTGGATCTGAGTGTTTATGTAGAGGGTTGAAGGTGGCGCAGTGGGTTCTGCGCAGGAGCCCCAGAGGTGGAAAGTTGCAGGTTCACAACCTGGCTTGGAACCGTAACATGCCCTCAATGGGGCCGGAAATTTTGTTTCCCAACATCTCCGTTAACTATTACCCACAACTCACCAAATTTCACTCAGCTATTGACAATGAAAACCTCTATAAAATTTCAGACGCTGATCCGGATCTGATTCAGAAGACGGATTTTATCGCAATCTGTAAATCGCTGTATGGGAGAAATGTTGTGCTTGGTGAAGATCTGCGCTCTCTGAGTGCTTTTCTAGTTAAGAAATGCTTTCCTGGAAGCTCACTGGCTCTATTTTGTTGAAAATAAGTTTGTTGAAACTTCTTGGAGTACAAAAGAAATGATTAAATCATTTGCTCCACATTAGTTAGAGCTAGTTATGTATATATCAGTGCAGAGGAGGAGGAGGAAGGAAGAGGAGGAAGCTCTACAACAGAGTCCCAGACCAGCTGCCCATGAGAGCTGCTCTGTTCTGGGTAAAAAAAAGATGCTCCACAGCAGTTTGCTGGTAGCGCAACCTGCTCTTAAAGGCAATGGCTATTGACGCACTGATTGGTTAAACAGCTGGAACGCCCTAACCAACTCCCATGCATAATGTGTGCATAATATAGTGGTTGGTGCAGGTAAGATCGTGGGTTTCGGGAGGTGGAAGATTGCGTTCTTTGTGGGGGAACGCCCCTCCTGCTACCCGCTATCCCTTAATAGCAGCTTTAGGAGGTTTGGCGCAAGATCGGGCCCTAAATGTCTTGAATCTAAATAAAACTGAAACACCATATGAACCCTTCCTCGCCCAACACCTGAAAGCAGCGCAAATTTTTCATTTATTTTTTCACCTTTTTTGAAATATTTGTTTCAATTCTAGTGGAAGGAACGTAATTCTTAGTTTTAGGACGTGTCATTTATTCCTCTCAGTCCTGTCCCTGCTAGCAGCTAATACCATCCAAAATAGCGTTGGACTCCCAACCCAGCTGTCTATTGCAGTGATTACGTATCTCTTTACAGCACCATGTTACACACCAGTGACGATGAAACTAGCTCACAGAGCTACAGTGGACATGATGGCAGAGGCAACTAAGAGACTAAAGAAAGTAATAACGGAAAAGTAAAAACAAGAGAGCAACCACAGAGGAGAAAATTTCATACAGTGTTGTAAAAGCAACTGAACGTCCATGGCCTGTAAGTGGACCCATCCATCCATCCAGAGCCCAGGCTGTGCGTTCGAGGTGAGCCCGACTATATCTAGTCGGTACCTCTCAACCTCATGCCCAAGCTCAGGCTCCTTCCCTGCCAGAGAGATAACATTCCATGTCCCAATAACCAGTTTCGTCAGCCGAGGGTCAGCACGCCAAGGCCCACGCTTTCGGCTGACACCCATACCACAAAGCACCCGACTCCTATGACCCTCCCTGCGGGTGGTGGGCCCACGGGGAGGCGAACCCATGTAGCTCCTTCGGGCTGAGCCCGGCCGGGCCCTATGGGTGAAGGCCCGGCCACCAGGCGCTCCCGAACGAGCCCCTCCCCCAGGCCTGGCTCCAGGGTGGGGCCCCGGTGACCCTGATCCGGGCGAGGGACATCGAGCTCTTGATCTTGTCTTGTTCATAAGAGTCGTATGAATCGTGCTTGGTCTGGCCCGTCCCCCAGGACCAGTTTGCCTTGGGTGACCCTACCAGGGGCAAATGCCCCCGACAACATAGCTCCTGGGATCATTCGGGCACACAAACCCCTCCACCACGTTAAGGTGGACGATTCAGGGAGGGGGTAAGTGGACCCTTTGAGCAAAAATTTCTAAAATTTGTTTGAGCTGATTTAAATCCATAAAT
Source organism: Hirundichthys speculiger (assembly GCA_018398805.1). Classification (NCBI taxonomy): domain Eukaryota; kingdom Metazoa; phylum Chordata; class Actinopteri; order Beloniformes; family Exocoetidae; genus Hirundichthys; species Hirundichthys speculiger. Next base: position 2,291,418 of record JAGFBZ010000430.1, read on the forward strand.
CAAGAACTAGTTATCCATCCATCATCTGTACCTGTGCATGGTCATGCGGACTGCTGGAGCCTATTCCAGCTGTCTTGAGGTGAAAGGGAGGGGTACGCCCCCCTGGACAGGTTGCCAGTCCAGGGTCACAAAGGTTATATTCACATTCCAGGTCACTTAATGTTCACTTCTGATATTTTGCCAAGATCCCATTTTGTGTGTGTGTGGTTGTTCACATCAGTATCTTAAATGTGACTTCTATCAGACTCCGATGTGAACTGGCTACTGCTTTGAAGTGACCCATATACACAGAAAGATGTCAAACGCAGTACATAGAGTGTACGGAGGTAATCCAGCAGCAGTGAGCCCAGAGGATTTATTTTTGACGTTTTTGCATTGTGGGAGCAGACAAATTATTAAATTATAATAAGAATAGCAGAAGAAAAGAATAGCAAGAAAGCTGGCACAGAGATGTCAAAGATGGATGAAATGTGACCTGATAGTTTACACTGAAATTGCATTGGAAAACAGCAAATACGCATCTGATTTGGGTCACTTTGTCCTCCAGTGTGAACGTAGCCATATGGACACATATAGGCACACTCACACTCATTCCTACAGGGAATTTAGAATCACCAGTTAACCTGATATGCATGTTTCTTGATCGTTGGAGGAAGCTAGAGAACCTTGCTGAAAAGGGAACATGCAAACTTCACACAGAAAGGTCCCTGCAGGAACCTTCTTGCCATGAGGCAGCAGTGCTGACCGCCAGGCCTCATCGTGCTGCCCCACTAAAAACTATTTAAGTATGTTAGGATTAAGATTAATTTAGAGAACTGTTTAACTGTTAAAACTAAACATTATGGACATGTAAGAATGCAGTCTCTTTTTTTATGGTGAGTCCTCAGTTTATGCTGCTTTATGACCTAACGACTGGGATCTCCTGACTTCCTGACCTGCTGTCTTCCAACAGTTTGGGACTTTCAGATAAACAGTTTGTTTATTATCCTGGACTGTAAAACTGAAGAGCTGTTGGCCATCTGGGTTCTGAGACAAAGAGCAATAAAAGTCAGAAGAGCAAGGATCCGCCTATAAGAACTGAGACAATCTGACATTCTGGGTGCATTTGTCCATGGCAGCATCTCGGTGATGTTGTGGACAAGTGTACCATCGGCCAATTAAAATATTCTGCATGGCATATTGAATCTTTGTATTCATGATTGTATATTTAACTCTTTAATTGACCTTTGTTTCTTAGTCTTGTCAATGGCACCAGATAAAAGAACACGGAGAATAACTTTCAAGTAAAAAAAAAAAAAAAAAAAAAAAGAATCTAACCTGTCACCATATGAGCTGCATTGTCAGTTATATGGGTTTCCTGTCTGTCCAACAGAAGTCCGGTCTTCTAATCCAGGGGTCCCCTAATCCCCAGGCCCCTGCCCGGTACTGGTCTGTGGGTCATTTGGTACTGGGCCGCAGAGAAATAAATAAATAACTTCCATTATTGCCATTTGAGTTATTATCCAAATCTAAATGATGTTTTATTTTGAAAAAATGACCAGTTTCTCTCCATTACATCCATCTATGACTTACTATTGATGTAATACGTTTAAACCCCCAAGCTGGAACAATGAGTGAAAAACAAACGTCTTCGGAAAGTGTCTTGTGAAGAAGATGTTACTGATGTTCTGCTGTTATGAGGATGCTTCTAATCAAGGTGCACATGAATACACAGCGCATTTACCTTTATTATAATATAAAGAAAATACCAGTTTTTATGCCAGTCATATCATTTTGTTTTGTTGTATTTATCTGCGACACATTTTACAGATCGGTCTGTGAAAATATTGCCTGACGTTAAACCGGTCTGTGGAGCAAAAAAGGTTGGGGACCACTGAACTAATCAATGGAATATATTGTTTTGTCCATCATTTGCAATCTTTTGACAGTCTATTTGAGGTGCTCCACAGAAGTGTTGACTGTGCCTGTGACCAGGAATGTACAGCAGAAGTCCCTGGAACACTTGAGTTATCAGGCTGTACAGCTTATTTTTTTATTTCTTTTGTGACTAAAGCCTTTCCAGGTTTGTTTTACTAACTGATCCTGTAGAATCACTTCAAGAAATTATGTTAGTGGAGTTCCACCAACTCCTGTTTCATGTCTTATGAGGTTTGAAATGTATAAATTAGTTGATGAAAACTTTATTTTCCCTCTTTAAATCTGCAAACATGACAGTCAGCACTTCATCTCAGGGCCTTAAGCACGGCGTCCAGAAGTGCATCCATTTGCACTTTTTATAAGCTTTATCCCCACCTAGTTATTCTAAGATCTGCTACTAAATTTGTCCCTCATTCCCTCTCCCTAAGCTTAAGCCTTTAGCCTAGTGATACAGCTTCAAGAGCACATCTCCTACTGACTTATTTATTTATATATGTCTGCCTTTGGTTAGGGCCGCCATACTGCTGCAGCGCACCACAGTGTGAGACGATGAGGGAGAAATTCTGCTTTAGTTCATGCTGTCTCAATGGTGTAGTTTAGCTTTAAAGCACCCCGTTTGATACCAGCCAAGGTCATTTTGATAGTAAAATGCAACCACTGAAGAGACTTCTGTAGTTGAATGCAATAAAGCAACAGTTTTGTTTGTTTTTTTTTTTCAAAAAAGTTGTAACAAATGTTTAACACTATATTGTAAAGCTGGCTAAAACCAATCAATGTAAATAATTAAAGTATATATCTGTATATTATATGTCTGTGGAAATAATACGGCCAACATTTTGTCTAATTTGGATTTGCATTTCATTTTAGGAGTTCCACCTTTTGCCATGCTGGCCTTTTTTCCCACTATTTAAACTGTTTAGTGGCTGAAACATTAAAGCACATCTCTCCCTGCTGTTAGATATTTTTAAAGAGAAAAGCACTGCTGTTTGCTGCTGGGAGAGCACACATGTGGCAGAACATCCTCGCTGATGATGCTACCTGCAACGTTTCAAGTTTTATTCCCACCTAAACCACAGAGGTTAAGTTCTTTCAGTGTGGGGCCTCACAGAGGATGATTTTGCTGCAGTATTTCACATCTGATGGTGTTCTTCCCTCTGTCAAAACCACAGTGACAGTGTATCTGGGTAACTGTAGGCTGTGAGGTACAGCACCAGACTCCACCAGAACGCCTGCAGGAACAAAGGGAAGGAACGTCAGGATTTGTCAGGCAGCATCACATCACGTTTGGCTCCGAGCTAGAGAAAGGTCTCTGGCCAGATCATTTCATCTAACAGACGGCGACCTCAATATGAAGCATCTTTTACACTAAGACACAATGGGGACGAAGGCATCTTGGTATGCAAAGGAATTCACCTTGATGAAGATTTAAACCTTGCTGCAAATACAATAGTCCCTTGATGTCAGAATTTAGGTTTTAAATTGTGCCACTGCAAAAGCTCCTTCAGATTTTGGTTCCTTTTTGATTGTTTAAGGTGCTAGGACTTTGCTAAAAGATATAATTTTACTTAACTCACTATATAGCTATAAAAAATGATTAGCAGCCACTGAGATTTTTTTCTTTAGTATTTTTAGAATCACCTTGTAAAAATCATGGAAATTTGCAATAACATCAGAAGTACATGAAAATTATGTATGTTATGGGTTTCAGGCATTATTTCTGTCAACAAGCAGTTAAGAGGACTAGCAATCTTAGCGAAGTCTTTGACAAAATGGCGATAGTAGCCAGTAAGCCCCAAGAAAGACTGGAGTTGTTTAACAGTTTTAGGGATAGGCCACTCTTCAACACATTTTACTTTCTTAAGATCAGGTGAGATTCCTCTTGTAGACATTTGATGCTCCAGAGATTGTACCTCTTTCTTGAGAAAATGATATTTATCTGGTTTTAACTTCAGGCCATGTCTCCCCAATTTCTCCAACACATAATCCAGGTGGACTAGATGGGAGTCAAAATCAGGCAAGTATATTATCACATCATCCAAATAAATGAGTACAGACTGTACTCATTGGGAGCAGGTAAGCATCTTTATTAGTAACTGCATTCAATTTGTGGTAGTTGACACAAAATCTCAGAGTCCCATCTTTTTTACGGACTAGCACAATTGGGACTGCCCACAGACAAGTGCTGGGAAGAATTATCTCAGAGTCCAACATACTTTGAATCAAGGCCTTCACCTCTTGATACATTTGTGGTGGTATTTGACGGTAACGTTCTCGGATGGGTGGTGCACCTACTGTTGGGATAACATGTTGCAGTTGTGTGGTAAGTCCATAATCCTCATCGTTTGTTGCAAAGACAGATCTGTGTTTGTGTAGAAGGGCCTGCAATTGTTCTTTGTCTTCTGCACACAGGTCAACATCATTCAAGTTAGGCAAAGCATTGGTTTCAGCATTCACTTCATTCTTGTCTGTACTCACTCTCACTGCATTTGCACTGACACGGTGCAGGGTCATATTATTCTCAGGGACTACATCTGCAGGATTAATTTCACAGGTTTTGGCTAACAATTGATGTCTGTAAAGGTACATTGTGAATTATTTGGATTTCTGACTTTTATCAAAATGGCATCCACCTTAGACAGTTGATAAGGAAAGGGCAATAAAGAGTCCCCGACCTCAAGTGGTTCCACCAAGCACTGATAGCCCTTCCCATCAATTCCTCCTTTAGTTCGGGCCCACAAAAGAACTTCCCTCTGGGATGGCAGCTGGATGGGATGGCAGTTGATTGTCCTCACTTAGCCAATGGTCCCGTCAGCACTTACAAATTGGGCTTGTTGAGAGCAGATTTTAACAGCCATAGCCCACGCCTGTTGTTGGGAATGTTCACTGTTCATAGCCCCTTAGGGGCACTTTTCCAAGTCTTGCCAAAGTTGTGAAATAATGTTCATCCCTACTACACCATTTGAGTCTGTAAGGCAATGATCTTTCACAATGAGGAAGCCACAGTCTGTCAGCTCGGCTTCAACTTTGATGGAGAGGATAACATAGCCCAAGAAGGGGATGTTGAGTCCATTAGTGGCCTCTAGTGTTAGCCAGTGCCCTGCATCCTCCAGTTTCCTCCCCTTTTTAGCAAAATAGCTCAGAAAGAAGCTGTTTTTTATTAGAGAAACATCAGATCCGGTGTCCAAGATATAGCAAACTGGGACATTGTCAGTCATCAGGTTAAGATTTGGTATCCGTCCAATCAATCTTTTTGAAATTCCCTCTTCAGGCCCTTTATGTTCTAGGTACCCCACTGTGTGGGCCGCTACAGTGGTGTCCACTAGTTTAAAGAAGCTGATCTTTGTTTACCATTACAGAAGCGAGCCATATGATCAGGCTGACGACAATTATTACAATTTGGGTGGCACCAATCATCATACTGGGTGTAGAGTTTATACAAGGGCGGTCCCTCTCCCCTGATCGAGTGTTTGGAAAAGGAGCTCTCCAGCTAGGATCGTGGACCACTCCAGGTGAGGTTCTTTGCAGCTCAGACCTGATTTCTCCAATAATCGTTTTAGATAGCTCTGTAATTTTTGCCGTCATTCGAGTGTCCATTTCTTCCCTTAATTGTGTTTTAAATTGTTCAAAATCTCTGGCACTCGCTGCATTACTATCCTGTCCCTTTAACCTGATGCGACCGACGAGGACGCCGGCGTCCTCATTGTGTAATAATTTTGTCTAAAAATGACTCATACACAACGATCACTTCATCTGTTATAGCTGTGTTTGGTATCATTGAACTCTGCAGAGTCTCCTCTTTGCAAAGATAATACCGTTTTTCTTCCATCTCTTATATATCTTGCACAAGAGGTGCCCAAAGACATAAAAGCCGAAAGTCGTGAAAGTTGGCACTTACCGGTTTTTGTCGGTAAAAGTCCCAGAAAACGCGGAGAAACGGTTTGAATCCAGTCCCTGTTTGTTGACAGAGGCTTAGCTTAAACAGAAAGATGCTCACTCGAGCGATTTTTGGTCGCTGAGAACAAGCCCTGAACAAGCTTGGTTCTTCATGTACGGTTGAATTCTCGTGATCATTTATTGAGATTTAGTGTCAATAAATGTTATTACTTATAACTAAATCACTTTTTTGCAATTCAGTAGCATATTAGAAGTGTAAAAACGTTTTGTTTGATTTCCGATCGTAGTTTTTCAAGCAGAGGAATCATCTTCCCGAAACGAAGATGGCTTTGTTTGAATTTCCGGTGACTCTCTTTGCAATGCATTTGATTGACAGCTACAAGGCGGACCTTAGATTCGTCATGTCCGCCTTTTAGAGCATAGATCAACCTTTCCAATGACGTATTGCATGTGTAATTCAACTCTATCGGAGCCGTTTTATGCCTGCGCGTAGCGGTGCGCTCCTCCAGTTGTGCCTATGCGCATTTACGCAGAGCGCTCAGCGGTGCAAGCAGCAAAATAACTCGCGTAAAATAAGATAACTTACTTCACGGTTAAATGGCTCAAAGTAAGTCAAAAACACGTTTTAGTGTCCAGGAGGCACTGGAGAAGAGTTTTGAGGACTCTTCAGACAGTGAACATTATTCCTGCCTCCTCCCTGCTTGACCTTCATGCAATTGAGCCCTCATAACCTCAATACCTTAACTGTAACATGTATTTAAAAAAGTATATATGCTCCACATGTAGTCATATATATTTGTAGTCATCAAATATATTATGAATTGGTGGTTTTACACAGTTATGTATGTTAGTATGTGGTTTATGGTAAACCACATAAACCACAAAAACTAGTTGTAAATTTAAAAATGGCAAATTTGTGACTATTTTAACTCAAAATGATGAAAAATACCAAAATGTAAAGGAAAAAGTACCTATTGTCTCAGAATATCATTTTGGTTACCATGGAGTCTCCAAATGGCCTTTTTGGAGCTGCGCCTAGATTTTTTAATGAAAAGACCACTATAAAATGGTCATATGTTGTGCTATCTTCTTCAAAATTGAAACACATATTCAGTTATAGTGTGCCTACAGCCTCATACTGTCATTTACTATTTCAGATGAATATTCAGACTATTATTTATCCTGAAAGTCATTTTTTATTTCAGGCGGAACAAAATTTTAAATTTTTTACTGACTTCAGAGTTCCATTACTCTGTATCACCTAGAAGTGTTCCTGACAGTTTTATAAGAAACTACAGAGTGTCTTCTTTATGGAACACTTTAATGCATCCATGTGGACAGAACAGTTTAGAAGTTACAATCATTTTAATTTGGGTATGTCCTTTTAGGCGTTTTGCTAAAAAAAGGGGGTCAGGGTTTATCAGGTTAAAATAAGACACTGGGCCTGCTCAAATGTTTCTCCATAGGTCTGTTCCCTTAAGCACAAATCATCCTTAATAGTTTTAAAAGTAAGATCATCATCCAGTAGAATTTTGGTTCGGAACTCACCCTTGGTTACTGGATCTCTAAAGCCTTTAATCAGGTGGTCTCGGAGTAAAACATCATTGTCATTAATTCCTCTTGGGTCTTAGTTTTTGAGTCGATTAAAGTCCTCTTGTAATCTAAGAACGAAGGACCCAATATTCTCATAGGGCTGTTGTTTAGCATTAAAAAATTGTCAATGTTTTGTGCCAAAATTAAAATTTCTCTTTTGGTTTTGCCCTCTAAGCAGCAAAGCGTAAGTTCAGCTCTAAAGTCCTCTGGCACACTTTGCAATGCAAAGGTAGTTTTCAGACTACTTTTCCACTCACCAAGACTGATTTCAGAGTCTCTGCCTTTGAATTTTGATATCACCATATTGAACATGGGAACCATGCCAAAGGGTCTATTTGGAGCTTGAATGAGGTTGGGTCCGCTAATTTGCATTCTGCTATCACACAGATGCGATATTTTCTCCTCCTTGGCTCAGCCTTAGAGAATATTTTTTCAATACAGCCATGATGATCCCAACATTTCATGGGGTCACTCGACACTTTTAATTACTTTTAATCACTTTTTACTTTTAATTTTAAAGAGCAGAATTTTCAATCTACTGCACTACATAATTTTAAATTATGTACAATATACGCACGTGGACAAAATTGTTGGTACCCCTCAGTTAAAGAAGGAAAAACCCACAATTCTCACTGAAATCACTTGAAACTTACAAAAGTAACAATAAATAAAAATTTATTGAAAATCAAATAATCAAAATCAGCCATCACTTTTGAATTGTTGATTAACATAATTATTTTAAAAAACAAACTAATGAAATAGGACTGGACAAAAATGATGGCACCTCTATAAAAGATTGAAAACTATTTGACCAGAGTGACATGATTAACTCAGGTGTGTCCTTTAATTGACATCACAGGTGTTTCCAAACTCATAATCAGTCAGTCTGCCTATTTAAAGGCAGACAAGTAGTCACTCTGCTGTTTGGTGAAAAGGTGTGTACCACACTGAACATGGACAACAGAAAGCGAAGGAGAGAATTGTCCCAGGACATCCGAAAAAAAGACAAATAGACAAACATCTTAAAGGTAAAGGCTATAAGACCATCTCTAAACAGCTTGAAGTTCCTGTGACAACAGTGGCTCATATTATTCAGAAGTTCAAGACCCACGGGACAGTAGCCAACCTCCCTGGACGTGGCCGCAAGAGGAAAATTGATGACAAATTGAAGAGACGGATCGTTCGAATTGTATCCAAAGAGCCCAGAACAACCTCCAAAGAAATTAAAGGTGAACTCCAAGGCCAAGGTACATCAGTGTCAGATCGCACCATTCGTCGTTGTTTGAGCCAAAGTGGACTTCATGGGAGACGACACCACTGCTGAAAAAAATAATAAAAAAGCGAGACTGGAATTTGCAAAAATGCATGTTGACAAGCCACAAAGCTTCTGGGAGAATGTCCTTAGGACAGATGAGACCAAACTGGAGCTTTTTGGTAAGGCACATCAACTCTATGTTCATAGACTCAAAAACCAAGCATACGAAGAAAAAACACTGTCCCTACGGTGAAACATGGAGGAGGCTCAGTAATGTTTTGGGGCTGCTTTGCTGCATCTGGCACAGGGTGTCTTGAATGTGTGCAAGGTAAAATGAAATCTGAAGACTATCAAGGCATTCTGGAGAGAAATGTGCTGCCTAGTGTCAGAAAGCTTGGTCTCAGTCGCAGGTTATGGGTCTTCCAACAGGACAACGATCCAAAACACACAGCCAAAAACACCCAAGAATGGCTGAGAGAAAAGCGTTGGACTATTCTAAAGTGGCCTTCCATGAGCCCAGATCTGAATCCCATTGAACATCTGTGGAAGGAGCTGAAACATGCCATCTGGAGAAGACAACCATTAAACCTGAGACAACTGGAGCAGTTTGCTCATGAGGAGTGGGCCAAAATACCTGTTGACAGCTGCAGAACGTCCATTGACAAATACAGAAATCATTTAATTGCAGTGATTGCCTCAAAAGGTCGTGCAACAAAATATTAAGTTATGGGTACCATCATTTTTGTCCAGCCCTATTTCATTAGTTTGTTTTTTAAAATAATTATGTTAATTAACAATTCAAAAGTGATGGCTGATTTTGATTATTTGATTTTCAATAAATTTTTATTTATTGTTACTTTTGTAAGTTTCAAGTGATTTCAGTGATAATTGTGGGTTTTTCCTTCTTTAACTGAGGGGTACCAACAATTTTGTCCACGTGTGTAGCTACTCAAAGATCTGAAGTTAAAGCATTACAAACTTCAGATCTATTTGTCTATCTGTCTCTAGATCTGAAGTTATAAATGTATGACACTACTAGGTACCTCCCGCTAGATCTGAAGTTATAACTTTGCATCTGGTGCTTGGTAGCGCCACAATGTGGGGTAAACTTACTAACCTAATATTATCATTGATATTACAAGTACAGCAGGCACATTGCTTTACCATTTTCTTTTGGCATAAACTGAGTTTAGGACCAGGATCAACTGATACCCCCCAGTCATTGACTTGTGTGTTTCAGAGGCGGGTCTTACTGATAGGTTCGTTCCTGGCCATGTAGCCAAGAAACAGATTTTGAAGTTGCTGCTGATGGCAGATGAGCACCTTAAATGGCAGTTCTGTCTCAACTGGTATGTGTATGAATGTAAATTAAATCCAGCATTGGTATCTCATTGGTTATAAATTAAAGCCCTGTTATTAAAGTAGTGAAACACATACAGTAAACATGCATGTGTAACAAATATTGATTGAAGGACATTTAGATATCAGTCCAAGACACTGATTGCTTTTTTAGGGTCACAGGGGTCTCCTGGAGCTTATCTATATCCCTTAATGGAAATTACTGGTTATTTGACAAGAAAAGAACAAAAACTTTAATGAGACTTTTTTTTTTAGTTCATGAAGTTATTTTTGGTGAAATAAAGTGTTTTTAAAAATGGCCGATGGTTGCGGGTTAATGATTCTTGACTGTAGCTTGTTTCAGATGTGAACAGAGATAAATGCCAGAATCCACACATGTGCTGCATAAATGGAGGAATGATGATGAATAGGCTTCTCTGAGTTAGTGTGCTGCCAGCCTTCATGCAGGTGCTGTGTCCTGTCAACATTAACTAATGATCAGCAGGGATACACTTCTGACAGCATCTCCTTTGCAAGGCCTTTGCAGTTGAATCACCCCTTCTATGAAATTGTAAACGACTATACTCAATCATGTTGTGTGCATTTTTAAAAATGATTACATTTATGGTACCAAGCTGCTTACATTTACAGCTAAGATTACTGTCGTGGTCCAGGAAACACAATAGACAGGACAGTTCATTGTAATGGAGAAAAAAAAAGAAAACTGTAGCTCAACACTTTCAAACAAAGAGTGACTTTCATGCAAATTTGTTTGCAAATGTTACCTTTCATTTTACTTTTAACACCATAATTAAAATGTATATTCATCAAGCCTTTTCTCAGTTTGATCTCTGTGCTCTACTTGCCTTTTGTTTTTCATTTGTCTTTCACACAAAAGCCCCTAATTAAAAAAAATCTTCTGATATAGTGTATCATCAATACAGTGTGGTGCATGCACAGACACGAATGCATATGATTGACGATAAGTCTTTTTGAGTATCTTGCTCTCACATGACATGAATCAATCAGCACACAAAGCAGGCTTGCAGGCCCTGCAACAATGAGCCCAATTAAGCTGAGCTGTGATGATGAGTCACTGAACAGCATGATTTGAGAAAGAGCACAGTTAAGGCCATTGAAACCCGATCAAGCTTTCTTCCAGTAGGGGTGTTCTGTCACTCGGGACCCAAAATAAGCTGGTTGGGTTCGCTGATGATGCTGGAAGTGCTTCTCAGTGGGATAACTCTCAGATGATTGAGGGGAACCATGAGATTTTTGTTTATTCGGGAGCCAGGTGCAGATAACAGGGCCATTAATGATTGGAAGTTGATTACAAGTCTCTTCTGCTGAGCACAGCTTGATGCTATGCTGTTTAATCAAGAGCAAAAAGCTCATGAGTGTAGCTTCACATATGTCTGGCTGTTGAATTGAGAATATTGTTTTTCATTGCACTGTTAAGCAGAATTCAGAAAAATTCAATCACACTTTGTTTATATAAGGCTTAAAAAGTATCAATCCATCCAGTCATTTAGTTGAAGCAAAAAAGGCCAGAACTTCAAGCAATTTTTTCTTTTGTAGCAGGGTTGTGTGAAGCACTTTGAGTGCTGAGATCATTGTCTGGTGCAGCTAAGACACTAAGCACTCATGAGAGGAATTTCAACTGGAAGCTGGAGGAGTCAATTTACAGCATTTAAACCAGCATTTAACAGTATGTTGTGAATTTCTACACCATTATTTTTTAATTTTTTGTTTTACAACTCAGGTGTTCATTCGTAAACAAAAGAGATAAGCTGTTAATATATCTAATATGGCACACACTCAAAATTCTTTGAGATTTAAGGGGGGTAATTGCTTAATTTTTTTTAGAAGGTTAAAACTGCCTCCTCAGTGGTCTTCATTCTTAATAATTCCTCCCCGATTCTCCAAACTAAGTGTACAGTGACTGCTGTCTACTGCAGACAATAACTAGGTCAGACAGTACCCACTTATCAGTGCTTCACACAATTAAATTCAAATAAATTCAATTTTATTTGTATAGCGTCTGTTACGATGTCAGTTATCTCTAGGTGTTTTACAGAGACCCAAAGCATGACCCCCGAGCAATTATCATTAACATAAAATATAATATTGAATCCTAAACAAGAATAATGGCAGGTAAAAAACTCCCACAGAGAGAGAAAAAAAAACCTTTAAGCCAAACACTGGCAAGGAAAAACTCCACTTTAAGAGGAAGAAACCTTGAGCAGGACCTGGCTCATATGGGGGGACCTTTCCTGGCGAAGGCCAGCCGGGTAGAGAAAGAAAAGAGGGGAGACAGGACAGAGAGAGGATGGAGGACAGAGAGAGGAGAGCACACAAATGACCAAATATAATGACCACATAAACATAAGCAGATGTAGGTAGCAGCACTGAGATGAGATGGTCAGAGGACTAGATCACCGGTCACCACGCCAGTCGGCACCCCAAACACATTTACACACACAGGTGGAGGTAAACGCTGGGATGGCCAAGGGATGGAACTGCAAGTCAACATGTGACTCAGGAAACTCTGGCCTGCAAACATACAGAAAGAAAAAGGAAAAAAAGGGGGCCAAAACAGCACAACAAACTACAGGAAAGAAAATGGTGCACAGTTACAGTAACAAGGTGCTCCTAATTAACTATGGAATGAGCTGGAGGAGGAGAAGGAAGGGATAGAGGAGGAAAGGAAAAGGAAGGGAGAAGGGCAGTGGAGACACCACTAAGCAGATCATGTTGGCGTCCCCCTGCAGTGTAGACCTATAGCAGCATAACTATGACAAAGCTGTGATTAAGGCAAGCCTACTCTAGTCTTAGCCCCTACACACTGTTGTTAAGACTAACTATAGGCTTTATTAAACAGAAATGTTTTCAATTTAGTTTTATAGATGGAGATGGTGTCAGCCTCCTTAACCCAAACTGGTAGCTGGTTCCATAATAAAGGTGCCTGGTAGCAAAAGGCCCGTCCTCCAAACCTACTTTAAGTTATTCAAGGAATGGACGAGTACTCTGAGAGCAGAGAGCTCTATGTGTAGCATAACAGCTGTCAGGTCTTGTAGATAACAAGAAGCTAGGCCATTAAGGGCCTTATATGTAAGAAGCAGAATTTTAAACTCAATTTGAAATTTCACGGGGAGCCAATGGAGGGAGGCTAACACGGGAGAGACGTGATCTCGCTTACGGATTCCTGTCAGCACCCTCGCTGCTGCGTTCTGGATCAATTGGAGGCTATTCAGCGAGCTTTTCGGACATCCTGCTAACAGCGCATTGCAATAATCCAGTCTAGAACTGACAAACGCATGGATTAATTTTTCGGCATCACCCATGGGAGAGGATGCTCCTGATCTTGGCAATATTTCGGAGATGAAAAAAGGCTGTCTTACAAACCGGATTAATATGCTGCTTAAACGACATATCCTGATCAAGAGTGACTCCAAGGTTTTTCACAGCTGTGCTGGAAGCCAGCGTAAACCCAGTCAATCCATTCCTCAGGTGTTTGGGAGACCAAAGACAATAATCTCTGTTTTAGATTTAGAAGCAAAAAATTAGAGGACATCCAGGACTTAATGTCATTAAGACACCCTTGAGGTTTGGCCAACGGTTTTGCTTCCTCTGGTTTCATGGATAAGTACAGCTGCGTATCATTTTATAACTGATATAACTAATTACAGAAGAAATTAGCAATGCTGCAAGGACGTCCACAGCCGTCGACAGTTGGGCTTGCCCGATATCATCTCTAATTTAGATTATTTTCCCACAAAAGAGCTCATAAAATCTTCACTACTGAGAGTAGCAGGAATGCATGGCCCGACAGAGTTGTGACTCTTTGTCAGCCTGGCTACAGTGCTGAACAGAAAATGTGGATTATATTTGTTGTCTTCTATTGATAATAAGATGTACTAGCTCTGTGTAATGTTCTTTTGTAGTCTATTAAACTATCTTTCCAGGCACGATGGGAGTCCACAGATTTACAGGAGTGCCACCTCCTTTCCATTTTTCGTGCTTTCTGCTTCAGCAAGCGAATATGTGAATTATACCAGGGAGCTGAGCTCCTAAGGTTAGATACTCTCTTTCTTAGAGGAGCAACAGCATCCAGGGCTGGATGTAAAATATTAGTGATCCACGAGCCTTTGTTTTGGGCTATGCTTCCTTCTAACCGTCACTCAGCAGCCCTGACTGGCCAGCTGCTCGGGTGCTGCAGGGGAACTGCTAGCTGCAGCTATGCTAGGCTGCTCTGCTGCTACTTTAGCCTGACTACCTGTCGCATCTAACAGGCTACGGTCTAGTTCAGGGGTGTCAGACTAATTTTCACTGAGGGCCACATCAGCATCTCAGCATCATGGTTGCCCTCGAAGGGTCAGATTGGCAGCATGAATTCAGCGGCTATTCAGTCAGTTTTTAGGACATCCTGCTAACAACGCATTACAAAAATCCAGTCAAGAACTGACAAACGCGTGGATTAATTTTTCAGCATCACCCTGAGAAAGAATCTAATCTTGGCAATATTTCGGCTGTCTTGCAAACCTGATTAATACGCTGCTTAAATGACATATCCTGCTCAAAAATGACTCCAAGGTTTTTCACAGTGCTGTGCTGGAAGCCAGTGTAAACTCAATTAATCCATTCCTCAGGTGTTTGGGAGACCAAAGACAATAACCTCTGTTTTAGATTTAGAAGCAAAAAGTTAGAGGACATCCAGGACTTAATGTCATTAAGACACCCTTGAAGTTTGGCCAACGGTTTTGCTTCCTCTGGTTTCATAGATAAGTACAGCTGCGTATCATTCAGCGTAGCAATGAAAGTTTATGCCATGGCTCTGGATAATTTTTCCCAGGGGCTGCATGTATAAAGTGAAAAGGATTGGTCCCAGAACTGAACCCTGTGGGATGCCATAGCAGACTCTAAGTCCATGTAGAAGAAACATCATTAATATGGATGAACTGGAACCTGTCAGATAGGTATGACTTAAACCAGCCTAATACTTTCCCTTTAATTCCAACAGTGTGCTCTAATCTATGCAGCAAAAGGCCGTGATCAACTGTATCAAAAGCAGCACTGAGGTCCAGCAGAACAAGGACAGAAACTAATCCATTGTCTGAGGCCATGAGGAGGTCGTTGGTAACTCTAATCAGTGCAGTTTCTGTGTTATGATGAGTTCTAAACCCTGACTGAAAGACCTCAAATAGATCATTTCTATGCAGGTGTTCTCCTAACTGGCGAGCAACTATTTTTTCCAGAATTTTAGAGATAAATGGAAGGTTGAATATTGGTCTATAGTTTGCCAAAATGTCCGGATCAAGAGATGGTTTCTTAAGCAAAGGTTTTATATCTGCAACTTTAAAAAACCTGTGGTACATATCCTGATTGTGGAGATAGGTTAATCTGATCCAAAATCGACATTCCAATAGAGGACATTACATCTTTGAGCAGCCGAGTTGGGATGGGATCCAACAGGCATGTAGATGGTTTAGCTTTACTGATGGTTGAGGTCAACTTAGAGAGGCCCACAGGAGAAAAACAGTCCAGAGTCTAATCAGAAACAGAAGAAATCAACAAAGCTGCAGGGACGTCCACAGCCGCCAACAGTTGGGCCTGGCCTGATCTCATCTCTATGATTATTTTCCTGTTAAAAAAGCTCATAAAGTCTTCACTAACTAAGAGTAGCGGGAATGCATGGACCAGTTGTGACTCTTTGTCAGCCTGGCTACAGTGCTGAACAGAAAACATGGATTATTGTTGTTCTCTTCTATTAATGATGAATAATAAGATGTTCTAGCTCTGCGTAGGGCTCTTTTGTAGACTATTAAACTATCTCTCCAGGCACGATGGGAGTCCGCAGATTTACAGGAGTACCACCGCCTTTCCATTTTACGTGCACTCTGCTTCAGCAAGCAAATATGTGAATTATACCAGGGAGCTGAGCTCCTAAGATAAGAAACCCTCTTCCTCAGAGGAGCAACAGCATCCAGGGCTGAATGTAACATACTGGCAATATTGTTGACGAGGTAATCTATATCTGCCGGAGTAAAATTCAGGTCGTTGCCCTCAGCTATTCTATCATATTCCACCATAGGGAGATGAGAGAGAATGACCTCCTTAAAATTATTCACAGCATCTTCAGAAAGGACATCTGCTGTAATGACACATTTCCTTTTCTGTTTTAATGCCACAAATGCTGAACTCGAATGTAATTACATAGTGGTCAGTGAGAAGAGAATTCAGCGGCAACACTAACAGGTGATGAGTATCTATACCATAGGTGAGAACCAGATCCAGGGTTTGATTAAAGCAGTGAGTCGGTTCTTTCACTTTTTGTGAGACGCCCAACGAATCTAAGAGAGATGTAAAGGCTAATTTAAAGCTGTCACTGTCAACATCCATATGAATGTTAAAGTCACCCACTATGATGACTTTGTCTGAGCTGAGCACTAAACCAGCTAAAAAATCAGAGAACTCAGACAGAAACTCCAGATAAGCACCAGCAGGTGGCCAGTACACTACCACCAACAGGACTGGCTTTTCTGATTTCTAATCAACATGCAGCTATTTGAACACACATAAACAATACCAGAGTTAAAAAATATATAGTTTGTTTTGGTTTTTAATTGAATAGTTATTTTATTGACATATTTTCTATTTTCTATTAATTTCCTAGAGTTTAATTTAACACTATTTCTTTTGAGCAAATGAATTATGGAAATGTTGTCATACAGAATTCCAGTATTATCTACAGTTCACTGTTGCACTTTATCTTTTTACAAAATAAATAGTGCAAATGGTGCAAAATATTTGGAGTTGATGCCTTTTGTCACTTACCCTCAACTGAATGGTTGTGATTCAGATTTGATCCTGCCTGACTGAATTTCACATTCCCTTATAACATGTCACCTTGTGATTGTAGCTCATCTTGTAAACTGTCAAGGACAAAGCCTAGCAGCAAAACTTGATATCAAAAGTATCCTAAATGCTACATGTGTGAACTACTATGTCAAAGTAACAACCCCCACTTCCACCACACACACACACAAAAGTTCAGGCTCAGGATCTTTTTTGCTTTAACCCCTGTGTATCACTTGTTTTAGCTCTTTGCTTTCTTTACCTGGAAGTGGTCGTGCCTGCAAAAAGCCCCAAATGTAACATGTTACCATCCATTGGCTGTAAATACTGGACATAGCATTCCAGTCATGCGGCCCAGAGGTGTGTACAGGGAACATTTGAAGCCCATTTTTCCTTGAACTTGGCTGTCTGAGCCTCCGGATGATAATTCATATCACTTTATAATAATTTCTTTTTATTTTCCCTGAATAAATTTCAAGAGGTTCTAACAGAACGCCTTTTGGAACAAAATTAGTGCTACTATACCTCACCACAGACGACACTATTAAAGCTATAGTTAGTATTTAAACTTGGCCATGCCACAATGCTATAGTGTTAACATTTTAGCTGTGGTATGATGTGTGTGTGTGCATGTGTGTGTGTTTAAAGTTATTATGCAGTTGTGTTGATTTCTGGCTAGCTTATATGAGAATAATCCTGTTGGCTGTTGGCATTGATCCGTTCTGAAATTCATTCATTTCTATTTGTTGTATGACACAAGAAAGGCTTGGTGCTGCGCCGGTACTAAACCATCATGTGCAGGTGTAGTGCGCTGTGATGACACTTTGACGTATCCAACCACAGATGACCTGACAGAGCACAGTGAGAATGAAGGGAAAGCTGTTTCTAGCCATATCTCACAGTCCTGAGCTGTACAATTCAAGTCTGAAAACACAGAATCTGTTTGTTTGTCTTTTTTCTGCTCTCCCAACTCCTGTCTGTTTAAGAACCTTGTGGACCAACACACCTCCCCATCTTCTTTGCTTCAGCTCATTTCCTCCTTCTTATCATCAAAACATCTGAAGGCAGCCTTTTTTCAATGATGAGTAGAAAGACATCGCATATCCATCTCCACAACTCAGAAAGCTAGGAAATATCTTGCTAACCATTTCTTGAAACACTTTTTGGTTACCTAGCAACTGGTGCACCCTTCACCGCTGTTCTGTACTAAAGTGGCAACATGCCCACATCTGGATTGTGAAAAGCTGCAGTTCCTCAACTGAACACTAGGTGCTGGCCCCAAAACAGAGAAAATCTTCATTGACTACCGTTTTAAAATGTCAGACTTTGAAGCAGAAATAAAGTATGGTTCAATAAACAGTTTTGGTTCTGGTGTAAAAACTAAACATCAGATAAATGCAGCTGTCATTTCTGATAATGCCACCAAAGCATTTGAAATGGTAGATCCAAATGTAAATGTCTGCTGGGAGCTCCACAGCTCCTCCTGCATGGCTCGGCTGAAAGGAACCAGGAATCATGGGGAATTCTCTCTCCTCTGGCCATCTGCAGGAAGATCTCCAATCATAAGGGAGATTTTTCTTGATACTGTCTGGCTTAAAGCCTTTTTCTCCTGCTGGGAGAATTTTTTACTTGCCGTTGTTTCTTTTATTAAAATTGGATATAAAGTTAATAACATTTGATAGATGCTCATGCTCTGGGTCTCTGAAAAGTGCTTAGAAAATTGAATTGAATTGAGCTGAATCATTTTGGCAAAAGTCTGCTAAGACCCCCAACCCTAACCTGACTCATGGGCTGTAGGGTTGCCTGAATACGTCCATCCCTAACAGTGGCAAACTTACTGCTCTGCTCATCCTCGTTTAAGCTCCGGCAACACTGGTTTCAGATGTTGTTGTTAGATGTTTGGACTAGGGATGCACCATAACAGGTTTTTAAAACCGATAGTGATAACTTTCAGCTCTTAAAGGGGGATACCGATAACCAATAATACACACATATACCTAAGATCATTACATCAATACTATAAACCAAAATCAAAAATAGTTTTGACTCTTTAAATGAAACAGATATTTATTTTATATATATTAACTACTGGCAAGATCCTCAAAAATTTTCATAAAGCTAACAAACAAACCTATTTGATATCTCACATCAACTTAAATAAGGTGCATTACTTACTAATATAAAAACATAAAGGCTTCTTGAACTGATGGAAATACATGCATCAGAATTACACACTTAAAAAAATGCATTCCTCAATGACAATAAAAAATAATGCACAGTGCATAATGTACTGACACAAGTTAGACTTGTCTGTGTAAACAAACTGAAAAAGTGCTGGCTTGCTCATGTTAGCCAATGTTAGCTCACATTAACGCGATTTCAAAACTTTCAAAATCGATGGTTATGTTTCAGTGGGCTGATCGGGTTTGACGTATTAAAGCTTGTGCTATTTTCCCTCCTCCGGGAATTTACTTGGAGCATTTGTCACAAATAACCAGCGAACTATCTTCTTCGGAAACTTTAACGAAGTTCCATACAATCGCCACCATGTTGTTTGTTTTCAATCAGTACGCTGTGCCGCAATGCTGCATTCCACGTATAACGTAAATTCCCATGTTCCCTTGTTTGCTAGTCCTTCTTTCCGCCTTTTCTATTTTTTATGTGTAACATGTAGGAAAATACTACAAATATCAAGTCAAGTCAGCAACTACCAAAATTATGACCGAAATTTACAAGTTGTTTTCTGGCATGAGGGGGTATTCTTGATTTTACTTATTGAGAAATCGTTTTTCTGATTATGCAGACATCGCTTGAACATAACATTCACTGCCTGGTCATTCAAGGCTCAGAGGGAGCGAGGCACTGCCGTGTTGACAAAAATATATATGTTATCGGGGCTATTCATCATGATATCGGACTTATCAGAATGACGTCATAATTTCCTGTTATTGGGCCGATAACTATTGGGCCAATAATTATCGTGCAGCCCTAGTTTGGACAGATATAATGCGAATTAATGTAAAGTAATATTAAGGTTAATCTCATATTAACATAAACTAAGCCAGCCAAGCTAAGATAGCTAACTGTGCCAGCTCCACTCGATCTGCTCTTTTTTTCAAGATGCTGCCACATAAAGTAAAAAGATGTCTCTTCTGAAAACCTGTGAAGTCACAGAGGGTTTGTCCAGTTTTTCTTTTACAGTCTGTGGCTATATGCATACCTCAGGGGTGAGTACCAAATGCCATGATATATCTAAAAGGCCTTTTAGTCCCTTCCATTTCAATGCTGACTTTTTAACTATGTGCATACGGTCATTTGAAAACATGCTCCATGCGAGTGTTTTTGCTGACTCCTTGTTGACTGAAACTGTCTCCTCGGTTGCATGTTTTGACTTTATTGTATAAATTAATGAGCAATTTAAATGATGTCTGCAGATTTGAACTTAGTATTTCAAGTGAAATTGTTTTATTGTTTTACATCTGTGGGATCTCAGTCACAATTCAAGTGTTTAAACTATTTACTGTTTTACTCTTTGCAATAAGCAATTCTCCGTGGTTTGTAGGAAAGACATGACCATGATTTGCCTCCCCAGTTTAGTATCAGAACTCACAAAATGCGAGTTGGCAGTGGATTTATGTTCTCAAGATTAGTTGGTGTCGTAAATGAGCACTCTTTTTGTTGCTGAGAATGTGAGGCTCTGTGCTGGAAAGACTGAATGTAATCATTCTCCACCAATGTGAAATAATGAAGTATGAAGGGTAATTGTTAAACAAGTGGCCTCCTGGGAATCCTTACAAGATTGTAACTGACGTGTGTGATGTGTACCAGGCATCGTGTTAGCTCAGATGCACACCCAAATACACACGTTCCCAAACACTTGCAGATTAAACCCCATTAATGCATACTCAAAGCCCGAGTGACATCTCCAGCAGCGTAATGAGAAATTTACCAGGAATCTGAGGCTGATTATCAATTGCAAATTTGCTGTAATGCCAGTAATCAGAGGAGATGCTGTAGACACAAGTGAAGGGA
The DNA here is from genome assembly GCA_018398805.1 of Hirundichthys speculiger. Taxonomy (NCBI): domain Eukaryota; kingdom Metazoa; phylum Chordata; class Actinopteri; order Beloniformes; family Exocoetidae; genus Hirundichthys; species Hirundichthys speculiger. The sequence continues at coordinate 2,312,302 of JAGFBZ010000430.1, forward strand.
AGCCAACAGTGAGCCAGTGCACTAATTAAAATGTACCTCCAATTTCTATCTTGCCATTTTCCTTTCATCACAATGCTGTCAGCACCCCTAAAATTCATTTCTATACCACAGATACAGGTTCTGATTACACCAATTGCTGTTTACTGTTCCCTCCATCATACTACATGACAGAAATGACTAACAATTCAGCAAAACAACATGCTTTCATTGAAGAAAAAGAAAGTTTAAATTGCATCATCAAGTCTTTCACATTTAATCACATTACAAATGACAGTTCCAGTGCCATATCCAACCTGAAATGATAATCCCCTCATGATATTCCTGTCTGCTAAGATGTCAGAGGGTTAATCACAAAATTAACTCATCATCGTCCTGGATGAAGTAATTAAGTAGTGCAGGACAAACTCTTCACATAACTGAGGGTGAATAATGAGGAAGTGGCACACAGTCTAACGGGAAGGAGAAAGACAGAGGAAAGATCGCAGCTTGGTAATTAGAAACAGGACACCTAATAAAACTCAGAGGAGAAATGTTGTTGTGCCACTTATGGCACAATTCTATCGCTGTGATATAAGAGCAGCAGTAGCAAAAAAGAGGCAAGAAAACTCTGTTTTCACTCCCTACTCATAATAAACTGCCTTCATGTGACTAAACCAGGCCAGAGGAGATTAATTAAATACATGGAAATAGAACAGATGCATAAGCCATACATTAGTGGGAGTGTATTTACATCCAGTCTTTGTGTTTCAGAAGTAGATGTTGGATGAAAGGTCTAATGTCATCATATTTCTGCTTGAAAAAGAGAGAGCATGCTATTTTTCTCTGTAAAAATGGGAGCTGACACAGCTGGATGGAAGAATGTGAATGCTGGACATGAGTCAGCGTGTTGTTTGAAGAGCCAGAATGTGGTCTGTATGATGGTTCATGGTTTCTGTCACCCTTGGTCTTCTTGCAGCTACTGGCTCTTTTGGCTGTTGATTTTTCTTTTTTGACGCCTCAGCTTGTCAACAATTAGTCACCTCTCCATAATGCTGCTAAGAAATGACAGCTTTTTGTCACAGCTCGCACAGGTAACTCGCAGACCGTGGAAAATACGGGCAGAAGATGGCGGACATCACTAAAAGCACTCAGTGACATTACTAGGCTCACACAGGCTGCTGTGTAAACATCCATCGCTTAGTGAGGCTGCTTGTTTGCTCCCTCCACCCTGTTTCTTCTGGGGTCATTCATATGTTCTTCTTATACCACATGCTGCAATACCTGCTACTAAGCAGTCAACGGTATGGACTGTATATGACTGGGAGCTCAGTAGTGCAGTGGTTAGCGCTGAAGGTTCAGTTAGATCTCGCTTTGGCTGGTGTTTCTGTGTGAAGTTTGCATGTTCTGCCTGTGTCTGCATGGGTTTCCTCCCACAGTCAAAAAAAACATGCTGTTTAGACTGATAATACTAAATCCTCCCTCAGCTATATGCACATTAGCTATAATGTATTTTTTATTTTTTATTTTTTTAAAAGCTGTCCCTGTCTGCCCCTTCCTCCTTGTTGCTTCCTTGATTGTTCACATCTGTGTCTTGGCAGCCCCTGTGTATACTGTACAAATGACATTGACCTGAAAGTAAGAGCTTGTAATATTAAAACTGCATTTTGGGGCCTTATTGTATAACGCTGATTCATAAGACCATGACTTATGGTCTAGATTCTCATCTGTTGAAGGCCACCGTTTCTGTTTATCGTTCTGGCTTCATCAAGTCGCTATGTTTTGACATGTAGGCGTCTAGACAACTTATGTCAAGGTCTCCATGTTTTTCATGTGATGCTTAAGACTACTGTTTCCTATTGCCAATTTGTCATTTCTGATCATCCTGCATTCTGTGATGTGACTTTAATGACCTCTCTAAAATTGTATGAACATTGGAGAATAAATCACTTTGCACATCCATTGTGGTCAGTGTATCGTTTAACTGCCGATTTCCTGCCTCACCAGAGCACAATAAGAGTATATACTTATAAATAAGATATAACCAAATTTATATATTACAGTGGCATCCCTTTTTGGTGATTGATTTTGTTTTTCTGTGCTTTGTCTACTAATTCCATTCGCTGCGGTCCTGATCGGGAAAGAGTTTAGCTCTTTTTTGGCCACAAATTCCTTAGGCTTTGGGAATCCGGTCTTCGTGAAGGGCTGTCGCAGTGGTTGGACGTGGACACAGGCAGAACAACAATGGACCACTGTGTTCTGGTGAATGAAGTTATTTTGTCTATTTTATTCACAGGTGTATTTTGGTTGTTTTGGGGTGCCCCGGGGGTTTGTGTTTTTGTCTGTGTGGTGTGCTTCCGTGCCGGCCTGAGTGCTTGTGCGTTCTGGCCGTGCCCTGTGAGCCTTGTGCCGCTTTGTCTGTTTCTCTAGTCCATAGGCTCACGTGCACCGCAGTTTACTGTAGCTGTTTGAGTGCCGGTCCCTGGAATAGTGTCGTGGCTCTGGTGTTACTGGCAGAGTGCCAGGCTGCCGAGAGTGCGCCGTTGGGCAGCACCTCCCTAGACAGAAGAAAATTAATTAAAAAAAAAAAAAAAAAGAGTAAAATCTATAAAAATACTAGAGACATAGTTTGGAACGTGAAGCAGTTGCCGTGACTCGATGATGATCGAGTCTAGTGTAAGCGGGTTGCGGGATCCTGAAATCAGAGAACGAGCATTTGCGGACGAAGGTTTGTACGGAAATTTACTTGTGTTGAAACAAGACTGAGGCGGTGGGGCGTCATGGGGCAGGCCGGTTCAAAGCATGAGGTTGTGGCATTGGAGGGGTACCTGTTTAATGATATACGAGCCAGGTATGGCCAGGCTTTGCTGACAAGTGTACGAACATGGATTAAGGATTATGACTTCCCAGCAACAGGTTCTCTGTCGGTGCGCGTTCTTGATCAAGTAAGAGACGCATTTGCACATGCGCGAAGCAGAAATCAAAACAAAGAAGAAAATGAGGACTGATGTCTGGCAGGGACTTGGAGACTCATAGAGAGGCGCTCCAGATTATTAGGGAGGAAGCTCATTGTAGACTTATCAGGATAAGCGTGAACTTAGCCAGCTTCCATGTACCTCCTGTGAGCCCGAGTGTGTAACAGCATTATCTGACTGGTTGAAATTTGAGAATGATCAGGTTCCGCGTGTGGAATCTGATTGGCTTGTAGCGGGACTCCCAGATCCACACGATTCAGGTGAGCGATTTGCTGAAGAATTTCTCATCTTTTGCAGTGAGTCCCATCCAACTCTGGGAGAGTTGAAATGCTTGTTGGCTGTGAGGCTCCGTCCGACTGACTGGAATCATTTGAGAACACACTTCCCACGCAACGACGTGCGTTGTGAGCTGGTCCAGTGGGAAGACAATGTTCGCTATGTCCAGGCAATAGATAAAGTTGAGGACTGGCATTTAGGACTGTGTTTCCATCTAAAGTGAATCTCTTGAAGGTAGATCGGTGCAAACAGGGGGAAGAACGAATCAGCTGCTGATTTTCTTTGCCCGATTCCTGAAAGTTTATGTGGAGTGTTTGAGACTTGGAGAGCCTCAGGCGGATTACAACTCTCAGGCCAAGGCAAGTACTTGGGAGCAGCACATGCGGAACTCATTTCTGAAGGGCTTGAAACCTGAACTAGTTGATGAAACTGAACAAACCTGTGTCGGCTATGATGAAGCGAGATTGGATGAGATATGCAAATATGCTGATAAGACTCAGACTGCTGCTAAGCGCCTCAAGCAGGCGAAGAAAGATGATGAGATGCACAAATCCGCCTTGTGTCTATAGTGGGTGGCGTGGGTGGCACCGACTGCAGGTTGACGCCTTTTGGACTCTGCCATGGACAAAGGGGAGGAGCCAGATGACATGTTACTACCACATGTACTGACACATGGATCTACACACCGACTGATAACACATTACATCTCATTCCTTCTTCTGATTCTGCACTCTGCAATAAAGAACTGCTTGCTAACCTTTCTGTCGCCATCAAGTGTCTGGAAAAAAGTACTATACCAAGTACTACATCAAGTTATGGAAAACTTAGTCATCCAAGTTATAAGAATTTGCCTCAAATAACTTTGCCTGTCTCTGATTCCCCAGTCACTTTTTTGGTTCGACTCAGGTGCTACTATTATTTCTGTTATTTGGTATGGGGATCTTCCCTCTGTACTGAAGTTAAGCGGCCGATATGTAAATTCTGTCTCTGCCACAGGGCATGTTGTGAAGGAGAGCTTCACGGCTCCACTAGTTTGTGCCGACACAGATGGTAAGATTTTTAAACATTCATTTCTGTTTTCTTTACATTGTCCAATATAATTATTAGGATGTGATCTGATCTGTGCTCTGGGTTTGTCACTCGTTTTGACGCCTGAAGGCCTCAAGGTAATTAAGCTGGATGTAAATGAAATTCAATCGTTCGTGCATCTGTCGGTCAACACACTCTTTTATGCTTATCAGTGGAGGCTCCTTGGGGGTAAATTGCTAGACATCTGCTCCAAGCGGCACAGAAGGTTGTTTCACCTGCAGGGACCCAGTTTGTACCAAGCGACTCAGTCTATTGTACATCGCACTTGTCCCTTGGGCCTGATACCGTTTACAAACAGAAATGGTACCGGGAGGGGATGGCAAGTGAGAAGCTGACAACACAGCATTTATACTGGTCTACACATCGTAGTGCGTTGTTGGTTGCACTGACTCAGAGTCAGGAAAGGTTGTTTACTGCTTGTGATTGTTCTAATGTGCATTATGAGTTGTCTGCAGTAGTATGTAAATGTTGTAAAAGACTCGAGAGAGCATGTGGCTCTCTCGAACAGCTTTGGCAACACTTGGACTGATGTGGGCTTCTTTTTGACTGACTGTGAAAGCAGGAGACTGGCAGACGACATCTGACCCTACTGTTTTTTACAGTGCAGACAGAAATGCATATTGTATGTCGTTCATTCTAGGTGCTGTGTTCACAAGGAGGACGATGTGGATTTCTGCCTGTTGACCGATGCTGAATTGGTCCAAATACCAGCACTCCAGACCGTCCAACCAGGCTATGGGCAAAAGGTCCACATGTAAGTCTGATCAGAAATGTCGAACCGGTTGTGATCACCCCAAAATCTGATTTTAGGCCGTGGCAGCAACAATATCCATTGAAAGCGGAGGAAGTGATGGGAAATACACCATTTTTTTAAATCTTTACGTGCTGCAGGTGTGATTGTCCCATGCCCTGATTCTCCTGTCCGAACACTGATTTTTCAGCAGTGGTTCTCAACCTTTTTTGAACAAACGCCCCCCTGTGCCACCATGATGCTCTTAACGTTCCCCCCCCCCCAAAAAAAAAAAAAAATGTGTGTATATCTGTGTAAGCATGGATTTTAATTTGTGGAAATAGAAATAAAGGAAATTACATGGAAATATTTCTATAATAATATAATACTTTAGTATTATAGTATTATTAGTATTATTAGCAGTAATATATTATTTATAAGTATAATACTTAAGTGGCCAGTGAAGAGCAGCAGTTCAGCTCATCCAACACCTGAACAACAATGAACATTTCCCCCCCCTTGGAGTTCCTCATACAGCGCGTATGATGTAATGCGCGCTAGGGAATCCCCTGTAGGATTCCACTTTTAGCAAAATAATTTGCGGAGAAATTTTTTTTTGCAGGAGAAAGACAGAAGCCGCGGAGGAGGATTTACTGAAAGCGCCACATCGAAAAACAGACAGGTGAAATATCTGACCTCTAGGCTACTATAAAAATTAAATAATTAGCTACACATTTATTTGTGTGTGAACAGGCCTTTATAATAATATAATTGAAGCCTACCTTTGCCGACTGCAGAAAATCTTTACTTGTCGACAATGACTGATGTCATCGTTTTCCCCGCACAGCTGTCTGAAGAGCCGATCATTGAGTGCATGGGCCTTTATTTTGTTAATGGCCTTGACTGCCACATTCAGGGACTCATTGAGTGATGGGGACATTGTTTTAGCCACCAAGTTGTGACGGTGCAAAATGCAGTGTACTGTCAGAACCTGGGGAAAGCGCTGCTTTAATAAGGTGGTGAATCCCCGGTATCTCATATATGATCGGTAGATACTAAATGGAGCCACTGATGGAGCGCCAGCTATAGGCCATTTTTGATTGTACAGTAAATATTTCTGATTAAATGTGATTATGTAGTCTTGATTGTGTATGTTTTTGTTGGTTGTTGAATAAATGTGTTGGAAAGGAGTTTCTCCACTGCTGTCTGTTTATGGGCGTTACTATGGCGACCGATCCCGCTCAGCTTGTCTGATTGTGACATAGAGCGAAAAGGAGATTTTATGGGTCAAAGAAGCAGCAGACTTTGGGTTTTGGTCTCAGACAGCAGCTTTATTTTTTAAAAGGAAATCTGAGCACAACATTTTATTGAAACTTAAGTAGATTTGCACTATAAAAAAACCTTGGGAAACGATGGAAGTTTAAAATAGAGTTCTCAAGGCGAGGCGCCCCTCATTAGTGTCTGAGCTCCCACTTCTCAGCCCTGACGTTTCCAGCACCCCCCTAAAGGTTCAGAACGCCCCCTGGGGGACGGTACCACCCCCTTCGAGAAACCCTACTGTACAGGCACGTGCGCCATCGGTTCCAAAACCATACACTATAGTGTCACAGATTTCCAGTTCAGCGAAATGGTTTTCTGTTGTCGATTTGGCTAATGCTTTTTTTCAGTGTTCCTGTCCATCCCGAACAGCCAGTTTTGGTTTGCTTTCAACTTCAAAGGTGAGCCTTGGACGTTCACTCTCTGTGTCAAGGTTAGTGTGAATCACCGACGATCTACAACACTGCTCTGAGATGCAGCCTTGAACCTTTGACCCTGTCCCCTGGGACAGTTCATTCTGCAATACGCAGATGACGTGTTGTTGGCTTGTCCCACACAGCAGCAGTGTGAGACCGACATGGTTGCTCTTCTCCAGCACCTGGAGAAGGAGGGCCATAAAGCCAGCCTGTCTAAGTTGCAGTTTGTGAACAGCAGGTGAAATTTTTGGGACACTATTTCAGCTGATGGCAGATCGTTGTCACCGAAGCGAGTGGATGCCATCCAGTGAGTTCCCAGACTTCTCAAAAAGAAACAGGTGATGGCTTTTCTAAGGATGTGTTCTTACTGTCTGATGTTTATTGTAGGCTATGCGGAGCTTGAGGCTCCTTTCACCTCCCTCATCCATGGACGGGGGTTGTCTGCACACGATAAGGTCAGCTGGACACCTGAGCCAGAAGAGGCCCTCCAGAAGCTGAAGCGGGCCTTGCAGACTGCACCTGCCCTGGGCCTGCTGGACCCTATGCGCCTTTTCACACAAACAGTGGACGAGAGGGAGGGATTCATGACATCTGTTCTGTTGCAGGAACATGGCGGCCTGTGGGGCCAAGTATGGGCTCAAAATCCTTGCACACAATCAAGTTTTTTGGTAAACTATATATACATTTCACTACACCTTATTAAAGCACTTTGAGTTATTAAATAAATAATAAATAGACAAAGCTTAGATGGTAAAACTCTATTAATTTTACCTGTATTTTTACTGTGTATACACAAACTATTAAACACACTCAGAGACCATCTCACCCAGTGCAATGAAAGAAAAATCAATCAAAAACAAAAAAAATGTCCTGACTAAGACAAAATTTGATACTTCTTTCCCAAGAAATGTTTTTTGAAAAGTGGATGGGGGGTGATATATTCCCCTTACCAAAAAGTAGTATACCCAAGAACAGGACTCCCCCTGGCCAGCAGTCTGGGGGCCGAAGCAGAATTCTATTGTGATCCCCCCCCCAATCACCGAAATTAGATGAGTACCACAAAGTGACATGTAGGTTTACAACATTTATTTGGAACTTTTTGAAACAAAAGTGACCATCTTTCAATATTTTACTGTCACAATCCCTTTACACATAAACACGTCTCCATTTTCGGGAATCCAGCAAATGCAGACGTGTTCATGTGATGGCGCTGGTGACATGATGGCTGAGGCTACATCTGTTGGTGAGCTACCTGATAGTCCAGGTGATGTGCTGGGTGAGGCTGCATCAGTTAATATGGCGGGTGTCCCTTGTGAAGTACTTGGATCTGTGTCACCCTTCTTCACAAACCGACCCTAATATGACAAGAAATCCATCATATAAACAGATTATTAAGATTTGTTTTGGTATATAACACACTGCAAGGAACATTAATAGTAACTTCAGAGATTAAAATGCAATTAATGCAAATACAACTACACCTAATAATAACATTTCTATATTTGATTATTTTTTATATAGTCTATCTGCCTACTTATTGTTTTTTTCCTTTTGCATTTACAGGTACTTTTTTATTTTTATTAATTTAATTCACTAAGAGGTGGTGATATTTCACCTCTATAGCCAAAAATACGGTACGGTCCGGTACACCTGCACAGGACAACTTGGGCTTTTATGTCCCGCGGTATTTATGTTCCAATAACTTTGCATTGGACTTGCACGTGAGCGTGCGTGCCTTTTAGGCAACAGGCCTGTCACTGCATGCAATGTCCACTTGCCTCCACTCACTCACAGTGACCAGCTGATCACACTTTGGCGGGTTGGCTGTGTTCCGGGAAATATGGGGGCGCTGGGAAATTTGGGGACACTTCCATATTTGGCAGAAGGGGGCGCGGCCTGAAGCGCCGCAGAAAGCCGGCCACGGGCAGTCGGGGCCCCATTAGGGGGGGTTCCAAACATGTCGCTGCAGTGTCTATGGAGGTTTCAGGTTGTGTCATTGTTATGGATCGATATTGGCCGGCTTTAAGCCGGGCATACACTGTGTGACTGTCGGCTCGTTTTGAGCCGATTTTCCAGTCGTGCAACTATTTTTTGGATCGGGCCGAATTTCGACCCTATCGTGGGTCGTGCTTCGTGCAGTATACGTGGGGTAACGACGAGAGATTAACACCTCCCGACGAGCTCCCGATCACAAATCGTGTGCTCGCAAGGAAATCAAACTTGTTTGAAATCCTGGTCGCTCCTCGTGAAGGTAACGCACAGTAGAAGCAGATGCGTTTGAGATGAACCGCGCCTCGCCTGGCGAGGAGACGAGATCAGGCGGCCGCAGCAGGAGGTGGAGACAAAAAGCTGCAGTCACGTCAGACAGTTTCCAGCACATACAGGAGGAGACACTTACTTCCTGTTAGGTCACCTGTATGTAGTTTACAGACCACGTTCTTAGATAAAGTGTCCTCGATCGCTGATTGAAGTTAAAATAAAAGTGATCCTCCTGTTGCATGAAACGTGTTCTTATCTGCATTGTGCGCCGCCCGCCGGTGATCGATTCTGCGCAGGCCTGGCTCATTTCGAAAGCACCCTTAGGTGCGTTATGAACGTATAGTGTAGCAGTCAAGTCGCATCAGAGCATCGGGCCGTACAGTGTGAGAGCATCACTCGTGGGCTGTGAACTTTTGAACTCAGCGATCTAGTCGTGCAGTTTGAGATAGGGCTGAATCAAACGATTTAAAATATCGCACAATGTATGCCCAGCCTTAGTGTCTTTCATAAGGGGGGACCAAAAATCCCGGGATATTTGGAACCCGGGATATTTGGGTCCCCCGGTTAGAACTAACATTCTCTTCTCAAAATCACGTTTTTACTGCTTACCTGACAATTTTGGGACATCAACAGAACATTTTGAGTCGCGTTCAAAGGTTTGCATCAAACATGCTCTCATGTTTCATCACTTTATTGTCTTTCATAAGTGGGGACCAAAAATCCCAGGAAATTTGGGTCCCCCCATTAGAACTAACATTCTCTTCTCAAAATCACGTTTTTACTGCTTACCTGACATTTTTGAGACATCAACAGAACATTTGAGTCGCGTTCAAAGACTTGCATCCAAAAAGATGTCATATTTCATCACTTTATTGTCTTTCATAAGGGGGGACCAAAAATCCCGGGATATTTGGAACCCGGGATATTTGGGTCCCCCCATTAGAACTAACATTCTCTTCTCAAAATCACGTTTTTACTGCTTACCTGACATTTTTGAGACATCAACAGAACATTTGAGTCGCGTTCAAAGGTTTGCATCCAACATGCTGTCATATTTCATCGCTTTAGTGTCTTTCATATGGGGGGGACCAAAAATCTCGGGATATTTGGGTCCCCCATTAGAACTAACATTCTCTTCTCAAAATCGCGTTTTTACTGCTTACCTGACATTTTTGAGACATCAACAGAACATTTGAGTCGCGTTCAAAGGTTTGCATCCAACATGCTGTCATATTTCATCACTTTATTGTCTTTCATAAGTGGGGACCAAAAATCCCGGGATATTTGGAACCCGGGATATTTGGGTCCCCCCATTAGAACTAACATTCTCTTCTCAAAATCACGTTTTTACTGCTTACCTGACATTTTTGAGACATCAACAGAACATTTTGAGTCGCGTTCAAAGGTTTGCATCAAACATGCTGTCATATTTCATCGCTTTATTGTCTTTCATAAGTGGGGACCAAAAATCCCGGGATATTTGGGTCCCCCCCATTAGAACTAACATTCTCTTCTCAAAATCACGTTTTTACTGCTTACCTGACATTTTTGAGACATCAACAGAACATTTGAGTCACGTTCAAAGGTTTGCATCCAAAAAGATGTCATATTTCATCACTTTATTGTCTTTCATAAGGGGGGACCAAAAATCCCGGGATATTTGGGTCCCCCATTAGAACTAACATTCTCTTCTCAAAATCACGTTTTTACTGCTTACCTGACATTTTTGAGACATCAACAGAACATTTGAGTCGCGTTCAAAGGTTTGCATCCAACATGCTGTCATATTTCATCGCTTTATTGTCTTTCATATGGGGGGACCAAAAATCCCGGGATATTTGGGTCCCCCCCATTAGAACTAACATTCTCTTCTCAAAATCACGTTTTTACTGCTTACCTGACATTTTTGTGACATCAACAGAACATTTTGAGTCGTGTTCAAAGGTTTGCATCAAACATGCTCTCATGTTTCATCACTTTATTGTCTTTCATAAGGGGGGACCAAAAATCCCGGGATATTTGGTCCCCCCTTATGAAAGACAAAGCGATGAAATATGACATCTTTTTGGATGCAAACCTTTGAACGTGACTCAAATGTTCTGTTGATGTCTCAAAAATGTCAGGTAAGCAGTAAAAACGTGATTTTGAGAAGAGAATGTTAGTTCTAATGGCGGGACCCAAATATCCCGGGATTTTTGGTCCCCCCTTATGAAAGACAATAAAGTGATGAAATATGACAGCATTTGGATGCAAACCTTTAAACGCGACTCAAATGTTCTGTTGATGTCTCAAAAATGTCAGGTAAGCAGTAAAAACGTGATTTTGAGAAGAGAATGTTAGTTCTAATGGCGGGACCCAAATATCCCGGGATTTTTGGTCCCCCCTTATGAAAGACAATAAAGTGATGAAATATGACATCATGTTGGATGCAAGTCTTTGAACGCGACTCAAATGTTCTGTTGATGTCTCAAAATGTCAGGTAAGCAGTAAAAACGTGATTTTGAGAAGAGAATGTTAGTTCTAATGGCGGGACCCAAATATCCCGGGTTCCAAATATCCCGGGATTTTTGGTCCCCACTTATGAAAGACAATAAAGTGATGAAATATGACAGCATGTTGGATGCAAACCTTTGAACGCGACTCAAATGTTCTGTTGATGTCTCAAAAATGTCAGGTAAGCAGTAAAAACGTGATTTTGAGAAGAGAATGTTAGTTCTAATGGCGGGACCCAAATATCCCGGGTTCCAAATATCCCGGGATTTTTGGTCCCCACTTATGAAAGACAATAAAGTGATGAAATATGACATCTTTTTGGATGCAAACCTTTGAACGCGACTCAAATGTTCTGTTGATGTCTCAAAAATGTCAGGTAAGCAGTAAAAACGTGATTTTGAGAAGAGAATGTTAGTTCTAATGGGGGGACCCAAATATCCCGGGATTTTTGGTCCCCCCATATGAAAGACAATAAAGTGATGAAATATGACAGCATGTTGGATGCAAGTCTTTGAACGCGACTCAAATGTTCTGTTGATGTCTCAAAAATGTCAGGTAAGCAGTAAAAATGTGATTTTGAGAAGAGAATGTTAGTTCTAATGGGGGGACCCAAATATCCCGGGTTCCAAATTTCCCGGGATATTTGGTCCCCCCTTATGAAAGACAATAAAGTGATGAAATATGACAGCATGTTGGATGCAAGTCTTTGAACGCGACTCAAATGTTCTGTTGATGTCTCAAAAATGTCAGGTAAGCAGTAAAAACGTGATTTTGAGAAGAGAATGTTAGTTCTAATGGCGGGACCCAAATATCCCGGGTTCCAAATATCCCGGGATTTTTGGTCCCCACTTATGAAAGACAATAAAGTGATGAAATATGACAGCATGTTGGATGCAAACCTTTGAACGCGACTCAAATGTTCTGTTGATGTCTCAAAAATGTCAGGTAAGCAGTAAAAACGTGATTTTGAGAAGAGAATGTTAGTTCGAAAGGGGGGACCCAAATATCCCGGGATTTTTGGTCCCCCCTTATGAAAGACAATAAAGTGATGAAATATGACATCTTTTTGGATGCAAACCTTTGAACGCGACTCAAATGTTCTGTTGATGTCTCAAAAATGTCAGGTAAGCAGTAAAAACGTGATTTTGAGAAGAGAATGTTAGTTCTAATGGCGGGACCCAAATATCCCGGGATTTTTGGTCCCCCCTTATGAAAGACAATAAAGTGATGAAATATGACAGCATTTGGATGCAAACCTTTAAACGCGACTCAAATGTTCTGTTGATGTCTCAAAAATGTCAGGTAAGCAGTAAAAACGTGATTTTGAGAAGAGAATGTTAGTTCTAATGGCGGGACCCAAATATCCCGGGATTTTTGGTCCCCCCTTATGAAAGACAATAAAGTGATGAAATATGACATCATGTTGGATGCAAGTCTTTGAACGCGACTCAAATGTTCTGTTGATGTCTCAAAAATGTCAGGTAAGCAGTAAAAACGTGATTTTGAGAAGAGAATGTTAGTTCTAATGGCGGGACCCAAATATCCCGGGTTCCAAATATCCCGGGATTTTTGGTCCCCACTTATGAAAGACAATAAAGTGATGAAATATGACAGCATGTTGGATGCAAACCTTTGAACGCGACTCAAATGTTCTGTTGATGTCTCAAAAATGTCAGGTAAGCAGTAAAAACGTGATTTTGAGAAGAGAATGTTAGTTCTAATGGCGGGACCCAAATATCCCGGGTTCCAAATATCCCGGGATTTTTGGTCCCCACTTATGAAAGACAATAAAGTGATGAAATATGACATCTTTTTGGATGCAAACCTTTGAACGCGACTCAAATGTTCTGTTGATGTCTCAAAAATGTCAGGTAAGCACAACCTGAAACCTCCATAGACACTGCAGCGACATGTTTGGAACCCCCCTAATGGGGCCCCGACTGCCCGTGGCCGGCTTTCTGCGGCGCTTCAGGCCGCGCCCCCTTCTGCCAAATATGGAAGTGACCCCGGAAGTGTCCCCAAATTTCCCGGCGCCCCCATATTTCCCGGAACAGCTGCAGCTCATAGATGCAGGAAAAAAAAAAAAAAAAACAAGCAGGCATGGCCAGCGGTAGCGGAGAATTTGGGAGAAAACTTTTTTAAATCATCGGTGTGGGAGCATTTTGGTTTTGCTGTTGAATACACCGGTGAGGGAGTGAAAACAGTTAACAGTTAACATCACGCAATCTTCCACCTCACTAAACCCGCAATCTTACCTGGGTAAGATCCAGTTGTTACCAGTTGTGCGTCTTGGTGCAGCTGATGTGCTTTTTAAAATACTGTAGAACGAATCATTAGATGCACATTTAAAGATCACGAATAATTAATGTTCCTGTCCCTCCTCGACCACCAACAGTTTCAAGCATATTGGAAAAAAAATTCCAGCATCCAACCTTTTCCATCTTGACACCAGGGACGAAGATTTCCTTGGGGTCCTCCACAGCAGACATCTGAATGAGAGCTGCCACAGCTGCACATTTATTCCATTTGGACGCGCTCTTTTACGCGCTTACATAAGAGTTGCGCTCGGTATCTTGCGATCGCGGGTAGCAGGTGACACAAAAACCGCGGTACAGACCTAATATATATATATACTTCTTTTATACTTGAGTATACTCAAAAGTGGGCTAAATCAGGATACTTTTAGTATATGTAGGGGAGACTCGTGTAATTTATTAATATTTCAATAATAATACCAGGTGTTTCGCCTTGAAGGCAATTTCTATAAGTTTTATATTTATCTATATCTGTTAACACTTAGTTTAGTCACTGGTTAAATTAAAATAAGTGACTTATTTTTCTACTGTTAAATATTTAAGATGTAACTGCATCTGAGTCTTTTATTTTTGTAGCAGAGTGACAACACATCCTGTTAGGTCACTTCCTGTCAGTTACTTCCTGTTTTTCCTGGTCTTGCATGAGAAATGTGCTGCATGCTCCTGGAGCAATCCTCTGCAATCCTCTGTTAGTCATCAAAGATGCAATGCCGTAAGTTGATTTATATGACTTTGAATAAGTTAAACAATATATATTAGAGGTTATTTTGTTAAAAAATATATTTGATCGATTAGTTAAAAACAAGTTTGTTTACGTTTATGTACAATGCAGTGTTGAGCTAAAAACATAGATGCTTATTATTTTTGTATCGCTTTATTTACAGTTTTCACCAATTGTCTTTGAAGAAGTGTGACAGTAAATGGTCAAGCTTACTACGACTCTGTCTTCATTGGCATCGGTTTAACTTGGTGTTTAGTCAGAGTTTCCATACACCCTGCACGAGAACACTACACCAGGGGTGCCATAACCTTTTTTAAAAAGACGGAAAAATTAGAGAGCAATGAGTCACTAATGCTGGTGGGTTCTTGGCGAGTTGGATTGGCTGTGGAAATTAATCGTCAGAGTCGCCAATGCGTTTTAAAACATTTATTTAGACACAGACAAGAACACAAAACATTTAAGACATTATCTATATAAAATGCACATCAACATTAACGAAATCTTCATTTTTGGCTATAGCGCATGACAGGAAATGACGACAGAGAGTAAAGGAAGGAAGTGAATCATAATAACAAAGATGGTGGGTGCCGAAGGGGTTGCTAATGGCTAATCGGCTCACAAGAGTGAACAAAATAAGAAAACAGGGGCAATTCTCGAACTAGTTAGCTGCCGAATAACGGGAAAGTGGGTCCCGGACGTGGTCCGTGACGCACGATCTGTCTGAGCCGTGGACAAACTTGGGAGACACCAATCTTGTTTCGTTTCAGCTTTACCCTGGGCAAGTCTGGGCTTACGTGTCGTTAAGTGCACCGGTAAACACACGGCTCGCAGTGGGCCTCCGGGAACCGTCTTTGGCCGATGGCTGAGGAGATCCTGCATCCAGGGTCCGTAGCGCGTGACTCGGGCGGGTGTTACCGCTTCCTTTCGTCTGGTGGGTCGGTTCCGGTGGTCTCGGAATCCGACCAGCAGGCTGAGACATTCTGGTGTCCCCGGACACGGCGCTGGTCGGCAGGAATCGGCAGTTAAATAGTTCGATGGCTTGACAAGGGGCCCGTCAAAATTGACGTGAGCCCCAAAAAGAAAAGACGAAGTAACAAAAATCAAAAGCTAATGCAAAAATCTGGTCAGTTTGGAAAAGTTCTAGGCTTGGGGTTATTCGGGGTGTCAAACGTCAAACGTTTTAAGCACTCCCCACCGCACGTGGAGGCAGAACTTATAAAATAAAAGTTGCTATCAAAATTCCGCTACAACTGACTTCGTTTAGTTGAACATATTCAGTGATTGTTCTATAAAAAGTCAATGCGGCGCGACTGCCAAGCTTCTGTAAAAATGAGAACGAAAAATGCGCAGAAGCAAAATCAAATTAAGAAAAGGAAAATGAAGCAACAAAAATGATTTCAGCGTGTCGTCCGCACTTCAAAGGTAATAAAATAAAAGGAAAAAGTTGCAGAGAGAGAGTTGTTAAGATGAGAGCTAAGAGATAAAATTAAGAGAAGAGAAGAAAGAATTGAGAGTTTCAAAAGAGAGTAAGAGAGCAAGAAGAGAGGACAAAGGCTGTCGTCTGGTAATATACCTCTGAATATTCAAGTATCATGTAAATAGGGTGTTTGATTTCCCGGGCTGGTCTATGCCCTGTCCAGTCAGAGGCAGGGATCTTTCCCGCCTGGTCACGAAGCAATGCATGTATGCAAACATGGTGAGAGTGGTATTTCTTTTGTCTCAACTTGTCATGCGGTCTTTTTGTAGTCCACACTTTTAAACAACATTTAAACAGTTGACTAATTATCAGGGTGTGTTAACCAAACATCACAACACAGATAGCACAATTATGTCACTCACATCTGATTACATCATATGGTTACTGTTAGATCCCCCAGGTGTGGTTCAGTCTCTGACTAGCAGAGTCTGTCACCGGGACCAGCTCTCCGTCTCTTCAGGTAAGACGTTGCGGTCTAGGAGGGGTTCCTCGCTAGATTTCCTCAACTTATTTAAGCTGGTGTCGAGGAGATATGCCTAGCTCTCACTGCCTACTTACAGACGTCTACCCCGCTTACCCCAATAACTGACCTAAGAGGAATAGCCGGGTGGCCCGAAGTCCAGCTATCGGTCACGTCTGTTAACTGCAGCTCTCCTCTTAAGATCTGGGCTCTTGTTACCGGCTAGGATGAATTTTGTGGCTTGGACAGCAAGCCTCAGGGATAGGTGAAAATATATGGTTAGAATAACCAATAAGAACCTGTGTATTAGTGCAGAGGCATAACCAAGTCTTCAAAATTCTGGATACAGATGTAATGTCCACCACGACGTCTTATGATAATTTATATTTATTAAAGCAGATTTAGCAAGGTTAAGCAGCAGCATTCATTGGTTATACAAATTGATTCTACTTGGAAAAGGGAAAAATTGAGCTGTAGCTTACGAATCAGTTCATCTGGTTGGTCCAAGGACAGGCTGGGAGATACGCATGTGGCCACTCTGCGTTTCAAGGCCGCTTTGGCAGGGTGGAGAGAGAGCGCCTGGTCAGGCCCCCGGGGAACCCTGGTTGCCCCCCCCCCTCCTCCGTACTAGCGGTGAGCTAGGCTAACCAAAAAAGGCTCCAACTATTTCTTCAAGAAGTGGGAAAAATTCGTCGATCCTGTTCCAAGCGTCTTTCTGTCTTCTTTTCTTGAAGAAATTCCTTCCAGGTAATCCTCCGGATGGGGGTCGCTCGTCCAGGTCCCAGCTGGTCCTTCTTCTTCTGAAGTCGCTCCAGGAATCCACACAGAGTCCCTCTGTCTTCTCTTTTTATGCGCTCTCTCTCTCCTTGCTCGGCCTGCACCAGCCTTTACAGAGGTGTACATAATTGTACATAACCCTCCTTGTTTTGGCTTCTCCCTCATACATTATTCACACACAGTGTCACACAGCCATTTCATAGGTCAGAGATATGAGAAGAGGCGTTCACATAATTATCATACCATCACGACATCACAAGACCCTCACAAGGTTACATTGTTTGTCTGGGGCAAATACTTATTAAGCTAAAGCTAATCAGCTGAAGCAAACCCTTATTCAAGGATTTATACCCCATGTCTGTCTTACAATTTCCTTAATTGAGCCATTGCTGGATTGATTCGTTTAACCACAGAATACGCGCTCATTCACCATTTTTCTGCACAAAGCCCACAGTCACTGCTGGTTTCATAAGGTCAGCTTGCCCCGCTACTTTCTGCACCTGGCCGATCCAATGCCAGCCACGGTTACACTGGTGTGTATTGCAGAGGAAATTCACTGTTTACAAACAGCAGACTGCTTTTCGCCATTGTTGTGTCTTGGTAGCCCGGAGGTGGCAGAATTATTTTGAAACTTGGCTTTGTTGACATTCCGAAGAGGAACATCGAGCTTCGCTCTGTCTGTGTCTGTCTACTGTCTTGACCCAACAAGAAATAAGTTGTAACATACAAAACTAACATAGATCAATTACAAAATTACTAATACATCTTGTTTCTGATCATTGACTAGAATCACACACACATTTCATTGATTAGGGATTGATTACAAATCACATAAATTACCACCTTTCTGTTACTCCACTCCTGCCTTTGTTTTGACTAGCCCTGGCCTGTTTACATCACATCACTACCTCTGCAGCAGAGTGTCTCCTCATACTGTGGGTGCTGACAACAAGCCACTTTAACATACAGTGTTAACATTGATTATTGATTAGAAGCTGAGCTGATTCCAACGTTTTCTCAGGGTCACTTGACATTACATAATACTTTAATTTTTCTGTCCATTCTGAGGGCGGTGGTAGGAGATTTTCTGGATGGCTCTCCCCCACAGATAAGAGCTGTCTGACAGATTCCAGGCCTAGAAGTGCCGACTTTGTAGCTGGTTGTAATGGTTACTGGTCACTTGGCATTCCAATGTCGGGAAACCAGAGATATATATTTGGCAAAGTGGTTTCGGATTAGGGTTGTCATGGTAACGTGGGCATTTTTGAGTTTTATGGCTTCCAGGTGTGTCTGTGGGGGTTCAGATATCTGGGTAAAAGGTCCACAGAGACTGCTGTCCTACAGCAGCTTTAATTAATAAAATAAAATCCGATGACGGGATCCTATATATATAAGTATACTTTGTAAATATACTAACTAGTACACATTTAAGTACACTAGTAATACATAAAAGATTAGTATACTTGGTACAGTAAAGTATACTTGATAAAGTATGCTTAAACCCCACTTAAGTATACTTGGAAAGGTAAAACTTGAAATTTACTCCGTTTTGGTAAGGGCTCCGTCCGTCTCCACTTCTCTTTGCTAGTTCATTTCTGTCGTCAGTCTCCTGAGCTCTTCTTCTTTGGCATCTCTGTCAGGTCTGATGCAATTGCGTCAAATTATTAAATGTCATCAGAACCAACTTTATGGTGAAAAGGGGCCTGTTTTGAAAATACATTTCTTTAAATATGCCATGATATTTAATCCACCATCACACAAATAGTTGTACAAAAACAGAAATGATGGCTTTTCTCAAATATCTCTAGTGTCGTGTGCATGAAGATTTGTGACTTGGAGGTGCCAAATACAACATGATTTCAGAACACCATAAAACATGAGGGGATAAACACGTGTGAAGAAAAACAAGAAAAAAATTTATTCTGAATGGCCCAGGATTTACATTTGTACAAAAGTGATAAAGGTAAGTGAAGCAGGTATAAGGCCTGATCAATGTGAAACCTTCAGAGTGTAGACATAAATGTCTGCCCAAAAGGAGTTCAATGTCCGCTGCAGCCTTCAGTACTAATGTTGGTTTAATGTGCAGAACTGAAGCACCAGTCCTGTTATTACGACCATTATGTCCCCCAAAAATACAGCATGTGTCTCCTCTGCATTTTCTGCATGGCGAGCACATGAATACAGCAGATCAATACAGAGAATAGCAATCATGGGAAACCGTTGGAGCGTTGGTGAAAAGTACGACACGCCAAGCGGCACTCGCTGTTTAACGGGATGTTCACGGCCTGCTTAGGCCTTGCTCAATTTATCGACTGCTGCAAGAAATCAACAGTGGCAAGCAGCTTAGCTGCTCTCTCTTCTCATAATAGACTCCATTCATACAGACCTTTTATTCAGCACGCGGCACGAGGTGACAAATGGACATAATGTCTGCCAGGCAGCCTCTGAATTTATTTGATTTTTTTTCTTCTTTCTTCCCCTCCCTCTCCTCCCTTCACTTGCGATCCTTACTGATATATCTTGACACACTGAAGTATCCAGAGTAAATTCACTCTGCCTCCTTTGCTGTTTATAACCTTCAGACTGCCAGGAACAATCGGTGTATGCACTCCACAAACAGCCGTTGTCATCCTTGAATAACATGAGAAGAAAGAAAACGACAAGAGGATGCTTGAATGTTTTCTGACATGTAAAGAATGCAAAAAATTCACAACCAACACTTTGTTCTTCAAAAGTCCTGAGCAGAGTGTAAAACACAATTCATGCACATCATCATTTCTGAATCAACAGATGGAAAACTGAAAGAAAGTTGTTTACATAAATCTGATGGAAATTTAATAGAGCTACCAGAGAAAATAAATACAACATAACTTTGTTACATATGAACTGATATGTTTGTTGCTTTACTAAAGGTTAGAATAATAACAGCAAGTCCACGCTAAGATGTGGAGTGTTAATAATGAGTCTTTTATAACAAGTGTAAATACATATTTCAGCCTGAGAAGCCTCGTGGCTGTAATCCGTCAGCCAACTCCCAAAGATGGGATGCTCCCTGTGGAAAATAATTCACTAGTTGTTGATCCTGAGCAGTGCATGATCTATACAGTTCTAGAAAAGGTTATTTATTGCTTTCATAATTAAATTTGGTATCTTGGTGGATTTGCTGTCACGGTGTGATTAATCAAGTCCCGCTGGCCTGAGCTGGTGAGGGCCAAGTAGCAGGTGTTGCTTATTGCGGCCTGAAATGCTGCAGCTCTCTTCAGTAGTGCAGCCATGGCACTCATGTTTCAAAAAGGAAGGCCCTAAAACTACGACATCAGGAAACATAGATAACACACAGTGTGGTTTCTCAGATGAAAATTATTTTCAGCAAATTCATAATCCACATTTTACTGGGGTTA
This sequence comes from Hirundichthys speculiger, assembly GCA_018398805.1. Taxonomy (NCBI): domain Eukaryota; kingdom Metazoa; phylum Chordata; class Actinopteri; order Beloniformes; family Exocoetidae; genus Hirundichthys; species Hirundichthys speculiger. Next base: position 2,332,984 of record JAGFBZ010000430.1, read on the forward strand.
TAACTCATGGCTGAGACAATGAAGTCAATAATTGATTTTTATTCACAGTTATTTATTTATTCACAGTTTAAAAGACTCTTATTAGTCATCGGTTTGAAGATAATCTATTTGGAGCTTCTGTTTACTCCATCAGGCAGTACTTTAAGAAAATAAAACAGCAAATAAATGCAGTTTTAATTATGCACAATGCACCTCAAATTTCACTTCTTATCAGAGTGATTTGCTTCACAAGATCTTTTGTATTCATGAGAAGTTGAAACTGTGCTAAATTAGATGCATTTTTATTCTAATAATTCTTTTTTTTTTCCTTTTGAATAAAAGGAGATAAACAAAAAGATAAATTAGAATTATTAAAAGGCGTAAAACTCAAAACTGATGTGGATTTACTGCATATACAGTAATCCAGCATATCCATCAAAAGAGGTCCTCAAAATAAGAAAAATAACCTTCAACCCTCAATAAAAAAACCCTGAAGCATGAGTGGCAGAATGGTGGACAATTACTGACATTCATTGATTAAATGTAACCATTAGAGCAGAAGACATAAAGCTGATGGTTTTCTGTTCACCATGAAGGAGCTTTCAAACTGCTAATAATAAATAAATAAAAGCTATTAAATATGAAAAGGAGCAACTGGTGAATTATGTAATTATACTGGGTGCACTTTAAAGTGTTAAGTGCTGGCTAGTCACCTCATTAGTGTCACTGTTACGCTTAACACCAGGAGTTGCCATGTCAACAGTGTGGAGAGGGGATGAAATGAGTGGAGGCCAACAGATAGTCAATATCCGTGTTGAGCACAAAATGAACATGGTGTTTAATCCTGCGTCCACAGCAATAGTCTTCTCCATCACACTGCTTCAGCCTCGCTGCTGTTCAATTTACCTTCCACTGCGAGCCTTGAGGCAAAAGGAGGATGGAGTTCATAATTCTCAGCTGTGTGTGTGTTTCAGTGTGTTTGTGAGTGAGACAGAACGTGTGATCAGAAAGTATATGGAATTATGCCTTGGAACAGCCATTTGTAGACTTGTTATGAAAGAGCTGAAATCGGCAGAACGTGGTGGAAAATGCAACAGTTCTTGTGGGGAGTTAGTTTGACAATAATCACCTCACTTCCCTGACAAATGCGATTAAAAAGCAGTCATTTTGTCAAGTTGGGATTAGCAACTGAGAAAAATAGGCCATATCGAGTCCTAGAGCTACATCCTGCATGTTTATGCTAATCAACAGTGGTACAGTATGGGACCTGAGCTAAGCAAGGTACTTTTTGGTCTTTCATCTTCAGCTTGATGTTGTAGTCAGCCTCTTGACCAGAATGTTCAAAGCACAGCGATGAAGTACACTGTACATTTACATTTCTCAAATGATTTAGTGTCTGATTCATCAGCAGGTAGTGCAGCAGTTCAGTACCCTGTCATCTAAATTCTGAGATTTTTTTGCTTTGTGCTAGCAGACACAATAATAATAATAATACGGCGGCAAATATAAGTTACATTGTCCAAATTTTCAGGCATGCATCAGGCAAGTATCAATACATTTTGCAATATGAAAGAGTACTCATCCTCTTTGGTGATTTTTCCATTTTTATCTCCTATTCATTCCCTCTGGTTTGAAGCCTGGCCTGCTTTCTTCTGAAGACCAATAACTAGTTTATGTAAGTCAACCTGTGTGCAATACATGATCTCAGTTTAAAGTGAGTTTCAAGTGAAAAATTCAATTCAATTCATTTCAAAGTACTTTATTGATGCCTAAAGGGAAATGAAATTCTTGGAGTAACAGCCATGATTTAATTATCATCAATGATTCCTTATAGATGGTTATTGCTCAGGAAGGATCTCCTGTAGTGTCTCTGTTGCAGCAGATCTGAAGAAGCCTCTGACTGAAGACACTCTGCTGCTGAATCACTGTGTTGTTTAGAGGATGTTCAGCATTGTCCATGATATTCTTCATTTTATGAAGTCTCCTCCTTTGCAGAATCATCTCCAGAGGCTCCAGAACAGAGGCAACCTTCTTTATCAGTTCGTTCAGTTTCTTAAGGTGACTGGATCTGATGCTGCTCCCCCAACAGATGACTGCAGATAGGACTGAACTCACCACAACAGACTTATAAAGATATGCAACATCTGGCTGCAAACCCTGAAAGACCAAAGCTTCCTCAGGAAGAAAAGTCTGCTCTGTCCTTTCTTATAAACAAGATCAGTGTTGTGTCTCCAGTCCAGTCTGTTGTTCAGGTGAACACTGAGGTTTTTATACTTACACCACCTCCACTAATTCTCCCATGATGAAAATGGCTTTCTGTTGCTCCTGGTCCTCCTAAAATCCTCAACCTTCTCCTTTGTTTTGTCAACATTTAAGATGAGATGATTGTTACCACACTATGTCACAAAGTAGTCACTGACACATCCCACAACTGCAGAGTCATCTGAGTTTTTCTGCAGATGACAGGGCTCTGACTGGTGCTGGAAGTCTGAGGAGTACACAGTGAAGAGGAATGGTAAGAGTACACTACCCTGTGGTGCTCCTGTTCTGCTGACCACCTGCTCAGACATGACCAGGTGCATGAACCAAGAAAGTCCCTCAAGCAGCACATTAACATTTTAAGACATAATTAGAACATTTCTGAAGAAATTCTAAATGCAATTGCCCATCATTGACCGTAGCCTTCCAAATTTAATAAAAATAACATGTTTTGTTTATCAAAGTGTGAGCCAATAAACAATTGGAACAGACAGCATCCAGGACATGTCTGCCTGCCTGTCTCCATTTTCAATTCAATTCAATTTTATTTGTATAGCATCTGTTACAATGTTAATTGTCTTTAGGCGCTTTACAGAGACCCAGAACATGACCCCCGAGCAAATATCTTTCACTTAAATTATAATATTAAATCCAAATCACGGATAGTCGCAAGTAAAAAACTTCCACAGCGGGAGAAAAAAAACCTTTAAGCCAAACAGTGGCAAGAAAACAACTCCACTTTAAGAGGAAGAAACCTTGAACAGGACCTGGCTCACATGGGGGGGAACTTCCTGCCGAAGGCCAGCTAGGTAAAGAAAGAAAAAGAGAGGAGAGACAGGACAGAGAGAGGATGGAGAACAGAGAGAGGAGAGCACATGAATGACTGAATGAAATAACTACATAAACATAAACAGATGCAGGTAGCAACACTGAGGTGAGATGGTCAGAAGACTAGGTTGCCACTCACCACGCCAGCCAGCACCCCGAAAACATCCACACACACAGGTGGAGGTAAGCGCTGAGATGGACAGAGAATGGAACTGCAAGTCAGCGAGGGGGTGGGGGATGGGGGGCAGCACAACAAACTACAGGAAAGAAAATGAAGCATAGTTACAGTAACAAGGTGCTCCTAATGAACGATGGAATGAGCTGGAGGAGGAGGAAGGGAGGAGAAAAGGGAAGGAAAGGGAGAAGAGCAGTGGAGACACCGCTCAGCAGATCATGTTGGTGTCCCCCTGCAGCTTAGGCCTATAGCAGCATAGCTATGACGAAGCTGTGATTAAGACGAGCCTTCTTAAGGTAGGCTAATAAAGGTACTAATAAAGGTGCCTGGTAGCAGAAGGCCTGTCCTCAAAATCTACTTTCAGATATTCTAAAAAACAACGAGTAATCCTACACTGTGATAGCAGAGATCTCTATTAGGAGCATAACGTGCTATCAGGTCTTTTAAATAATGAGGAGCTAGGCCATGAAGGGCCCTTTATGTAAGAAGCAGAAATTTGAACTCAATTAGAAATTCCACAGGAACCCAATGGAGGGAGGCTCACATGGAAGAGATGTGATCTCACTTATTCCTTTCAACACCCTCACTGCTGCGTTCTGGATCAGTTGGAGGCAATTCAGTGAGTTTTTCGGACATCCTGCTAACAACGCATTACAATAATCCAGTCAAGAACTGACAAACGCATGGATTAATTTTTCAGCATCAACCTGGGAGAGGATGCTCCTAATCATGGCGATATTTCGGCTGTCTTGCAAACCTGATTAATACGCTGCTTAAATGACATATCCTGCTTGAAAATGACTCCAAGGTTTTTCACAGCTATGCTGGAAGCCAGCGTAAACTAAGTTAATTCATTCTTCAGGTGTTTGGGACCAAAGACAATAACCTCTGTTTTATCCGAATTTAGAAGCAAAAAGTTAGAGGACATCCAGGACTTAATGTCATTAAGACACCCTTGAAGTTTGGCCAAAGGTTTTGTTTCCTCTGGTTTCATAGATAAGGACAGCTGCGTATCATCAGCGTAGTGTGAAGTGAAAAGGATTGGTCCCAGCACTGAACCCTGTGGGATGCCATAGCCGACCCTAGTCTGTGCAGATGAAACGTCATTGACATGGATGAACTGGAACCTGTTGGATAAGTATAACTTAAACCAGCCTAATGCTGTCCCTTTAATTCCAACAGTGTGCTCTAATCTATGCAGCAAAAGGCTGTGATCAATTATATCAAAAGCAGCACTGAGATCCAGATACAGTACAGATACTATTCCATTGTCTGAGGCCATGAGGAGGTCGTCGGTGACTCTAATCAGCGCTGTTTCTGTGCTGTGATGTGTTCTGAACCCTGACTGAAAAACGTCAAATAGATCATTTCTATGCAGGTGTTCTCCTAACTGGCTTGCAACTATTTTTCTAGAATTTTAGAGATAAATGGAAGGTTGGATATTGGTCTATAGTTTGCCAAAATGTCCCGATCAAGAGATGGTTTCTTAAGCAAAGGTTTAATGACTACAACTTGACAAACCTGTGGTACATATCCTAATTGTAGAGATAGATTAATCTGATCCAAAGGTTGACGTACCAATAAAGGACATGACATCTTTGAGCAGTCAAGTTGGGATGGGATCCAACAGACATGTAGATGATTTAGCTTTGCTGATAGTTGAGGTCAACTCAGAGAGGCCCACAGGAGAAAAACAGTCCAGAGTCAAATCAGAAACAGAAGAAATTCGCAATGCTGCTGGGACGTCAACAGCCGTCGACAGTTGGGCCTGGCCGATCTCATCTCTAATTTTGATTATTTTCCCGCTAAAGCTCATAAAGCTCATAAAGTCTTCACTACTGAGAGTAGCAGGAATGCATGGCCCTACAGAGTTGTGACTCTTTGTCAGCCCGGCTACAGTGCTGAACAGAACACGTGGATTATATTTGGTGTGTTCTATTGAATAATAAGATGTTCTAGCTCTGCATAATGCTCTTTTGTAGTCTATTAAACTATCTTTACAGGCACGATGGGAGTGCACAGATTTACAGGGGTACCACCTCCTTTCCATTTTTCGTGCTTTCTGCTTCAGCAAGCGAATATGTGAATTATACCAGGGAGCTGAGCTCCTAATGGTTAGATACTCTCTTTCTTAGAGGAGCAACAGCATCCAGGGCTGAATGTAAAATATTAGTGATTCACGCGCCTTTGTTTTTGGCTACACTACGCCGCCCTGACTGGCCAGCTGCTCAAGTGCTGCAGGGGAACTGCTAGCTGCAGCTACACTAGGCTGCTCTGCTGCTACGTTAGCCTGACTACATGTTGCATCTAAAGGGCTATGGTCTAGTTCAGAGGTGTCAGACTCATTTTCACTGAGGGCCACATCAGCATCATGGTTGCCCTCGAAGGGTCAGATTGGCAGCATGAATGTAACAAAATGCAATGTAAATCAAAATAAATTAAACTACACCTTATTATATTGTTAAATAACTGTTTCTGTATTTATTATGTATTCAAGTTTCAAATATTTAAATCATTATATTAAACTCAGGGTTTGTGGTTGTAACCCTGCTCTCACGCAGGTGATGTTTACATCTCTGAGAGTATCCATTACCTTGGTTTCAGAAGTGGAAAAGATTCTTATGTTTTTCTTGTGGGCTAAATTTAGCATACCTAGCTCCGTGTTTGCTGTCAAAATGCTGACATAGATTATACTCTTTCACGACTAACACCACCTCATAATACTAAAGACATACTGTTTTTTCACCTTGAGGTACAAACATTGTTCATGAAAGTGCCTTCCTTGTGGATCATTTTTTCTTTTCTTGGACATGTTAGGGCTAGTTTGTAGAGGTTTTTCTCAAGTCCACCAGTTCTAAAAAAATCATCTTGATGTCTTGCTCATGGTGATATACTGTTATCATTGTGGGTAATGATGAAATGCATTATGCGAGATCCAGTTTATTGTCAACATGTGCTTTAAAGTGGCATAAGCTTATTTTAAGTCTTAAAATATTGGTTTAAAATTTAAGCCAATAATGTACAAGCTCTTGAGGGCCACATACAATGATGTAGTGGACCACATTTGACCCGCGGGCCTTGTGTTTGACACAAGGCCCGTCTAGTTGGTGGAACCGAGTCTCTAGCTCACTGAGCCTTGCCTCCAGAGCTGCGAATAAACTACTCTTTATGCATTTACCATTATTGCTCAAGGAGGCAGAACAATAACTAACATTTCACACACTGAGCAGTGGGAGGGGGAAACAGAAGGAGAGGAGGAAGCCATGCTAAGAAGCTAGTAGGCTAATAAGCTAAAGAACGGCGATTAGCGGACAATGAGAATCCCAGGGAAAAAGTGCGAAGCGGAACTATGTGCGAATGCTCAGTTACAATTTACAACAGTGTTGAGTTAAGGGCTGTGTATACTTTTGCGACAATGTGTCGCAGTTATCTTGTCGCTGGTGTGCCGCAGTTATTTTTGATTTATACTCAATTTTGACGTGTGGTCTGCGCTATGTTATTCCACACCACAATGCAAGAGGGACAATCACGAACTAGCTGAAGTTACTAAACTTATCTCTTGCGTTTTTCCACTTCCTCACCGTTTCGGCCGTATCCAGACCCACATTCATCGCTATCTCCCTCCACGAATTACTAGAATATGTGCTGTCTTTGTAGTGTGGAGAACGAGAATCGTACAGATGTGGGTACTTCCTCATTTCTTCGATGACGCGCTCTTTTCTACGCAGATGTAGAATTGACCAATCAGAGGCCTCCTTTCTCTCCTCTCTGCGACCTGCTCTGCGGCACTATCCCCTCCAACAGGGGATGAAAAATGAAAAACGAAATAAAACATCCCTTTTTTCTTTTTTAATTTTTGATTGACAATTGAAAATGGAAAGAACGAATGATACGCGGATTGACGTTTTGTTTCGTTTATGGCAAAAAGGCCTTTTCCGGGTCACCTAAACCGGACCAATAAAATTTTAAAATCAAATTCAGTCCTAACAAAAATCCCATGATAATTCCATTCTCTCATATTCTATTTTTACCTTCAGAACAAAATCATTATTTTCTGAGGCCTGTAACACAACAAAATACTGATTTACTATGTTATATCCAAGGTGTCTTGACCCATTTAAGTCTGACTGATGTCTCCAGGATGAAACATGGCTGAGCTATAAAGCTCCAAAGATACCTGGGTTTTTTCATGATTTTTACCAACCCCCCTTTTTTTTTTTTTTGCATCTGTTAGTACAATGAACACAACACACAAGCACAATAAAAAAAATGTTCTCTTTAAAATATGACTATCCTCTGTTAGGTTTATATTCACAGCCCAGAAGTCAATAAAACGCTGTCATCTTTATTGGTTTACGTAGTTTTACCTGATGTGGTACCCCCCCCCCCCAGCTCTGGGCTCTAATCAAGGCAACTGCACCACATTGATAATTTTTTTTCAGTCATTCAGTTGTAGATTTGCTGCTACGATTGGAATCATTGTCCTGTTGCAATACCCAGTTTAGGCCAAGCCAACTGACTTCAGTTCTGTTGTTTCAGGTACCAGGTCCTGTGACCTTAAAACATGCCCAAATCATCAGCTGTCTATCAACGTACGTGAGAGTTGGTGTGAGGTATCTGTGTGGATATGCTTTGTTTGGTTTTAGTCAAATGTGGTGATGTGCAGTATGGCCAAACTGACTCTAATCTGGTCTCTTTTCCCCACTCACCACAAAACAATATGTAACTACTTGCTGTAAAAACAATTTGTATATTTAGGGTGCTGTCTTTATTGCTGTCTGGATAGCTCTGTTTCCCGACAGGCCTAATTACAGTTTCATCCAATATTATTCTGTCTGATGTCTGCACTGTCCATCTCTGTTCCAGCCTGATGTCTACCAACTGCCTGCATGGTGCTGGTACACAAGAGGGTTGCATTCTTCAATGTGTTGTGCTGTGATTTTATCCATCTCACCTCCTCACCAGGCTATTGGCTTGTAGGCTGCCAGCCTCAGATGGTTAATTATCTCTTGTGTGAGCCATGATCACCTCCCTCGAGGTCCAGCAGCCAAACGTAGTATCAGAGGCAGCCTTTTGAGCTTCTTCCCTTCCTGTACAGCCGCCTGGCTAATAACGATTCATACAGCTGCCAATCTGGCTGAGCTGCACCATCAATATTCCTGTCTGAAGCATAACATCAATTAGGAGACATTAGGACGCAGAACAAACATCATTCACAGGGATGATGTTTTAAATGGAAACAACAGGCAGCTGATTTTAGAGTCGATTGTGGAGGGTTATGCATCAGCTCAGTTAGCCACAAACCCAAGGGCCAAAAGGCACAGACTGATATGTTAACTGAGGAATATAAAATTATATATTGTTTTCATTGTCTGTTCAGTAAATACTATATTACAATTCTAAAAAATCAGCATTTTCTACCCAAAAGAGTCAAAGTTTAATCTATATTTCATGCTACACATTGAGTGAACTTTAGAATTAAAATATCAAAAAGAGACCCAAACTACACACGTGGACAAAATTGTTGGTACCACTCAGTTAAAGAAGGAAAAACCCACAATTCTCACTGAAATCACTTGAAACTTACAAAAGTAACAATAAATAAAAATGTATTGAAAATCAAATAATCAAAATCAGCCATTACTTATGAATTGTTGATTAACATAATTATTTAAAAAAACAAACTAATGAAATAGGGCTGGACAAAAATGATGGTACCTCTATAAAAGATTGAAAACTATTTGACCAGAGTGACATGATTAACTCAGGTGTGTCCTTTAATTGACATCACAGGGCTTCCAAACTCATAATCAGTCAGTCTGCCTATTTAAAGGGAGACAAGTAGTCACTCTGCTGTTTGGTGAAAAGGTGTGTACCACACTGAACATGGACAACAGAAAGCGAAGGAGAGAATTGTCCCAGGACATCCGAAAAAAAATTATAGACAAACATCTTAAAGGTAAAGGCTATAAGACCATCTCTAAACAGCTTGAAGTTCCTGTGACAACAGTGGCTCATATTATTCAGAAGTTCAAGACCCACGGGACAGTAGCCAACCTCCCTGGACGTGGCCGCAAGAGGAAAATTGATGACAAATTGAAGAGACGGATCGTTCGAATTGTATCCAAAGAGCCCAGAACAACCTCCAAAAAATTTTAAAGGTGAACTCCAAGGCCAAGGTACATCAGTGTCAGATCGCACCATTCGTCGTTGCTTGAGCCAAAGTGGACTTCATGGGAGACGACACCACTGCTGAAAAAAATCATAAAAAAGCGAGACTGGAATTTGCAAAAATGCATGTTGACAAGCCACAAAGCTTCTGGGAGAATGTCCTTTGGATGGATGAGACCAAACTGGAGCTTTTTGGTAAGGCACATCAACTCTATGTTCATAGACTCAAAAACCAAGCATATGAAGAAAAAACACTGTCCCTACGGTGAAACATGGAGGAGGCTCAGTAATGTTTTGGGGCTGCTTTGCTGCATCTGGCACAGGGTGTCTTGAATGTGTGCAAGGTAAAATGAAATCTGAAGACTATCAAGGCATTCTGGAGAGAAATGTGCTGCCTAGTGTCAGAAAGCTTGGTCTCAGTCGCAGGTCATGGGTCTTCCAACAGGACAACGATCCAAAACACACAGCCAAAAACACCCAAGAATGGCTGAGAGAAAAGCGTTGGACTATTCTGAAGTGGCCTTCCATGAGCCCAGATCTGAATCCCATTAAACATCTGTGGAAGGAGCTGAAACATGCCATCTGGAGAAGACAACCATTAAACCTGAGACAACTGGAGCAGTTTGCTCATGAGGAGTGGGCCAAAATACCTGTTGACAGCTGCAGAACGCTCATTGACAAATACAGAAATCGTTTAATTGCAGTGATTGCCTCAAAAGGTTGTGCAACAAAATATTAAGTTATGGGTACCATCATTTTTGTCCAGCCCTATTTCATTAGTTTGTTTTTTAAAATAATTATGTTAATCAACAATTCAAAAGTGATGGCTGATTTTGATTATTTGATTTTCAATAAATTTTTATTTATTGTTACTTTTGTAAGTTTCAAGTGATTTCAGTGATAATTGTGGGTTTTTCCTTCTTTAACTGAGGGGCACCAACAATTTTGTTCACGTGTGTACAAAATAAAATGAACACCACAAAAGTCACCTTAGACTGGAATTGTTGTATGAAAAGAGAAACTAAAGAACCCTACAAAGTGACTTTTCTTTGCAGAATATTTCTACCTTTCCTGGCCTTGGTGTGTTTATGCACCTGAGATACAGATACAGATACAGGAGATACAGAAACAAGAGAATTTCTGAGGGTTTTAACAGAAGATGAAATCCCACGTTACATCGAGGTCCAATTTCAGAATGACCGATTCATTCAGCTCAGGTTACATGCAAATTAAAATGGTTAAAGGGAAAACCTCTGCCAAGTAAACAACATTTTCTTTTTTTTTTGACTCGACCAGAGGACAGTATACATCACAGGCTACATCACATATGAGGTAGACAACGTAAAATTGCACTTTTTTTTTTCCAAAATGCTGGTTTTATGTATGCAATAACGTGCATTTCTGGAATTTTGTTTTTGGCTACGATTAGTCCTCTATGTAAAGAGCAATGGGATAAAACTGGGAGCACAATGTCCATTTTGCTGGATACATAGACACAGCATGAATCGATAACTTGTAAAATGTGATTTAACAAAATCTATTGAGTTAATTTGTTGTGGGCATCTGTCACTTTTTCTTTTTATTGATACCCTTCAGCTAGAAAGCTAATCTCCAGAAAAACACTATCAGGAGAAATTATGCACCCGTGGGGGGGTTAAACTTGTCTGTGTACACCTCTAGTAGTGGATAAAATTTTGAGAACAAATCGTTAAAAAGCCCAGGTATAAATTAATTGTATTTGAAAATGCTTGACAAACACTAATGAATATTTCTGTGAAATAGTTATTTTGTGGACAGACTATTCAATTAATTAGCTAAAGAACATATGGTGACAAGAGTTAAAAATTAAAAGATGAAGGCTGAATAAAAGGTTAGAAGATCATTTTAAAAAGTATTACTGTTGGTATAGCTAATTGGAAAGTGATTTTAAGATAACTGACAAACCAAGAAGGAAAATCATTGAAAATCTAAATTCATCACTATTTAATTTGAAAGGCAATGATTTCTCCTTGATGAGTGAAAATGGAAGGATATGTTTTGTTAAATATCAGATCCCAGTTTAAAACTAGGTCAAATGAGCATGTTTGGAGGAGAGTGGCAGGTTTTGTCAGTGAATTTTATGCTCATGACAGCACTGTTTTTGACAATTTTACCAAACACTGACAAAATAAGGCAAAACATGGCATAGTCTTTAACATATAATTCAAGATCTCATCTGTGTTGAAGACATCAGTATCTAACTTTCTAACGAGTGCAGTAGAAATTTGAAGCAGAGACTCTTGGCATACCACCCAGAGATGCACGTTAAGAGTCACAGGCTGCTTTAATCAAGCTGAACAGTGGGGGATGCCTCTTAGCCCCCGTCTCTTAATGGCAACAGCAGTGAGAAGAGGGGATTTGAAAGGAGGGGTCTGCTAAAGGATAGATCCTGCAGTGTAGGCTGGGACTATTATCTGCAATTACCCTGATTACTGAGCCCTTCATTTAAATGTCTATGGTGAAATTCACTTACTCCTAGTATTGCTACCAAACAGGGGTTGAGATGTTCATTTATCAGTATGTGAACACGCCTTAAAATTAAATGCATTTGATTAAGAAACAAAGGGTGATATGAATATTAATAGAGTAAATGGCACAGGACGACCAGAACAGCCTATTTCACTGTATTTGATGAGTGATAATTACTCCTTTTTGTTCTCGGCCTTGCTGTAGTTTTATTTAAAGTATAGTATATTACTAGAGGAACCTGAGAGACCTCATTGCATTAAGTAAAAGCACTTTCATCGCCCTAGTTATACCATCTGTGAAAGTCAAATTCCCAAATACATAGTTATACATTGCTAATTCTCTCTGCGTCCTCAGACAAATATTGCTGCTAGGGAGCTCCATATCCTGTGATCAATCATATCACCTCTATGAACCTACTATGCAATTTATTAAGTGCTGAACAAATGGGCCGGAGCAGGCGAGCGGCTGTTCCCAGGGCCCGGGAAAGTAAATCTAACCAGAGTAACAAATGACTTGGACATTGCTCTTTTTTCTTGTTTGCATACTAAAACTTCCAATAGCAATGCAGAGCAACCAAGGTAGACACTAAACCTGTGGAGAAATGTATATTTGTCAACAGACAAAGAGTTGTTACCAGTTATTGTTGCAATCCAGGTTCAGCTAAAACAACTTGTGTTATTCTTGTCTCACAACACTTAAAATATTACTAATTAATATTAATTAATACAACAATAACAATAATAAGTATAATAACAATAAAATAATTAAAATAATTATAATAATATAATTAATAATATTATACTTGTTTGTCTTCATCGGTTTTAATGGTGGGTCGGTCGCGAACGAGAGCCGGAAAAGAGCCGGCTCTTTGAAGTGAACGACGGGAGCCGGCTCGCTATCAACGGGAGCCAGCGCGTGAGCCAGAGCGATTTTTTTTTTTTATTATTATTTTATATTGTCTTTTAAAGCCGCATTGGTCAACATGTGTGGCTGTGGCAACGTCTGTGTGACTACACTGAGCAGGAGGGAGGGGGGGAGCAGAGTCAACAACACTCTGCTGGGGGGGGGGGTTACAGGCACACAGGAGGCAGAGAGACGACAGCGAGAGGAGCGCAAGAGGATTTGACCAGTTCACCAAAGATGAGTGACAACAGGAAAAGGAGTCAAATTTGGACACATTTTAAAGTGTTAGACTCCGGAAAGGCAGAGTGAACACTTTGTAAAATACAAATTTCATATGGAGCAGGCTCCACAAACAACCTGCACAGTCATATTCAAACTAATCATCCAACAGTGCAATTAACAGAGTTGGAGAAAAGACCAGAAAGGGACTCTGAAGGTTTTTCACTGTAAATAGTTGCACATTTTAATTTATGTTTTGTTGAGTGATGTTTAGTTGATTTTGTTTTTTCACAAATTGAAATGGGTCTTTTTTTTTATTTAGAATTTATTCATTTATATGTTAAGTTTATTAATAAAGACATATAAATACAATACATATGTAATATTTTATTTTTTTTTAAGATTAGTTATTCATTTTACACATAATTTGGTAATAAATTAATTTAATTAACAAAAAATCTGAGGAGCCACTTGGGAGCCGAAAGAGCCGGCTCATTTTAGTGAGCCGAGCCAAAAGAGCCGGCTCTCCTCAAAGAGCCGGAATGCCCATCACTAATCGGTTTTAGGAGCCTTATCATCATTTAAATGTTTTCAGTGTAGAAAAGTAATTGAAGAAAAGAGCCAAAATAAGCCTCCCACTCTAAGAAATCACAGGCAAAAGTAACCATGTGACTACAATTTAAAGCAGAACAGTATCAGTTTCATTTGTGGATGAGGATGCAAGACAGTGATCAAGCAAAAGACTGAACAAGGGTTAAATCTTCGGCAGACTTTCACTCAGTAGCCAGGTTTAAAAGAGAAGACAGGATGAAGCTGGATGCAGATCTCTCCTTGTTGTTACTGGACATTAAGATTGCCCACAAACATATAAACTGACTTTTGATTTTGTATTTTTTGGTTTCTAGAGGCACGGTTCAGAAATCAAAACTCAGTGACTCAATTGTTATCCATCAAACTTTTATCTACTAGAAACATACAAAGAGAACCTTGTGGATCCAACTAAAGCTTTTTTTTTAACAGCTGTCTGCATATGTATTGATGGTTAATGCCAGAATCTGGCAAAATCTGAATATACATACAATTTAATCTTGCAGTCGGTGTCTTGTGCAAAAGTGTGAATGATAGTGAGTCCTTCACCAGTCCTCTTTGACAGTCAAATCTAACATGCTTTTTTAACTCCTAAAACCTTGATTTTGTCAGAGGACTTAAATTGCCGACAGTGGAGTACAAAGGACAGATAAAGACACTAAACAAGAAGACGTAAGACAGACAGTGATGGTGTAGTATGTGTAAGTTGTGTGGTGTAGTGCATAAAAATGAATGTGTGGTTTGAGTTGTGATAGTGTTTGTCTCCAGTATCCTCCCCAGAGATAAAGCAGTCCAGCAGCCAGACACAGAACAGTGAGCAGTGATGTTGGCCTCCAACGCCTCTTCAGGACCTACCAGTGATCACAACCACAGTTACAGGCTGGACCACAGTTGGTGCTGGTGTGTTGGGCCAGTGTCATGCAGCAGACCTCCACTAGTGCACTGGATTTCTCTCCAGACCCAACAGGAGCCATCCAGTCCGTCCAACCCTCCCACCGCCATTAGCCCAAACAAGGTAAGAAGTCTCCCCCCCACACAACAAAGGCAACAGAGAGGAGGAGTGGCCCACAATCCAGGAACATACATTGTTAATAATTGGGCTGGAGAAACAGCTAAAACATTAGCCACATGGAAATGGATGTTTGTTAGCATCTTCACAGAACCTAGTATTGTGTGAAATATTGTACATGGTCTACAAGAATGCTGTGGAAAACTAAGGTATGAATCACTGACTGTCATAGTAAAAACATCTTTATGTTAATATTATACTTATGGATAGTTTTGTCATGAGCCTTCTTTCACTCCTTATTGATGAGGTGCTAACACTGACCAGCATTATGGATACCTGCTCCTACTACCTGACAATTATGCGAATTTTCCTTATCTGCCGTTTTGGACTTGAGAATCACTTTGTCCGTATATATTAAAGTTGGCAAACCTCATATTCACAAAGTGTGATTTATGCTTCTACACAGCAACTATGCAGCCTATGTACAGGATCTACGTCATAGTTGATGTTTTTAACAGAGGCTACCAGCGAAATGAGGCTATTTCTATCCGCTAGGTGGCAGTAACTCGTTGTATTTGTTGCTTTTCGTGAACATGACCACTTCCGGTAAAGAAAGCAACATGCCAAAACAAGAAATACACATCATTCATTTTACACCATCTTGTGTCTTTACACAACTGTGGTGTACTACTGCGATGCTGTGGGGTGAACATCACACAGCTCCAGAGCAAAGAAGCTACACATCTATCCCTTCATGGCTGACATGATGCGGGTAAAGTGGTCTATGCACAGAGAAGATGGATGGCACTGATTCAGCGTGAGAAGTAGGACAAAAGTAGGGAAGAATGCTGACGTGCCGAACCAACTCTAATTTGAAATCAATTAATAATGAATGAAAAAATAAAACAATTATCTAAATACTTGACATGTGAGTGAAAACCCTTTTAAAAAGACGTGTGGTTTCTGCCGTAGAAGTGTTTTGGAGTCTTCTCTCAGTCTTCTCTGTATCTTCAGTGTGATAAAAAGGGACGCGGCTCCGAAGCTGTCTTAAAATGCATATAAAGTTTATTTGCAAGAAAAGAGGCTTAATACAGACTTGATCACATCTGGGAATTTCTCGGGTCAAATTTAGTAAGAAGAACAAGAACGTACAAGAGACAGTTCTTATAGCCATAGCCAGATCTAATTACAGACAAACATGGGATCAATCATGATTTCTTTGGCCATAGTTTGACATGTTTTTTCCCTTTGGACAATGACCATCTGGTGTCTTCTGATAAGACCAAACACAGGATATTACTCCCTTTTTCTCTTAATTTTGGATCTTCCAAATTTGTAAGTGTGGGAATTTGTCCTGGGGCATGTTTTTACATAATAGACCGAAACGTACTTAGTGAACCCCAACAAAGGCCTAAACTGTCAGGGCTTCCACTGTTGACAAGTTGTAGTTAAGCTTTATATAAAAAAGGTAAATATTGTGTACATATCAGATATATATCATGCTGTTCAGACACTACACTTGGAATACATTTTTCATGTTGGATCCTCTTTCTGACACCGTACCGTACCGTCTTCTTCCGCTTATCCGAGGTCGGGTCGCGGGGGCATCAGCCGCAGTAAGGAAGCTCAGACCCCCCTCTCCCCGGCCACTTCTTCCAGCTCCTCTGGGGGGATCCCGAGGCGTTCCCAGGCCAGCCGAGAGACATAGTCCCTCCAGCGTGTCCTGGGTCTTCCCCGGGGTCTCCTCCCAGTGGGACGTGCCCGGAACACCTCACCAGGGAGGCGTCCAGGAGGCATCCTAACCAGATGCCCGAGCCACCTCATCTGGCTCCTCTCGATGCGGAGGAGCAGCGGTTCTACTCTGAGCCCCTCCCGGATGACCGAGCTTCTCACCCTATCTCTAAGGGAGAGCCCTGGCCACCCTGTGAAGGAAGCTCATTTCAGCCGCTTGTATCCGCGATCTTGTTCTTTCGGTCACTACCCAAAGCTCATGACCATAGGTGAGGGTGGGAACGTAGATCGACCAGTAAATCGAGAGCTTCGCCTTCCGACTCAGCTGCTTCTTCACCACAACATAACGGCACAGCACCCGCATCACTGCAGATGCCACACCGATCCGTCTGTCGATCTCCCACTGTCACAGCCTGAGGGCGTGGCTGGACCAGCTGCTTCCCATCTCCTGCAATCAGGCCACAGCACTTAAGGCTCACTCTAGCAGCAAGACCTTGCCAGATTGCCTTGTGGTTTTGCCAAGCTTTCCAGCCTTCCTTCAAGCCTTGTTCATGTTTTTTGGCCTTACTGAACCTTGCTCTGCTTTTTCCCTAGACCACGATCTTGCCTAGCCCTTGCCGGTACCTTTGCCTTCTCGGGTAGATGCCTGCGACAGTTGAGTCTGCAGGCATCTACCCCCACCTCATCTGAACGAACCACGGCTCCTCCACCCCCTGCCAGAGAACCCACGCTTCCCCCACCTCAACCGTACAATGGTGAGCCCGGAACCTGCCGTTCCTTTTTATCCCAGTGCTCATTGATTTTTGAGTTACAGGCCTCTGCCTTTCCCACACAGCGCTCTCATGTGGCCTACGTTATAACTTTACTCACTGGCAAGGCTCGGGAGTGGGGAACGGCCCTATGGGACTCCGATGACCCTGTTTATGGTGACTATCAAGACTTTACCAAAGAAATGAAAGACGTTTTTGATCGATCTAGCTCAGGCCGGGATGCTGCCAGGCAGTTACTGCAACTTAAGCAGGGCAGCAGATCAGTCTTTGATTACGCCATTGACTTCCGTACCCTGGCTGCCTCATGTGGGTGGGGAGTAACTGCCTTGTATGTGCCTTCTTGAATGGATTATCAGATGCTGTGAAGGATTCACTGGTGTCTCAGGAGCTGCCGACTGAGTTCAAGGAGTTGGTAAAACTAGCTGGCAGGGTCGACGCTCGACTCAGGGAGCGCCGCTCGGAAAAGGACCATCCTTTCTGGCCTCGCCCATGGGCCCCGACTGCCTCTCCCCCATCACCTTCCCAGGATGCCCCCCCCCCTCCAGAGCCCATGCAGGTTGACCGTGCCAAGCTGTCCCCTGAGGAGCGCATGCGTCGCTGCCGGGAAAACGCCTGTTTCTACTGTGGCCATGTGGGCCATTTCTCCCTCAAGTGTCCAGTAAAGGGTCAAAGGCCATCAGTAGGAGCAAGACTTCTGGTGGGCACCGCCCAAGGTAACTACCCTGTCAAACGTCCTTATTTACCCATGATGTTACCTTCAACGTCTGGACTGATCACAAAAACCTTGAGTATATAAAATCTGCTAAACGCCTTAATTCCCGCCAAGCTCGATGGTCTCTGTTCTTTTCACGTTTTAATTTCACCCTGTCATATAGACCAGGTTCTAAGAACACCAAGCCAGATGCCCTGTCCAGGATTTATTCCCCTAGGAAAGAACCTGTGGTACCTGGACCTATTCTGCCACCTGAGATTGTGGTTGGGGCTGCTCTTTTTGATCTGGAGTCTACAGTTCAGAGGGCCCAGATTCAGGAACCCAGCCCAGATAATGTTCCTCCAAACTGCTTATTTGTCCCCACAGCAGTCCGTTCTGAGGTGTTGACCTGGGGGCATGGCTCCAGGTTGGTGTGTCACCCAGGGGTGGCACGAACTATGGCCTTCATCAGGCAGCGCTTCTGGTGGCCATCCATGAGGGAGGATGTCAGACAATTTGTGGCAGCCTGTGACACATGCGCTTGGAGCAAGTCCAGCAACAGACCCCCGGCTGGCCTTCTGAGACCCCTCCCGGTCCCTCGCCGTCCCTGGTCCCACATAGCCCTGGACTTCGTCACTGGGCTGCCCATCTCTGAAGGTAACACGTGCATACTTACCATCGTTGACAGGTTCTCCAAAGCAGCTCATTTCATTCCCCTGCATAAGCTGCTCACAGCCAAGGGGTTGATCTTCTGATCGCACATGTCTTTAGACTGCACGGCTTGCCCCAGGAGATAGTTTCCGACAGGGGACCCCAGTTCTCCGCCCAGTTCTGGAGGGCGTTTTGTAAACTTATTGGTGCTTCTGCCAGCCTGTCTTCTGGATTTCATCCCCAGACCAATGGCCAGACGGAGAGGGCGAATCAGGATCTGGAGGTTGCCCTCCGATGCATGACCTCCTCCAATGCTGCATTCTGGAGTAAGATGCTTCCATGGATTGAATATGCCCATAACTCACTCCCCACTACAGGTACTGGTCTGTCCCCCTTCCAGTGTTGCCTGGGCTACCAACCTCCACTATTTCCAGCACAAGAGGAGGGAGTGGTGGTCCCCTCTGCCCAGGCTTTTGTTCAGCGGTGCCGGCAAACCTGAAGGCAGGCTCGTGCCCATCTACTGCAGTCGGTGGCTTATTTCAAGAAGCAGGCTGACAAACGCCGCTCCACCGCACCTCGCTACCGTGCTGGACAGAGGGTCTGGCTGTCCTCCAGGAACCTACCCCTAAGGGTCCTTTCACGTAAGCTGGCACCTAGATTTGTGGGTCCTTTTCCTATCACCAAACTCATCAATCCCTCTACTGTAAGGCTTAAACTGCCTCGACCCATGCAGCGCATTCACTCATCCTTTCATGTTTCCCAAGTCAAACCTGTTGTCTCCAGCCCTCTCTCACCCCCCTCCAAGTCTCCACCACCTCCCCGGATCATAGATGGTGGTGAGACGTTTACGGTCAGGAAATTGCTGAAGGTTCGCCGTGTGGGCAAGGGTCTCCAGTACCTCGTGGACTGGGAGGGCTATGGACCGGAGGCGCGGTGCTGGATCCCATCCCGGTTTGTCGTGGACCATACCCTCATTGATGACTTTCACTGTGACAACCCCCATGTGTTGGATGAGGCGCCAGGAAGCGCTCGTAGGAGGAGGGGTACTGTCACAGCCTGAGGGCGTGGCTGAACCAGCTGCTTCCCATATCCTGCAATCAGGCCACAGCACTTAAGGGTCACTCTAGCAGCAAGACCTTGCCAGATTGCCTTGTGGTTTTGCCAAGCTTTCCAGCCTTCCTTCAAGCCTTGTTCATGTTTTTTGGCCTTACTGAACCTTGCTCTGCTTTTTCCCTAGACCACGATCTTGCCTAGCCCTTGCCAGTACCTTTGCCTTCTCGGACGCTTCCCGGATTTTGACCTTCGCTTCCCATTGTCTATGAACCCTGCCTGCCCCTTGTCTGATATTTTTGAACTTGGAAATTAAACCCTTCCTAAAGTGACCTTTGCTCTGCTTTTGAGTCCTTTCTTGTGTGTGGCTGACACCCGCTCCATCCTTCCCTCACTCGTGAACAAGATCCCGAGATACTTAAACTCCTCCACTTGGGGAAGGACCTCATCCCCAACCCGGAGAGGGCACTCCACCCTTTTCCGGCTGAGGACCATGGTCTCGGATTTGGAGGTGCTGATTCTCATCGCCAGCCGCTTCACAACCAGCTGCGAATTGCTCCAGCGAGAGTTGTAGACCACGGCTCGATGAAGCCAACAAAACCACATCATCTGCAAATAGCAGAGACCCAATCCTGAGGCCACCGAACCGGATCCCCTCGACACCTCAACTGCACCTAGAAATTCTGTCCATAAAAGTAATGGACAGAATCGGTGACAAAGGGCAGCCTTGGCGGAGTCCAACCCTCACTGGAAACGAATCCCACTTACTTCTGGCAATGCGGACCAAACTCTGGCACCGGTCGTACAGGGACCGGACAGCCCGTACAAGGGAGTCTGGCACCCCATACTCCCGAAGCACCCCCCACAGGAATCCCCGGGGAACACGGTCGAATGCCTTCTCCAAGTCCACAAAACACCTGTAGACTGGTTGGGCGAACTCCCATGCCCCCTCCAAGACCCTGAAGAGGGTGTAGAGACCACACTGCTCCTCCTCAATCCGAGATTCGACTATCCGACGGTCCCTCCTCTCCAGGACCCCTGCATAGACCTTCCCAGGGAGGCTGAGGAGTGTGATCCCCCTGTAGTTGGAACACACCCTCCGGTCCCCCTTTTTAAAGAGGGGGACCACCACCCCAGTCTACCAATCCTAGCGGTACTGTCCCCGACGTCCACGCGATGCTGCAGAGCCGTGTCAACCAAGACAGCCCCTCAGCATCAGGAGCCCCGAGGAACTCCGGGCAGATCTCATCCACACCTGGGGCCCTGCCACCGAGGAGCTTTTTGACCACCTTGGCAACCTCAGCCCCAGAGATAGGAGAGTCCGCCACTGAGTCCCCAGACTCTGCTTCCTCATTGGAAGACGTGTCGGCGGAACTGAGGAGGTCTTCGAAGTATTCCCTCCACCGATCCACAATATCCCGAGTCGAGGTCAACAGCTCCCCATCCCCACTGTATACAGTGTTGAGGGAGCACTGCTTCCCTCTCCTGAGACGCCGGATGGTGGACCAGAATTTCTTCGAAGCCGTTTGGAAGTCGTTCTCCATGGCCTCTCCAAACTCCTCCCATGTCCGAGTTTTTTGCCTCAGCAACCGCCGAAGCCGCGTTCCGCTTAGCCTGCCGATACCTGTCAGCTGCCTCCAGAGTCCCACATGCCAAAAAGGCCTGATAGGACTCCTTCTTAAGCTTGATGGCAACCCTCCTTCTGACACAACCTCCCTATTTATCTGGGATTGGGACTGGCACTAGCGGACACTGACCTGTGGCTATTAGTGGCTGGGTTTTCTAATGTGGGGTTCAGTGTCCTGCTACACAGTAAAAGGTTTCCCAAACAGCCTTACTAACTTTACAAAACTGATGCCCACCCTCCATGCACCTAAATGACGATAAGACAGAGTATGTCTTCTTTGGCGATTCAGCACACTCTGGTGACCTATCGTTTAAAGTTAAATCCTCTGTTAGGAATCTTGGAGTTATTTTTGATGGCAGCTTAAAATTTGACAAGCAAATTGACAGCGTGGTCAGGGCCAGTTTTTATCAGTTATGGGTTTTAACTAGGGCTGTCAAAGTTAATGCGTTAACGCGTGATTAACGCAAAATAATTTTAACGCAAATAATTATTTTAACGCGTGATTAACGCGAGACTTAGCCTGGCCGTAGAGTAGGTTTAATGAGCCTCGGGCCCCGCCGTAGTTGTAGTCCTGTGGTCCTCCGTAGTCCTGTCAAAACAGAAAGTCGTGCACTGACGTCGACGGCCATGCCGCAGACAGACAGACGTAAACATACCAACTTATCCCAACTACTGCTAACGGAGGTAAGTTCAGCTTCAAAACCTTGCCTGATGGCTAACTCCACAAGATAAATGTTGTTTGTGTTTGCTGTCGATGTGAATTTAGTTACCACCGGAGTCCGGTCACTTGACGGCTAATCAGAGCGCTGATGCAGAGAGCCCCCCCCCCCCGTTTGAAGCAAACCGCGAAAATATTTTGTATGAAGAACATAAGAGAAAATATTGAGTATATATATATAATATATAATGGATTTGGCATTGCACAATAAATAAACATGCATTTTTGTTTTGCTAAAGCAAGCATTTTGTGTACTCTCATGTTAGGCAAGGCAACTTTATTTGTAGAACACAATTAGTACACAAGGCAATTCAAAGTGCTTTACAGATGCATAAAGTCACAAGAAGGCAAATAGAATCATTCCATACAAGCATAAAAATAATCAATAATAAATAAAATTAATTAATAAAAAATTAATTAATTAAATTAAAAATGAAGAGTGCAGATAAAATCCTTCCAGTCATCATCTTCACATCTAAACAGAACTGTTTTCAGTCTGGATCTGAACATTGTCAGAGTTCAGGTCTGTCTCACATCTTCTAGAAGACTGTTCCAGATTTTAGGAGCATAAAATTGAAATGCAGCTTCACCTTGTTTAGTCCTGACTCTGGACACCAGCAGGAGACCACTACCTGAGGTTCTCAGAGTCCAGGTTGGTTCATATGGATCTAACATGTCAGAGATGTACTTTGGGGCCATGAAGAGACTTGAACACAAGTAGAGCTGTTTTAAAGTCTATTCTCTGAGTGACAGGAAGCCAGAGACCTCAGGACTGGACTAATATGGTCATATTTCCTGGTTCTAGTCAGGACTCGTATTAATAAGAGTAATACAACTTGAAAAAGATCTGTAAAAGGTAGATTTAGAACAGATAAAAATATGCGATTAATTTGCGATTAATCATGATTAACTATTGACAGTCATGCGATTAATCTGATTAATTATTTTGAGAAATTGACAGCCCTAGTTTTAACAAAAGTAAAGCAATTTTTAAATCGTGCAGACTTGGAAAAAAACATTCATGCTTTTATAAGCTCTAGAATCGACTACTGTAATGCTTTGTATGTTGGTGTCTCCAAGTCATCACTTAGCCGTCTTCAGCTTGTTCAGAACGTCGCTGCATGCTTTTTAACTAATACCCAACGTCAGGAACACATCACCCCGGTTTTATTTTCTCTTCACTGGCTTCCTGTTTCTTTTAGAATTGATTTTAAAATGTTAATCTTTTTTTTTTTTTTTTAAAGCCCTCAATGGGCTTGCCCCTCTTTACTTATGTGAACAAGTGTATGTTCAGAATTCCACTAGAGGCCTACGGTCCTCAAACCAGCTCTTGCTGGAAGTCCCCAGAACCAGGACTAAACTCTGGGGTGATCAGGCCTTCTCAGTTGCTGGACCCAGACTCTGGAATAAGCTGCCCCCTGAAATGCGCACCATCACTGACTTTGGGGTTTTTTAAATCGAGACTTAAAACCTATTAATTTAGACTGGCTTTTAATACACAGTATTGATGTGAGATATTTTTAATTTAATTTTAATTCTATTGTTATGTCGATTTTAAATTGTTTTGTTTTAATGTGGATTTTAATGGAAAGCAGTTTGGTCACCTTGTGTGTTGTAAAGGGCTCTACAAATAAACATTGATTGACTGATTGATCGATTGATGTTGGACACCCAATATAGAAGTGTTACATCTAGAAAAGTGAAATAAACATTAAATTAATAGTTTGTGTGTTTTGGGATTTAACCTTTTATTTTACTTAGATTCATCAAGTCAGACACAATACATCAAATAGCATTTGCCATTATTATTTTCCTTGATACCAGTTTGAGAAATTGCAGACAGAAATTGTCTACAATATATTACTGTCTTAGATTCTCTATAATCTCAGAAACGTCGACGGTCTAACTTTAGGTCTGTTGCAAATCAGGAAAGCGGGTGGCTCTTCAGTATTTTTCCCCCAGTAATTTTCATGGATAGAAACGGCATGACAAGGCTCTTTCAACATGAATATCAGCCTCATACCAATGGTCAGACCTGGTCGTGAACCTCCCGTATCTTTGACAAACAGACATTCCCCTGAAAATGGCAACTGTTTGAAAAACCACAGCTTGATTTCCTCATTGCGGGATTTTTTTTTTCCCTCCATCCTCAGCATAAAACCTCCCAAAACCTCACCTTTTATCTGGTCTTTTAAAATTCATAAAGTGTTACTCGATGATTACTTTTACACATCCTGCCTTTGACCTCCAGTCGCTTAATTATCATAAAGCTGCGCAGAGGAGAAGAAGCCATCGCTTCCTCTATTGTGCCACTGTAATTGCATTCTTCATTTTATGTGGCGAGGAATACTGATACAGCAGCTCAAACCTGATATCATAGCAGTTAGGATGGAAGGGGGAAGGGGATCTGTTCGAAACAAAGCAGCAAACCGGTCCAACACTGACAGTCCACCTTAAACGAAAGAGCACACATTCAACGTTATACTCTGTGACAAGGAGAAAAAGATGTAGGAGGGGAAAACTAAATCTGTGTGAAAACCCATAAACATTTTCTGCTGCTGAATCTAATTTATTTAGGAAATTCAAGAATTAAGTCAATTTAATCTGTCTTGACACTGTTTGTCTTGAGACACATTTTGTGTTTCCCAATAGAAATGTTGATAAAACTCACCTGATTTGGTACTACAGTAAACAGGTTTAGAGTTAGGGTTAGGGAGTAATGGGAGTAAATTTTATAATCTAAATAAACTAGGCACAAAAAGCAAGGACATTTGTTGTTTGGTAGATTATTTTAACATATTAAAATAAAGGTATATTGTACTTTGTTGTAAGAATGCTTCTTGGCATTAAATCTTGCGTGTTTATGTCCCCTCTAAATGGAGCCACATGTGTGAAGAACAGACATTTGTGGGATGAGCAGCAGAGCTGAGCATCGATGAAATATTTGGCAAATCTTCTCAGTCAACAGCAAGAAAAAATCTGGATGAATTTTTGCCAAGAATCATCCTTCCAACAAACAAGTAATCTAACAAATACAAATTTCCTTACTTTTAGTGCTTAGTATTGATTGATTGTTGTCTGACAGGTAGTTCCTGAGCCAATTACAAGCAGTGGTGTCAAATCCAATATTATGTGGTCTCTCCAAGAACAGGGTGGCACTACTTTGTACACTTTATAGTTTATCTCCCCGCTTCAATTCAGGCAGATTTTTAAAAAGGAAAAAAAAAAAATTTCTTCACGATATTTCTGTTTTTTGCTTGTTTGTTTTACTCTAAAGCTGATGCATCATAATTTACAACCTTTATGATGGCAGTTACAGTGTTGTGGACTGCTCTGCAACTATACTGAAATAGCTTAATGATGGAAGCCAGAGAGGATCTGATACGTTTCTAAATACTAAAACCTTTTACATAAAGGTAAGTTAGGCAAGTTTGGATGTTTGTCCGTGATTACTAATATTAATCTTGTCACCTTTCTCATAAAGAGCTTATGAGTCATTTTTCCAAACTTGGGGAACTGCACCAGAGGAAGTGGATAAAGTCAATATACTAACAACGTTATCAGATGGACTGAGAGCTTAAAAAAAAAAAAAGCTAAATTGCAATCTCCAATGCATTCCTAGGCTTAATGCTTAGAAGTAGGGGTGCACGATAACTATCGGTCTGATAACAGGAAATTATGACGTCATTCCGATAAGTCCGATATCGTGACGAATAGCCCCGAGTACATATATATTTGTCAACACGGCAGTGCCTCACTCCCTCTGAGCCTTGAATGACCAGCAGTGAATGTTATGTTCAAGTTACGTCGGCATAATCAGAAAAACGATTTCTCACTTAGAAAAATTAAGAATACCCCCTCATAGGGTTGCCAACTCCCTGAAGCTGGAAAGAGGCACATTATTAGGATGGGGGGTCTGGGGGGGTCTTCCCCCAGAAAATTTTGTATTTCTTAGATGCAATTTCCTGCATTTTAAGGCATTGAAAAGACTGACGTGTTGCCACCCTACCCATGCCAGAAATGATGATGTTTTCTTATCCAGACCACAATCCTACTAATTTCAGGATAATTTTGTGAAATTAATCATGCATGTTGCACACAAAATGTTGCACACAACTTGTGTGCAACATGGGCCGGGCAGTTAGCTTTTAGAATGCCATCGTTTACGCTGGTGAACAATTTGTAGACAGAATGGTGGTTTCTGAAGTTAACATTTGCATTGTCGGCGGCATATGCGGTGATGTTTTCAACATTAAGACCATATGTGTCAAGACAGGAAAGGAGAGCCTTATGTGTGCCATTCGCAGATTCGTCGCAACTTGGACATCACGCCATCCGACGTGGAAAAGTAGCTCACACACACTGGAAACATTTTTCTGTTGCCCTTGTTAGAGGCTTCGCTAGCGAGTGAAAAATAAAGGGGCTCACCATCACCTGAAGAGAGATCGGAGACTATTTTCCCCACAGTGCTTGGACCCAACACATTCATGGTGATCATCTCCGCTTTGGTTCTTTCCAACTGCATCTTCTTAGTGACACACGAGTCTTGAAATAAAGCCCCATTTAATTTCACGGTGCAGTCAGCGCTGTTATAGCTGTGGCTGTGTTTGATGGTGTGGTATATTTAGGACACCTCGCTTGCAGAAATGTTGTCAATTTCAGCAGTAGATGCGGCGAAGAATGAAGTGATGTTGCTTGCTCCTTTAGCTAGCACAGCCTTTTTATGACACTCGGTGTCTTCATGACGGGATAAGTCGTGCTCGCCACCATGGCCAATCAATATCTCGCGGCGGCATAAAGTACAAAATGCTCTTCTAGGGTCTGTAGTGGCTTTAACCCACGACCTTTTTGTTTCCCATTCCTTGTTATAGCTGCAAAGCCTCTTTTTTTAGCTGGTTCATCCATTTCCCACAGTTAACTTCACTGATTACAACCGTCTTCCATAGCAACGTATACATGCAGGTTTGCGTAGCCTATCACAGTTCCCTGATCAGAATGTGTCATCAGACACCAGTCTGTTATCATTGGACAAAATACTTTGTAAACATTGGGTTTTGGGTCATAGTAGCCTATCAAAACTCCCTGTTTAGAATGTGTCACCAATCAGGAGTCTATCACTGGACGAAATGCTTCATAAACATTCCATTAAAAAATGCTGTCAAGACTATGATTTAAATGCAGGACGAGAGCAGTTCTTCACGGGGCAAATAAAATTCACCTAAAAAACGGGATGTCCCGGGCAAATCGGGACGGTTGGTAACCCTACCCCCTCATGCCAGAAAACAACTTGTTAAGTCGGTCATAATTTTAGTAGTTGCTAACTTGACTTGATATTCACAGTATTCTCCCACATGTTACACATAAAAAAGAAAAAACAGAAAAGGCTGAAAGAATGACGTGCAAACGAGGGAACATGGGAATTTACGTTACACCTTGAATGCAACCTGCAGCACAGCGTACTGATCACAATAAACATGGCAGCGTGGAACTTCGTTAATGTTTCAGAAGAAGATAGTTTGGTGGTTATCTGTGACGAATCCTCCGAGCGAATTCCATGAGGAGGGAAGCACAAACACAAGTATCAATACATCAAACCTGATCAACCACCTACAGTATAACAATCGCTTCCATGGAGTTTTGAAGTCGCGCTAACGTGAGCTAATGCTAACATGCGCAGGCCAGCAGCAGTCTCCCCTCTCTCCTCCTCTGCTCTCATCTCTCTCATCTAAAGCTCCCATGAGATTAAAAAAAAAAAATACTGAACCTCATTTACTTTAATTAAAGGTATTAATTTAAATGGAACCACAAGCTAAAATCCTTTAAAATGTAAATCTAATTCTGATGCATGTATTTCCATCAGTTCAAGTTTTTTTTTAATAAGTAATGCACCTTATTTAAGTTGATGTGAGATATCAAATATGTCTGTTTGATAGCTTTACAAAAATGTTTGAGAGGCTTGTCAGTAGTTTTTCATTGGAAAAAATAAATATCTGAGTCAAAGAGTCAAAACTATTTTTGATTTTGTTCATAGTATTGATATAATGATCTTAGGTATGTGTGTGTGTTATTGGTATCGGCCTTTAGGAGCTGAAAGTTATCAGTTATCAATATCGGTTTTAAAAAACAGTTATCGTGAATCCCTACTTAGAAGAGCTCTATTGACTTGAAGAAAAAGGATTTAACATGAACAAAGGGCTTAGAGAAATAGTGAGCACTTTTTTAAAAAATAAAATGATGAGAATCTAATTCCATTGGACAAAACATTTATCTGCCACAAAGAATAAATAAATAAATGAGTGTTTAATCCAAAACTAAACAAATGTCTCTGTTTAAGCCAGGAAAAAAAAAAAAAAACTTAACATGAGTGGGGGCAGGATACTTCCCGATCTTAACCTTTTTGGTGACAACATCTATGATGAAGGAAAGGTGAGATTAAGAGAAATTAAAGCTCCAAGGAGGGTATACCTCCAAATAAAAAGGAGATCCGCACTCTGGTAAAGGGAAAAGGGATGCTTTGGAAAAGAAGAGCCGGAAAGCTCTCTGGGACCAACATAGATCAAACCTGAGGAGAGCAGGATGGATTCAGAAGCAAAGGGGTAAGAGAGAGAAGGCGCACGCAAATTTCTTCCTTTCAAGTATGCAGAAGACCTGCTGGAGAAAATAACCTGGGAAGCTGGTGGCCTCTGCTCAGGAGCAGAGAAACCACCTCAATGAACAGCTTGGCAACAGCAACAGAAATACAGCCCTTGGCTCACCAGGGCACCTGCCTCTTCCAGAACTTGAATCCCAGTTCGATACTTCACAGCCCAAGTGGATGGAGACGAAGCAGGTGGTTTAGTAAACAAGATCTTCATCAGCACCTGGACCAAATGGTGCACCCTACAGAGTATAGAAGAACTGCCCCATGGTGCTAAAGCTGTTGTGTATGGAGCCCAGTTTGGGTCATAATTCAAGGAATAAATGAGTATATTACAGTGTTTCTCAACCTTTTTTCAGGCGAGGCACCCTTTAAATTCATGAAAAATCTGAAGGCACCCCAAACTTCAGATAGGCTATGTGTCGTCGGGCCTGAATTTACTTAACTGTTGTGTCCTATGCTTTTATTATGAAAGATTCCACTGCCTTAGTATTTGAGTATCAATTTAGACAATTATTTATTATATTACATTATTTATTTATTAATTTTGCTTATTTTGCATACTGTCAGATGCGTTTCTGCGGCACCCCTGAGGGGGGCGCGCTGCGCCCCTGGGTGCCGTGGCACCCCGGTTGAGAAACACTGGTCTATTATTATGAAATACAGGCGTTTATTATTATGAAATACGTATCCATTATTATGAAATACATGTTTATTATTATGAAATATTTCCCATTATTATGAAAAAAATGTAATTATTATGAAATATATTTTTATTATTATTTAATCTTAGTTTAATGCTTAATAGTTTATTTCAGAACGTCTTTTTTATCTAAGAATGAGCATAATTGCTTCCTTTTTCATAAGAATGGGCTTTTACATAATAATGACATTTTGCCACTGGGCGGGACCAGTGGTTGACCTGCACGCTCATTGGCTGATCCTTCTCCATGCAGTTGGTGGGGGACTCACATCGAAAAGTCAGAAAAGGATCTTTCTCCTGTCGCCATGCCCCCAAAATCAAGTTGACATCGACTAAGAAATGTAGCGCGAAACTTGATTTTGACGGCATGGCGACAGGAGAAAGATCCTTTTCTGACTTACTCTGAGAGGTAGCCAACAGGTTCGATGTGAGTCCCCCACCAACTGCATGGAGAAGGATTAGCCAATGAGCGTGCAGGTCAACCACTGGTCCCGCCCAGTGGCAAAATTACATTATTATGTAAAAGCTCATTCTTATGAAAAATGAAGCAATTATGTAAAAACTCATTCTTAGATTAAAAAAAAGACATTCTGAAATAAACTATTAAATAATAATAAAAATATATTTCATAATAATTACATTTTTTCATAATAATGGACAATATTTAATAATAATACACATGTATTTCATAATAATGGGAAAAATTTCATAATAATAAACATGTATTTCCTAATAATGGGAAAAATTCATAATAATGGATACGTATTTCATAATAATAAACGCCTGTATTTCATAATAATAGACTTATTTATTTATTGAATTATGACCCAAACGGGGCTCCATAGTTGTGGAGGCTGATGAAAGCCGCCTGGAAAGCACAATCTATCCAATCAGCATGATCCAGAGACACCTTCATCTCAAAGGAGAAATATTCCCAGAACATCTCTCAGTTCAGAGGTGATGCCCCGCTCAATGCAGAAGGAAACTGTTTCTTCACAGTTGTGACAAGACTCATGACGAGATAGTTCCTGTTTAACAGTTACATCAACACTCACTGTCAAAAGGCAGGAGGGTTTGCTGGCTGCGTTTGAACCTTCACCTGTGATCTGGGAACAAATCCAGACAGCCCAACGGGCAAAATCTGATATTCATGTAGTTTGGCTTGAATCTGTCCCACATCAGCTCATCACCTTTCCCTCTCAGTTTCTTCCACATTCCAAATTTCATCCAGAACTAAGTGTCTACCTACTTTAGCAAATTCTTCATCTGCTACACATCTCAAAAAGCCATGTCAGGTTGGAAGTAACTTCAGAAAGACATCGTGATGGGTTTGTACAACCTCACCCATCCTTGAGTGTGATATGTTACACAGCGACTAATATTATGCATTTATTATTATCTCATGCATTGGTGTTAACGTTTCTGAAATAAGTGCAAAGCCAAAGCGTTTGAAATCAGCTTTTGAAACCAACACACAGGTAGAGCGCACATCTTGAGAGCTTCCACCGGACAAAGGTTGTTTCATTTGTTTTTTGTTTTTTTCCTGTAGAGCAGGGGTCTCAAACTGATCTGTGAAACACAGCTGACATGTTTCATTCAATCAACTGAACTGGTTCAGACCTTCAGTGAAGACAACTAGTTGATTGACTAAAACAAGTCAGCTGTGCTGCTGCATGGTTGGAACAAAAACCTGCAGCCACGCGGCCTTTTCATAGATCAGTTTGAGACCCCTGCTGTAGAGGGTCTGCCTTTAGGCTCTCCACAGTTGCTTATTAATCATTTTTCACAGCTTTTTCAAACAAGACTTCATTAGTAGTTTTTTTAAGATGCAGGTTCACGGTTTCCGTCTCAGATTTTCCAAGCATATCTATAGCCTCCAACTGGTGCCTCTGAACAGGATGGCTTGCAGCAACCATTGGTAAATCCTCTTTAACCTTGTCAAGGTGGAGCTTTTGAAGATAACAAGATTCTGTTGCGATAGTCACAACATAGATAAGAAATATACATTTTATAATAAAGTATTGATTTTTTTTCTATCTTGTTTTCAAGTCTGTGAGATCAGATTGACTTTTGCAGGGCTGCAGAAACTCATATCACTCTTCCACGGCAAAGCTCTTGGACAGCTTGGCTTAGCAAAAAGTATTATAATAGGTTATTGTATTAGAAAATAAGAATATTAATATTTTGTCATCCAGCAGTATGTCCTCTGTATTATTGATTTTTAATCATAATACACTGTTTGTTTGTTTTTTACACCAATTACCATTCCTGGTATTTTGACATTTAAACAGCAGATAGTTATAATTATTTTGTTATTTTTTCCAATTTCTTGTTCACACCTTGGTTTAGTATATTTCCCATTTCATTTTTTATAAATTTGCTTCTGTTGTGCTTTCTATTTAGTTTTGCTCCGAGTCTCTCTCCTGAGTTCTGAACTGATTGTGTTACCTGCTTTGTGTTATTCATCGCCTCCTTTAGTATGTATACTTTTCGTTTGTTACTTACCAGATTTAGTACCAGATCCTCATCTGTTTTGCTTTTGGTTGGTTGCATTGATTCTGTTCCTCCATGCCCTGTAAAGACTTGTTTCCTGCAACCCTCACTGGTTTTAATTAACCTGCCACTCTAGTGCCTCATTTTACTTTTTCAGTATTTCATTGAAGTCTCTTCGTTTCAACATTAACCTGACTGTGTTTATGACCCACATCTGGCTTGACCGCTTTAGACACCGCTCCAGACAACTGGCATGCTGGCTTTCCTGCATGAACATTTTGGAAGTTGACAGGCCTGAATTTGACAAATTTACTGCAATTTGCGGCACTTGACAAGAATGGTTTTCAGACCCCCAACCACAAAGCAAAGAAGATTATGTCACTTTAGTCATGTTCAAATGCTAAGCTTACTCACTGGTTGGAGGCAAATCAGTGAATGAACAGCAGCTGCTGGAGTTGTGTGGTCTGAACAGCGCAGGGATTCATGATGCTGTCAGTCTTAATCACAGCTTCATCATAGCTATGCTGCTATAGGCCTACGCTGCAGGGGGACGCCAACATGATCTGCTGAGTGGTGTCTCCACCGCTCTTCTCCCTTTCCTTCCCTTTCCTCCCCTTTCCTCCTCCCTTTTGCCTCCTCCAGCTCATTGCATGGTTAATTAGGAGCACCTCATTACTGTAACTGTGCTCCATTTTTTTACCTGTAGTTTGTTGTGCCGTTTCCCCTCCTTTTTTCTCTTTTCTTTCTGTGTGTTTGCAGGCCAGAGTTTCCTGAGTTGCATGCTGACTTGCAGTTTCATCCTCTGTCCATCCCAGCGTTTACCTCCACCTGTGTGTGCAGATGTGTTTGGGGTGCCGGCTGACGTGGTGACCAATGCTTTTCTTCCTGCTCTCCAGCGAAGGCGGACGCTTTTCTGTGAGCTCCTGCCCCTCTATCTGATCCTCGCTGCTCTTTGTCCTGTCTGTGTGTTTTGGAGCCTCATACGGATAAAATCTGAATATCTAAATTAACCATGGATCTGGTTGGCTGGTCTCTCAATGCAATTGATCAAATTTTTTCTACAAGAAGGGAATCTACAGGAGAGCCTTCGTGCCCAGATGGAACACAGCCAGCAGGGTACGTTCAAGATCCATGGGCGAAGTGGCGCTTGAGCTGCCAGGCTCCTCTGTTCATCGAGGACGCTGAAGATGTCTACATATTTGGATTTATGATCATCAGATTCCTGCTGTTTGGCGTTGGCGGATACCTGATTTATCGGAAAATTAAGCGCACGGATGCTGCTATTCCAGTCCTGATGTCCGTGTGCGTGGAGGTGAGCCGTGCTGTGAGTGCCGAGACTGTAAAAAGAGACGAGATGAATCATGATGAATGCATGAACTGATGGGGAAAATGGATAACAACCTGGGGAAACTACATGCACAGCTTAGGGAGTATGGACACAAATAATTCGGACTTTTGGATGATTCCCATGAGAGAGAACCAGCAAAGGACTCAAGGCAATTCACCCTCGAAAACAATCTCTCTTATCTGAATCTGGCTCCCCTGAGTGGCCTTGACTCAAGGCCGAACTGTAAAAGAATCTCTCCGAGGTCTTATCCGAAGTAGGCTCCCCCCCCACACCATCCCCCGCTCCATTGCCTTTCCCTGACTCTCAACGTCCTCGCTGGATCCTGGTGTACTCCCCCACGTGGAGCGGACTGATTGCACTGCGCGCCACCGGCTGCGTGCCACCGGGCGAGTGTGCACGGGCCGCTTGGCTGGGACCTTTTTCCTGATATGATGTCTTGTCTTGTATTAAGCTTGTTATGCCTGTGCTGAGGTTTTTTTTGTGAATCCCACAACATGTGCCTCTGATCAAGGACATGTGGTGTGAGACACCTGTTTTTTATCCTCTCCCCCCCCCCATCCCCTATGTGATCATATTTTCTTCTGCTAAAATTTAAGCGCTCTTATAGCGCTGACCCAAGCACCATTGACTCCTGTCCTTATGTTGTGTTGTTTTTGTATGTTTCTCTTGGACAGTGTACTGGGAAGTCAAATTCTGCTGTGTTGGGACGCTGGCTCAGTGGCGACAATAAATTTGATTCTGATTGATTCTGATGACATAGTCCTCTGACCATCTTCTCCCTACTCTCGTTCAATCATTTGTGTGCTCTTCTCTCTCTATCCTACATCCTCTCTCTGTCCTAGCTCCACTCTCTTTTTCTTTCTTTACCCGGCTGGTCTTCGGCAGGAAGGTCCCCCATATGATCCAGGTCCTGCTCAAGGTTTTTTCCTCTTAAAGTGGCGTTTTTTCTCATCATTGTTTGGCATAAATGTTTTTTTTTTCTCCCTCTGTGGGAGTTTTTTTTACTTGCCATTATCCTTGATTTTGACTTAATATTATAATTTAAGTTAATGATATTTGCTCTGGGGTCATTCTTTGGGTCTATGTAAAGCGCCTAGAGACAATTGCCATTGTAAGAGAAAGTATATAAATAAAATTGAATTGAATTAGAAGTCATAAATTGTCAGATTGAAAGTGGTTTGAAAGCAGCCTTAATTTGAAGTTCAGAGTTACATTGATAAATTAAATCATAATCAAATCATAATCATAATATTGGGTTCAGACTTGAACTTTAACAGCCGCATTAAAGCAATAACATCAGCAGCTTTTTACCATCTAAATAACATTGTCAGAATCAAAGGAATAGTGTCTAAACCAGATTTAGAAAGACTAATCCATGGGTTTGTCTCCACCCGGTTAGACTACTGTAACGGCCTGCTCACTGGACTCTAAACCAGCTGTAAGACAGCTGCAGTACATCCAGAACACTGCTGCACTGGTCCTGACTAGAACCAGGAAATACGACCATATTAGTCCAGTTCTGAGGTCTCTGCACTGGTCCTGACTAGAACCAGGAAATACGACCATATTAGTCCAGTCCTGAGGTCTCTGCACTGGTCCTGACTAGAACCAGGAGATACGACCATATTAGTCCAGTCCTGATGTCTCTGCACTGGTCCTGACTAGAACTAGGAGATATGACCATATTAGTCCAGTCCTGAGGTCTCTGCACTGGTCCTGACTAGAACCAGGAAATACGACCACATTAGTCCAGTCCTGAGGTCTCTGCACTGGTCCTGACTAGAACCAGGAGATACGACCATATTAGTCCAGTCCTGAGGTCTCTGCACTGGTCCTGACTAGAACCAGGAGATACGACCATATTAGTCCAGTCCTGAGGTCTCTGCACTGGTCCTGACTAGAACCAGGAAATACGGCCACATTAGTCCAGTCCTGAGGTCTCTGCACTGGTCCTGACTAGAACTAGGAGATACGACCATATTAGTCCAGTCCTGAGGTCTCTGCACTGGTCCTGACTAGAACCAGGAAATACAACCACATTAGTCCAGTCCTGAGGTCTCTGCACTGGTCCTGACTAGAACCAGGAGATACGACCATATTAGTCCAGTCCTGAGGTCTCTGGCTTCCTGTCACTTAGAGAATAGAATATAAAACATCCCTGCTTGTGTTCAAGTCTCTTCATGGCTCACAAAGTCCATCTCTGACATGTTAGATCCATATGGAACCAACCTGGACTCTGAGAACCTCAGGTAGTGGTCTCCTGCTGGTGTCCAGAGTCAGAACTAAACAAGGTGAAGCTGCATTTCAGTTTTATGATCCTAAAATCTGGAACAGTCTTCCAGAAGGTGTGAGACAGGCCTGAACTCTGACAATGTTCAAATCCAGGCTGAAAACAGTTCTGTTTAGATGTGCGTATTACGACTGAAAGGATTTTATCTGCACTCTTCATTTTTAATTTAATAATTTTTCTTTTTAATGAATTTCTTATTTAATTTATTAATGATTATTTTTATGCTTGCACGGAATGACTATTTGCCTTCTTGTGACTTTATGCATCTGTAAAGCACTTTGAATTGCCTTGTTTACGAATTTTGCTCTACAAATAAACTTGCTTTGCCTTGCCTTACGAACAGTGAACAACTAAACCTCATTGGACCTCTAGATAAAGATAAGAAATTTGACTTCTGGATTTCTTCTCACCATTATTTACAATGAAGAAGATGAAAGTCTGCTAATAGTATCAGTTTTTATTATAACTCTTCTTTTTCTGAGAAACCATATATTCCAGCAGATGCAACAGTTCAGTACACTTGTTGCACTAAAACACCACAAAAATTTGACTGCATGCAAGATGTTATTTAAGAGACATCTGTGCTCATGTTTATCTACATAAAATGCTCTTTTGGGACATTTTTAAGCACTTCACAATAAAACACAGATTAGAAAAGACTGGAAATGTCATCTCAAGCAGATGCAGTATGGAAGCTTAAATAGATCTACTCAGGACAATGACCTTTTCCAAGAGTACTTCATCTGCACCTTTCATCCCACTAATAAATGAATAAATACATAAATAACAATAAGGTATTTAAAAATAGAAGATGCACACAAGTGCCAGTTTTTCCTGTAGGTCAGTCTGGTGGCTGCCTCGGGCTCCAGATTCATTTCAGCTGGTGTTCTGGCTGTTGGGATCAAAGCCACAATGTGCACAAATAACAAACAAGCAAAAGAGAAAAGATAAAGAGAAGTGAAATTCAAACAAAGGAACTTATTTGTTCAATGATGATGGTTTCTATTTCTGTTCTTTTGTGACTTTTTGACTGTTGCTGACATCACATTTATATAAACTATCTAAACTGAGCCAATGATGACACATCCAGCATCAGCAGGCTAACACAGGTGAGTTCTCTCACTGGACAAGATGAATGGAAACTCAACAGTTCAGTATCTGGGAGCAGAGACGCTCCCTCACAGTAACAAGCCTGGACCGAGTCAACTACTGTTGACATATTCTCTAATTTCTCCCTCCTTTAGTCTTTCTGCTCTGTTTGCAGTTTTTTTTCTCCCAGTATAATCTGAAAACCAGGTAGTAATGCATTAATTCCTGGGTACAACTACTGAAATGTTCTCTCTCTGCAAGCTCACCAAGATCAAGATATCTGACTAACGTTGCAGCAGTGATCAGTAGTAGAAATAAAGTAATTTAAAAAGTTAATGAACCTCAGTGATGGTTAACTCAGGGGTGTCAACGGGCACCTGGATACTTATGTACCTGTTACATCAGCTGATGGAAATTAAAAGAAAAAAAAAGTACACACAGTTAGAGTAAGCTCCTTCTCCTGTTTCCTCTCTCTGAGATTGATTTACCTCCGTGTCCCAGGCCTGTCATTATCACGGGTCCGTCAGACAGACCCGCTATGATAGCTCTGGGAAAGTGGGACAGAGCTGGCAGCAGGCGCATCATGGAGAAGAGCTTCTTATCACCGATGGAGAGATCCATCATTCGTACACCCAGAGAAAGAGGGAGAGGGGTGGAGGCGAAGAGAGTTTCTCTAGCTTCCTCTTTATCTGAAAGTAAACAGCTCTAGTCACTGTGAAATGGTTTCATACTTTAGTGTATTTTAACTTAAACAAATCTGATATTTGTGTTAGAGTCCTACAGATACCTGATGCCACTGGACCTCAATTTTCAAATAACTTAATTGTAGTTTTCGTGGCAAGTTTTCTTAAAAGATGTTCAACTCTGAAGCGAATGTGAAGTACTAAACCTTTAAGAACAGGAAAAATATTTACATTGAATTTTAATTTACAATTAAAGAAAAAGACAAATCATCACGTTTGAAAATTAGTGTATTTTTTTTCTTTTAAGTATACACTAATGTCAAATTTGAAGCTAATTGCATACTGGTTCAGAAGTTGGGATGAGGCAACAAAGAGCTTAAAAGAAAAAGTTGTATAACCCCGAAAAAAGAACTGGCAGAACATTGCCTGGTTAAAATGTTTGATTGGCAAGAGGCCACTAGTGTGATTTTGAGCTTTACAGAGGCTGAGTCTCTCTGAAGACCATATTGTTTTTTGGGCAAATTGTTCAACAGTTTAACAATAACGTCTAGCGATGTACATTTGCAAATAATTTTATATCAATAGATTGATAGGTTTTTGAGGGTAAAGGTGCGGTCCACCTTTATTTCTGTATTACTATTCATGTAGTCAACAAAAAGGGGAAGGTTGGATAATGAACAAGGTTCTTGTATCTGGTCCTTTGAGCAACCAATGTGTCTTGAAGGTTGTGTCAAAGTTTCCAACAATTGAGTTCATGCTTCTTGATGAATCAAGAAAGCTGAGACCTGATAGGTAGCCTTTGTTCTTTGGAGCTTCTACCTCAAGGAGAAGATCTGCAAGCTCTTGGAGACGTTGGCTGTCTTTGTGAGAAATTTCAGGAAAGCCTCATCTAACTGTTGCCATACCGTGTTGGAGTTCACTTGCTGGATTCCTGACATGGACTGCTCTGATTCTCAAGGCATGCTGAAGTGACTCCTTTCTATTCAATTCAATTTTTTTTGTATAGCATCTGTTACAATTTCAATTGTCTCTAGGTGCTATACAGAGACCCACAGCATGACCACGAGCAAATATCATTAACTAAAATTATATTAAATCCAAATCAAGGATAATGGCAAGTGAAAAAAAAAAACACAGTGGGAAAAAAAAACCTTTAAGCCAAAAAGTTGCAGGGAAAAACTCCTCTTTGAGAAAGAAACGTTGGGCAGGACCTGGCTCATATGGGGCGACCTTCCTGCTGAAGCCCAGCCGGGTAAAGAAAGAAAAAGAGAGGGGATGTAGGACAGAGAGAGGAGAGCACACATAATGACTGAATGAAATGACTACATAAAACAGATGCAAGTAGCAGCACTGAGATGAGACGGTCAGAGGACTAGGTTGCCGGTCACTACACCAGCCGATACCCTGAGCACATCAACACACACAGGTGGAGGTAAATGAGAAAGAGAAAAAAGGGGGGCAAAACAGCACAACAAACTACAGGAAAGAAAATGGAGCACAGTTACAGTAACAAGGTGCTCCTAATTAACTATGGAATGAGCTGGAGGAAGAAGAGAGGAGGAAAAGGAGAAGAGCAGTGGAGACACCGCTCAGCAGATCATGTTGGCGTCCCCCTGCAGCGTAGGCCTATAGCAGCATAGCTATGACAAAGCTGTGATTAAGACGAGCTATTCAAGTCTTAACTACTACAACTATGGCTATAACTAATAGCCCCTACACACTATAGTTTAGACTAAATGTAAGCTTTACTGAACAGAAATGTTTTCAATTTAGTTTTAAAGATGGAGGTGGTGTCAGCCTCCTTAACCCAAACTGGTAGCTGGTTCCATAAAAAAGGTTCCTGGTAGCAGAAGGCCTGTTCTCCAAATCTACCTTTAGATATTCTAGGAATGACGAGTAATCCTGCACTCTGAGAGCAGAGAGCTCTATTAGGAGCATAACGTGCTATCAAGTCTTGTAAATAACGAGGAGCTAGGCCATTAAGGGCCTTATAAGTGAGAAGCAGAATTTTAAACTCAATTCGAAATTTCACAGGAAGCCAATGGAGGGAGGCTAACACGGGAGAGACGTGAGCTCGCTTGCAGATTCCTGTCAGCACCCTCACTGCTGCGTTCTGGATCAGTTGAAGGCTATTCAGCGAGCTTGTCGGACATCCTGCTAACAACGCATTACAATAATCCAGTCTAAACTGACAAACGCATGGATTAATTTTACAGTATCACACGGGGACAATATGCTCCTAATCTTGGCAATATTTCGGAGATAAAAAAAGGCTGTCTTGCAAACCTGATTAATATGCTCCTTAAATGACATATCCTGATCAAAAATGACTCCAAGGTGTTTCACAGCTGTGCTGGAAGCCAGCGTAAATCCAGTTAATTCATTCCTCAGGTGTTTGGGACCAACCTGGTAAGTAAAAACTAGTTCCTCGCTAGGTTTGAGGTTCAAGCCTCCTGTGGCGTTACAGAAAGTGGATCTCCATGACATATCTCTGGTCAATTGTTTAACACCTTGAACCCTGATGTGAGGTCACAACTAGC
The DNA here is from genome assembly GCA_018398805.1 of Hirundichthys speculiger. Lineage (NCBI taxonomy): Eukaryota > Metazoa > Chordata > Actinopteri > Beloniformes > Exocoetidae > Hirundichthys > Hirundichthys speculiger. The sequence continues at coordinate 2,372,644 of JAGFBZ010000430.1, forward strand.
AAGAAAGGCAGCAAGGTCAGAAACATCTATGGACTTGAGTGTAAGCCTGTCAATGACTGCCTGGAGAATTTTCCGTGTTATTGACCTGTGGTGAGTAGGCACCGAGGGCATGGATATTGGCACAAGGTGAGATTGAGTTGATTCAGTGCGTGGCTTAGGGGTGTGCAAAATACCGCTGTGAATGAGAAGAGACAGGCTGCATCATGCCCTACCTAGTCCTCTTCTGATGAGACTGTGACGTGCATACTGTCTTTGCTTTGATTTTTTATTTATTTTTTATTTTTTTTGACAGCTGAAATGTGCATTAATGTATTCATTAGTGCCTTGTCTCGACACAGCTGGTGATCAAGGGGGAACAATGGCTACCTCATCTTTCATGTTGTCATTTTCTGCAGCAGTTTCAAGCACTTTTGCTGCAGCTAGCGCAGCTCCAGCTTCACTTTCCTCTTTAAGAGCATTTAGTGTTGCATCAATATGTCTTGGTTAAACATCCATGTCAAGTTTTGCATATTCAGCTCTTTTGCATGCCACTTCTGCCTTTGCTAGTGCTTCCACTGCAATCTAGCATGAATTCGACTCGGAAGTGTGGTGAGGATGCTGCTTAGCTTGAAGATGAAGTCCCACATTCTGATCTCACCTCCAGGTTTGATGCTTCATTAGAGCCTGGCATTTTGCTCTGGGAGGAGATAAAGCATGCATCCACAATTACGCTCTTGATGTGTGGGAAGTCTTTTCACTTTTCTGCCCTGACCATGTGTTAAACTGTGAACATGGTGTCAACAGTGAGCTAAACATTTTCCAATAAAACAGCAGAGGCAGGAGTCAAAGTTGATGGTATTTTATTGAAGCTGTTTTTGTGAAACTGTCAACAACACAGCAGATGGAAAGAGACCAAGATCATTGAATGAATGCACAATACCAAATTACACAAATGAAATCATAATAATGTAAATTCCTTTTGTCTGTGCTCAAAATGGCTGCTCTGTTAGCTCTGTAGTGTTCACCACTAGGTGTCACTAGACATAGTCTGACCTAATTACTGGGGCCAAAATAATCTCAATGGAATATGGTGCATTTTTTCATGAGAATAATACTTCCTCACAAGCATTTTAACCTTTCTCTCAAGATTTGACATAAAAGTGATACCATATCTTTGTCTTTGTCTTTGTGTGGCCCTGTGATGGACTGGCCACCTTTCGAGGGTGAAATCAGCTCTCGCCACATCACAAAAATGAATGTGTTCTTGACAATGCTCCCAGTTAAATATTCTGTAAGGTTATATGTAAAATTATTTTAGAGCCAAGTAAGCAATTCAATCAACTCAATATCATAACTGTGTATGAGCATTTTTCAAAAATTATGACTAATGCAGATTAACCTATACTCAAAATTTTGACAGAAAAAGTATATATCAGAATATTCATCATATTCACAGCTTTTTTTTAACTGTGCATAATTTTTTTTTTTTTTTTGGGGGGGGGTAATGTAATGGCGTAGAAAGCTAAAATCACCTACTGAGAAGGTTATTCATTTTGTTGGGGTTTTGACACAAGATGTAAGACAACAAATGCTAAATTTGAGACAACAGACCTAATCCAACTCTTAAACAGCATCACGCTACTGGACATGCACAATGATTTTAAGTTAAGATAAAAGGTTAGGAGGCTAAAACAAAGCGAGTAGAGCAGTGATCCCCAACGTTTTTTGTGCGACGGACCGGTTAAATGTCAAGCAATATTTTCACTGTAAAATGTGTCGCAGATGAATACATCAAAATAAAATGATAATGAAAATGATAGGACTGACAGTAAAACTGATATTTTCTATATATTATAATAAACGCAAATCCGCTGTGTTTTCACATGCAACTTTATTAGTAGCATCCTCGTAACACTGAACATCGCTAACACCCTTTGGAAAGACACTTTCTGAAGATGTGTAACAATCAGCCCTAAACAAAACAAAGATTCTCTACTAAAGGGACTGAGTTACCACACGTCAAGAGGGTCCTTGGAAGTATAACCAAAATATAATTTATTATCACACAAGACCAAGGTGATCTGACGGCACCCTGTCACTGCCATCTGTCACAGTCGACTAACACCGAAACCCGGACACACCCCCCAGAACCAAACGGCTTCATCAAGCGAACAAAAAGTCACAAGTATAAGTTAATCAAATAACACCGTCCATCCACGCTTGAGATTGCGGGTCCGTTGGAGGCCAAAAGGAAGTATAATCCCCGAAATAATCCAGCAAAGCAAAAAAAAGGAGGGAAAAAATCAAAATGCGATCGTTCTGTTGTATCACGCCAAAAAAGTTCAATAAACTGGAACGGTCTCACCAGTTCTGATGAGTGGTGTGGTCACCCAGTCCGATGAGGGAGCAAGCACTCATCCTTCTGCGTGCGTAGTTTATCCCCAGTACACTCCAGCACGCCCGGCCGTGTGCCCCAATCCAAGGACCCGATCTTCGTTTTTTTTTTTCTTTTATTCCTTTTTTCGGTCGTTGCGGTGATATGTCCAACACGATTTCTTAGCGGTGGCTGCAGCTGACCCGCTGACGCCACGTCACGCTTCTCACAGGTTTCCGGCGTCTCTGTCTGGGGGGGCCGTCCCTCCTACCTGTTGCACACCTTTATCCTTTATGTAAGTCATAGATGGGTGTAATGGATGGGTGTCATTTTTCAAAATAAAACATTATTTAGACTCTGATAATAAATCAAGGGTAATATTGGAAGTTATTTTTTTTTTCTCTGCGGCCTGGTACCAAATGACCCACGGCTGGAGACCAGACCACGGACCAGGGGCTGAGGATCCCTGGAGTAGAGCACTCATCCTTTAGCCTCTGCAATTATTAATTGTTGATTAATTTAATATGTGATTATCATAATATTGTCATTGTTTTAGCCCATCTCTCAGCAGAAATAGAGATACAGTGGTACAGTGGTACTTACAAACATCTCTACATATGGAATTTTCAGGTTACGACACGTCTTAATGGGAAAATATTGCCTCTTGTTACGAAAGAAATTTCAGGATACAAAAGGCAAAAATACAGTACACGCAGCTACTCACAACTCCCAGAGTTTACCAAAGGTAAACATACCTGTAGCTGCTCTGCCATTGGCTAAAGCCTAGCATTTTCCTGGTATCCCATTGACATTTATGAAAATTCCATGAAGTTTTGGAATTTGTTGAAAAGAATCACCCAGAAAAAGTGTTCACTAGTCGGGCTATCGCTCTTTATGATGATGTTTGCCTTGCGCATTTTCAAAGGATTGTTAAAAGCCGACAAAAGCAAATGTCCTTGGATCGCTTCTTTTTTCTTTTTTTGTGTCTGCATTTACATTCATAGTTAGTGCCATTGTCTAGGAAAACCATCTAGTATGTATATGCAGTTTAATCTTATAGCAGACTTTTTTTTTGTGGGAGTGTGAAGGGTGAATGTGCCCTTCACCAGTCCTCTCTGGTAGTAAATTCTAATGTCTTTATTAACATCTTAAATCCTGATTTTGTCAGAGATGACCAAAAAAACACCAGCAGTTAAACATTTAAAGACAAGACAGTTAAAGAGACAGGACAGTGAGGGTGTGGTGTGTGCTGGGTTGTGTAGTATGAGGGGGTGTTGTGTAGTGGATTGTGTTGTGATGGCGAACAAACTCAGAGGATAAAATGTAAGAAACAGAAACTACTACCAAGAAAACTGGATGAAAACCTTCTACCAAGCTATAGACCTGTATATGGAGAATTGATGTAAATATTATTGATTGTGTTGACAGTAAAGGGGGGTCGTTGGGGGAAGGGTGTAAAGCATAAATGTGTTCGTATACACTCACATGTATGCAGTGCCGCGGGAAGTAGGGGTGCTGGGGGGGGGCTGCAGCACCCCCTGTTGGTGGGGCTGCAGCACCTCAAAAATATATATAAAAATCAAACAATCAAACAAAAAAAAAAACATTGAAAACAAGGGAGAAAAAATGTGGTAGGAAAAAAATTAAAATGTTTAAAATTTACTCAAAATTCTCGTGGTCTGGTTTAATGTTTATTACAGTGTTATTCAGTTGCGGGTCGTGTATTTGGTACCTGGGGCAGTGCGGGTTTAACTACTTCCACCATGAATCCACCATGAAGTTATAATCATACAAGCCACCAATAAAAAAAACGCAATATAACAAGAAGAGGGCTCTGCGTAATTTAGAGATTACGCATCACTGTATTACTTGCAGACGTTTTTATTCTCTTGAGGGCAGAGGATGTCCAGTCAGCATTTGCAGTAGATCTGGGAATAGTCACGGCCACGGTTGGATGGGGGATTTATTTCCGATATGTCTGAAACTGCTGGAGGTCGAGGAGGGACAGGAACATTAATTGTTCCTGATCTTTAGATCGGTTCCTTATCTGGCAGAAAAGGTTTTCCAGAACACTGTTGTGGAGTTTCTTGAACTGTGCGCGTATCCCTCTGTGCGCTGGTCCTCTCCTTGCGCAATTTCGGGTGCAATAGTGTCAAAAAACTGTTTCACCCCTGACAGACATCCAATGATTCGTTCTGCAGTATTTTAAAAACATCAGCTGCGCTGCGTTACTGGCATCTGTCGTCTCGTCTACAGCAACAAATGGGGTTATATATACTTTATAGTTGCTACGGCGCACACACACACACACTTTAAACAAATATATATATATATATATATCCATCCATCCATCCATCCATTATCTATACCCGTTTTATCCTTGAAGGGTCACGGGGATCTGCTGGAGCCTATCCTAGCTGTCTACGGGCGAAAGGCAGGGGTACACCCTGGACAGGACGCCAGTCCATCGCAGGGCCACACATACAGACAAACAACCATTCACACTCACACCCGCTCCTAGGGGCAATTTAGAATTACTCAATTAACCTGACATGCATGTCTATATATATATATATATATATATATATATATATATATATAAACGCGCAGCTGTCTCAGACTCCCAGCACCCCCTGCTGAGAACATGTTCCCGCGGCTATGCATGTATGTTAGCCAAGTACCAAGGAAACTGTTACCACTATTACCATCACCACTCTCCTTATCTTAGTCCACCTCAAGTCCTCCCGCGGGTGAGAAACGCCAGCTAACTCCCATCACCCAGGACCAGACTGGCCCGAGAGGTCAGGGGGCAAACATCCCCGAGGCATATATCCACTGACAGGAGGGCCAGGCAGGGCCCCTGAAGGCCAGAACCGTGACGAGGCCCACCCACCCCCCAGCCCCCACACCCACACCCACCAGGCCCCAAGCCCATAGCAACAGCACCGCAGAAAAAAAATTCAGACCCGGTAGCCATCACCCCATGCAGCCCAGGGAAAGCCGAGCCCCCCCCCCCACCACCCCACCACCCCCAGCAGAGAGCAGCAGGGGAAGACGGGCGGGACAGAGAGAGAGGTAAGGAGGGGAAAAACCAGTGGGACACGACCTCCGCAGGCCAGCCGAGACAGCCACCCCCCCTGAACCAGACACCGACCGCGACCTCAGGAGGAGCCCCAAGGCAGAGAGATCCGCCGGCCACCACAGACCGGATGCACCACGGCAAGGGGAGATGCCCCACCGCCGCCCCCGCACCACCCCCAGGCACGGGCCACCCCCCCGTCGCCCACCACCGCTGCCGTCCCGCAGGGAGGAGGCAGCATGCAGGGAGGCAGCACACAGGAGGCAAGAAAAAACCCGCCACCCCAGCCCCCACCCCAACTCAGACCCTGCCCCATCCCACCACCAGCGGTCAACAGGGGCGCGGCAAGCCCCACTGCCATCCGGCTGCACAGGTAGAACACACCACCAGGACAGCAGCCAAGGCCAAAACAGGCAAGGAGACCAGGGAGGAGACCACAGTCCCCGGCCCCAAGGCCCACCCCAGCCCCAACCACCAGAGACACAGCGCAAACTGGGGCAAGGACCAGTTGGGGCAACAACACCTGAACCCTGACCCAGAGTGATTGGGGGCCGGCAGCTCACACCCACTGGGAAGGAGAGATAATGTTATATTACTAAGGGAAATACACATGTGGTTTGATAACAATGACAACAGTAATCCCATTGTAAAAAACTATGCCCAATTTTATCCTTCCCCAAGGATCATTAAGTTTATATCAACGGATTCTCAGGCTGAAGGAAATCAAGCTAACTGTGGGCAGTTATGGTGGGAGTAGATTTAAGAAATCTTTGTTTAAGTTGTGTGTTTATTTTATCCTCCCACAGTCAAGGAGTTACATAATGCTCAGTCACAGATCCTTTAGGGACGATCTATGTTATAGATGTAAAGATCGACTCATTTTGTCCCAAAGTGTCATTTTGATTTTTTTATTGTGGCTGACAATTTTTCTGAAGTCGATTAACAAATTTTTCCAGAGAAGTAATATTAATTGAGTTTTTTGTTTTCCAGTTTACAAGGATTTTTTTTTTTTTTTTGGCAATGATTAAGGCGATAAAGACAGTTTTCTTGGAGTTATTATCCAGGGTGGTCATGGAGGAGTCTCCCAGTAAACAGAGGGAAGGTGATACTGGGATGCTACAGTCCAGAAGTTAAGAGAGAGTTTTGATAATATTGAGCCAGAATGTTTTAACTGGTGTACATTCCCACATGGCATGAAAGTAGGAGTCAACTGTGTTCTGTGTACAGTTCTGTGAAATTCTTCATTGGGGGTGAGTTCTAAGTCCTGCTAACATTTAGTTGAAGGAACTGAAATTGTACGGTCAATTGTTGAAATTAATTTCTAAATTTTAGACAAGATTTTTTTGGTGACTAGAGATTCTAGTAAACTCTAGAATCAATGGTGGAAGACAGAGGTTAGGTGTTTTATTCATTTTGGCCTGTATGGTAGTTTTAACATGAAGATATTCTATAAATTGCTTTTGTCCAATCTTGATTTTCTGGACAAGATGAGCAAATGTGACCATAGAATTATTTTCATAGAGAAATTATTGAGGGTAATGGGTAATGCCCTTGTTAATCCATGACGTGAAATTTAAGGGTTTCCGGTTTATTTGGAAAGTCAGGATCATTCCAGATAGGTGTGTATTTAATTGGTGGGATGCTGGTATTAGCTATCTGGTGAAAATCCCACCAGGCTGTCAAGGTTGTAGCTATAATTGGGTTTTTAAAACAGGAATGGCGAGTAATTGAGCGACTTATGAAAGGCAAATCAATAATGTTAAATTTTTTTGCAAAATGATTGCTCTATCCATCTATGTATCCATCTAGGAGGAGTCACATTGCTTAGGACTTATCCATTTATAAGGATTGCTTCTTTACAAAACGTCAGGCAAAAACCACTGCTGAGAGAGAACATGAACCAAAGAAGGCAAAAGGTGATAACATTAGTTTTATTTTTTACTTTATTCTTTGTTTTTTATTTTGTACAACTCGCATTTAATGTTTATTGTGCAGTAATCTAACAGTAACATGTATTTGTTACATGTTTTGATGCATTTTTATGATTTAAAAAAATTTTGGGGGGCTTGGAACAGATTAGGGCATTTACACGGAAAACGCGCCTCTACTTAGGAAATTTTTAGGTTACGAAACTACTTCCAGAACCAATTAATTTCGTAAATAGGAGGTACCACTGTATCGGAAAATGTAAGTACAGAAGACTGACACTCAAAGATCCAGTCAAATTAAACTTAATTAATGTTCAAACTTTGAGCTGCATTTGTCCTTAGAGACACTTTTATGCAAAAGAAATGCTCAATATGCAGAATGAAAATGAGTATATCAACAGCAGTTTACAAATGCTGTTAGACTTGCAACTTGCAATTAGATGGTGATTGCTGAAATTGTATGTGATCAGTTTGTACAAGAGAGTCACTTCTCTGATTGGATGTTGAGTGTTACACAGTGATGGATTGTGTATATCATATGCAGTTTTGGCCGACTGCACACAGCTGTGTCGTGTCAAGGCCCGTTTCCCCACTGATTATACACTAAGCACAACAAACCTACTAGAAATTCTAACTAAAATAAACTTGCCATGCCAATAAATGGCAGCAGCCTCCACAATTTCATTAAACACAGATGTGAACAACAAGACATGAGCAAGAAGTCAGAAACATCTTAAATCCTATGTAGTGTAGCTTTTAACTACTGTAAGCAGATATAAGTGAAATAAATAATTATACATTTGGACTCTATAACAATTTATATTTAAGAAAAAAAAAATATATACACAACAGTTTCTTTGGGTGTTCATGAAATGTCTGTGACATGCTTTAATCAAAATATCAGAGACAAAGTATGAAAGTGTCATATTCAAAAAATAAAATTTCCATTAATTGCAGCAGGTTTTAGGGGGTGGAATCAAACGCTCCACTCCACCTCCCTCTTTTAAAGAGTGGGCCTCTTTTTTTATCCAGGTTGATGACAGAGTAGATCAATTTCACTCCATTTAGGGAAGGGTGGCATTCCTGAAGATAAGAAAGTTCCTTTTTCAGATATATAAGCAATATGATCTTGTAGCAGATGTTAGTTTTCCTGAGTGTATGCGTGAGTGAGAGTTTTGATTGTCTGATCTACCATATTTCATTAACTCATGAAACCCTGACTCTGTCAGAGAGGACTAAAATCAGCAGCAGTGGGCAGACCAAGACACAAGACAGGCATTGATGGGTGTGGTGTGTGTAAGAAATGTAGTATGTAGCCTGTCTGTATATTAGCCTGTCTGCTAGGCTAAAACAGCCTAGCAGACAGACATAAAGCAGTCATGTTGAGCACCAACCGGTGACCACAACCAGAACTATAGTCCATGTTGGGCCCATCAGAAACTGTCCAGCCCAGCCAGCGTCCCCACCAGCTACAAGCCTGACCAAAGCTACAACCCCACTACACCACAGAGCCAACGGAAGCAGAGCAGCTGATGATTCAAGGAGGGCACCAGCCAGCACGCCAGAAGCACGAGGGCACAGGAAGGGCACCCTCCAGCCTCTACACCTGCATCGCCACCCCACACAGGGCAAGAGATGCCCTCCGTTTTTGTGCACTTTGATTCTAGAGTACAAGTCAGTATGCATCAGTTCACATTGCACAAAATCGATAGTACTTTAAGCTTCCTATTTTGAAAAATAAATCAGCGTTTAAGAGCTTCTCTGATAATTACATCTTGATCCATTTCGGTCAGAAATAACTGATCTGAGCACTCACAGTTGTTAACTATGGTACTATCGGACACATGTATCCTCTTTCAGTCTCACCTTTCTGAGCTGACCTCAACTGTAAGTAAAGCAAAACTATCAATGTGTCGTTAAGACCCCGTCGCAACTCCAATACTCAAAAATGACTTCTCTTTTATTGGTACGTCAATATCATTCTTAACCTATCCCTAAAATCAGGGTATACACCATAGGTTTTTAAGGTTGCACTAAACCTTTACTCAAAAAAACATCTCTTAAACCAGCTTTACTACCTGGTTTACTTTGAAAGTCTGTCTTTTCTCTGTTAGGTTTTATTCTACTTTCATTTGTTCATCTTCCTGATTTTTTTTAACCTCCATCTCGTTTGTTCTTGGATTTATTTGAGACTTGTTTCCTCTTCTTGATTTAATGGTTTTTCTGTTTATCTTCCTACCTGTATAGCTGGCTCTGGGTTTTCACTTGTGTTCCTATCCTGCTGTCTCTCTGGTTTTGTCTCCTTAACCCACAAATCTGTGACAAATATAAAGATGAAACCAGAAGTTTGCATACACTGTATAAAAAGACAACCTTTCTTCTCACTGACAATAAATTAGACCAAACTTTCCTTTTTTTTTTAGGTCAGTCAGGATTACCAAAATTATTTCTATCTGCTAAATGAAAGAATGATGAGGATTTCTCTCTTTTTTTTTGATAATTTGTTTTACTTTCTTCACAGTAAGAAGTGCACATCACTAAGATTACCATCCCTTTAAACAATTTGGAAAAACCCAGATGATGTCATGGATTTGGAAGTTTCGAGAGGCTAATTGACAACATCTGAGTTAATTAGAGGCACACCAGTGGATGCATTTTAAGGCACACTTCAAGGACCTCTACAAGTCTTCATCCTTGAGTTGATTTCCAGATTCCTGAAGGTGGAACGTATATCTGCTGAAGCAACTCTAAGCAAGTATAGAAACATAAGAATGTCCAGCCACTCACCAAGGAGACATTACTGCAAAAGAAACATTAAAAAAAAAAAAAAAAAAAAGCCAGATTTCAGTTTCCAAATGCACACGGGGCAAAAAAGCTCATTTATGGAGACATGTCCTGTGGTGTGATGAAACTAAAATTGAACTGTTTAAACTGTCAAGGAATGAGGCAGAATGGAGGAAACCAGGCGTAGGAGTTTAAAAGAAAATTAATTTGTTAAACAAAAGACAAAAGTCCAAACTTAACTGTCCAACAAAAACCAGGGAGAAAAGCAAGAATCCAGACAAGTTTATAAGTAGAAAAATACCAGCAGAGAAACTAACAGGATGCACGACAACGGACCAGCACAGACAGGGGAGATAACAAGACTTAAATACACAGGTGAACAGATGAGAGGCAGGTGCAGGGGATCAAGGCAACGAGAGGAAGGAAACGAAACAGAAAACAATGAGAACAAGACAGACCTTTCAAAGTAAAACAGGAAACATGTAACACAAAAGACAGGGAGTGTGACGCCAACTTAACGCAAAAAGAAAAACACAAAATGGCTGTCATGGCTGCCCCAGACCATGACAGTTTGGTCATAATGACCATCATTACATTTGGTGGAAAAAGGGGGAATCTTTCAAGCCTGAGAACACCATCACAACTGAAGTACGGGAGTGGCAGCATCATGCTGTGGGGGTGTTTTACTGCAGGAGTGACGGACGAACTTCACTAAATAGATGGAAGCATGAAGAAAGAATATTATAGTAATATATTATTAGATTATTATTATTGCTAATATTAATATCATATTAGCAATAATATGATTTAGCAGCAAGGAGGGTGATGAGTTCTCCATTAGTATTAGCTCTGTCAAAAGGAACAGATGTTCCTTTTGACGTGACTCCAGGTTCGGGTCAGAATTGGTACAGTTAGTCTCGGGTCTGGTCAGTGCTCTCTGACAGGCTGGGTCCGCGTTTACTAGAGAGAGTTAAAGATATTGGTGGTGGCAGCCAATGTCAGGACTCGGGGCAGTTAAATGATTAGTAATTAACGTGGCGTATTTGTCATGAAACAATCGTGTTGCCGTAGCGTGTTATTAGCAGTTTGCCCGGCAGCTGTAAAGTACAATGGATTGCCAACATGACAACGCTGAATGAGATAACATATTCACGACGCGTCCTGACCGGTGTAGGCTATTAATGTTAGCAGTTGATACCAATAGCATCTGTATCCACAAAGAAAATAATGACGTGGATTTATTGTTGTTTACATCACGTAGCCTATGGAGCAACTGAACCGGGTAGAAGAAGACAACTTTAGGTAAGAAAATCAAGTTTTTTTCAATGCTAGACAACTTTTAAAATGAGCAACTATGGGCTGTATTGTCTTGGTTCTATTCGGGTAACTCGGTTCGGATCGTGGTCGGAAACTAAAGACTTGGGTCGGGTCTGTTCCAGGTCCAAATATTGGGGGTCCATTAGGGTTCGGACTCCCAAACTTATGATAATAGCTCGGGTCGGTTTCGGGTTGAATTTTCACGGGTCCATTTGGGTTCGGGTCCATGAAAGTGGACCTGTGAAGACCCCTAAACTTAACCCACACTGCATTTTTTTTTTACCAGCGTTTGTTTCGGCTTGGGAAAGGGAATTAAAATGTTCCTCCAAACGTACTGGATACCTCAAGTCACTGTTGCAGGTCCCCAGTAGCAATATTTTAACATGGCGTTATTCTGGTGTGATATAAATACTGATGATAGGCATTGGGAAAATAGCAAATTAACATTGTCCTTAAAGGAGAAGCAGCGAGTATGTCTGACCTAGCAACAGTAACTAGGGAGGGGGCGGTGCTTACCAAAAGGTCAATTCCATAGGGCCCTACTTTCTGTGATAGTTGTCTCCTCCAGTTATTTCAGCAGAATGTAGAGGATCTCCACCTATTACGCCATCAGTGTTGATCTTTATCTTGCTGGAATAATGTTAACATAGCCTGCAACTTCTTGTAAAGTTCAGCACATCGACATTCCTCTGCATTTTGTCCCTTCACACAAATGTCTTCCGAATCCGTGGAAGTGGTGTAGTGAAAAAAGAATGGGTAAACAGAGATAAGTTTTCAACATCTTCTTTTGGGCTAAATGTGGGCCACAAGGGGTCAACCCTATTTAGTCTTAAAAAAGACGTGGATGTCCGGTGTTTGGTGGGTATCAACCTATAGTCTTTACTAGTTGTAGTGTTCTCGTGCAGGGTGTATGGAAACTCTGACTAAACACCAAGAAAAACCGATGCCAATGAAGATGTCGTAGTAAGCTTGACCATTTACTGTCACACTTCTTCAATGACAATTGGTGAAAACTGTAAATAAAGCGATACAAAAATAATAAGCATCTTAGAGATGTCCCGATCCAGCATTTTGAAATTCCGATCCGATACCGATATTTATTTGTACTTCCGATCCGATACCGATATCTGCCGATACCGATACCGGCCTATCTGAGCATGTATTAAAGTTTTAAGTCATTTAACCAACTTACTTTGTTGTCAGACTCATGCTGAATAGGGTTTTACTCCTGATAATAACTAGCCAGCTGAATTAGGTGCAATTTGAATAATACACATTGGTTGGTAATGAGAAACTGACCTATTTTATTCAACACAACACAACACAAAATAGACAAAATGATAAATAACAAACAGAAATGGCATCAGTAAACCATGGCTTTACAAGCCATAAGTGCAGATAATATTGTTAATTGTATTAAGCAAACACAACCTGAGTTTAACCTGAGTTTTTTTTTTTTTTTTTTGTGCAGTTAAACTTAATAAAGATAACGGGCGGTGATCACAGCTCCAGATATCCGTAGTAAAACTAAGAGCACTTGCACTGTCTATATCTTTGGCAATGTAATCTCGTACATCTTTGTGGATTTGGGGGATCGTCTTCTCAAGAATGTAATGCCGGTGTTCTGAGATTTCTTCCTACCTAAAATTTTTTCCTACCATAGTGGAAAATTATAGCCTCATCTGTCATTTTTCCCTACATTGTAACAATATCCTACCAGCACATATATATGCTCTCCTCTCAGTTTTGGGTGGTAGCATATTATTATACACATTTAATAACCATAATTATCCGGATAAGCGGGAGACGACGGACAGACGGACGGATTATGAAACCGTATTATGAAGATGAATATCAGGATATAAAGGGTGGATAGAAGAGGATTGACTAGATAAATGTACACTGGAGTTAAAATTGATGTTGATATTTTATCGTTTTATCTCCTTTTGTCATTCTGTGAAGTACAGTTAATATAATTTAAGGTGAAGAAAAAAGTCCTCCAAGTCCTCCAATAACCTATGCAATATACTGTGCATACAAAGTATTAAAAATACAAGAAACTAACCTTTTTCTCTTCCGCGATAACGAAGTTGCTGCTATACGCATGCGCAGTCAACTCAGGTAGGAAAATATTATGAGTAGGAAGAAATCTCAGAACACCAGCTAGGCATGTTATAGCGTGGTTCGAGGTGTTCAATAGTGCGCCTAAATCCCACCTTGCTAACGAGAGATATTGGCTCGTCATCCAGAATGATCTCCTCCGCAATGACTCTTGTTATTGCCTGTGCTTTGACACTGTTCAGTGGCAGTTTGTCACGATTCCCAAACGTTTCAGCCAGTGTTAGTTTTGCAGGACCTTTCTTTTTGTCTTCGGTTTTTTTTACGTACTCTTCATGTTGTTTACGATGGTATTTCGATAAATGCTTTATTAAATTCGTAGTATTATAAGTTTTCACAACTTTACCACCCCACCTGACTTTACTGTGGCATATGTTGCACTCCACCTCCTCGTCTTTGTCATCCTCCAACGTAAAATAATCCCACACAAATGAAATTTTGATAGCTTCAAATTTACATGACCGTCCGTCTCAATGGTTAGGCAATGCAACTGAGCTAGATTGGGAGGGAGATGCTCGTGTGCTGAAGGTGTGCTGGAAAATGCGGACCGGATATAAACACAGAGCAAAACCTGGAGTGGGTTATCTGAATAATGCGCTGCGCGGTGCTTTGGAAAACCCGGAACGGACTTTGGGAAAAAAATGGATCGGGAGTCTGGATCGGCATTTTTAGGGCCTTGCCGATCCGATACCAATCCGCATTTTTTGCTTATATCGGCGGCCGATCCGATCCGAATATCAGATCGGGACACCTTTCTAAAGCATCTGTGTTTTTAGCTAAACACTGCATTGTACATAAGCGTAAACAAACTTGTTTTTACCTAATCGATCAAATATAATTTTTTTTTAACAAAATAACCTCTAATATATTTTGTTTAACTTATTCAAAATCATATAAATCAACTTACGGCATTGCATCTTTGATGATTAACAGAGGATTGCAGAGGATTGCTCCAGGAGCATGCAGCACATTTCTCATGCAAGATCAGGAAAACAGGAAGTAACTGACAAGGAGTGACCTAACAGGATGTGTTGTCACTCTGCTACAAAATAAAAGACTCAGATGCAGTTACATCTTAAATATTTAACAGTAGAAAAATAATTCACTTTTTTTAATTTAACCAGTGACTAAACTAAGTGTTAACAGATAAAGATAAATTTAAAACTTATAAAAATTGCCTTCAAGCCGACACACTAGTGCAATTACAAAAAGTCTTTGAAAATCTTATTCTGGATAGAATTAATCATTTTGTTGGTTCCTCTGACAATCAATTTGGATTTAAACTTAAATTTGGCACTGATATGTGTATATATGCTCTAAAAGAAATCATAAATAATTACAAAAGAAAAAAACTAATCTGTTCTTACCTGCTTTTTAGATGCATGGTTCACAGCAGACCATACAGGTTAAATGGGAAAATTGTGTATCAGCACCCTTTTGTGTGTGTTGGTGTCAGACAAGGGAGCATTTTATCCCCAGCACTGTTAAACATGTTTAGAGAGATTTTACGACAGAACGCTGGAGATCCGGTCAGACAGCCAATGCTGGCCAGCAAACGGTGAGCTGAAACCGCTTTTGACTGAATAGAAGAACTCTGCAAATTTAGTATTGAAATTAAAATGGTTCTCTGTAAGGATCTTCCTCACGTTCATAAATTTATGAATGATTTATGTAACAAATATCGTTTGATAAAATTCATATACATTTGTGTAATTTTTGGGCCATGCACAATATTTAAATACCAGGTCTGGGAGCTGGTATTTGCGCACGAAAACCAGTATGGGACTGGCAGCTGAGAATTAGGTCAGGGACCTAAAACAGTACTATAAGGGATGGTCGGGGACCTTCCAGGCCTTGAAATTTCTAGTCAGGGACTAGAGTCATTCTGGGAATGAATAAAATTTGTTAAAGGGAGAGTGCACTTGTGGAATCAGTCGGGGACTGATGGAGAGAACGGTCGAGGATTGATAGGGAAATCCAGCAGGGAGACTGGTCAGCTGAGAATCCAGTGGGACTGGTTGGGTATGGGACCTGTAAAATCAGTCGGGGACTGATTAAGAAGGAATTAGTTAAGGAAACAGTACTGATTGATCAAGGTGGTACCGAAGAGTTATGAAAAATTTGAATGTGTGGGTGGCTTTTTCATCCGATTTGATAAATTAAACTGGGAGGCTGCAGTGTACGCTTCGCATAGTGGGCGAAATTCCTGCATTTGTCCCAGATCATCGGATGAAGTTCTGTCGGTTTTGGGTTGGATAGGAACGGGTCTTATTTTCATTTAGGGTGATGTATTCAAAGCTGTTGAAGAAAGACCAGAAAAAGGCTGGGTTACCCTCAATGGTTAAGCGCACAAAATTTCTTCTTAACCAAGGGCCCTATCTTGCACCTCCCAATACCCAATACCCATTACCTGCAAATCTCAGATTTAGGAGCCACCTCCTTTAGGTGGAATGCAATCTTCCACCTCCCAAAACCTGTTACCCATTTTGCCGACTCCCTTAAGCACATTGTAGGCGCGGCAATGGGCGTGTCTTCTGCGCTTTCCTATAATTCGGTATCTTGCGGTACTGGTATCTCGCAGATTTTGGGTATTGGGTAATGGGTGGTCTGACCACCCATTACCCAATACCCAAAATCTGCAAGACACCAGTACCGCAAGATACCGAGTTTGTGGAAAGCGCAACTGGCATGTCGGCGCGTAAAAGAGCGCGTCCAAATCCTGTCATTGCGCGTCCACCCAGTCACATGTGGACTGCACAACCGGCTCTACCTCTCGATTATGCATCACTGTATTATTTTCATACATTATTCTCTTAAGGGCAGGTGATTTCTGTACAGCTGTGACATGATCTCATTCAGATGTTTGCTGTGGAGGAAACGAGGAGATTACAGAACTCTTTTGTGGAGTTTCTTGTACTGTGCTCGTATCCCTCTGACCCTCTCCTTGTGCACTGGAGCACCCGAGATGCGCTCACTGGTAGAAGGTAGATGTCATCATACGTGTTCCTCTGGCTCAATGCTCATCCAATGATCCGTTCTGCAGTATTTTAAAAAGCACCGCTCCCAGCGGCTATGCGTCTTGGCGCAGCTGTGCGTCTTTGCGCAGGGGATATGTTCAAGATAACTCAAAAAGTTATGGATAGATTTTGATGACATTTTCAGGAGTTGTCAGAAATGTGAAAAGGAAGAACTGATTTTATTTTGGGTGTGATCCTGAAGAAATCCTGGATTTTGGATCACTTTCAAATTTTCGATAACATTGCGCTGTTTAGTTGTTTCTTGATGCCTAAAGCAACCACAATGGAGACAGGAAGGATTCTGGAATTTTAAGAGTTTAATTCTCTCAGATGTAAAAAAGGAGGATTCGAAGGTTGGCAGCCAAACCAACAATCCAGGGGACGACGAAGTCAAGGAGGTGGCACTGCGAATGGCTGGATCAGGCGTTTGTATGGGAAGATCTGGAGACGAGTCTGGTTGAATGATGACTGAATAGGTAGAGGTGTGCAGTGCCACACCTGGGCTGCTCGTCAGATGGGAAGGTGAAACATAGGTGGATCTGAGTGTCTATGTAGAGGATTGAAGGTGGCGCAGTGGGTTGTGCGCAGGAGCCCCAGAGGTGGAAGGTTGCAGTTCACAACCTGGCTTGAGACCGTAATACGCGCTCAATGGGGCCGAAAATTTTGTTTCTCAACATCTCCGTTAATTATTGCCCACAGCTCATTAAATTTCACTCAGGTATTGACACTGAAAACCTCTATAAAATTTCAGAGGCTGATCCGGATCTGATCCAGAAGGCGGATTTTATCGCAATCTGTAAATCGCTGTATGGGAGAACTGTTGTGCTTGGCGGAGGTCTGCGGTCTCTGAGTGCTTTTCTAGTTAAGAAATGCTTTCCTGGAAGTTCACCGGCTCTATTTTTTTCTGAGCAGTTTGTTGGAACTTCTTGGAGTACAAAAGAAATGATTAAATCATTTGCTCCACATTAGTTAGAGCTAGTTATGTATATATCAGTGCAGAGGAGGAGGAAAAAAGAGGAGGAAGCTCTACAGCAGAGTCCCAGACGAGCTGCCCATGAGAGCTGCTCTGATCTGGGTGAAAAGACGCTCCATAGCAGTTTGCAGGTACCGCAACCTGCTCTTAAAGGCAATGGCTACTGACGCACTGATTGGTTAAACAGGTGGAACTCCCTAACCACTCCCATGCATAATGTGTGCATAATATAGTGGTTTTTGCAGGTAAGATCGTGGGTTTTGGGAGGTGGGAGATCGCGTTCTTTGTGGGGGAACGCCCCTCCCAATACCTAATATCCCTTAATAACAGGTTTTGGAGGTTTGGCGCAAGATAGGGCCCCAAGTCTTTTATCTGGGATATTATTCACAGCTGGATATATTGCGTGTATAATTTTGCTGTATATGTTTTATGTTTGTTTGTGTGTGTTGTTCGTTTGTGCCTGTTTTATGTTTGTACATGTAAATTGTTCGTGTGTCACGTCTGTTCAGAATTTGTACCCAGTTTTCTGGGATTGTCTTGTATATGATTTTCATACAATGATTGGCATAAATTCTGAGATTAACTGTAAGAAAGTTAAAGAGGAGTTTGAGAAGGAATGCAGAGAGGTGGTTTTACGACCCTTGAGGAGCCTGTGAATAGGGAGGGGCAGTAAGGGTGCTGTGGAGAGTTTACAGCAGCGGGGGACATGCTTCAGCCCCCCCCTTCCCTCTAGTGGGACAGATGACAGAGAAGTTCTCCTTTGTCCTGTGGTAGTTAAAGGGGGTTGAGAAGTTGGACGATGTTTATTCAATTACAGCAAGGTGATTATAGGTGGTGAGATTGAGAATGATGAAGTACGTATCACATGAACATAATAATACCTAAGGTTTTGAAGAATTACAGATACATAGCATTACTGGAAAAGGAAAATAAAAAATTTTTCTCATTCTGCACACCCCCTCCTTGGGCTTTCTTCCTCAGCCCCCTCCCTTTTCTTTTCTTTTCTCTCATGTGTTCCTCTTCATTCTTTTTTGAGCTCTTTAAAGACCATGGTCCTTTTTTTTAATTTAATTTAATTTTATTTTATTTTTGGTGTGTGTGTGTGTGATGGCCTACAAAGACGAAAATGACAATACTGGATATGACCCACGTTATATTCTGGTTGCTGACAGGACTAACTGTGAACTGACATAAGGTCCGGAACTGACTACTCTTTATCTGACAAAAGGACACAAATATGACTATACACAATTAATCTATGTCTGTGGAGCCTGATGTTTCCTCAGGCCAGGAATTACTATTAGGGATTAAATGAAATTGCTTTAACTTGGTATTATGATAATATTATGTGATATAGTATATAGAACATGATATGATAATAAAGTTTACCAGAAGGATGGTGTACTGAGATCAATATGTGGGAGAATTTCATTATATGAGTGTTTTGATACAATGTTTGATATTATACATGCTGATGTCAGAACTAACACTTTTCTCTATAGCTGTGATGAAGATTATACTCTGTTTGACATGTTTTTGCATGTTGATTCTGTGTTTCTTTCATTCTGTGGGATTAGAGGTGATGGGTTTAATGTTATGCAGAATCACTCACTCATATTGGTCTTATAGGAAAATATAAAGGGTCTCTGAGTAATAAATTGGCTGGTCAGGAGGCCTCAGTCTATTTTACTTGTACATATTTATTCGATACGGTGAATATAAAGGTGGATTGTATTGATTATTATAAATGATACTTGAATAAAGTGATAGGGCAGTTATTGTTATTTTTGTGAACGAATGTTAGCAGTTTAATGTTTTTTTGGGGGGGTTTGTCTACATGCTGTTGGAATCTTTTTGTGGAGTTAGTCAAATTGATGGAGTTCTGTCTTTCTCAAAGTTGTTGTTTTAAAACTTTTTGTTTCTTCTGCTGTAAGCAATTAGACATTACAATGTCCTCTATTTTAGTGGCTACATTCAATTTACTCTTAGTGCCGTAAGGTGATGGAGAGATTTACAACCTAGAGGGGCTGTTATTTGGGGGAATGTCTGGCGTTTGCAGGCTCTCTGCTTCCGTCCTCATGGCTGTATTTGGTCTCTGTGGGTTTTGGATTTAATGGCGACCCCTGATCCATCAACTTTTCTCTGAAGATATATTAACTCTCAGAACGAGAACAAAAGTTTTTCTCAAGACTTCAACTCTGCTGCTGCTTGATCTCCAAAAGACATTGAAAGCGAGGTGGGCTCTCGCAATGGACACAAGGACTTGTTCAATGAAACCTTTATGGCTGGTGGACTCTGATACAAAGACACTGCTGAGGAATCTGATGCTGAAGGGGAAGCTGTGACGTCTGGCAGTTCATAGTTGACTGGTGCTTGCTGTGATGGATGGGTTGGAGCTGGGCTCTGTGACATTTGTTTGTCTCCTGATAATGGTTCTTCTGGATTGTGTCTCTCTCTCATCCTTAATCTGATGATTCAATTGTTTTTTTTTTTTTTTTAATTAGAATGGTCTGAGGTATCACTTCCTGATGACGGTGTTTGGCATTTTTTCTTTTCTTTCTTTTTTTGAAGAGTGGAGAAAGAAGGAAATAAGAAAAACATGATAAAGTGAAATAAGTGATAAAAGAGGGAAGAAAGAATTTACCATTCTAAATTTATATTCACTGTAATTAATTTATCAACAAGGATACCACTTTATTGATTAGTTATTATTTTTTATATGTTTTTCTATCTTTTTCTAACACACATAAAGCAGATTCTGCACAAGGTTTTTTGAAGTTAACACTATAACAGTATGGACGGTTTTCTAATAATCGTGGACTAAATATTGGAAGGTGAGCCGACATATTTAGATCCACTTATTAACTATTGCAGGATATTTACTAATCCATAACATCTCTCCTGAGTCTGCTGTAACCCCTTTTAAACTAACATTTGGTGATAGGTGTTATTGCGCAACCCGTGTATTGTGCTTTCTGATACAGGCTGTGATGTTTTACGACCAGAGCGGATGATCTGAGTGGATGTTCCTGGCTGAGTTCTAGGCTGATGGAGCGGAACCACTCCTTTTGACGTGCTTATGTCAACTCAGGAGAACGGAGGATTCAAACAGTTTCTTCAAAATTTTCTTTCACATCATCTTTAATCCATTGGAGGTCACTTCTCACTTCATCTGAGTTGTCACACTGGCCTGTCTTCTGCGGACATCTGGATTTCGTCCTCTGCGACAGATGAACTCAGTATAATCGATTATAATATGGATGTTCATTTTATTCATATTTTTTACAATTTACAGTTCTTATAGAGTTCATGAGTGTATGTCGGAATTATGAAATATTACAAAATGTGTTTACATGTTTTTGGGTGGTCAGGAGGTTTTAGTAAATTTGTATGGTTTTTTTTCACATAAAAAGGTTTTTTTTTATATGAAAAGGGGACATAGAAATCATTTTATACATATAGAATACTGGATATTTGCAACAGTTGATTTAGAAAACATTGAATAAATCATGTTTTGAGTGGAGATTTGTTAGGATTTAGAATTATTTTCAGTAAGAACTTTAAACGTTAAAGCTAAACTTTACAGCCTGTAGGCTGGCTGTCTATATGATGGACCTGACAACTGGGATCTCATGACCTCTTGATCTGCTCTCTTCCAAGGATGTATGCAATGGTGATAAAATTAGTTACACCCCCATTCCTGCAGTACACATTCCTGCAGTACACATAACCATATTTGTCTGAACATTATGTTGGAGGAGAAATTAGTCCGCCTCTTGCAGGCTTTAAAAAAGAAGAGAGACGTGACATTGGTGTGCATTTGTCCATGGCAGCATCTTGGGTGATGTTGTGGGACAGGTGTACCATCGGCTGATTAAAATATTCTGCATGGCATAATAATTCTTTGTATTCATGATTGTAATAAATTTCTGATTGACCTTTGTTTCTAGACTGTCATTTAGGCACCAGATAAAAAGAACACGGAGAGAGAAACTTTACAATACAAATAACATTAAATTGAATTGAGCTACTCACCAATTTGCCATTAAAATAGCACAGTGCCATTTTAATAAAAAAAAAGGTTGTTTTTTTTTTAGTTTTTTTTTTTAGCCCTAGTGGCCTTTATTTGACTGTTAAGGAGAGACAGGAAACAGGGCAGAGAGAACGGGGAAGTCACACAGCAAAGGGTTGCAGGACAGAAGTGGAACCTGCAACCGCTGCATGAGGACTATATGGGCCACTCTAACCACTGCGCCACCGGGCGGCTTGAGGTCAGGATATTTTCAGTGCCGATCTCCATCACAACTGATGGGGTGCACCAGTGGGTTCATTGCACTGTGAAAAGAAAGTGAATCTTTCCGGGATATCTTGAATTATGATTGTTTAAATTCACCAGCAAGCGCTGTGTGGAAATATTTTAAATATGAAAGAAGTGATGAATATTGCAATAAAGATTGTGTGTTCATATCAGGCCAGGAGTCTGCAGAGAAGGTTTTTCTACACTCACTTGGAGGATAATGATAGTGCTTTACACGGATGTTAGGTGTTTAAGCAGATGTAAATTTTTAGCCAGATTTACAGAGCTGTTGCCTGAAATCAAGGACTTCCTGAAGCATTCAAAATATGTGGATTACCATACAAAGCTAGTACCAGTGGCTTTTAGATTTATCTGATCTCACTGGCAAGCTCAATGAATCTAATTTAGAGCTGCAGGGTAAGAGTAAAGATGTAGTTAACATGATGAGTTCAGTCAACATGTTTAAAAGCAAGCCACAGCTGACGTGAAGCAGGCTGCAGCAGGGTAACCTGTGCAACTTCCCTCACATGCAAGCAGAACTACAGAGTCAAGGTAAAGGTGTGACACAGCTTGAAATTGCATGTTATGATTTTTTTTCTCCTGCTGTGGGTTGATTTGGATTTAATATTATATTTTTAGTTAATGATATTTGCTCAGGGGTCATGATCTTGGTCTTTGTAAAACACCTAGAGACAACTGACATTGTAACAGACGCTATGCAAATAAAATTGAATTAAATTGAATTTAAGGAGCATGTTCAGAGCATCTGGTCAGAGTTTGAGAGGCGCTTTATTGACTTTGCATCCAACGAGCCTGTAGCCAGCTATATGTGTTATCCATTTGGTGCAATTATTGATGTTGGTGACATTGCTGCCAAAGCCAAATCATTTTTTGACCTGGAAAGGTCTGGTTTTAAGGATGAGATTCAGACATTGCAAAATGGCATTGAGATCAATGCCAGACCGACACCCGCTCAACCTGGAGAGCATGTATTGTTCTAGAAATTACTGGTGGAGAAGTATCCCAATCTCAAAAGGTGTACCTTGAACCTGAACGCTCTTTTTGGATTGACTTATTTGTGCTAGTCTGCTTTCTCGCACATGAAAATCATCAAGTCCAAGTACATACCAACAATGACTGATAACCACCTTGCATCCTGCCTACCCTTCGCAACCAGTTCCTACACTCCTGACTACGAGAAACTAGCCTCCTCCTCCTCCCAGTGCCAGGTCTCCCACTAAGGTAGGAAGTGATTCCCTTTTTTCAAACTCAGATCTGTTTTGTATCTGGTTTATTTTTCCTGCTTGGTTCATATTAAGGTCAGTTATGACTATTGCTCATCGTGCAGATTAATATATATATATGTTTGTTTGTGGGGAGCAGAGAGAGCGGGCTTATGCAGCACACTATGCCAACTGGCAACTGTGTGAGAGAAATTTGTGTGTGTGTTTGAGAGAAGGAGGGATTGTGATATGATGTCTAGTGGTTGTGTGACAAGAAAAAAAGTGTTGAGGTTAGTTACTGCAGGCTAGAAACAAATGCATGTGTGTCTGCGATGTTGATAGTGGACTGGTAGATGTCAGGCGGAAGGCTACTTGAAACAGATCTTGGGTCAAAAAAGGCTGGGGACCCCTGGGTTAGAGTGACCTTAGGGAGCGTGTGAGTAGGAGGAGTAGATATTGGTCTTGCTAAATTATGACTTACCTTTAGAGCAGGGGTCCTCAACTCCAGTCCTCAAGAGCCGCAACCCTTCATGTCTTAGATGTTTCCCTGCCTAAGCACATTTGATTCAAATAAATGGATCATCGTCAGCTTGTCATCTAGGTCTGCAACCATTCATGTGAATAGGGTGCACTGAAGCAGGGTTGTGGCTCCCAAGGACTGGAGTTGGTAGACCCCTGCTTTAGAGTATGGACCTGCAGCCCTGAATGGACAGCAACCAGGTCCAATAAAGTGTTCTAAGGTGCCAAGCTCTACTCTGCCAAGGTGGCATCAGCCATGTCTGATCCTGGGGGGCACAGCTAACAGCACTGAGTGGTAACAGGTTCTGGGGGGATCAAGTGACCGTAACGATTGGCAGGGCTCAGGTCTTGCTTGGCAAGGAGTAATACCTGAGGTGGCAAGGGCAAGAGCAGGGGCAAACTGTGAAAGAGTTTTGACTCGGTTAGTCAATAACCTCATCTGTTCATTGAGAGATGAAAAGAGTCATTCCTGATGACCAGAAATTCCCTTAATGTCATGTGCCAGGAAGGAACAGCTGTTCCTCTTGGTTGTTTAAGCCAATAGGTCCAAAACTGTACAAAAAATGTCTTTATAAATAAAGTTCAATTGATTTAAAAGACTAAGACTGAAGCAGAATTCAGAAAAACAAGCAAGGTCATACACAAAAGTCAATACAAAAGTTAAAGGCTGGAACAACAAAGGGGGTGAAACACAGATGATCTGGCAGAGTACAAGGGGAGAGGTGTGGTTTAATACACAGTGTTGACAGTAGGCACAGCTGGAACAGATCAGGAAGAGGTGATCACACAAGGTAGGAAGTGAAGCAACCTGAAATGAGAGCAGCAAAATAAAATAAGTGAGAATGAATAAGGAAAACAAACAGACTCAGAGAGCCAAGAAGGGCATAACACTTGTTTTTTTTATTGCGAGGCACAGATATTACTTTCAACAGGGTTTATGCAGGTCAAATGAAATCTTATTTAATGCCATTTTTAATGCTGTTTTTAAACAATTTAATGCCACACGGGGCTTTAAGTGGAATATGACTTGGTTGACCTTGTGACATCAGCGCCACTCACACTCCCCATAAGATGATTTATGTTAATATAATGATTAAATATTATCAGTTATTAAAATAAATAAATAAAGTTTACAATGCCAACTATAATGAGCCACGAGAGACAGAGGGCAATAGGAAACATAATATTTTCAGCAGAGAATAAGGATGTTATGGACCATTAAAATATTGTCCAGATTAAAGGTCTTAATAAATCTAAATCTAATCTAATCCTATGGCCAGCTGCACGGATCCGTGTGTGAAAGACACGACGTGATTAGAGCAAGATGAGCGAGCGACTCTGGTGCGGATCCGGGCGGGGGGCAACACCTACACGTCTACAGGTGGATTAGCAGCGACTCTGGTGCGGATTCGGGCGGGGGGCAACACCTACACGTCTACAGGTGGATTAGCAGCGCATGGTGGAGTTCACGTGAGGTGTTCATACCACAAATTAGGAGCGACTAAAGCGTGTCGTCGTAATCGGTCTGCACGAGCCTTTAGACCCACAGTCTGAACTATGATTTGGACCTCCAGAACATGCTGATGTCAGGTAAACTCTAATTCAGACAAACTTAAATACTGCACATGTTTGATAACTCCTTGGCCTCGACAGAAATTATGCTTATTGTATTCTACAATTAGAAAACTGTGATTACTAGTCTTAATATTTTAGCTCAGCCATGATATTTATTTTGGCCATAATAAAGATTAAATGTTAGTATAGAGTGTTAGCCCATTTTAAATAGCAACATAAATGGAACCTGTAAATTGAGTGGCAAATCAACGAATAACAGTTCAAAGTTGCTACTTGTTCTGCTGCTGTTGCTGTGGTGGAATGTAAACTGGCATGTTGTAGCTATATGTTATGACATAACACGCATGCCCTGTTCTATAGCCTGTCAACATTCAAAAGCAAAGAAATAACTTTATCACAATCTAGAGCAAATTTACTAATCACCACATTTATAATACTTTATAACGCTACGCAGCATCACTTATTCAGCATCATACAAACTGTGATATTGTATATCATAGTAGTTTAGAGATGGGCAGCAAAGAAACTTTTAGGCCAGTCTGTCAGTATTTTTTGGATAAAATGTACTTCTGTGAGCAACTTTACCATGTTTGAAATGTGCTTGAATAATTACCTATGAAGACAAGCAGACTGACTGACAAATATTATGGTAGGCTACATGATGGGTATCATCAGCATGTTCTATTACTCTCACTGTATAACACACTCTTATATTGCAAACTCGGGTCTACATTTAGCAATGAATTAGCGCGATGCTAACACAGATAACAGCTGTAAAACTTAAAAGTGGATGACAGAGCAGAAGCTTTCAGCTCATGAGCACAGCCCTGTCCTGCTGTTTATCGTAAGGATCCCTCAGGGTGTGGTGTGAGTGTTGCACTCAAAGCTGAAAGGTGACAATGGCAGCAGCCAGAGCCGCGGGCCTGCAGGACCAGAATAGGACCAGAACAGGTCCGCGGGCCTGCAGGACCAGAACAGGTCCGCAGAGCGCTGCCTGCAGCAGCTTCTATGAAATGGTGTCATCACATACGAGTGCCAGTAAATATGAACACAGTACTGTCGTGGATTAGCTTCTATTGCGCGGCGGTCGCTGCCATTTTCCTGACTGTCAACATCCGGTGCAATGTTCACTTCAGCGCATGTAGGAGCGAAAAGAAAACAATAGTTAGCATGTCACCGCTACGCAATCTCATAATCATACGAAATGTTTGAAAGAGCAAAGACAATTTAAGAAAGTTAACGCAAGTAATTATGTGTATCTTTGCCAGGGGGTCATTCCACCTCAAATCAGCAGATTAGAAAAAAAAATTCCCGCATGACCATCTCTGATTTGCTTGATTTTTTTTTCTTTTGAACTTTGACTATAATGTAGTAACTTTGTGCAATATTAGCCTGGTACTAGCAATAACTTCGGATTTATAAATTTTTGAAAAAGTGCCCGTACAGCCATTTTCGTGACATTCCTAATGCTTTTAAAATTATTACCATTTTTGAGGGGCTGTATCTTTTAAACCGTACAAGCTAGAGAGCTGATTTTTTTTTATGCTGTTAGTCCTGTATGTGCACTCTGTCTGGGGTCAGTTTCAGGTGTCTATTCATTGCTGTTTGTTTTAAAATAAATTTCAAACATCCAAAATAAATTTCACTCACTTTGTGCGGTTCACATTTCAAGTCCCCATTTGGAGCCCTTGTAATAGTAGCTGAGACTTACTTTTTTTGTTGAACAATCTCCTTCTCTTATAGAATAAAAATACATAAAGAATTTGCAGAAACAATTGTATTTTAGTTCTCATATGACCCAGCAAAAAACGAATTTCGTATTTTATTGTCGATATTCAATTGGCAATTGACAAAATATGACAAGATGTACCAAAAAACTAAATATACTACCAGAAAGGTAATGATAATATCTGTTTATATACCAAGTTTCAAGTTTGTACTAAGTCTCTAAGTTACCTAGAAAAAATTCTTAAATTGAGCATTTTTGCTGTTTTTCGAATTATTGAGAACTTGTAGAATATCACCAGAGAAAGTTTTCAATGTACATTACAGTATACAGGCTGTACCTCTGCATTGTATTGTCTTGTCTGGACATGTTTGCTGATCTCAAATGGAAAAGGCCTTTCAAACAAAATAGTTGCTGCATGTTTTATTCCTCCCTGTCCGTGCTGTGTGAAAGTTTGGTGAATGACTCAAGCAAAAGTGTTTTGTTATTTATACTAGATAAACATGATCAATTGTGTAGCAACATTACCAGTACTGGTCGTGCTATGCTGAATTGCCACAGCTGAGGTTTTAACATATTAATAAATGTGTAAATATAGAACTTATAGTAACACAAGTGCCTTGGCCTTCAGTGCATGACATCATGCTTATGTCATCAGAAAATTCAGTGAGCTGTTCAGTTGATCAATAACCATTGTAGACCAAGCTTCAAAATCGAATGCAGTGAATGTGAAATCTTTAAAGATGACAGAAAACTTGGATACTTGTACAATTGGGAAAAAAATAACTTTATTCAGAACAGGATTGCTATAAACTGGACTTTGTCCAAAGTCTGAAACGGTCAGTATAATTTTGGTGTTATTATGTGCCAGCTTGATGTTCATTCCTTTAATTATATAATTAAGTGATGCAGGAGTAGTGTACAATACCTCATATTATCATAATTATTTTCTTACAGTTCAAAGGAGTTGATCAATGTACAGGATTTATCTGAACATGACCGAGAAATGCTGCTTCACAGGTGTGGATTTGATGGACTCCCATCAGAAGCAAACATCTGTCTGCATCACAAGAAAAAAATGCCCAGTTTTTGTACTTATTGTATTATTAACCAAATTTTTTTTTTCTGCAATTCAATTTGCAACCCTTAAAGTTGATTTGGAATGGTCTCTACAGCACTCCATGGAGACTTGCAGGTGGGCCTATGCTTGTACTTGGGTCTACAAAAAGAAGTGCTGCCGAGACTTTTAAACTTGTCACTCTCGATTATTATCAACCATCACTTTCTGCAGCTAAATGTTTTTCTTCACTGATCCTCATTCCATATCAAGATTCCATATCAAGATATTTGCCATTTGTGAAATTTAAAGTTTTGCACACAAAGCAAGCATATTCTTGAAATTTCTGAAAAATGGCAAAAATGCTCGATTTAAGAATTTTTCCTAGGTAACTTAGAGACTTAGTACCAACTTGAAACTTGGTATATAAACAGATATTGTCATTACCTTTCTGGTAGTATATTTAGTTTTTTGGTACATCTTGTCATATTTTGTCAATTGCCAATTGAATATCGACAATAAAATGCGAAATTCGTTTTTTGCTGGGTCATATGAGAACTAAAATACAATTGTTTCTGCAAATTCTTTATGTATTTTTATTCTATAAGAGAAGGAGATTGTTCAACAAAAAAAGTAAGTCTCAGCTACTATTACAAGGGGTCCAAATGGGGACTTGAAATGCGAACCGCACAAAGCGAGTGAAATTTATTTTGGATGTTTGAAATTTATTTTAAAACAAACAGCAATGAATAGACACCTGTAAAGAGTGCACATACAGGACTAACAGCATAAAAAAAATCAGCTCTCTAGCTTGTACGGTTTCGAAGATACAGCCCCTCAAAAATGGTAATAATTTTAAAAGCGTTAGGAATGTCACGAAAATGGCCGTACGGGCACTTTTTCAAAAATTTATAAATCCGAAGTTATTGCTAGTACCAGGCTAATATTGCACAAAGTTACTACATTATAGTCAAAGTTCATAAGAAAAAAAATATCAAGCAAATCAGAGATGGTCATGCGGGAAGGTCCTGTTGAATTGAGGTGGAATGACCCCAGGACAACTTATTTTTTAATGCCAATTACAATCAAATTTAATGCTTTTAAGGCCTTATTTTGAACAATATCAATATAATGACTTTTAATCCTTTTTAATGCCCCGCGGAAACCCTGTTCAAACATGATTTTTGCTCCTGGTGAGTTAAGAAAAAAAATCTGTGGTCATTGTGATTTTCAACTTTTATTGACTTGAAAATGCATCCATTTACTTTGCCTAATGCGAAGATGTGGCTATCCGCTCCCTTCCACTGACTTCATACGTATTTCATCCATGCAACTCATCTTCCATTTGTTCTAAACACACCTTTCAACTCTAGCATGAACCATCTGTTGGTGTGTTCTTTTCCAGCACAGAACTCTCCAACATTTAATGGCGATGTGATATATCGACTCTTTTTGAGAGAACACAATAGTCTCAGAAGAGTCCACGGGTCTCCAGCTGCAGGTCTTTCTTCCTCTAGATCCCAGCATGCTACTGCATAAACAGAGAAGCTGATTAGGAATCTGGTGCATGCAGCTGCGCTAAAATAATTTCTCATGGCATTGTTCCCTGAACCATTACAGCAGAGTAAAAAGGGCACATTGTCATTTCTGTTTAGTGACATGTAAGTAAACAGAGATATTTATAGTAAATTTACAATAAAGGAACATTTTCATCAATAAGCAATGTGAAATTTTTGGAGTCTCAAGGAGCTTCGCACCTTCTGCTGTGGTGTTGCTGACTCTTTTGGGGGGACAAGAATCCAGCTTAGAAAAGAAAGAAGTTTCAGGGTTGTCGGATGGTGTGAAAAGATGTACGGAAAAAGTGTGGGCATGTACAGCAAAACTAGCAATGCTAGAGTGACACAGGAGGTTTGTTGAATTATGACAAGCTTTTGCAGTATAAAACACATTTAAACTCTTTATTTATACTTTTGATAGATTCAGTGACATGTAATATTGATAAAGATAATTACTTTCTCCATAGGTTATTTGTGCCTTTGTCGTAGTATGCCATCTCTGTGTATGCATCCATATAATTTCTATATTTCAACATTTTTGCAATGGAGTTTGAAAAGACAGTAAAATCTCCCAAAATTAATCATATTTAATCTGTAATGTTACTGTAACAAAATGTGAGATGAAAGGAACCAGTTTATCGCAAGATACTGTTATTTCACTTTGTGTTCCACCCCGCTGTTCATGCACTCGACAAACTTTTCTGTGCTCTAAGAGTCGGAGCCAAGTGTGGAGGGACACAATGCCCAAGGGTGATTTGTTTAACTTTGAAAGGGTTTGCTTTGTGTTACATTTGCTAGGAGCCATGCAGCAGCGCATCATCTAGCTTCCTCTCCCAAGTGGGTTGCAGCCAACAGAGCTGGGGCGAAGCGTGTGGGTAGAGAAAAAAAAATTATTAAAAAATAACCCCACCAGGGATTCAGTGACAGTCCTCATTTAGACAGGCTGGCCAGCCATTTAACTACACAGAAATAAAAAGTTCATTTAAAAAATAATTTAAAAATATCTCTTTTTTTTCCCCTCAAGCTGCTCTCTGAGGAGTTAAGTCTTGTTCTCTAACCAAAAGAGAATTAGATGTATTAGATGAATCATATTAGAGTTTTATTAATCTACTCAAGTGAGGGTCTCAAGAGGATGTGGTTACCGATGAGGAAACAAAAACTGAAGACATACTGATGATGACAGAGGAAATGGATGGAAAAATACACTCTGAGCCAGCTAGTAGACAAGCTAAATCTCTAGTATAAGGGTGCTGTCCTTCTAGCTGTCAAGCTACACAGCTGGATGTTTGTCTTTTGCCTATGGAGCTATGGATAAAGAGAGCCTGGATGGGGCTGTACCCTAACGTCCCTCATCCCTTCCTCCTAATCCAGCCTAGGCACTAAACCAAAGTGAAGATCACCTGGGTCTGTGGGGGATCAAAGCTGCTTCGATGAAAATAAGAAAAGCCCTGCAAAGGGAAAAGCTAATGTAACAAGAAGACGTAGATTAGCATTAAATATCTGACAGGCGCAGGAAAAAAATGAAAGTTTCATGGGTCTCTGCGGTAATCCTCTCTATGTCACAGCCATGTTTTGATATAGCGTACCTGCGTAAGTGCCCATCAAAGAAAGCATTGTTTCACCAAATGAAGAGAGCATTTATTTCCTTTAGCTCTCTACAAAGCCAGCAGTTCAATGAGTTGTCTGTTTGAAAGTAAAACTGTTTCAGTGACCCAGTTTCAAATACAAACTACTATTCATAATTTAGCAGATGGCTCCCGTTCTGTCTCTGCTCACGCCAGGCCAGAGCTCCTCCAGTCATATCTCAAATTGAACACAGCAGTGTATTTTGACATGTAAATCACTGTCCTTGTTGCTGGTAGCTACTCACTTGAATAATAAATATGTTATAATAGCCACAGAATGAATGACTCCATGGGAGCAGGGTGGATAAAAGAGGACTTTCCTAAATCAGTCACAACTCAATCATTGTTCAATCTGATGTGGGGACAAAAGACTAAACATTTATACGCAGATATGTTGGGTTGCTGTTTTGCTATTTGTATACTAAAAGTGTAAACCTCACAGCAGTCCATAATAACAGTCCATATTTTTATGGTTGTTCTGGTGTGGGTTTGAGTGGTACTTATTTCTGTGTTATTCCCTTTGTTTCTGAGTTTTGTGAGTGCCTGGTTGCGTTTCTCCCATCCTTAGTCCATGTTCTTCCCATTTTACTTTGAAGTTCTGTCTTGTCTTCAATGTGTCCTGCTTTGCTTCCTTCCCTCTGTGATTACCCTGAGTGTTTGCACCTGCCTCTCTTTTATTCCTTTGTGTATTTAAGTCTTGTCTTCCCATCTTTCTTTGTGAGATCATTACCGTCATGTCTCCCCGCGTCCCTGTCTGTGAAGTTTCCCATCCTTTGGATTATCTTGTTTTTGTATCCTTGGAGTTTTTGAGTTGTATTTTTTGTGAGCCGCAATAAAGGCCATTTTCATTTGCAACCTCGTTCCTCTCCTGCAATTTTGAGTCCATCATTCACCACCACCATCTACCTCAGTACCACATCCTTTACTTGGATTTAGGTTCTCATCCAAGATTCTACAGTACCCTGTTCATTAGGCCCTCAACTGGTAAAGTCTCCCTGTACTCTTAGCAGAAAAACAACTCCACAGCTTTTTTGACAGTGGGGATGGTGTTCTTTGGGTCATATTCAGCCTTTCTTTGCCTCCAAACACAGTGAGTCAAGTTGATGCCCAGTTTTGGTCTCATCTGACCACATCACATTCTCCCAAGCCTCCTCTGAATCATTCAGGATTTCACTGGCAACTTCAGACAGGCCTGTACATGTGCCTTCCTGACCAGGGGGACCTTGGTGGCACTGCAGGATCTCAATCCATGAAGTCCATGAAGCGAAGTGTGTTACTGATGGTTTTCTTGGTGACTGTGGTCCCAGCTCCCTTGAGATTATTAACAAGCTCCTCCCATGTAGGTCTGGGTTGATCCCTCACCTCTGTTAGAATCAGACCTAACACATGAGGTGAGATCTTGCAAGGAGCTCCAGAGCGAAGGAGACGGACTGTTATCTTGTATATCTTTCATTTTTGAACTATCACACTAACAGTGGTCTCTTTCTTACCAAGCTTCTTGCTGATGGTCTTGTAGCCCAGTCCAGCCTTGTGCCGGTCTACAGTCACGTCCCTGATCTATTTTGACTGCTCTTTGGTCTTGCCCATGGTGTCGGAGAGGTTTGAATACATGTAATAATCTTTTATGCACTTGTTGAGGTTAGGAGTTCTTTCTTAAAGGGACAGGACTCATTTGTGTGTCTCAGGCCACATAACTGGTTTGTTGGGGTCAGAATTCTTGCTGGTTGGTATTGGATCAAATACTTGTTTCACTCACTCAAATAAAAGTTATTTTTTACCTTTTGTTATTTTTTAGCTCTCTAGTAAAATAAGCATAAGAATGATGGGCTGTTTGTCTTTGTAAGAGGGTAAACCTTTGAAATCTATGGAGCCCCATTTGGGTCATAATTCAATGAATAAATGAGTCTATTATTATGAAATACAGGCGTTTATTATTATGAAATATTTCCCATTATTATGAAATGCATGTTTATTATTATGAAATATTTCCCATTATTATGATAATGGTTTCGTTTTTCATAAGAATGAGCTTTTACATAATAATGGCTTTGTTTTTTATAAGAATGATTTGTGTGTCAATCACAGCAGAGAGGCGGAGCCATTTATGTGATTGGCTGCTCTTTCATTCAGGCATAAGCAACAGAACAGTGAATAGGGTCAAGGTTTCCCCAAGCTGCCATAGCTACAATCGGACTAGGAGCACACCTTGATGACGCCACGGCCCGCTGCTAACGGGACCTCACGACCAAAACTAGTCGATGTCAGAGCGTAGAATGGAGAAGGATCAGCCAATGAGTGTGCAGGTCAACCACTGGTCCCGCCCACTGGCAAAATGTCATTATTATGTAAAAAGCTCATTCTTATGAAAAAGGAAGCAATCATGTAAAACCTCATTCTTAGATTTAAAAAAAAGCCATTCTGAAATAAACTATTATGCATTAAACTAAGATTAAATAATAATACAAAATATATTTCATAATAATTAAATTTTGTTCATAATAATGGGAAATATTTCATAATAATACACATGTATTTCATAATAATGAGAAATATTTCATAATAATGGTTACGTATTTCATAATAATAAATGTCTGTATTTCATAATAATAGACTAATTTATTCATTGAATTATGACCTAAACGGGGCTCCATAGAAATCAGCAGGGGATTGAATGTAATTATGAACTGACTATAAATTAACAACTTGTCATTTAAACATCATCTGCCTGTTTTTATGTTATTACAACAACAGGATGCAATAGAATACAATGCTATAGTTGGACAAGTTGTGTTTACCTCCACAAATCATAATTCTATCATTTGATATCATTAGAAAGTGTGGATTGTGGTCCTCCTCATTTTAAGGCCAAACCAATGCCCTTGACTGTTCGTCTGCCGTACTCTTGTGCGACAGCGTATTGTTTCATTGGACAGCTGATAGCAAAGGGCATCCTGATAAAACAGTTGATTAGACTTTGATCATTATCTACAGAAAAGTTTATGAATGTCAAAATCAATGGCAGGGAAGAGAACAGATAGCCCTTTAGAAAGATTTCATGTCTCATGGTGCATGAGAAAGACGTACTTGTCTCATTGTTTTTGACCTCTTAGAAAAGGGACCAGTGGCTGGTCCCTTTTTTCTCTTGTCCTATCAGACAATGCGAGCATCGTTTTCACAGCTGATAAAACACTAAACCTTGCATCAGCATGTCCGTCCATCAGTGGACTCCCCATTTGGCAGGTTTTTGAAAGCCCCGCAGTGAAGAGATGCAACCAATTTTGGTACTCTGGTCCATATCTTTGAATGCTTTGAAGAGGAAGACATTTTCCATAGCATCAAAGATTCCTCAGGAAAAATGGACTGGAATGAGATGGTTGAAATTGCTTGATATTACCCTACATGAAACAAGAAGGGCGGTTCAGCGTCACCGTCATCAGAGCCCCCTGAACCACAAATGCTCTCATTATGACATTATTTGGATGAGCATGCTGTTTTGTTGACACCTTTAAAACTAGTTTAAAGTCACCTCAGAAAGTATAGTACGCCATTATTGGGTGGTTACTTTGATCTCGTTTTTCACAACACATATAACACTGTGGTTATATGTGATTATGTAGTTTCAGTGGTGAGTAGAACAGTCACATGTTTCAGGAGGAATAATTATAAAAACTGGTCTCAATATGAAGGCTATTTTGTTTTTCTTTAATGCAATATGACCTCATTTCAATCTCTTTCCGCTATTTTAGCAGCATGTGTACATCCCCCCGCTGGATCCGAAATACGCAAACACAACTGTGCGCTGCAGCAGATAAAACCGCTGGTTTAACTGCTTTTCACATCTTTCAAACGATAACGAGCGCCCTGCAGAGGCTTAAGAGAATGAAATGTTCAACTCTGCAGTGTATAATGCTGTGGAGTGGCACAGTCTGTCCACTTGTTCAATTTCCCTGTGTAAGCATTACAGAAGAAGCTAAAAGGCTCAAAGATTTAGAGCATGCTGACGCTATATATTCTGTCACTAAGTTTCTTAGTGGGAGAGCGGAAATAGGAATAAACTGGGACAGTGTTGTCGCAGGGGTCAATTCAGTTCCTTAAATTGACAACAAAAAAACGCTTCTTATTGGACAGAACACACACTGCATGGGAAAAAAAAACCCTTAAGGATCTGTTCAAGGTCACATTTAAAGTGAAAAAATTCAGGTTATAATGGCTCCAAGGCTTTTTGAGTTGCTCTTTCTGTATCTGAATATATCCAGTTGCATTTAAATACAGTCTTGGCCAAACGCTTCAAGTGTCAAGTGCCTCATTTCATGATTGTAACTGATATGTTCATGACCATCCACTTTTATATCAGTGCATTTCTATTATGTGAGAAGATTTAAATGCATTCTTAGGGTGCTCTTAAAGTAGCGTTTCACCACTGTCTGACCAGTTAATGTCCAGTAAAAAACGCTTCAGGTCAGGTATTCCTTACGCTGAGGCTTTGATTAAATGCCGTACTATATTTAGCAATGAACTAAGTGTCTACTACACCCATTCTGAGGGAAAGTTGGTGCACCTGAAGTGAACTTCAGCTGCATCCTCTTCATCGCAGCAGGCCGAGCATGGATCTGTATCCCGGCAGACTGCGAGGGACTCTTACCTGGCTGTGGGAACACAGGGAAACTCATTAAAAGTGATCCTCTCGTCCAGTGCAGCTTGATCATTTTTAGTTCAGCTACCCACCGGAGCTCCCTTTGAGGAGGTGGGCCTAATCTTGGTCCCATAACATCGTAGCGGGTCACTCTACTAATGAGAGAGAGGCCACAAGGAGGTTCAGCCTGCTGAGCCGTTCAGGAGTCCAACAGGTGAGAGCTGACTGGAAGAGGACTTCTGGTGGGTTAGAGTGGTTTACTCACTGGTGATGCTGCCTTTGAATCAAAGAAACTGGAAAAAATACATTTGTTTAGTTTTTATGTTGCAATTATTGTGCAGATTCAGTTTGTAGTTGTTGGCCTTAATGCAGACCTGTGGATCACCGTCTGTCACTGGTTGCTGTTTTATACAAGCAGACTCTCCCACAAAGTCCACTTCATGTTAGAAAAATTTTTCCTGCTGCAAAAGGAAGAAATGTGGTGCAGGCACAAAAGAAAGAATTGAATAAAATACCTTAAACACACATAAATGTGCCAAGTTTGTGTCCATCTGCACATTTTTAGTGATTTCCAACACGTGGCAGATGGTGTGAGAGAGTCTATTTGAAGACCAGCCATCGCTTTCCCCAGACCTGAACAGGCAGAATTTAATTTCCAGTTACAAACAAATGTTTAAGGCGCTTGAATCAAACAGT
Source organism: Hirundichthys speculiger (assembly GCA_018398805.1). Taxonomy (NCBI): domain Eukaryota; kingdom Metazoa; phylum Chordata; class Actinopteri; order Beloniformes; family Exocoetidae; genus Hirundichthys; species Hirundichthys speculiger. The sequence goes on from JAGFBZ010000430.1 coordinate 2,409,120, forward strand.
AAGTAAAATATATATCTATGTAAAATATATATCTCAGCCTCCAAAGAGCTGAAATTGCCATAACTGTATGTCAATAGAAATGTCTCAAAACCATGAGAGTCAGCAGCTGTGAAACACTGATCCTGGAGTTAAAACACAGTTTATATGCATTAAAATTCATAATCTGAGAAATACCTGTTAAATCTTAGCACAGACATGGCAAACAAGTTGTTAGACTGAGTGTCTCTTTACTCTTTATGCAATTTGAAATACCTCTGACATGCTGATTTCAGATCAGAAATGATTACTAAGAACATATCCACCCTTCTGGTGCTCTGTCAGGCCTCTGCTGCTTTTTATTTTCTATTTACATGATTCCTCAAGGACTGTTTATCTTCAATTGCAATACTTATGATCTTTGCTATCTGGGTGACACCCACAGATCTATTTTACCTCCGCCAAGGAGGTTATGTTTTTGCCGGCGTCTATCTGTCTGTCTGTGTTCAAGATAACTCAAAAAGTTATGGATGGATTTTGATGAATTTTATAGGAGTTGTCAGAAATGTGAAAAGGAAGAACTGATTTCATTTTGGGTGTGATCCGAAAGAAATCCTGGATTCTGGATCACTTTCAAATTTTCAATAATTGTTGTGCTTGGCGGAGGTCTGCGCTCTCTGAGTGCTTTTCTAGTTTTTTTTTTTTTTTTAAAGAAAGGGGCAGTTACAGCAGCTTGCGTTCATCATCTTCAAGTTTCAAAACATCTGTCAGCTAAATGTAGAGAACAGCACACTGGTTAAGAGTTTGTTTTTAAACTGAATTGAAGAAGGAAGACATGCAAAAACATAATTTGTGAGTCTAAATTTCCCGTCGACTTTCATGTCTGTTTCCGTGACTGTTATTCCCGCTTCTGCTGCTCCTGCCGTGCAATAATCCATATTTACCTTTTTCTCTTCTGGTTTTTAACGCCTGTGAGACAGCTTCAGGGCGTACCTTTGTCTTTCTCCCTCCCTGAGGAACAAAAACAGACGCTGTGATTTATTTTTTTCCAGTGTTACTGGTGCCCTGAGTACACACGGTGTGGCGTAAGTCACATCTCCAAAGGAAAGAGATAATAAAAAGGGAAGTGGGGAGGGATAAAAGCTGAGTGTAATGATGTCGAGGTAAGGAGTGGGTTATGATATGAAGAAAAATCATGCTGTTGCGAGAACTGACATATGTATAAATACGTGCGTTTGATTTTTTTTTGGTACAGAACAAGCCTGAAAACACAACCTTCTATATGGAGATCACATGCACACAAAGCGCTCCAAGACAACAAGGAAGACTCAAAAACATTTTAAACAGCTACACTCACAAAACACTGGTTTGACAAATTGAAGGTGAAGATGATCGGGGGGGGAGGCTGTTTTCCTACCTGCCCTCATTTCAAATGCAGCATATGCACAAGGGAAATGAGCGGAGGAAGTGAACATGCTCAACAGCAAGTAGAGCCAGCTCAGTGTTTACACTGAAAGTACAACAAGTAATTACTCACCAGTCTGATTAACCAAGTGTTGCAGCGCCACTCCAACCTGGCTTTGTTTCTTAAATGTCTAACAAGGACAACAGTAGCCTGCACAGCTTTGCTCTTTGATTAAAGCTAAGTGAGCGCCCGCTGTAATCCATGAATCCTTTTTAGTCTCGCTGGGATTTATGTGAGAATGATTTTCTCTCCGCAGTGAGATCTGTGGCTTGCTCGTGCTTTGTTCAGGATGAAATCTCAATGTTTACCCAATCACTCCTTACATGCTCTGCAGCCAGCACTCTGAGTATATCAAACTGCCAGAAAATCTTTCCAGTCACAATAAAGTTAAACAGAAAGAATGGTGTCAGAATCCTTGCTGTGCTAATGGGCTGTGTTTTCAGCTTCAAGCATTCACTGAATCAGTGTTTTAGCATTTTAAACCTATGACCTATTTTAGAGCCCTTATGTCCGGACATCCATCCACCCATCAGCCATCCCTATTTAGTCCTGGACACAGTCACACGGGTCTGCTGGAGTCTATCCCAACGCTCTTCAGGCAAAAGGCAGGGGTCCACCCTGGATTGGTCACTAGTCCACGTCAGAGCTATGTCCAGTAGAGGCTTTCACGGGTCCACTTTAATGGACCCTGAACCCGAATGGACCCGTGAAAATTCGACCTGTAACCGACCCGACCAGAGCTATTATCATAGGTCCGGGAGTCCGAATCCAAATGGACCTGCAATATCTGGACCCGGAACTGACCCGACCTGAGTCTTAAGTTTCCAACCACGAACCGAATAGAACCGAGACAATCCAGCCCATAGATGCTCATGTTAAAGTTGTCTAGTGTTGAATAAAACTTGATTTTCTTACCTAAAGTTGTCTTCTTCTACCGGTTCAGTTGCTACATAGGCTACGTGAGGTAAACAACAATAAATCCACGTCGTTATTTTCTTCGTGGATACAGATGCTATTGGTAGCAACTGCTAACGCTAATAGCCTACAGCGGTCAGGACGTGTCGTAATTATGTTCTCTCATCCAGCGTTGTCATGTTGGCGATCCGTTGTGCTTTACAGCTGCCGGGCAAACCGCTAATAACACGCTACAGCAACACGGTTGTTTCATGACAAACACGTTGATTAATAATCATTTAACTGCTCCGAGTCCTGACATTGGCTGCCACCGCCAATATCTTTACCTCTCTAGAGTAAACGCGGACCCAGCCTGTCAGAGAGCACCGACCGGACCCGAGACTAACTGTACCGATTCCGACCCGAACCTCCGAAAGTGTGAGTCACGTCTTTTGAACAGACCTGAGACCCGATTCGGGTCGGGTCGGAACCTCTGGTTTTCGGGTTGTTCTGAAGACCTCTAATATCCAGACATGATCTAGGAAAACCTCCATGCTTCTTTATCCTTCTATATCCAGTGCTACTGATCACAGCAATGGTCTCCTCACAGACCTTCCTAAAAAGACCATTGAACAGCTACAGATGGTGCAAAATGGAGCTGCAAGAGTTCTCACGAAGACAAAAATAGTTGATCACATTTCACTAAGACTGCAATCTTTACACTGGCTACCAATGAATCAATCTCAAAATACTGCTGCTGTTTATAAGTCTCTGAAGAGGAAAGGACCAAACTATGTCTTAGAAATGTTTCAGGAGTAAACACCTGTGAGGTCTCTGAGATCTATGGACAGAAATCTTCCGAGAAGTAAGAACCAAACATGATGAAATATGATGAAACTTACATTGTTATTATTTCATTTTGTTGGACTTAATGCATGGATTAAAATCCATTTGCAGATTACTGTGGATTGATGTGATCCTTGCACAGTGTCAAAACTTTCTGGTAAACTTGTAACCTCAGCAATGTCACCACGCAGGCCCGGTAGGACCTGAGGTTGGGCTGAATCAGAATCAGAATCAACTTTATTGCCAAGTACGATTTTACACATACGAGGAATTTGTTGTGGCGATGATGGTGCATGCAATTAAGGAAAAATATAACAAACAATGTAAACTAAAAATATTACAATATTTATTGTAATATTTATTACAATAAATAATAAATTCCTAAACCTGTGATGGTACACACCTACACCTACAAAGGGAGTAAAAGAGTCGGCAAAATGTGTAATGGCTATTGTGGGCGGAAGATGGCATTAGAAGTTAGCAAAAGGTTCTTATACAGGCAATTTGAGGGTAGAGGCTAGTGGTAACGGCTAAGGTGAAGGGTACGATCAGGGTTATAATCTCTCCAGTGTATCCTGGGTTTGCCCCGTAATCTTCTCCCATTGGACAAACACCCTGGGAGGCGTCCATGAGGCGTCCTAACCAGATGTACAAACCACCTCAACTGGTTCCTCTCAATATGGAGAAGCATCAGCTCTACTCTGAGTCTCCCCTGGATGACTGAACTTCTCACCCTCTCTCTAAGGGCGAGTCCAGCCACTCTACGGGGGAAAATTATTTCAGTCGCTTGTAATCTTTTTTTCTTATTTTTTCACTACCCACAGTTCATGACCATAGCTGACGGCTGGAACCCTGTATGTATACGTACATTATGGTTAGTGCCATAGTTTGGCAAAACCGTTTTTTTTTTCTTTGTTTATATGTATGCAGTTTAATCTCTCAGCAGACGTTAGTTTTCCTGTGCGTGAGAGAGAGTGAATGTATCCTTCACCATGTGCTAAGACTTGGGTGGATTTCACTCTAAATCTTTGCGTGGAAATGATCTAAAACGACTGACAGCTGTAATCATCATGGGCCACAAAATCATTGTGGTCCCTAGAAATCCATTCCCTTCTCATTCTGCCAAAGCTGCCAATGGCCACGGTTACATGATGTTTTTTAATTCAGAATTAATTATTCCGAATTAAATAATTGAGAATTAAACTATTTTCCTTCAAGTTTACATGGAAAAAGTAATTTCGAATTGAGGTTTACATGGAAAACACGTTTGATTGGCTTTATCTAATTCCGCTTAAGGTCTGGGGGTTGGGAAGGGTTCTGATTGGATAGGGGGGGGGCGGACGTCTTTACGTATTTACGTCTACCGGAAGAAAACAAACTCACTCAATTAGCAACAACATGGAGGACTACATTATTAGCATCCTTTTGGATTTGTTTTGATTTTATTTTTGAAGCAGCAGCACGACAACATCATGTTGATGTTGTTTTGTTTTCGAAAACAAATATGGCGTGGAATATAAGCGTCATCGCGACAGACGGGCAAGAGAACGAGCATGCGCAGAAAGACCGTAATTAATTTAAAGCAGAATGAGTGTATACATGACCGCAGAATTATTCTATTCAGATTTAAAATCAGAATAGACCACCCACTTACTTCGGAATTAAGTTTAATTCAGAATGGACATTTTCATTCGGAATTAGGTGTTTGCATGGTAATTTTTATTTCGGATTTAATTTTAATTCTGAATTAAAGAGGAATTAAACTTCCCATGTAAATGCACTGATTGTCATTGGCTCTGAAATGAATCATTTTGTGCATGATTTTATATGTTCTGAATAATTGGTTTATTGAGAAACTGTTACCATACAGCTTATGTGTGTACATTAAATGAATTATTTAATGATTGAAAAATTAGCGATGCCTTTTATATGGCATCAGCCTCATGTATATTGCAATTCACAATCCAAATCTGAGACCTAAATTCCTGAATCTGAGAGGGAAAATGCAGAATCATATTCTGTAAACAAGAGTGCAGTCATCTTTCTCGGTTACACTTTTCTTTCCTTGCTATCAATTCCAAAACCATTTCCGGTTTCCTACCATCTTCTTCAGTTGTGCTTTTTTGGGTCTCACTTTCAGTTCCAAAGAGAGCATTCAATGATGATCTTTCTCATTTACAGAATTTGATTTCTTGGTTCCAGATTCTGAGTTCTCCTTCTCTGATTCAAGACTTTGGTTCTCAGATTTTAGACTTTTATTTGTAATATACATGGTGCTGAACTGACGCCGTACTTTCACATCTGATGGGATATGAATACTTGAGAAAATGATTTCTAATGTTTGGAATCTTCACTGCATCGCCTCCAAGTGTCTTTAACAGACAAAAGCTTAGAAAAATACGTGGACACCCCACATTCTCACGTTCATTTCACTTTTTGTACACCTGGACGTGTGCATGAAAAATGAAGAACAGAACTTTTTTGTGTGTACGTGAGATTAGTAAATGAGCCCCTGTTCTCTCTGACAGTCTGACAGTCTGATCCAACATGATTTATTAACACGTGAAACCCTGGTCCTGTCAGAGAGGATTAAAATCACTAACAGATGAAAACAGGACAGACAAAGACACAAGACAGCAGTGATCAGCGTGTGTGGTGTATGGTGCTGCGCTGGGGTGTGTGGTGTATGGTGGTGCGCTGGGGTGTGGGGTGTATGGTGGTGCGCTGGGGTGTGGTGTTTTGTATGTGTGGTGTGGCGCTGGGGTGGTGTTGTGTATGTGTGGTTGCGCTGGGGTGTGGGGTGTGTTGTGGTGGTGCGCTGGGGTGTGTGGTGTATGGTGGTGCGCTGGGGTGTGGGGTGTATGGTGGTGCGCTGGGGTGTGTGGTGTTGGTGGTGGTGCGCTGGGGTGTGTGGTGTATGGTGGTGCGCTGGGGTGTGTGGTGTATGGTGGTGTGCTGGTGTTGTGGGTGTTGTGGTGTGCGCTTGGTGTGTGGTGGTGCGCTGGTGTGTGTGTGGTGTGCGCTGGTTGGTGGTGTTGGGTGTATGTGTATGGTGGTGCGCTGGGGTGTGGGGTGTATGTAAATGAATGTGCGGCGGTTGGAGTGTTGATGTGTGATTTTTTTTTTTGTAATGTACTGGGAATACATTACTAAAAGGTCTGCGTCCAAAGGGTTTCTTTGTCTCTCTTTACTTGTAATGGGTTAACAGAGATCAACACATTTTTAATAAAGATTTAAATAAAAATCTGGAGTGCTCTGGTGAGTCCAATGGATGGCAGAAAAAGGAACTAGGAACTAAATTGGATGGAAAACACCTGCCACAACTATTTCAGGACTCATTTGAAGTCAGTCGGTGGCAATGGAAATGTTCTTCTTTTTATTTTATTTTTATTTAATTGTTCATTTAACAATAAAATACACTCACCAGCCGACTTCAATTGTCACAATATACCCATAGGCAGTTTAAACTGCCTATGGGTATATTGTGCTCAGTGAATAAACTTCCCTCACCTACTAATTTAAAGGCAGGAGAGACAGTTTCTACATGACATGACACAGTCTTTTTTTTTTTTTTTTGGCTCTAGTGGCCTTTTGTTTAAAATGTAGGGGACAGTGGGGAAGCAAAGGTTCACAGGCTGGGACTCAAACCTGCACAAGGACTGTAGCCTCCATTGAGCAACCCAGTGGCCCTGCAGTCTTTTCTTTTAAAAACTATTTGAAACCTGCAGTTTGAAGTTTTTTTTAGACAGTACGTGACTCTTGTGGAGTCTCCAGTACACGGGCATGTGCTAACTGATCTAAACTAAAGCTTTCCTCCCTCAAAGACATCTTGCTAATTCCTCTAGCGTGATGCTAACACACAAGGGAGGCTGAAAGAGCTTCTGAATGATTCAGAGATGGCCAAGCAGGCTCGTCTTCTGGCTCAGAAGTATGATTTCGGGGAGTTCATCTCAGCTCATACCTGTGCATCTCTCATGACAGGAGAACTGCAGAGGAGACAGCTGACTGAGCATTTGAGCAGGAATAACTAAGTCTGACCCCACTGACGTTCTTCTAAACTTACAAACATTTAACTGTGAGCTGAGAAGGTTGTGATTAATTGGGACGTGTGAGTCTCATCGACGAGGGATTCATTTCCCAGCAGCTTTAACAGCATGAGTGGGTACATAGTGCTGTCATGTCTCCTGTTAAAACTCCAGACCATGTGGGTTTTCACCATGAAACCACGCTTGACTGTAGCTCGTCAGAGGAACAGGGCAGCAGCTTTCTGAAACCTTCAAACTGGTGACAACACCAGGCGTGTGAAGTGTTTGAGTTCATGTGCTCCACTCAGAATGAATCCTTTATGGTTTCTTACTCCACTCTTGCATGATGTAAAAAGTAAATTAGCATAATAGATGGGACCTTGTCTCCTGAGCTGGGGGTGATGGTGGGGGGGCTGGAGGCTCCTTCTCTTGGATTTCTAAATCCTGCGACTTCAAGGTTTTCACTGTGCAGCAGTTGGGGTGATGTTTTAAAATAAATACAACGCAAGACTTATTTTTATGTAATTATAAGAAACTTTTTTTGTAACTTTTTAGCAGCTTCTTTTGTTTTGTCCTGCATTCCTGGAAGGACCTGAGTTCAGACGCGTTCACCACCAGTCGACCTCTGGTGTAAAGACTGTGCTTGGCCTGGTTGCCAGCGCTGAGGCACGTTTGTGATCCACAAGTGAATCGGTACGCTCAGAAAAAGAGACCAGAATCTACTATTTTATGCCTGTATTTTTCTCTAAAAATGTGATTCATCAATACACACTGGATTCCTGTTGGACAATTATATGCCTTCCTCTCCCTAAATGAACATGGCCCTAGTTTCAAAAAATGACACTGGTTATGAGCTAATGATTGCTAAAGATCAAGGACCTATAAAGTGTGAAATCTATATCATTTTTGTACCATATAAAATCTAAAGTCAAGGTTATTAATAATTATGCCATTTTCAACGTGCTGGAGACCATCTGTTAACGCTGTGCACGTGTAGAACATTTTACAGACTTTAACAGGATAAATCCATGCTCATGTGGTCTTTTTGCAAACATTTTCCTCTCAGCCACACTATAACATTATCATTGTTCGTTAAAAGGAAATTAACTGGATAATCAGCAAAACTCACAATTGAATTTCCTTTCATTTAGATACATTCATTTTTTTTGTTTGTCTTGAAAAAAACAGAGACAACTTAAGAGACAACTAAGTAGAATTAAACTGGGATAAAGTTACCACAACATACCAATTTTATCTAGAAAGTGCTATAAAACAGCCACCAAAGTGATAAATAAGTAAACAAATAAAAATGTGAATAACTGAATTAAAAACAGTAACTGCAGCACTGCATTTTTGTATCATCTATAGCAGCCATTCCCAAACTTCAGAATACCAAGGCCCAATTTGAAATGTGAAAAAATTTCCGCAGCCCACCGAAACCTTTAATCACAACTGTGATCAACATTCAGGACAAGGAACCATGATCTGATATTAATGTAAGGGGTCAACAAATAAGATGACTCTTGTCACATTAAGTTAAGATGAAAGTAGAATAACACTTAACTGGTTTCTTTTATTACTTCTTAATGTTTTTTTAATCATGTCATGAATATTTTACAGTAATTAAAAACATATTTAAAACAGATCGAGGATTTAAAACACAGTTGTTTAATTTTAATGACCTCGCACGGCCCACCTGCAGTACCGCGACGGCCCACCAGGGGGCCGCGGCTCACACTTTGGGAATCACTGATCTATAGCACTAGTATAAATGAACTTGGTGACATTTACAAGACATAAAAGACACATCAATCAACTTTATTTATCAAACTTTATTTATAGCACACTTTTAGTACAATTAAAATGCAGCACAAAGTGCTGTCACTCCCACCCATTCACCCCCCCCCCACTCCTAATCCCCATCAATGATAAAAATGTGTAATCAAAGAAATAAAAAAAATGGCGAAGATAGATGAAAGATAAATAAATTACTTCATGAGCTGACGATCTTACTGTCAACACTTCTGATGATTAACAGCACAAAACGTACTGGACTTGACCATGTTGATCACGGGTCAAGCTGAGCTGCAGCCCTGCTGAGGGAAGGAGGTGATGCTTCCTGTGAAAGCTTGCATTGCTGTTTCCTTGGCTTAGTCACAACCCTACCTAGTTATTTTCTTTAAATTTTATTCAGACAGCGATCATATGACCTGGTGCCTGCTTGTGCAAATCTTTCCTCACCTTATGTATTTTGGATAATAAAACAATCTATGAGACTAGAGGGCAAAATTATGAATTGAGGACAGTTCTTTAGGCCTGGATGAGGCGTCAATAATTTAAGTCCTGATGATTAATCCAAAACGCCTACTGCAAAAGAACCCCAGGAGGTACTGTAACTTTAGCCCTCAAGAAAGATGGATGTGGAGTTTTGTCATGAGATTTAAAGGAAAATTTATGATCAGGCATGATATAAACCGTAAACCTGGTAGAGTGAGGTATAACAAGTATAGAATAAGTATGTTGACACCACACAGTTCCAGCTCACTTGTCCAGAGGAACAAGAAGCGACATATAAAGTGAAAGCACCTCTGAAATAGGACTTTTTGGTTTTTAATCCTGTTGTTGATACGGACTTTCAAGCTACTTTGCGAATGAGCTTACAGGGTTCACTGTGAGTTAAACACTCTCATACTGTCAGTTTTATGTATAGCTTACTGAAATACTTCCAAAACATTTGGAAGAGTTTTGGGATTACAGCCTTAAATGCTCTGAAATGTTTGTGCGTGTTTCTGGTTCAGGAATTAGAAAGTGCAGGACCGGCAGAGTGCAGCTGCTTTACCTTCCCTGATAAATACAGATAGCACTGAGGGCACCAGTGTATTGCTTCACACAGTGAAAAACACAACCTGAATCAATTTTACAATTAGCCAGTTCACTGTTTTAATTAAAAAACAACAGTCATCTTTGAGGAAATCAATTCCATCTAAAGAGGGAAAAAAATAAAATCCCCTGCTAGTTTCCCATCCCTTACTGCTGACATTCAAAGGCATGTGTGCAGTTGCTTCTGGGCCTTAACTTTGTATAAACACATCTCAGCATTAAACAGAAGATCTTGAATCAGTATGAGCAGTGTTTGTTTGGGCTGTTTTGATGATATGTCTGTGGACAGATTGAAGGAAACTGCTTTATTCATGCAGCAAAACAGATAAACAATCCTTCTTTTGCAACAGATTCTTTTAAATTTATGCTTAACCCTACTTTACTAAAAATATTTGTTCAAGATATTGAATCTTGTGGAAAATATCAGTAACATTTCTATAACTATGTGTTTTAGTTGCACTTCCTTATGTACATTTAATACTTGGGATTGTTTAAACGTTCGTCTGCATCAGCATTTACAAAAAAATAGTATGGAGTGAATCACTCACACATTTCATTGCAGGGTGTTAGATTTTAAATATCTATTACAGGAACAAGGTGGTTGTTTTCAAACCTGCATATAAACTGCACATACAATGAAATATGCCTCTTGGTATGATGGTTGTTGTCAGTATGTTACAAACCAGTGTAAAAGCAATTATGTGTACAACTGGAAACTAGTCACATGACTGTCTTTCACTGGATTATAGTCCACTGCATTATGGGATACATTATGGGAGCTAGCCTGATCAGTACCACACAGTATCTTTCCAGAAGCAGCACATCCTCAGGTATTTCAGTTGTCCGTATACTGCATATTGAGTACTACGTTTAGGTGTACCAGTAATGTGGTATATACAGGGCAAATTCCAAAAAAGTTGGCGCGCTGCGTAAAATGGAAATAAAACAGAATGCAACCTGTATTTTATTAGGCTTATAGCACAACGAACAACGAACAAAGTGAGACATTTTACCATTTCATGGAAAATATCAGCTCATTTTGACTTTGATAGCAGCAACACATCTCAAAAAAGCTGGAATGGGCAACTGGAAAAGTAATCAGCACAAATAGAGGAGCATTTTAGACATCCAGAGCCTCTTGGATGTAAAGATGGACAGTAGTTCACCAACTAAAACTTTTGGAACAACCTCAGAAAAATGTTCAAAATCCTGCATCTCTGATGGTATGGAGTTGCATGAGTGTCTATGGTGTGGGCATCTGGCACATCTGGAGAGAACATGAAATAACTGGTGAGACTGAGGTCCTTGGGTTCTTTGAAAAATAAAATTAAAGTAAATTTCTGTCAGTTTCTAGACTGACTAACCTCTTGAATTAAGAAAAAACACTCATACATAACCTTGCTTTAGTCATAATCCTGGTGGTCATAATACTGTTAATAAATAATAATGAATCAAAATGCTCTAATAGAATAAACTAAATAAATACATGAAAGAATATATAAAGCTCATAAAAAAATGATAACTGTTGTTGAAACTACAGCTGTTTTTTAGACTTTTTTTCTCATATTGAAACAAAGCAGCTTTTTAAACGTTTTTATTATTTGACAATAATCACGTCATGATCGAGTGTGCTTCCAAATGATGAATACAGCTCCCTCCATCTCTCTTCCACGCCACGGTGACGGTTAATGGGAGCTTCATGTTGAACTTGTTGCTTTACGATACGGTTTTAGAAGGTTTTAGCTACATAAAAGCTACCATGCTGGTTAAAAACTACCACGACGATGAAGCTGGTGGCCTGAAAAAAGTGCGTAAACTGAAAGAGATCGTCAAGCTTCAGTCTGGTTCAGGTTTTTTTCTGGTTTGTAAAACAATGCGTCACTTTTTGTTGTACAATCATTGAGAGGTGCAGCGTCAATGTCCAAAAAAAAAGGACACCTTTGTAAATTTATCTGTGAAAATAAATGACATTAATGCAGCAAATCTCAGAAATATAATACATATAAATTTGACCTTTTCAGACAGTCTGGCGTGTGTGCTGTACTCTGTAATGTCTTTGATTCTCACTGTTATTGATCAGCCAGCTTTAATTTCCAGTCACAGCGGTTTTTATCCCCTTTGCTTGAGCGAATGCATGCTACATTTACTCCATCCCTGTTTTGCTCACAGAAACACAGACTCCAACCATGCACACGCATTGTCAGATGACAGCCCTGCTAAATTCTTCCTGCCTTCTGCTCTCGTGGGCCCAGTCGTCCATTTTGATGGGGATCTAATCTGCAGCTCACCTTGATGTGTGGTTTAGTGAGGAGGGAAAAGCTTGAAACTTCAAACACCGGCGGTCTCTGACCCAGTGATAAACCCTGTCTGATGAAAGACTGGAGCGTCAGAGAAGGAGGAGGTGATGAGCTTAACTTGGAGGGATTTAGCAGCCCTGTCTCTCACTTCCTGCTTTTTGTAAAACACTGTGTAGACTTCAGCTCTGATTTTTATTCAGAGTTAAAGGAAAGCACCAACACTCGTCCTTGGTCTGTGGGAAATGTGAACAGGGATATTAGCAGGGCTGGAATTGATTGCTCCTAAACCTCCTCAAAGCATCCACTTTTTAAATCAGAATGAACAAAAGAATAGGAGCATTCTGCTGTACAGTTAGAAAGACGTGACAGTCTGCTGTCCCAGCGACATGTAAAATGTTTACTACCACCATCTACTGTTCACTTGGAGGAGCTGACTTTTAACCTCTCACTCTAAATATACAGGACATTTGGCTCTGTAAGAAATGATGAAAAATAAGAAAAATGCTCTGGTTTGGAGCAACAGAAACGGGAAATTCATTCAAAATTCCATCACTGTGAAAAGTAACTAACATCAGCAGTTTCTCCGTCTGCTTAAAATAAATTCACACAAACAAAACTGCCTCTGAATAATTATCCACTGGGTATTAATAAAGTATCACTGAGCTGAACTGGGGTTCCAGTATGATTCCTACCAGAGCTTTGGGCTGTTTTCCTGGAGTACCAGTGACTGAGCCTCTTTATTTTATTTTATTTTTGAATTAAAACTTTTCAGGATCATCCATATCATATCAGCTATCATATCAATACAGCAGAACTTGTGATCAAAGTGTTAATTTCATGGAACCATTGCGGCCGCAGATCTTGCAAGACGATTCATTCATTTTTTTTACCACCTCAGTAATAAAAGCCCCCTACAACCTGTTAGATCCACCAGGTGCGGTTCAGCCTCTGTCTAGCAGAGTCTGTCACTGAGACCAACTCTCCATCCCACGGGTCCGAAGTTGCGGTCTAGGGGGATTTACCTCGCTAGAATTCCTCAACTTATTTCAGCAGGCGACGAGGAGATTCGCCTAGCACTAACTGCATAGTTTCTTCCAAATGCCTACCCTGCTTACTCCAATTACTGATCTAATAGGAATAGCCTGGTGGCTCCAAGTCCAGCTATTGGTCACATTTGTTAACTTATGATCTTATGATGTGGGCTCTTGTTACCGACTAGGTGCCGTTTTAGTGCCACTGAAACAAAAATTTGTAACGATTTGTAAAACAAGGATTTGTAACAATTTTAGACCAGAGCAACCAATAAGAACCGTAAGTTGTTATTTTTTGTCGTTAAGGCCGAGGTATACCCATTCTTTACAATTGTGGGGACAGTTTCAATATCAACCACAACGTCTTGTGTTAATTTTATATATTTATTAAGCTGGTTAGCAGGGTTAAGTGACAGCATTCATTGATTAAACCTTGATTAAATATTGATTGAAAATTGAAAGACAATCTTTAATTCTTTTCTAAAAATCAAGCTGTGGCTTACAAATCGATTCATCTGCGTTGATCCAAGAATGGTTGGGGTGCAAGCGAATGGCCAATTCACTATCCTCCGAGACTACTGAGGCTAGGTAGAGAGAGCACGAACTCTGATATCCGGCCCCTCCTCCTTGCTATCTGTGAGCTAGGGTATATTCCTCAAGAGTTGGAAAATATGGTTAAATCCGTTCTTGCGTCTTCTCTGCTCTAGAGACCACCCCATCATTCCACCTCTTTTATCAGTGAATTCTCAGAATTATTATCAATCATACACTCCATCCTTTAACAGAATTATAATAACTGGTGATTTTAATTTGCATGTTGATAATATTTCTATCCATCCATCCATTAACTTTCGCTTGGTCCAGAGTCGGGTCACAGGAGCAGCAGCTTCAGCAGAGAGGCCCACCTCAACCTCGAGGCGTTCCCAGGCCAGCCGAGAGATATAATTTCTCCAGCGTGTCTTGGGTCTGCCTTGTGGTCTCCTCCCAGTTAGACATGCCCAAAACATCTCTCCAGGGAGGCATTCAGGGGGCATCCTAATCAGATGGCCTAACCACCTCAACTGGCTCCTCTTCGATGTGGAAGGAGCAGCGGCTCTAATCTGAGTCTCTCCTGAATGACTGAACTCCTCACCTTATCTCGAAGGGAGAGTCCAGCCACCATACAGAGAAAACTCATTTCCGCCACTTATATCTGTGATTTCATTCTTTCGGTCACTACCCACAGTTCATGACCTTAGGTGAGGGTTGGAACAAAGATCAACCGATAAACAGAGAGCCTTGCCTTTGGCTCAGCTCTCTCTTCACCACAACGGACCGGGACAGAGTCACCACCACAGCAGACGCTGCACCAATCCGTCTGTCGATCTCCCGCTCCTTTCTCCCATCACTCGTGAAGAAGACCCCGAGATACTCCTCCAGTTGAGGCAGAACCTCTTTCCCGACCTGGAGAAGAGGTTCTACCCTTTTCTGACTGAGAACCATGGTCTCAGATTTGGAGGTGCTGATTCTCATCCCTGCCGCTTCACACTCGGCTGCGAACCGCTCCAGCAAGAGCTGCAGATCCCCACCTGATGGCGCCAACAGGACCACGTCATCTGCAAAAAGCAGAGACAAGATCCCGACACCACCGAACCCGAACCCCTCCACTCTTTGGCTTCACCTAGAAATTCTGTCCATTAACGTTATGAACAGAATCGGTGACAAACAGCAGCCCTGCTGGAGTACAACTCTCACTGAAAACGAATCCGATTTACAACCGGCAATGCGGACCAAATTCCCACTCCATTTGTACAGGGACTGGACAGACCGTAACAACAGGCCCAGCGCCCCATACTCCTGGAGTACCCCCCACAGGACCCCCCGAGGAACACGGTCAAATGCTTTCTCCAAGTCCACAAAACACATGTGGACTGGTTGGGCAAATTCCCATGTTCCCTCCAGGACCCTAGTGAGGGTATAGAGCTGGTCCAGTGTTCTATGACCAGGACGGAATCCACATTGTTCCTTCTGAATCTGGGATTCTCTTCTCCAGCACCCCTGCATAGACCTTACCAGGGAGGCTGAGGAGTGTGATTCCCCTGTAATTTGAACACACCCTCCGGTCCCCCTTTCTTAAAAAGGGGAACCACCACCCCGGTCTGCAAATCCAGAGGTACTGCCCCTGATTTTCATGCAATTTTGCCGAGATGTATCAACTAAGACTGTCCTACAACATCCAGAGCCTTCAGGAAATCAGGGGGGATCTCGTCCACCCCCGGAGCCCGGCCACTGTGCAGCTTCTTGACTACCTCAGCGACCTCATCTCCGGTAATGGACGAGTCCACCTCTAAGTCTACAGGCTCAGCGTCCTCCACGGAAGACATATTGGTGGGTTTGAGAAGGTCTTCGAAGTATTCCCACCCACCCCCACTATACACAGTGGTGGTAAAGCACTGCTTTCCCCGCCTGAGCCGTCTAACGGTTTGCCAGAATCTCTGTGAAGCCGATCGAGTCTTTTTCCATGGCCTCACTGAACTCCTCCCATACCCAAGTTTTTGCCTCAGAGACCACCAAAGCTGCTGCCTGCTTGGCCCGCCGATACCTGTCTGCTGATTCTAGAGTCCCACAGACTAACCAAGCCCGGTAGGACTCCTTCTGTCTGACGGCCTCTCTCACCCGAGGTGTCCACCACCGAGTTTGAGGATTGCCACCATGGCAGGCACCGACGACCTTTCGGCCACAGCTCCAGTCAGCCGCTTCAGCAATGGAGGCGCAGAACATGACCCATTCAGACTCAATGTCCCCCGCCTCCCCTGGGATGTGATTGAAGCTCTGTCGGAGGTGTCCCGCCATCTAACCCAACTCACCACCAGGTAGTGAGTTAACAGCTCTGAGGAGTGTACTACGAAGCAAGTTCGACACAGCCAGGCTTTCTTTGGGTGAGCTGGCTTAACAATCCTGAAAATCAGAGATAACTGGTACCACGACGGTGGTTATCAACTATCTTTGTTAACCGCGGCTTTCTGCTTTCTTCTTTGTGCGCGTTCACATAAAAGGGGGCGTTTGACGCGTCATTTGACGCGTATTCCGGATCAAATGGATAGATGGCGGTCCGTATATTTCAGTCAGGAGGAGCAGGTTTTAATAATGCAGGGCTATGAGGATTTCAAAGAAATCTTTACGGCCAAAAGCAATACTGTAGGTGTGAGGAGTGCTGGCAAAAAATTGCAGATCGTGTAAATTCGTAAATTATATTTATTTCACCAGTATATTTATTTCACAACCTTAATTAATCTCCCTCCCTCTTTTAGAGCGCTTAAACTTTAAACTTAATGCAGCAGATTTAAACATTATGTAGGTCTGACTGTCCCATTATGAATGATAAATGAAAATCACTTTAGTTTTTTGCTAAATCTATGTGAAATTAATTTAAGATTTAATATGATCTGTTATACACACTCACCGGCCACTTTAATAGGTACCCTATCACCCTGGGGAATCTTATGAATGAATTATATTATAACATTTCACATTAAATTCCACGTCACACTGATTATCAATATAATGGACTATTAATTTATGTTACCTGATTTTGTAAAACGCTTCTTTTATTTGAAGCGTGGGCAGATGGCCAGGGAATACTACAAACATATTCAGCAGTTCAGTAAGAACAAGTACAACCTTTATTCCAGTATTCTGGCTCATATTTTCTGCATCACCAACTGAATGCATGTAGGTTCCCGCGGCAAAGAAACACAAAGAAACACACACCGTTTGCGCTACTGTGAGCGCACGGCTGCATTTGGTGGCGCTGCCAATATATGGCTCTAGCAGATTACAAATGTAACGGATTCCCTCAGCTGGAAATCTATAGCGTTCATAGAGAATATGGTCATGGAAGCCAGCGGATCAGTCCGGTCTCTGAATACTCTCTTCCTATCCTCACACAATCCTGGCGCTCAGGTCAACAGGATTGGGTGAAAGTGAAAGGGCGGTGCTTTTTATAGCCGATTTGAGCCTAAACTCTGCACATAACCTGCTCCGGACCAGGTTAAGTTTGCAGAGTAAGTTACCATGGTGATCTAGCCAGGTTAAAAGAGAGCCACCTTCGTGGTACCGGAAATCCTGGTTTTAGACTCAACATACCTCGCTAACCCTCTAATCTCGCTTCGTAGTACACCCCTCAGCTCCTCTCTTTACCCGAGTGTCCAAAACATATGGCAGAAGATCCGATGATACGACAATGAAGTCAATCATCAATTTACATCCAAGAGTGTTCTGATGCCACGTGCATTTATTGACACTCTTATGCTTGAACATGGTGTTTGTCTTGGACAAACTGTGATGAGCACAGAAGTCCAATAACAAAAAACACCACTTGGGTTCAGATCAGAGAGACCACCCAATCACACCCCTCCAGGTATCACTGTCATTGCCAACGTGAGCATTGAAGTCCCCCAGCAGGATAAAGGAGTCCCCATTAGGGGCTTTTTCCTGCACCCCACCGAGGACTCCAAGAAGGCTGGGTTCTCTGAACTGTCATTTGGCGCAAAAGCGCAAATGACAGTCAAAGCTCCCATTCCCCGACCCGAAGGCGCAGGGAAGTTACCTTCTCATCCAGTGGAAAAACCCCAATGTACTGGCTCCAAGCTGGGGAGCTATAAGCAAGCCCACTCCTGCCTGTCGTCTCTCACCCTGGGCAATTCCAGAGTAGAATTAAGTCCAGCCTCTCTCGAGAAGATTGGTTCCAGAGCCCAGGCTATGCGTTGAGGTGAGCTCGACTATATCTAGTCGGTACCTCTCAACCTCACGCACAAGCTCAGGGTCCTTCCCCACCAGAGAGGTGATGTTGTGTATTACAGTTTAATATTTTAAACCTTTTAACTTGCATGATTTCAAACAGCAGGTCATGCAGCCGACTCACAACAGAGGACAGACCCTTGACCTAGTCATAACTTATGGTGTGTCCACGGGTGTGTCCTCTGTTGTTGAGCTGGTTGTGTCTGAGCTCTACTGTTCTACTGTGTGTATTTTAACACCAGTTTTAGCCACCAGGAGGCCCCGGTGAGAACAGTGAGGAAACACTACCAAACTTCTGAAGAGGCTGCAAATTTTATTGAGATTTTACAGAGCACTCCTGCTGAAATTTTACCTGCACCATGTGATTTTATTGTCAACAATTTTAATACTAAACCAAGGACAGCGCTGGACTCAGTGGCTCTACTTTTAATTAAAACAATAAAAACAAAACCCACACCTCCGTGGATAAATAAGAATAAAAAAGAATTGAAAAGAAAAACCAGGAGTGCTGAAAGAAGGTTCAGTTCACTATAAAATATTATGCAACCAGCTCAAAACCTACAATAATGCAGTCAAACAGACAATAATTCCCACTTTTCAAAATTTATCAAAGACAATAAAAACAACCCCAAATTCCTTTTCTCCACCATCAATCTTTTAACTAACACCAATTATAATAAATCCTGCATGACGCCAACAGACACCCTCTGTGAGAACTTTGCAGACCACTTCAGAAGTGAAATCGATAATATCACATCCAGTCTTTTACCTCAACAGAATGATACTTTTAACACACCTGAATCATTGCTTTTACCTCAGGAAACACTGGAGAGTTTTTCCCTGGTTGACGCAAGGACACTTGGTCTAGTTTTCTCCTAAGTAAACCCAACAACCTGCCTTTTAGATCCAATCCCCACATCACTTTTAAAAACATTTCATGGATTCTTTAAGGAACAGATTTTAAATATTAAAATAAAATTAATTAATTAATTAAAATAAATGTCTTTCTTCAGACAGGTGTCTTCCCCACTGCCTTCAAAACAGCAGTGAAGCCCCTTCTGAAGAAGAGTAATCTAGACCACAACATTTTAATAATTACCGACTGTGGTGTTCCAACACACAGGAATATGATTTTGTAGGCTCTTATTTTTGGTACTGGTAAATAATTAGTTCTCATTGGCTGTTAGCCGAGGTACAAAAGGTACTGCGCCGTCAGGCACACTCTCTCTTACTTACACCTGCCGAGTAGAGCAAATGTACAGTGGTGATCTACTGAATTAAAAAATCAGTTTGTGTTTTATACATCTCTGCATTCGTGTTCTTCCAGTTGTCTACTTAAACTATTTACTAGTGTGCAGCAATACACCACAGTTTGGCGACGAGGATGGGATGTTTAAGTTGGAAGACACTTTAGCATGTCCAGCAGCGACAGCGAGGCAGAGGAAAAAGCACCAGTAGAGCCACGGAGACCTTCGTCGAGTGAAAGGACTGTCGAAACGAAAATGGCATTCGGAAGATCCAATCCAGAAGATTTCCCCTTCGAGGAAAGTGAGGAAAGTTTTGATAGTTATCGTCAGAGGCTGGAGCAGTACTTTGCAGCAAATGAACTAGACACGACGCAAGAAAAGACCAAGGCTGTTTTTCTTACGGTAGTCGGGAAAAGGGCGCATAGCTTGCTAATGGATTTGTGCGCTCCAGTAAAGCCATCTGAGAAAACTCATCAGGAGTTGGTGGGACTGTTGGAGAAACACTATGTTCCCGAAACCAATTTCATCGCAGAAAGATGCAAATTCCACGTTAGAAACCAAAAGGAAAACGAAACAATAAGCGAGTACGTTGCTAGCCTAAGAAAGTTAGCTTCCACGTGCAAGTTTGGAGCATTCTTAGAGGAAGCATTGCGTGATAGATTCGTGTGTGGTGTAAAAAGCACTGAATTGAGAGACCGCTTACTAAGCACAGCTCACAACAAAGATAAAGAATTAACTTTGGCGATTGCAGTCGAAACGGCACTCGCATTTGAAGTCACAAAGGACAGTTCACAGCAGTTTTCACAGAAAACCTACAAGGCAAATGTTGTCGATAAGAAGGCAAAGACAATGCATAAAGAGGCTCCTGGAAAGCCTGCAGCTAGCGGGAAGCAGTGCTATCGTTGCGGTGGACAAGGGCACCGACCAGATCAATGCAAATTTAAGGATTTGGAGTGCCATGAGTGCAACAAAAAGGGGCACATCGCGAAGGCATGCCGCTCACGCAAGCCAGGAGGAAAAGGGACCGCACGTTCAGCAATTAAGGGACAGTGCAACGCTCTCGGGCACGGGACGTTCCGAGCCCCGCGTTTGGAGAACCAGGCACAGTGCAACGCTCTCAAGCGCGAGGTATGCCACGGTGTCTGCGCTCACAAGCAGCAGGTGAGCCCGGTTTGCAACGCTCCCCAGCGCGAGAGAGACCCGGTTTGCAACGCTCCCCAGCGCGAGAGAGACCGTGTTTCCAACGCTCCCCAGCAGCGCAGCAGTGACCATCATCTACAGACAGGTGGTTGCTCTGCCAAGCCGCAGTTCTGCGATGACGCAGTGGATCACTGTGTGCCACCCAGGTGTTTTGTGGAGGAGCCAAGCATCGACTTTGATCCGGCTTTTGATGGTGGGGGTGTTAATCTGTTTGCAATGGACACAAGTACAGGTGACATTGTAAAACCATATAATGTGTATGTGAGTATTAATGGTGCCAGAGTGAAAATGGAGGTTGACACAGGCGCAGCCGTGTCAGTAATATCTAAAAATCTGTATCAACGCAGGTTCAAGTCAGTGAAGCTGAGCCCAGCCAATTGTGTTCTTAAAACGTACAGTCAAGAATCACTGAAATTGATGGGAAAATTCACAGCTAAGGTTAAATGTAAGGATGTCACTAAAAAGCTAGAATTGCTTGTGGTGAAAGGAAAAGGTCCAGCCTTAATGGGGCGAGACTGGATTAGCCAGCTAGACTGGTCAAAAGTCAACCGAGTAGCTCCTGAAACAGTGGACAGTGTGTGTGCCAGATATACAGCTGTATTCAAACCTGGATTAGGCAAGCTGAAGGGCATTGAAGCCAAGTTACAAGTAACTGAGAAAGCTGTGCCTAAATTCTGTAAGCCAAGAAATGTGCCTTATGCACTTAGAGAAGCTGTGGAGAAAGAATTGGCAAAATTAGAAGCTGAAGGGATAATTTCACCTACCAACTACAGTGATTGGGCAGCTCCCATAGTCTGTGTACCAAAAAAGGATAACAGTGTACGTATATGTGGAGACTACAAGGTAACAATTAATCCTTGGTTGAATGTGGAACAGTACCCACTACCCAGAACTCAAGATTTATTTGCTAAATTAGCTGGAGGTCAGCAATTTACAAAACTTGACTTATCGCAAGCTTATCAGCAAGTGCAGTTAGAGGAAAACTCAAGATGCTACCTCACTGTCAATACGCACAAGGGGTTGTACCATTACAACAGGTTGCCGGTGTTGCCAGCGCACCTGCGATTTTCCAGAAAATCATGGATCAAGTACTTCAGGGCATGGATGGTGTTATCTGTTATTTAGATGACATACTGGTTACTGGAAAGGATACAGACAGTCACCTAGCTAACTTGGAAGAGGTTCTTAGGAGACTAGAATCTTACAATCTCAGAGTAAAACAAGATAAGTGTGAATTGATGAAGAGCAGCGTGTCATACCTAGGACATGTCATTGATGCAATGGGCATTCACCCAATGAAAGAAAAGACAGATGCAATCCAGAAAGCTGCAGTTCCGAAAAATGTGACTAAGCTCAGGTCGTTTTTAGCACTGCTGAACTACTATGGGAAGTTCATCCCTAATCTGTCTACCTTGATTCAGCCCATGACAGCACTACTGCACAAAGATGTTGAATGGCAGTGGTCAGAGAAATGCCAAAGAGCGTTTGATAATGCAAAGCAATCTCTTCAATCAGACAAGTTGCTAGTACATTATGACCCTGAGTTACCACTTGTTTTAGGATGCGATGCTTCTCCATATAGAGTTGGTGCTGTAATCAGTCACCAAATGAAAGATGGAAGCGAGAGACCGATCGCCTTCGCGTCAAGAATGCTGACAAAAACTTAATAGAAATATTCACAGATAGAGAAGGAGGCTCTGGGTTTGGTTTTTGGCGTTATGAAGTTCCATGAATACCTTTATGGCAGGAAATTTCTGTTATTAACGGATCATAAGCCATTGTTAAAAATCTTAGGACCAAAAACTGGAGTTCCTACTCTAGTCGCAGCAAGGATGCAAAGGTGGGCTCTAATCTTAGCCGCATACACCTATGAAATCCAATACAAGAGGTCAGAGCAGCACAGCAATGCTGATGCGTTGTCGAGGTTACCTCTGAAGCCTAGTACAAATGTTGCGTCTAATCCAGTGTACAGAGTTGCATATCTTGAAGATTTGCCCGTCACAGCTAGAGAGATAGCTAAAGAAACTGATAAAGACCCTGTGCTGAAGATAGTTAAGCAACTGGTGTTAACAGGATGGCCTAAGCATGTACAGGAGGAAACACTGAAGCCCTATTTTCAGAGAAAATACGAGCTTACTGTTGAGGATGATTGTCTATTGTGGGGTTTACGTGTGGTAGTTCCAGAAAAACTGAAGGACAGACTACTGTCTGAACTTCATGAGCATCACTGGGGGATAGTTAAAATGAAATCCCTTGCCAGTAGTCTCTTCTGGTGGCCTACATTAGATGAGTGTATTGAACAAGTAGTGAGTCAATGCAGTATTTGTCAGCAGCAACGTAGCATGCCTGCAACTACACGTGTACATACGTGGAAATGGTCTTCTTCTCCTTGGGAGAGAATACACCTTGACTTTGCTGAGGACCACAAGCAGATGTTTTTAGTAGTGATGGATGCTTATGCTAGATGGCCTGAGATAATTCCCATGCACATGACTACATCAGCAACAACAATTGAAGCACTCAGATCCTTGTTTTCTGCTTATGGGTTGCCAAAGGAGGTGGTTACAGACAACGGACCTCAGTTTGTGTCTCAAGTATTTGAGTCTTTTCTTGTTTAGAATGGTGTGAAACACATTACTTCACCTGCATATCACCCTGCAAGTAATGGTTTAGCTGAGAGACTAGTACATAATCTTAAGAAATCACTTGCAAAGAACAGAGCAATAGGTGGTATGACATTGGAACATTGTGTAGCTAATTTTGTGTTTGGGTACAGAAACACGCCCCACACAACCACAGGCAAGACGCCATCTGAGCTGTTTCTAAGGAGACAGGTGCGAACCAGGTTATCTCTAATTAAACCTGAGTTTTCCCGAAGAATGCAAACTGAGACAGAACCAAGATTTCCTCGTGTTAGGTTTTTTACTGTTGGACAGCAGGTTCTGGTAAAGAATTACAGGGGAGGGGAGAAATGGTTGAATGGTGTCATACGTGAAGTGTTGGGTCCTGTGACTTACAATGTTGAAGTAAATGGAAAATGTGTGAAAAGACATCTTAACCAAATGTTGAGTACTAAGGCAAACCCTGCTCAGTTGACACAAGATGATTCTTGTGCAGTTTTGGACTTTGAAGACTGGGATTCAGAGGCTGACACGGATCGGCCTGTGCCAGTGGCTGTGGAGGAGCAACCCACAGTGCGGTCACCAGTGCCAGTGGTGGAACACCGTACACGTCCTGTGAGAAACCGGCATCCTCCGGATAGGCTGAACTTATAACTAATGACTTGAGTTCGAAAAAGAAAAAAAAAAAAAAAGAATGTGAAAAAAAAAAAAGAGGAAAATCTGATGTACTGCATATGTGATGTATGATTTCATGTAGGTTATGAGTTCAAGAACAAAGGTACCTTGTTAAGGATATAAAAGAAATGAGGTATTGAAAAGAAAGAGGTTATGATTTACAGGGGAGGAGCTGTGGTGTTCCAACACACAGGAATATGATTTTGTAGACTCTTATTTTTGGTACTGGTAAATAATTAGTTCTCATTGGCTGTTAGCCGAGGTACAAAAGGTACTGCGCCGTCAGGCACACCCTCTCTTACTTACACCTGCCGAGTTGAGCAAATGTACAGTGGTGATCTACTGAATAAAAAAATCAGTTCGTGTTTATACATCTCTGCATTCGTGTTCTTCCAGTTGTCTACTTAAACTATTTACTAGTGTGCAGCAATACACCACAAATTACCGACCTGTATCCAACTTACCGTTTTTAAGTACAATCTTAGAAAAAGTGGTTTCTAACCAAGTAAACTATTTCTTAATTAAAAACAATATTCCGGAGAAATTTCAATCTGGTTTTAGGATGAACAGTACCAGCCTCTCTGGTACTGTTCTTAACTGGTTCAGCTCTTATCTCACAAAATGATGTTTCTTTGTAAGTATGGATACATGCTTCTCCAGAATGCATAAAACTAAGTGCGGGGTTCCCCAAGGGTCAATCTTAGGTCCAATTCTTTTAATCTGTATATGCTTCCCCTTGTGGACGTCATCAGGAGACACGGCATCAGTTTACACAGTTATGCAGATGATACACAGCTGTACATCGCCGTGTCTCCTGATGACACAGAGCCAATTGATGCTCTTTTTAACTGTATTTTAGATATCAAGACATGGATGGCAGAGAATTTCCTACAGCTCAACCAGGACAAAACTGAGGTCTTAGTTATTGGTCCTGAAGGCAAGAGAGAGAAACTTTTACTAAAACTACAAGATTTTAAACCTGTACAATGTGTAAAGAACCTGGGCGTCATTTTTGACTCTGAGCTTAATTTTATTCCTCACATAAAAAATATAACAAAGATAGGTTTTTATCATCTGAAGAATATAGCCAGAGTCCTCCTGTTTCTCTCTAAGGGTAACACAGCGGTGCTGATGCTTTTATCTCCTGTCGTTTGACTACTGTAATGCTCTGCTCTCTGGTCTTCCCAAAAATACCATTTCTAGTCTGCAACTACAGTAATCCCCCACACTTCGTGGTTAATGGGGGCTGTGACCCCCCCGCGTATGTTGAAAACCGCAATGTGGATGTACGTGTACATGTATATGTACATACAG
Source organism: Hirundichthys speculiger (assembly GCA_018398805.1). Classification (NCBI taxonomy): domain Eukaryota; kingdom Metazoa; phylum Chordata; class Actinopteri; order Beloniformes; family Exocoetidae; genus Hirundichthys; species Hirundichthys speculiger. The sequence goes on from JAGFBZ010000430.1 coordinate 2,434,370, forward strand.
TATACATGTACGCGCGAACGCAAAATCTACGGAAGGTACACTCACTTTGATGATCTCTCCTCTGTGCGTAGCTTACTAGTCAGCCAATCAGCATACAGACAACTGACATCACAGTAATGCCCGTTATAGCAGCCAATCACAGGTCTCAATATTCGTTCATGGGGCCTCCCCTGTCGGCTCTTGTTGCTACCCGAGACTTGTTCTTGATGTGATGGGTTTCACTTCAGCCTTGTGCGCTTAGTTTAAATATGTTTCCTTTTTTTTTTCAAATATTTTTTTCTATGAATATTTTTGAAACTTCTGCGATGTACTGAGGCCACGATTGCTGAGACTGTAAAGTGTGGGGGCTTACTGTACTCCAAAACTCAGCAGCTCATGTGCTGATGAAGACCAGGGGGCGGGAACACATTACACCAGTTCAGGTGCGTTTCAGGATTGATTTTAAGGTTATTTTATTGGTTTTTACATGTCTTAAATGTCTTGGGCCATCTTATTTATCTGACCTGCTTTTATTATATCAACCTTCGTGGACCCTGAGGTCCTCTGGTACTGGCCTTCAATCATCCCAAGAGTTAGAACAAAAACCCACGGTGAGGCTGCATTCAGCCATTTTGGCCCTCATCTGTGGACCAGCCTGGAGGAGAACATCAGGACCCCAGAGACTGTTGAGATTTTTAAAAGGTAGCTCAAGACTCTGATTTTTTAAAACTCTTTTATCTCTTTTAATTTACTGTTCTTAATCTGTAATGATTTTAATGATTTAATTTATTTTCGAGTCTTTGTGCATTTTATTACCATTAAATCTTTAAATTCTATTTTTAAACCCATAGTTTTAACATCTCCAAGTTTCTACATTTTTATACATTTTATCATTATTGTATCTACTGTTTGTTTTTATTCATTTTCACTGTCTTAATTTTTTTAGTTTTTAGCTCCAGTGTTTCCTCATGGGGGCCCTCCACACTGGGAGGTGTGTCTGGTCTGCCCGCGGGGGCGTGGTCTTGGAGATCCCTTGGGCCTGGAGGACTGGGGGCTCTGCACAATGTGCAGGGTCTACCCTGGTCTATCTGGGCTGATGCGGTCTCTGGGACGGTTCTCCCTGTAGCGCCTCTCGGTGTGGAAGGTGGTTCCTGCTCACCTGGATCCTCAATGACCTGCCATGTTACTAAACTTTTTACTTTGTGCTGTGAGGGTGCGTGTGTGTGCTTTGTGTGTGTGCATGGAGTTATATGTGTGGGGGGTGAGAGGGATGGGTTTTTATTGTTTGTTTTGTTCCTGTTTTATGTCTTATTTCATTTTCTGAAGCACTCTGTGTTGCATTTTATATGTATGAAAAGTGCTATATAAATAAAGTTTTGATTGAGAAGTGCTTGATAGTGGGCTGTTACATATTATCTGAGCTGGTGAACAGGAGGCCTTAACCTTTCTCTGACTGGACTCTCCTGCCAGACAGCAGGTTGAGGTACGTCTGCCAAACACTTGCTCAGGATAAAAGAAAAGGCTGAGAGCAGCTAACTGACATCTGAATGTTTTTAAATATTCTGGGACATAAAATGAATATAATTAAGCAATCCGGTGGGTGATTTCATCCATTAAAATTCAATTCTTAACAAAAACATCTGTACAAATTCTTCTTGATTTGGACCCGTTGGCCCATTTGGACCCCAAGGAGGGATGGAAACGAGGAAGCTTCACCATATTCATTTCAGTGAGTCCCTGCTGCTCGGAGGATCACGTCCCCTGGGAGCCCTTTAACTGCGGCCTCATCAGAGGCCCTCAGAGATCTGTCACTCACCTTGACATCAGCCTCTGATTGGATCAAAGATTGATTAGACTCCATTCATAAGGCGGCATCATTGGAAGAAAGAGAAGCATGCACCGCTGGTCAATGGAGCCTTGTAATCAACACCAGTGCAGCAGTAACATGACGCCCCGTTGGTAGGAAAGAAAAAAAAAGAAGAGAAATCACTCTGCTGCTTGGAGCACAGAGTGTAGTAATCTCAGTCGAAATCAAAAGCCGCCACGCACATACAAAGTTAATTGCAAGGCACGGATTTGGCGTGTAAAAGCTTTCTGTGACCTCCAGTCATCATTTTATCGCAGGCAGATGCAGTGAAAAGCATTTTATAACAATAATCCTCATTAATCTTGAGACACTTCATGTTTCAATCACAAGCTCAATGCTCATTTGGTCAACAACTCAGCAGTATACAAAGACTACTTTGTCCCTTTTACCATGAGAGCAAAATTCTAAATTTTCATGTCATCCAAGGCTATGTCGGTTTTTATCATTTCATTCTCTGAAAAAGATTCAGCCGAAGGATATTTTAATGATAAAATCCCTGCAGCCATCTGTTGGTAATGAAATGGCCAGCGCTGGCAGAAGATCTGGATGACCTCTCACTATCCACGGGCAGCATATGCTGTGCTGGGGAGTCGAAGACACAACCTCATAATCATCAAAACCTCATCTGTTACATTCATAAATCCCACGCCGGTCTGGATTCTTGAGGATTTGCAAAACAGAGCACACCATATGCTCCCATTCTGCGCACGCACAGCCCTGCACACAAAGACAGGAAAGTTAATTAAAACTGAAGCTTTCTGGTTTGATTTTTTTTTTTTTTTTTTTAGCACCTGAAAATATCACAGGAAAACAACCAGTGCACTCCTTCTCATCTCTGCTGGTTCCTGTGTGGAGATGGAGATGAAGTCACCAGCTCTCCCTCTGCACTTTGAGACGAACAGACTCGGTGTTACGCTCCGTGTCGCTCACACAACCGTGACTCTGCTGCCCTTCAAAAGCCTGCAAGCCTTAAAGTAATGCTAGATGCGGGCTTTAAAGTGCTAATGGGCTGATTACCAGTGATGTGGTGAAATACATGTGTGCGTGTCAGTCGGCCCGTTTGACTCAACGTGGAAGCATCCTTGGTGAGCGCGAGACGAGAGGAGGCCGGCTTAGAAGCTGTTGCGCCAAGCGGAGGCAGTTTCAAGGATTACTGTCGGGGTGGAAAAGAGGCAATTAATCTCTGTCTTCAAAATGGGATGTAGCTGAGCTTCAAGGCCTTTAGGATCTTTTGGAAGATGATAAGCCTCTGTTTGCTAATTTTCTCATGCGGTTGCAGTGACGCTTTGTGAATATGTGGCAGATATCGGAATATGTTTGTGTAAATGTGAAAGTGTGAGTAAGTTAAAAGCAGGTTTAGTGGGTTTTTTGTTCCTTTTTTAACGTGTATTTGTGTAAGAACACCATCGCTTGTTTGGTTTTGTTTTGCTCAGTTACAGCCGGTTCCCAGGGCTCAGACAGACAGTCTGCTATCAGTTTGAACAGCATGTTTGATCAGAACTAAGCTCTGCTGACATGTGTTTTCCTATTATTATTTTTATTATTCTTTACATGTGCCCTTTTTTATTGCTCGCCTATTTTCTGTTCACAGGTCACAACTAAAACAGTGCGTATTGTCCACACAAAGTGCACAGCAAAGGTACTGCCAGGAACATTGTTTTTGTGTCCTGATTTTAATTTTTAGAAACTGTAGTTTGCACGTGAAAACTACAGCAAGCAAGGTCCAGGTCAGGGGAGTTTCCAGACAAATATCTACCTGATACCACTGAGAAAACAAAAAACAAAACGGAGCTGCACATCATTTCCCCTCTGGCAGCAGAATTCATCCTGATCAGACCTGGCACAACAAGCATCTTTACCTGCAGGAGCTTCACAACTGCTTTCTCCATCTGTCTGTACAGATATAACTCTCCATCTGCTGGAAAACTCAAACTACAAAAGGAACAAGCATGAAAATGTGTAGCTCTGCCTTATCTACCATCAGAACAACAATAATAATAATAATAATAATAATAATAATAATAATAATAATAATAATAATAAAGGTAAACTGCAGTTTAGGGTCATATTTTATCCCTGTTTGAAATCAGACTGAAATTTGAATCTTCTTCACTTGTGCTGCAGTGAAACTATATTCATATGGAAACTGAGTTCAAAGAAGTTGACATGTAAATGAACATCTATTACACTTAAGCTTTTGCAAAATGAGTTCACACAAAGCTGGCTGAGACTATTTACTCAACGTAAATCTCTCAGTAGGGGGCGACTGGGTTGATGAGGATGGAGAAGAGGAAGGAACGCGGTCGAAAGAGTAAAAACAACCAACAATGAGGACAAACACTGGTTACCATTATGTGGGTTTTTTTCCCCTCGGCTGGGGTAGCTGAAAGAAGAAACGTGAGTAGCTACTCTCACTACCAGAGGTTCCTGCACCATAGATTCAAAGCATCTGATCAGGTGTTTGCTATGCTGCTGGCTCGCTGATCTTTGTATGTTACTCGTATATAAGCAAATATTATAAGTTCCTGTACCTGCAATGTATCAAAATTTCTGTTCAAATGGAAGCGATTTAAATAAATGAATTTCCACCAACCAAAAGAATGCAAATAAACCTTTCCCCGTTACCCTCAACAAGAGGTCTTCGGAACAACCCAACAACCCGAAAACCTGAGGTTCCGACCCGACCCGAATCAGGTCTTAGGTCCATTCAAAAGACATGACTCCGGGTTTGGGTCGGAATCGGTACAGTTAGTCTCGGGTCCGGTCGGTGCTCTCTGACAGGCGAGATACCAGTACCGCAAGATACCGAGTTTGTGGAAAGCGCAACTGGCATGTCGGCGCGTAAAAGAGCGCGTCCAAATCCTGTCATTGCGCGTCAACCCAGTCACATGTGGACTGCACAACCGGCTCTACCTCTCGAATATGCATCACTGTATTACTTTCATACGTTATTATTCTCTTAAGGGCAGATGATTTCTGTACAGCTGTGGCATGATCTCATTCAGATGTTTGCTGTGGAGGAAACGAGGAGATCACAGAACTCTGTTGTGGAGTTTCTTGTACTGTGCGCCTCCCTCTGACCCCCTCCTTGCGCTCGGAACACCTGAGATGCATTCAGTGGTAGAAGGTAGATGTCATCATACGTGTTCCTCTGGCTCAATGCTCATCCAATGATCCGTTCTGCAGTATTTTAAAAAGCACCGCTTCCAGCGACTATGCATCTTTGCGCAGGGGATATGTTCAAGATAACTCAAAAAGTTATGGATGGATTTTGATGACATTTTCAGGAGTTGTCAGAAATGTGAAAAGGAAGAACTGATTTTATTTTGGGTGTGATCCAGAAGAAATCCTGGATTCTGGATCACTTTCAAATTTTCAATAACATTGCGCTGTTTAGTTGTTTCTTGAACCCTAAAGCAACCACAATGGAGACAGGAAGGGAGTTCTGGAATTTTAAGAGTTTTATTCTCTCAGATGTAAAAAAGGAGGATTCGAGGGTTGGCAGCCAAACCAACAATCCAGGGGACGACGAAGGCAAGGAGGTGGCACTGCGAATGGCTGGATCAGGCGTTTCTGTGGGAAGATCTGGAGACGAGTCTGGTTGAATGATGACTGAATAGGTACAGGTGTGCAGTGCCACACCTGGGCTGCTCGTCGGATGGGAAGGTGAAACATAGGTGGATCTGAGTGTCTATGTGGAGGATTGAAGGTGGCGCAGTGGGTTGTGCACAGGAGCCCCAGAGGTGGAAGGTTGCAGGTTCACAACCTGGCTTGAGACTGTAACATGTGCTCAATAGGGCTGGAAATTTTGTTTCTCAACATCTCCGTTAATTATTGCCCACAGCTCATTACATTTCACTCAGGTATTGACACTGAAAACCTCTATAAAATTTCAGAGGCTAAAAAATCCAGATCTGATCAAGAAGGCGGATTTTATTGCAATCTGTAAATCGCTATATGGGAGAACTGTTGTGCTTGGCGGAGGTCTGCGCTCTCTGAGTGCTTTTCTAGTTAAGAAATGCTTTCCTGGAAGTTCACTGGCTCTATTTTTTTCTGAGCAGTTTGTTGGAACTTCTTGGAGTACAAAAGAAATGATTAAATCATTTGCTCCACATTAGTTAGAGCTAGTTATGTATATATCAGTGCAGAGGAAGAGGAGGAAAAGAGAGGAGGAAGCTCTACAACAGAGTCCGAGACCAGCTGTCCATGAGAGCTGCTCTGATCTGGGTGAAAAGACGCTCCATAGCAGTTTGCAGGTACAGCAACCTGCTCTTAAAGGCAATGGCTACTGACGCACTGATTGGTTAAACAGAACGCCCTAACTACTCCCATGCATAATGTATGCATAATATAGTGGTTTTTGCAGGTAAGATCGTGGGTTTTGGGAGGTGGAAGATTGTGTTCTTTGTGGGGGAACGCCCCTCCTAATACCTGCTATCCCTTAATAGCAGGTATTAGGACCATTAAGACCAGACTCGTCTCCAGATCTTCCCACAGAAACGCCTGATCCAGCCATTCGCAGTGCCACCTCCTTGCCTTCGTCGTCCCCTGGATTGTTGGTTTGGCTGCCAACCCTCGAATCCTCCTTTTTTACATCTGAGAGAATAAAACTCTTAAAATTCCAGAACTCCCTTCCTGTCTCCATTGTGGTTGCTTTAGGGTTCAAGAAACAACTAAACAGCGCAATGTTATTGAAAATTTGAAAGTGATCCAGAATCCAGGATTTCTTCTAGATCACACCCAAAATAAAATCAGTTCTTCCTTTTCACATTTCTGACAACTCCTGAAAATGTCATCAAAATCCATCCATAACTTTTTGAGTTATCTTGAACATATCCCCTGCGCAAAGACGCACAGCTGCGCCAAGACGCATAGCCGCTGGAAGCGGTGCTTTTTAAAATAGTCGGGTAGTCAGACCACCCGCTACCCTCTATCCCAGTGCTTCTCAATTATTTTCTGCTGCGCCCCCCCAGGAAGAAGAAAACATTTAGCGCCCCCCCTCCTCCCCACCGCAACTATAAATAGTATAATTTGTCTATAAAATTATTGTAAGTACACCTCTGCATAACAGCGTATCCTAATTAACATTAAGGGAAACAAAAAAAAAAAGAAATATAGATCAACTTATAACAAAGATTAACTTTATTAAACTAGTTTTTTAGTCTGTAACGATTTAAAGTGCATCAATCCCACCGTAGTCTCAGTGAAGCCAAGCATCGTCATATTTCCTCATCTTAACTTTCTGGTGACTTTCGTTTGTCTCATTATCTCTGTATCTCTCCATCTTGTTTTCATCCCTGTTAAATATTTTTCCCTGGTGTCTCTTGAGTGGTGTCACTTCATATTTCCTGCTCTGTGCTGCATGCACACATGTCCGTGCAAAAAACCCGACACAATATAGCTAATACTCCCTGAACCCACTGGGACAATAAGAGCGCCACTGCCACCTACTGGAGTATGTGTGCAATTACACTTTATTCCAGTACAGCAAAAAAAAAAAAAACATGTTTCCTGGGGTCACACGCGCCCCCCGGCATCGCACAGTGCCCCCCTCAAGGGTTCCCGCCCCACTATTTGAGAAGGAATGCTCTATCCTAACCCCGCGATCGCAAGATACCGAATTTGTGGAAAGTGCAAGAGACACGCCCATTGCCGCGCCTACAATGTGAGTAAGGGAGTCGGCAAAATGGGTGGCAGCTTTAGGGAGCGGAAGATTGCATTAGTGGTTGGCAGAGGTTCCTAAATCAGCAATTTGCAGGTAGTGGGTAGAAGGAGGTGTAAGATAGGGCCCAATATGTTTAAAAGTATAAAAAAAAATTAAAGTTTACTGTTATAATTGCATAAATGTTCTATATTTCATTACCTTATATACTGTCTTGGGGTTAAATTTGCATAAAATGCTTAAAACGGAATTTTCAAAAATTAAAAACCGAAAAGATTGAAAAGATTATAACGGAATTTGAGAAAAAATAAAATGGATTTCATAGGAGAGAACCTAGTTTATGACTCATGAATTTGGCTGTTGGTTTTGGGCGCAGCGAGTCTAGTCCGACAAAAAGTCTTTGGAAGACCTCAAATGACTCAGAGAGTGTAGGTGGATACTCCAGATTTATGGCTGATGTTGATGTGAGGAGTACGGAGGATGCTCCTGCTAGAGTTTCAAGACCAGTAAGCACTGGAACACCCTCGATGATGATACCAGCAGCATCTGGCTCCTGAAAAGTATTGATTCTCATACATGGAGTTTTCAGTTCCTCATGTTTCTCTCTGCTGTTCCCTATATGGCAGACAAATTAAACACAATTAGGATAAAATGTCTAATTTCATTAGATAATAATTAAAAAATAAAAAATAAAATGAGTAGTTTTGAGTGTGGTTTTGTATTTTGGGGCATTATTAAATTAAATCTGGTCCTTCACAGGTTGACATATTACACTGTGTCCCTTTTTTTTTTTTCATTGTTTTTTTTTTTTTAATTTTACCAAGATTAGGCCAAAATGTGGAGGTCTTAACTCAGGTCAGATTGAGTGTCTCACCTGACATGACTGAGGTCAGAAACTGAGTCAGAACCGACTCAGATAATCTGACCCGACTCGGTTTCTGACCCGTCTGTGTGACTGACCTCAGTCCTGACCTGAAACTATACTTTTAAGTCAGTCTCATATACTCAATGAGACATCTCAGGGTCGCATCTCTCTTCTTAGAAACTAATGTGATTGGATCCTGGAGTTTTAAGTGAATAATTAAACACAATCTTACAAGCAGGCATCGTCAATCTAATCTGTCATTACTACTTTGAGTCTTCACTACATTAAATAGAGCAGTGTTCCCCAACTGTCCTGCATGTTTTAGAGTGAAACATTGAAAACATGCAAGAGGACAGTGGTTGAAGAACACTGAAACAGAGGCTCCAGACTACACACAGTGCTGTTTATTATTAGCTCGCATGTTAGCATTACCCCTGCGCACATTTCTGTTAGTGAGAATTTCAACAGTAGCAGTAAAAAAAACAGCCGGATTAAAATAATCCTACGACATAACAATCATGAAGACAACATTTGTAGACAATATGAAGGACAAACCGAATTTGTCCAAGAAATAAACTTTGTAAGGTTTGTTTTGCAGCTTTGTAGCCTGCAAAATTGACAAAACATAGTAGGAAATACCAAGCTATCCTTCTGCATTAAAGTTTGAATTAAATATTGCAGCACTCTCATGTCCATTCAGCTAAAATCTCATTTTGAGCAAATAAAAATACTTACTTACATGTTTGTCGTGATGTAGGAGAGAATGGGGAATTGTGAGACATTGGGTAATGTGAGACACTCCCTGTATCTAAGCAATAGGACACACCTGTGGTCATTTGAGCAACTGATTTTCAAGGCCCATCTATTTCACCTTGGTCATCATAAGCGTGACTCGATTGTGCTTTGGTAAGCATGTGTTTTGAACAAAAATATATTTTTGGAATGTAAAATTAATTTTTCTGGTTTTCAAAATAATCAACTCTGGTGCTAAAAGTAATTGATTCAAGCGGACAAACTCATATCCCATATATTGTTGAACTATCGACTTTTAAAATGATGTGACAATGCTAGCTAAAGATTGGCCGGAATTGCGCAGGTAGGTTGTATTAATAAAAAGGTGGTGGTGGGTTAAAGTGAGACAAATGCCATGGGGCAAAATAAGACAAAAAGTAGGTTTTGTTTTTTATGTCTTAAACAGTTTGAAAAATCTATCATGCCAAAGAAATGCAACAGGATGACAACCTGAGGCAAAACCTTCCTTGAACAGATGGAAAGTGCAGCCACTGAGGTCATGAAGGGAAAGAAGTCCTTAAGATGTGTTTCAAGGGATCGAAATATTGACAAGTCAAGCCTCCTTAGATTTATAAGAAAAAAGGAGAGGGGGGAAGTTCTTACAGTAGCCTGGGGTGCAGTGGCTCAGGCAGAGAATTTTCACTGATGAGATGGAGGAAGAACTTTCCAAACACCTGAAAGAACTTGCTGAACAGTCCAAATGGCCTCTCTCCAGCTAAGTGCTGCACACTGGCATTTGAATATGCAGAAAAGAACCATGTCCTCATGCCTGTCAATTGGGAAGAGACGCAGTGTGCAGGTAAGCATGGTCAAGAATGGTTTTGCAGCTTCCTTGCACTTCTCCATCTTTCTGTCCGAACTCCAGAAGCCACATCCCTATGACGGGGCACTGCCTTCAATAGAACGACTGTTGGGGAGTTCTATGATAATCTGGCAGTAGTCATGGACAGGAGGGGAGAATTAATTCCTCCACTGCATATGTTTTTTTCGGGGTTTATTTCTAAGCTTAAGTAGTTTGGATTCCCTTTCTCCTTATCTTTAACAGACATAAATTCCCTCCACACATGATTTTCAATGTGGATGAAACAGGTGTCTATACAGTACAAAGGCCTCAGCAGGTGAGATACACGATACACAAGACTGACATGTGTAGCTTGTAATAATACAATAACCAGCTGGTTATTGAGAGCATCTGTAGGCTGCTGCCACTACTGAACCTTTAGTGCAGTAGAAGCAGCAGCAGCAGCCCCCAGCCCGGTCCTGTGGTGGCTGGCAGGACCTCCGAGCAACGAGGCAGAGAATGGTGCTCCAAAATGAGATAGACTCTGGTCCTCAGCCAGCCTCCAGCCCGGTCCTCAGTCAGCCTCCAGCCTGGTCCTCAGTCAGCCTCCAGCCTGGTTATCATCCATGGTCTAGTCCTCAGCCAGCCTCCAGCCTGGTCCTCATCCATGGTCTGGTCCTCAGTCAGCCTCCAGCCTGGTCCTAAGTCAGCCTCCAGCCGCTTTCTCATCCATGGTCTGGTCCTCAGTCAGCCTCCAGCCGCTTTCTCATCCATGGTCTGGTCCTCAGCCAGCCTCCAGCCTGGTTCTCATCCATGTTCTGGTCCTCAGCCAGCCTCCAGCCTGGTTCTCATCCATGGTCTAGTCCTCAGCCAGCCTCCAGCCTGGTTCTCATCCATGTTCTGGTCCTCAGCCAGCCTCCAGCCTGGTCCTCATCCATGGTCTGGTCCTCAGCCAGCCTCCAGCCTGGTTCTCATCCATGTTCTGGTCCTCAGCCAGCCTCCAGCCTGGTCCTCATCCATGTTCTGGTCCTCAGCCAGCCTCCAGCCTGGTTCTCATCCATGGTCTAGTCCTCAGCCAGCCTCCAGCCTGGTTCTCATCCATGTTCTGGTCCTCAGCCAGCCTCCAGCCTGGTCCTCATCCATGGTCTGGTCCTCAGCCAGCCTCCAGCCCGGTCCTCAGTCAGCCTCCAGCCTGGTCCTCAGTCAGCCTCCAGCCTGGTTCTCATCCATGGTCTGGTCCTCAGCCAGCCTCCAGCCTGGTCCTCATCCATGGTCTGGTCCTCAGCCAGCCTCCAGCCTGGTCCTCATCCATGGTCTAGTCCTCAGCCAGTCTCCAGCCTGGTTCTCATCCATGGTCTGGTCCTCAGCCAGTCTCCAGCCTGGTCCTCATCCATGGTCTGGTCCTCAGCCAGCCTCCAGCCTGGTCCTCATCCATGGTCTGGTCCTCAGCCAGCCTCCAGCCTGGTCCTCATCCATGGTCTGGTCCTCAGTCAGTCTCCAGCCTGGTCCTCATCCATGGTCTGGTCCTCAGCCAGCCTCCAGCCTGGTCCTCATCCATGGTCTAGTCCTCAGCCAGTCTCCAGCCTGGTCCTCATCCATGGTCTGGTCCTCAGCCAGCCTCCAGCCTGGTCCTCATCCATGGTCTAGTCCTCAGCCAGTCTCCAGCCTGGTTCTCATCCATGGTCTGGTCCTCAGCCAGCCTCCAGCCTGGTCCTCATCCATGGTCTGGTCCTCAGCCAGCCTCCAGCCTGGTCCTCATCCATGGTCTGGTCCTCAGCCAGCCTCCAGCCTGGTCCTCATCCATGGTCTGGTCCTCAGCCAGCCTCCAGCCTGGTCCTCATCTATGGTCTGGTCCTCAGTCAGCCTCCAGCAGGGCCGGAGTGGGCCCTTTTCTCAGTCCGGGAATTTAATTCAAATTTAGGCCACTCTGATACAGAGGACAAATTTGAGTACATAAAAAAAGATAAAACAAAAAACAATTCTCTCACAATGCCTTTTATTCTATTTAGATTATGGCATACAATTATTCACGCCCCTTTAACAATGTATAATTGAAATTCAAATAAAATAAAGATAATGATAAAGAAGTCCTTTCACAAATCAAAGTTCCTTTACATAACTTCTGTTGTTCTTCTGTATGCCATATTTTACATCATAAACGTCTATCTTGACTAACTCTCTTCCTCTACCTGGCCCTTCAGTAGTCCTGCCCTCATCTGGATCATCAGTAGTGGAAATGGTCTGCTGCTTCGATGCTAGAAAACATTCCATAACAATAAAAAAGATATTTAATATTGAGTTGATAACAGTGTGCGCACCTCCCTCTTAGCATCTGACTTCACAGGCCTATAATAACAATTAAAAAGTAATGTAGGTTACATAGACAATTATTGATTAAACAGTGGTTACCTATTTCATTTGGTCTTATTTTGATGCATTTTCAACGATTAGTTCATTTAAATCCTGCTACCTGTTTCCTCTGTGGTCCTGGCCTCTCCATGACTGCATTCACCTTCAGGCACCTGATCTTCTGAGGCTACAGAAACATTTCATTTAGGGGGTTCTTTATGTTGCTGAAAAACACACTTTATGTATTTATCTAGCCTATCCTTTCATTCACTTATTAATTTGTTTGCATATTTAATTATGATTTTGTTAAATTATCTGCACTATTTAATCTACACATATCATGGTTTTCTTCTGTTGACTATGCCATATTTTACATCATAAACGTCTATCTTGACTAACTCTCTTCCTCTACCTGGCCCTTCAGCAGTCCTGCCCTCATCTGGATCATCAGTGGTTCTGGCATCCTGCGCTGATGCTACAAAACATTCCAGAACCATGAAAAAGACAGTTAACATTGAGTTGTTCATGTTTACAAGCCTGTGGAAATGCACGATATAACGGCGAGACGAAACAGGCTACAGGTGCAGAGAAGCTAAGGCATGTAGAACGTGCACACTCTCGAGTAGCCTATTTTATTATTAGGCCTATTATTATTAAGAATTTTTTTTTTAATAACACCTGCCCTCACGCCCACGAACCAAGCGCAATATTGGTATACAGCACTTCTAAATAATGCAGCCTAAATAGCACGTTTGACATGCATTTAATACCCTAACAAATAGCCTGTTACACAACCTGTTTAATATGTCTAATTGCGTTAACCTGTGCGTTGGTGCTAATACAGGCAGGCTACAAATAAAGCGTGATGAAGCGTTTGGCAGCTCTGTTCATCAAAATGGTTAACTGGCATTTAAAGCAACAAGTTTTTGGTTCTTCTATGGAAATATGAATGCACTTTAAGCATAGATAATCCTATACCTACATTGTGACATTTTTAAGTTGACAGTTGTGACAGTTGCAAACGCTCGCCACGTTATATGATAAAATTCACAAGCAGGCCAATTATCCATCTCTCTTTCAGTAACCTACCAGCTTGTCTTGAGAAGATGTCAGGTAATTTGGCACATTTGTCCGCCGCCTCCTTTCTTTTTTTATTTTAGCCCTCTCCGTTCCGCCCAGCCTCTTTCTGTTTCGCGCCAGTGTGATTTAGAGTAAAGACGAGCCTTGGGCCAAACCCCCTGAAACACGTGGGAGGGGTCGGGGGGAATTATGCTGCTTACATGGTAGTAGAACCACAGATTTTCTAGGAAGGGGCTGTGGACCTATTTAATCCACTATCATGCAACGGGCGGTTGCAACTTAATTGATATTAATGCGAGAATAAGACAAAAGAAGTGACAAAAAAATAGTTAAAATTAGTTGTCCCCGTGGTCCACATCGATGGTTTGGGCCGGGAAAGCTCCCGATCACTTTAATGTGCAGCCCGGCTTTGGCCTCCAGCCTGGTCCTCAGTCAGCCTCCAGCCTGGTCCTCATCCATGGTCTGGTCCTCAGTCAGCCTCCAGCCTGGTCCTCATCCATGGTCTGGTCCTCAGTCAGCCTCCAGCCTGGTCCTCATCCATGGTCTGTCAGCCTGGCCTCATCCCTCAGCCAGCCTCCAGCCTGGTCCTCATCCATGGTCTGGTCCTCAGTCAGCCTCCAGCCTGTTCCTCATCCATGGTCTGGTCCTCAGCCATCCATGGTCTGGTCCTCAGTCAGCCTCCAGCCTGGTCCCTAAGTCCTCCAGCCTGGTTCTCATCCATGGTCTGGTCCTCAGTCAGCCTCCAGCCTGGTCCTCATCCATGGTCTAGTCCTCAGTCAGCCTCCAGCCTGGTTCTCATCCATGGTCTGGTCCTCAGTCAGCCTCCAGCCTGGTCCTAAGTCAGCCTCCAGCCGCTTTCTCATCCATGGTCTGGTCCTCAGCCAGCCTCCAGCCTGGTCCTCAGTCAGCCTCCAGCCTGGTTCTCATCCATGGTCTGGTCCTCAGCCAGCCTCCAGCCTGGTCCTAAATCAGCCTCCAGCCTGGTTCTCATCCATGGTCTGGTCCTCAGCCAGCCTCCAGCCTGGTCCTCATCCATGGTCTGGTCCTCAGTCAGCCTCCAGCCTGGTCCTCATCCATGGTCTGGTCCTCAGTCAGCCTCCAGCCTGGTCCTCATCCATGGTCTAGTCCTCAGCCAGCCTCCAGCCTGGTCCTCATCCATGGTCTGGTCCTCAGTCAGCCTCCAGCCTGGTTCTCATCCATGGTCTGGTCCTCAGTCAGCCTCCAGCCTGGTCCTAAGTCAGCCTCCAGCCGCTTTCTCATCCATGGTCTGGTCCTCAGCCAGCCTCCAGCCTGGTCCTCAGTCAGCCTCCAGCCTGGTCCTCATCCATGGTCTGGTCCTCAGTCAGCCTCCAGCCTGGTCCTCATCCATGGTCTGGTCCTCAGCCAGCCTCCAGCCTGGTTCTCATCCATGGTCTGGTCCTCATCCAGCCTCCAGCCTGGTCCTCATCCATGGTCTGGTCCTCAGTCAGCCTCCAGCCTGGTCTTCATCCATGGTCTGGTCCTCAGTCAGCCTCCAGCCGCTTTCTCATCCATGGTCTGGTCCTCAGCCAGCCTCCAGCCTGGTCCTCAGTCAGCCTCCAGCCTGGTTCTCATCCATGGTCTGGTCCTCAGCCAGCCTCCAGCCTGGTCCTCAGTCAGGCTCCAGCCTGGTTCTCATCCATGGTCTGGACCTCAGCCAGCCTCCAGCCTGGTCCTCAGTCAGCCTCCAGCCTGGTTCTCATCCATGGTCTAGTCCTCAGTCAGCCTCCAGCCTGGTCCTCATCCATGATCTGGTCCTCAGTCAGCCTCCAGCCTGGTTCTCATCCATGGTCTGATCCTCAGCCAGCCTCCAGCCTGGTCCTCATCCATGATCTGGTCCTCAGTCAGCCTCCAGCCTGGTTCTCATCCATGGTCTGGTCCTCAGCCAGCCTCCTGCCTGGTCCTCATCCATGGTCTGGTCCTCAGCCAGCCTCCAGCCTGGTTCTCATCCATGGTCTGGTCCTCAGCCAGCCTCCAGCCTGGTCCTCATCCTGTCTAGTCCTCAGCCAGCCTCCAGCCTGGTCTCATCATGGTCTGGTCCTCAGCAGCCTCAGCCTGGTTCTCATCCATGGTCTGGTCCTCAGGCCTCCAGCCTGGTTCTCATCCATGGTCTGGTCCTCAGCCAGCCTCCAGCCTGGTTCCTCATCCATGGTCTGGTCTCAGCCAGCCTCCAGCCTGGTTCTCATCCATGGTCTGGTCCTCAGTCAGCCTCCAGCCTCGTTCTCATCCATGGTCTGGTCCTCAGTCAGCCTCCAGCCTGGTCCTCATCCATGGTCTGGTCCTCAGTCAGCCTCCAGCCTGGTCCTCATCCATGGTCTAGTCCTCAGTCAGCCTCCAGCCTGGTCCTCATCCATGGTCTGGTCCTCAGTCAGCCTCCAGCCTGGTCCTCATCCATGGTCTGGTCCTCAGTCAGCCTCCAGCCTGGTCCTCATCCATGGTCTAGTCCTCAGCCAGCCTCCTGCCTGGTCCTCATCCATGGTCTAGTCCTCAGCCAGCCTCCTGCCTGGTCCTAAGTCAGCCTCCAGCCTGGTCCTCATCCATGGTCTGGTCCTCAGTCAGCCTCCAGCCTGGTTCTCATCCATGGTCTGGTTCTCAGTCAGCCTCCAGCCCGGTCCTCATCCATGGTCTAGTCCTCAGCCAGCCTCCTGCCTGGTTCTCATCCATGGTCTGGTCCTCAGTCAGCCTCCAGCCTCGTTCTTATCCATGGCCTGGTCCTCAGTCAGCCTCCAGCCTGGTCCTCATCCATGGTCTGGTCCTCAGTCAGCCTCCAGCCTGGTTCTCATCCATGGTCTAGTCCTCAGCCAGCCTCCTGCCTGGTCCTCATCCATGGTCTGGTCCTCAGCCAGCCTCCTGCCTGGTCCTCATCCATGGTCTGGTCCTCAGTCAGCCTCCAGCCTCGTTCTCATCCATGGTCTAGTCCTCAGCCAGCCTCCAGCCTGGTCCTCATCAATGGTCTAGTCCTCAGCCAGCCTCCAGCCTGGTCCTCATCTATGGTCTGGTCCTCAGCCAGCCTCCAGCCTGGTTCTCATCCATGGTCTGGTTCTCAGCCAGCCTCCTTGCCTGGTCCTCATCCATGGTCTAGTCCTCAGCCAGCCTCCTGCCTGGTCCTAAGTCAGCCTCCAGCCTGGTCCTCATCCATGGTCTAGTCCTCAGCCAGCCTCCAGCCTGGTTCTCATCCATGGTCTGGTCCTCAGTCAGCCTCCAGCCTCGTTCTTATCCATGGCCTGGTCCTCAGTCAGCCTCCAGCCTGGTCCTCATCCATGTCTAGTCCTCAGTCAGCCTCCAGCCTGGTCCTCATCCATGTCTAGTCCTCAGTCAGCCTCCAGCCTGGTCCTCATCCATGGTCTGGTCCTCAGTCAGTCTCCAGCCTGGTTCTCATCCAAGGTCTGGTCCTCAGTCAGCCTCCAGCCTGGTCCTCATCCATGGTCTGGTCCTCAGTCAGCCTCCAGCCTGGTTCTCATCCAGGTCTGGTCCTCAGTCAGCCTCCAGCCTGGTCCTCATCCATGGTCTGGTCCTCAGTCAGCCTCCAGCCTGGTTCTCATCCATGGTCTGGTCCTCAGTCAGCCTCCAGCCTGGTTCTCATCCAAGGTCTGGTCCTCAGTCAGCCTCCAGCCTGGTCCTCATCCATGGTCTGGTCCTCAGTCAGCCTCCTGCCTGGTTCTCATCCATGGTCTGGTCCTCAGTCAGCCTCCAGCCTCGTTCTTATCCATGGTCTGGTCCTCAGTCAGCCTCCAGCCTCGTTCTCATCCATGGTCTAGTCCTCAGTCAGCCTCCAGCCTCGTTCTCATCCATGGTCTAGTCCTCAGCCAGCCTCCAGCCTGGTCCTCATCAATGGTCTAGTCCTCAGCCAGCCTCCTGCCTGGTCCTAAGTCAGCCTCCAGCCTGGTCCTCATCCATGGTCTGGTCCTCAGTCAGCCTCCAGCCTGGTTCTCATCCATGGTCTGGTCCTCAGCCAGCCTCCTGCCTGGTCCTCATCCATGGTCTGGTCTCAGTCAGCCTCCAGCCGGTCTCATCCATGGTCTGGTCCTCAGCCAGCCTCCAGCTGGTTCTCATCCATGGTCTGGTCCTCAGCCAGCCTACAGCCTGGTTCTCATCCATGGTCTGGTCCTCAGCCAGCCTCCAGCCTGGTCCTCATCCATGGTCTAGTCCTCAGCCAGCCTCCAGCCTGGTCCTCATCCATGGTCAGGTCCTCAGTCAGCCTCCAGCCTGGTTCTCATCCATGGTCTGGTCCTCAGCCAGCCTCCAGCCTGGTCCTCATCCATGGTCTAGTCCTCAGCCAGCCTCCAGCCTGGTCCTCATCCATGGTCAGGTCCTCAGTCAGCCTCCAGCCTGGTTCTCATCCATGGTCTGGTCCTCAGCCAGCCTCCAGCCTGGTCCTCATCCATGGTCTGGTCCTCAGTCAGCCTCCAGCCTGGTCCTCATCCATGGTCTGGTCCTCAGTCAGCCTCCAGCCTGGTTCTCATCCATGGTCTGGTCCTCAGTCAGCCTCCAGCCTGGTTCTCATCCAAGGTCTGGTCCTCAGTCAGCCTCCAGCCTGGTCCTCATCCATGGTCTGGTCCTCAGTCAGCCTCCTGCCTGGTTCTCATCCATGGTCTGGTCCTCAGTCAGCCTCCAGCCTCGTTCTTATCCATGGTCTGGTCCTCAGTCAGCCTCCAGCCTCGTTCTCATCCATGGTCTAGTCCTCAGTCAGCCTCCAGCCTCGTTCTCATCCATGGTCTAGTCCTCAGCCAGCCTCCAGCCTGGTCCTCATCAATGGTCTAGTCCTCAGCCAGCCTCCTGCCTGGTCCTAAGTCAGCCTCCAGCCTGGTCCTCATCCATGGTCTGGTCCTCAGTCAGCCTCCAGCCTGGTTCTCATCCATGGTCTGGTCCTCAGCCAGCCTCCTGCCTGGTCCTCATCCATGGTCTGGTCCTCAGTCAGCCTCCAGCCCGGTCCTCATCCATGGTCTGGTCCTCAGCCAGCCTCCAGCCTGGTTCTCATCCATGGTCTGGTCCTCAGCCAGCCTCCAGCCTGGTTCTCATCCATGGTCTGGTCCTCAGCCAGCCTCCAGCCTGGTCCTCATCCATGGTCTAGTCCTCAGCCAGCCTCCAGCCTGGTCCTCATCCATGGTCAGGTCCTCAGTCAGCCTCCAGCCTGGTTCTCATCCATGGTCTGGTCCTCAGCCAGCCTCCAGCCTGGTCCTCATCCATGGTCTGGTCTCAGCCAGCCTCCAGCCTGGTCCTCATCCATGGTCTAGTCCTCAGCCAGCCTCCAGCCTGGTCCTCATCCATGGTCTGGTCCTCAGCCAGCCTCCAGCCTGGTCCTCATCCATGGTCTGGTCCTCAGCCAGCCTCCAGCCTGGTCCTCATCCATGGTCTGGTCCTCAGTCAGCCTCCAGCCTGGTTCTCATCCATGGTCTGGTCCTCAGCCAGCCTCCAGCCTGGTCCTCATCCATGGTCTAGTCCTCAGCCAGCCTCCAGCCTGGTCCTCATCCATGGTCTGGTCCTCAGCCAGCCTCCAGCCTGGTCCTCATCCATGGTCTGGTCCTCAGCCAGCCTCCAGCCTGGTCCTCATCCATGGTCTGGTCCTCAGTCAGTCTCCAGCCTGGTCCTCATCCATGGTCTGGTCCTCATCCAGCCTCCAGCCTGGTCCTCATCCATGGTCTGGTCCTCAGCCAGCCTCCAGCCTGGTCTCATCCATGGTCTGGTCCTCAGCCAGCCTCCAGCCTGGTCCTCATCCATGGTCTGGTCCTCAGTCAGCCTCCAGCCTGGTTCTCATCCATGGTCTGGTCCTCAGTCAGCCTCCAGCCTGGTTCTCATCCATGGTCTGGTCCTCAGCCAGCCTCCAGCCTGGTCCTCATCCATGGTCTGGTCCTCAGCCAGCCTCCAGCCTGGTTCTCATCCATGGTCTGGTCCTCAGTCAGCCTACAGCCTGGTTCTCATCCAGGCTCTAGCCTGGTTCTCATCCATGGTCTGGTCCTCAGCCAGCCTCCAGCCTGGTCCTCATCCATGGTCTGGTCCTCAATCAGCCTCCAGCCTGGTTCTCATCCATGGTCTGGTCCTCAGCCAGCCTCCAGCCTGGTTCTCATCCAGGCTCTAGCCTGGTTCTCATCCATGGTCTGGTCCTCAGCCAGCCTCCAGCCTGGTCCTCATCCATGGTCTGGTCCTCAGCCAGCCTCCAGCCTGGTTCTCATCCATGGTCTGGTCCTCAGCCAGCCTCCAGCCTGGTTCTCATCCATGGTCTGGTCCTCAATCAGCCTCCAGCCTGGTTCTCATCCATGGTCTGGTCCTCAGCCAGCCTCCAGCCTGGTTCTCATCCATGGTCTAGTCCTCAGCCAGCCTCCAGCCTGGTTCTTATCCAGGCTTTAGCCTGGTCCTCCAGTGGCTGGCGGGACCTCCGTGCGAGCGAGGCTGAGAATGATGGTCTGAAATTGGATAGGCTTGCTCGGGGACCCGGGGTTGCCGCCCTGGAGGTGGACTGACATTTTTTCTGACTTTCATGCCCCTGAAATACTATTTACTTTCACGCCCCTGAAATACTATTTACCCTGTTTATTCTCTTCTTACTCAAAACTGCATTGATTCTGATTGTTTTGCTTCCTTGTGACAGTTTACACTCATTACCATCCAGTAGTAGACCCAGGGTGGATTAACTCTCTTATTTTCAGCCTTTGTTAATATAGCCAGCTAGCTTCTCTGTTGTGACATAGTGTGCTGCTTTTTTGTGCAGTGATGTGTTTAAACTGCTGCAGAGACGAATCATACTGACCTGTACTTGTTCTGTTTTTATTCAGAAACAAACAGTGGCAGAAAAAGTCTTTTACACATCAATACACAACAACAATGACAGCAAACGACTCTACACTCACTGAAATGAGCCGCAGATGAAACAGTGTCTATCTAGTTAAAGATGTTAATTTGTTTAAAGAATGTAGCTAGTTGGCTGATTAACCTAAAATGATGGTATTCCAGTCAAGCCAGTGGTCATCACTGGTCAACATTGCTAGTAATTAAACGAATAGATTGAACGGATTGTTTGCATTGTCACATCCCTTCATGTTGTTCATACTACATGAGGGTCAGGTCACACATGGAAATGAATCACAAAAACAAGACAGTTATTCTCACTGGATAATACCAACATAACAAGAAGCAGGTAGAGGTATACACCACAGATTTCTGGTAATTATTTGTACTGTTGTGTTTCATTTTCAGAGCATGAGTCTTTGTTTGTGTGTGTCCAAACTAAAGGTGGGAACAAACATTGGCAGACTGGGTAACATCTGGATTTCTTCACATGAGTCCACGTAAAGTTTTCCAACATGTGTCTGTTTTTCTAAAATGATGGATGGACATGGTTGCTATTTGACAGTCAAGACTAAATATCTGTATTTTTGAAAGTGAGTCTAAATATTAAGACATTGGCAAGAAATGCTAAAAGTTCTGCTGTTGATAGGAGGTAAGCTGGTTCTGAAAACAGTACTAGCGTGTGTTGTTAATAAACTGACCAGATTTTATCTGTAAAGTCGAAGAAAATTTGTCCGTAGAACCCTTACTTCTTGTTCAAACACAGCCTTGAGCCATGAATGAAGCAAAAATAAATGATGGAAGTATTTCATCTTACGCTCAGAACAATAATAGATGTTTTAAATTGGAAAGAAAAAATGACTCATATGTTGATCTAATTAAATTAGCATAAATGATTTAAACTTTTATAACAACACTATTGTACTGATAAATCACATTGGAAATAAAACACACAACACCCCTGCATCAACTAGTTATAACAAACACTAATAATACATATTTCTAATTTTAATTTTGTTTGAATAATGTGTGTGAATCCAGCACTGCGAGGAAGTTGCAAAACAGAGATCAAATTTACTTTTATTCTATTCATTTTCTCCTTACCTTTCTCCTTTCCTGTCTTTCACTGATAAGCTCTCCTCACCGCAGAACACAATGGCTCCATTGTACTAAACCACAGAGCTGATAATGTTACGTGGCATTAAGGCCAATGATGTTAGTTCCTATTCAGGCAGACATTTTGATTGGAATGTAGACTCACAAAGAGTGCTATAATATTCAGTGCTCTCTGAAATTAAGGAATCCAATATTAGACACAATTACCATTGACTCTCTGAGTATTTTATAAGCCTGTATGCCAGGAGACATTTAGTTTTCAGATAGAGTAGAGTGAAGACTAGTTAATATAGAAATAATGCTCTGCTTTAATGATGATCTCCTTCCCTCACATTTGTAGTTGAGCATATCAAATCAATACAGGGGGCTTCTTGCTAACTATATATTAATGTGAAACCAGAGTAATCAGTCCATACCAGCGGAAACTAGACTTTCCTCTGTCATTTAGCTCTTCAGAAATATGAACCAATTGTTTTTCCACTCTTTTTATGTATAATAATATTCATATTCCCCTGAAAGCTGACCTGCAGAAAAAAAAGGGCTATTTCATAGCTGTCAGTGCAACGTCTTTATCTTCACTCTCCAAATGTTGGGGTCAGCCAAGACTTGACACTCAGCAGACAATTATCCCAAAGACCTAATGTGATTAATGATAATGGGTGTCACTTAAGAGGGGGGGGCTGAGGTTGAAAATGGAAAAAAAAAAAAAGTCATTCCAAGGGGATCATTGCTGAAGAAAAGGTACTTTGGTGGCAGTTCATCAGCAAGAATTCGGCCCCCCTGGCTGTAGCTACGTGCTGCAAAATCAAACGTCCAAAGTCACTTTGAAAGTTTAAACACGGCTGGGGAATGCAACCTTGAATTGAGGTGTGGGCCAAGAGTTTGCATTGAGCAATTAGTGAGCTTTGTGTTGGTAATTGTTTGCAAGGTGGAGTGCATTAATACAGGGTTATTTAAATATTTGACATTGCTCGCCTCACACACGTGCATTCACCCTTTGCTAACTTGCTTTAATTTGCTGGTCTTTGCTACAGGTGAGAACGTCATTGTGAGTATTTCAAAAAGCCATGGAGTCCTTTTCTTGTCACAGCTGTGCAGCTTTCCAATTTTGTTAACCATCATCCAGAAACTGAAAGAGTCACGTTTAGGTCCATTAATAGAGACAGCCCACAGAAGTAAACTGTAGAAATGAACACCGCTGCCATTTTTTACCATTGCTGTGACGACTGACTGTTTCCGCCACGCGTTGCGGTTATGTGTCACATGACTGACCAGTCATTTACATATTGGAAATGTTTTTATTCACTTCCTGGATACCGCGACACTTAGATAAAATCCACATGCACTAGAAGTATCGTATGCGGTTTTAAAAAGTAAAATATTTTTTCACTGATTTTTAGGTTTTTAAACTTGATTTTCTCTGAAACAAACAAGGAATACAGATTTTGGCATCAGCTTATAAGTTTGTTGGCCTACTGACATATGGCTATTTGCTCCCTGTGTAAAAGTGAGTAGTGATAACCCTCTTTGGATTTCCAACCATGATTTGTGGGTCTTTTATACTAAAATCATGAAAGTTACTGCAAACTGTTGAGATCTTTTTTTCTGAAAGATTCTAACTGTGTATTATTTGCTGGAAAGGAGAGTCTTGGTCTGCTAAGTACAACACAGATGTTTAATTGTAATAAACGTGATATCACGGCTCCCTGGTATGGAGCCCCGTTTGGGTCATAATTCAATGAATAAATGAGTCTATTACTATGAAATACAAGTGTTTATTATTCTGAAATATTTCCCAATATTATGAAATACATGTTTGTTAATACGAAATATTTCCCATTATTATGAAATGCATGTTTATTATTATGAAATATTTCCCATCATTATGATAATGGTTTCGTTTTTCATAAGAATGAGCTTTTACATAATAATGGCTTTGTTTTTCATAAGAATGATTTGTGTGTCAATCACAGCAGAGAGGGCGGAGCCATTTATGTGATTGGCTGCTCTTTCATTCAGGCATAAGCAACAGAACAGTGAATCATCAAATCGGGTCTAACCTGGTCAAGGTTTCCCGTAGTTCAGTCCAAGCTGCCATAGCTACAATCGGACTAGGAGCGCACCTTGATGACGCCACGGCCCGCTGCTAACGGGACCTCACGGCCAAAACTAGTCGATGTCAGAGCGTAGAATGGAGAAGGATCAGCCAATGAGCGTGCAGGTCAACCACTGGTCCCGCCCACTGGCAAAATGTCATTATTATGTAAAAGCTCATTCTTATGAAAAACTAAGCCATTATGTTAAAACTCATTCTCAGATAAAAAAAAAAGCTATTCTGAAATAAACTATTATGCATTAAACTAAAATTAAATAATAATAAAATATATATTCATAATAATTACATTTTCTCATAATAATGGGAAATATTTCATAATAATAAACATGTATTTCATAATAATGGGAAATATTTTATAATAATGGATACATATTTCATTAATAATAAATGCCTGTATTTCATAATAATAGACTCATTTATTTATTGAATTATGACCCAAACGGGGCTCCATACCCTGAGGGGTATACTACGAAGCGAGATTAGAGGGTTAGCGAGGTATGTTGAGTCTAAAACCAGGATTTCCGGTACCACGAAGGTGGCTCTCTTTCGACCTGGCTAGATCACCATGGTAACTTACTCTGCAAACTTAGCCTGGTCCGGAGCAGGTTATGTGCAGAGTTTAGGCTCAAATCGGCTCTAAAAAGCGCCGCCCTTTCACTTTCACCCAATCCCGTTGACCTGAGCGCCAGGATTGTGCGAGGATAGGAAGAGAGTATTCAGAGACCGGACTGATCCGCTGGCTTCCCATGACCATATTCTCTATGAACGCTAGAGATTTCTGAGGGAATCCGTTACATTTGTAATCTGTTAGAGCCATATATTGGCAGCGCCACCAAACGCAGCCGTGCGCTCACAGTAGCGCTAACGTGTGTGTTTCTTTGCGTTTCTTTGCCACGGGAACCTACATGCATTTAGTTGGTGAAGCAGAAAATCTGAGCCAGAATACTGGTATAAAGGTTGTACTTGCTCTTACTGAACTGCTGAATATGTTTGTAGTATTCCCTGGCCATCTGCCCACGCTTCAAATAAAAGAAGCGTTTTACTAAATCGCAGGTAACATAAATTAATAGTCCATTATATTGATAATCAGTGTGACGTGGAATTTCATGTGAAATGTTGTAATATAGTTCATAGATTCCCCAGGGTGATAGGGTACCTATTAAAGTGGCCGGTGAACGTATATTGGTATCACAGATAATATTAAATCTTAAATTAATTTCACATAGATTTAGCAAAAAACTAAAGTGATTTTTATTTATCATCCATAATGGGACAGTCAGACCTACATAATGTTTAAATCTGCTGCATTAAGTTTAAAGTTTAAGCGCTCTAAAAGAGGGAGGGAGATTAATTAAGGTGTATTAAGTGGTGAAATAAGTATAATTTACTGTGGCAAGAGACACTACAGAGGGCCCAGGCGGGGTTTGATCCCCAGACTCCGGGGTGCAAGTCACGCATAATTACCAGTCAGCCAAAGTGCTATCTCCTGAGCCATGTAGCCAGGACACGTCATCAATCGGAGGTCAGTGACAGGACCTCACACTGTCACATTACGAATTTACACGATCTGCAATTTTTTGCCAGCACTTCTCTCTGGCTTTATTCGCACCAACAGTATTGCTTTTGGCCGTAAAAATTTCTTTGAAATCCTCATAGCCCTGCATTATTAAAACCTGCTCCTCCTGACTGAAATATACGGACCGCCATCTATCCATTTTTTTTTTTTTTCCTCTTCAATCAGCTTTATTGAAAGATTGTACATACAAACTGACGTACAAATAACAAAGTTGAACATATAATCATACAAAAATAGACAGACAGTGCTCCAAAATGATTAAGAAAAACAACATAAATAATAAATAAAACATATTAAAATAAGGTAGTTTAAACAGTGTAAAAATTATATATATAAATTCAGTATAATAAACTGAAATGTGTAAGCCTTATTCTTCTTTGAAGAATCTTTCGTACAATTCTATGGATGTAATGCTTTGCTTCGTGTCAATTAATGAAAGGGATTTAATGTACTCTTTGAACTCTAGCAAGAAACCTATAAAGTTGGGTGATGTTTTTGAAAATTTACATTTGTGTATATGAAATTTGCCATATAAAATAAACAAATTAATAATAAAAGCAATGTCCTTTTCCTCATGAACAAAAAACATAATTACACTTTTGCAGTCAATTATAATGTTCATCTTGATCTTACACATTATATACTGTTCAAGTTGAGTCCAGAAGTTGAAGGATTGAGCACAGTGGTAGAATAAATGGGTTAAGGATTCTGATTCTGTATTGCAAAAATTGCATTTGTTTTCAACATCTAAAAATTTAGAGAAATATAAATTTGTTGGATATATAGTATGTAAAATTTTGATGTGGACCTCTTTTATTTTGTTGGAAATACAAAACTTATAAGGCAAAGTCCAGGCTTTCTTCCAGTCAGTGTCCATAAAGATGTTATCCCAAAACGCTTTCCCTCGTGGAGTAATTTTCCTCTTTTCATAAAAAATATTACGAATATGTTTGTTGTTACATTTTGAGTCCATTATATCAAGTCCATTCAAGACCGCCATCTATCCATTTTATCCGGAAGAGGCGTCAAATGACGTGTTAAACGCCCCCTTTCGTGTGAACGCGCACAGAGCAGAAAGCAGAAAGCCGCGGTTAACAAAGATAGTTGATAACCACCGTCGTAGTACCGGTTATCTCTGATGGCGAGTTTCAGGTTTGTTAAGCCAGCTCACCCAAAGAAAGCCTGGCTGTGTTGAACTTGCTTCGTAGTATACCCCTCTGGTATAGGTAGTCTCTAACACGAGGAGAGGCCGAACAAAACAAAACAACAACAATTTATACAGAAATGTGCGTCACTAGATGGGGAGGAGCCACAGTTTAGACTTGGCTCTCCCATTGGCCGGTCGGGTCCTCATGTTCATGGTCTTCATGTTGTCCTCTTCTGATCCAATCCACTGCCAACATTTCCTGAAAGCGAAGAAAGACCACATATCCCACAATGCCCTTCTATCTACCTGGCCAGGTCTAGCGGGGCTAGTTTACTACATTTCTGATATAAAGTGAAGACAAAACATACACTAAGATCAATCTAAGACACTGTGATATGGACATATGGTTCATTAAACAAAATAGTATGATAAAAGCAATGAGCAACAATAAAACAGTGTGATATAAACTAAGAGATAATGTCATTTATGTTTCCAACATCAGAATATTAATAATGCTATATTAATACCGATATGTAACTAATGTGTATCTGTGCACAAATGAGACCCACTAGCTGCACTGATTCTGGACCTAAAAAGAAATTTTTGACCTAACAAAACATACAGGACTAAATGCAAACAAAGCCAACAGTCCAGTGCTGATGTGGAACATCTCTTCCTGAACTCAATAAAATAATCACTGTGCTGTAACTCAACAGCATATCGTTATAACTGTAACTGTAACAACTCCATGTGGCAAATTCCTGACTGTTTGCATCCCGGCATGCTTGTTATTTGCAGAGTGTGCATGCGGCAGACGCTGCACCGCTGCACCTGGACTTATTGCAGCGCAGCGTGCTGCCGCTCGCCGTGGATTAAAGGCTGAGGAGCGAACCGGCAAACCGGCTGCGGAGGCGAGATGAAGGTACACCTAAGTCTCCCCAGTCACCCGCCTTGTGAGGAGCCTGAGCGCCTGATAAGGCTGTAGCCACCTAATCCCCCCCCCCCCCCACGAGCCTCTTAAATAAAAAAAAAAAAAAAGCTTATAGTCAGTTCTCACTGGGAGACTGATGAGGCGCCCTCCAAGGCCTCCGGCTCTACTACATTAACCTGGCTGGGAGGCTCGATAAGCAGACCCGGTTCTCCCACCATCCTGCTATTATTTCCCGCAGAGATTCCTTTTATTGCTCAATTTGGCAAATTCTAAATCAGTTTTTAGGTAAATGGTCAGTTCTTTTGTTAATTGTCTTTGAAAAATCTGTTAAATGCTTATTGTTTAGGGGAAATAAATTTCAGGGAAAGACAAAGCAGTAGACTAGATTTAACAACAGGAATGACGTGGTTGTACCATAGATGTAACTGACAGTCACACGGGGTTGTTGGACCACAAGCTGCAGACGTCTGAAGGGACAAGTTCTCTGTTGAATATTAAAACGGGCTTGTTTCTCAACTGTGAGCATATCAAAAATAACTCAATTACACCATCTTGATTAAAGTAACTTTAAAGTTACCATGGAGACAGTGCTACCTGGACTCCCACAGGCAATAATTACAATAATTATACAATCATAAAAAAAAAAAAAAACTGCTGTGAGGACATGAAAACAAAGCCGACACAGCCATCAAATATTCAAATAAATAAATAAAATATAAATCAAAAGTGTTAAAAACGGAACGTTGAAGGAGTGTGCTGATTGGGCCTCCTTATCTTAGATTGCAGGTGTCTGATTTCACAGCAGAAAGAAGAGGAGTCACGTGTTTGCTGTAATCACAGTTGAAATCTAACTCTTTAATCCACAGATATGACATCAAACTAATGCAAAGTGTTTGGCTAAATAAGTCTAGTAAGTAAACACAGAAATGTTAAAAGATCCAGAACCTGCCTTGTGTTTATTTCAGAGATGCTCTGACTTCCACGTCATTTATATCCTTATTCAACTTTGAACCTTATTTAGCAGTCCTATCATAAGTCACAGGCCTGTAATACTGCCCTGTGGTTTTTGGACTGTTTTATCAGCTTTAAGGACCATTCAGTTGATTTTTCCTCTGTGTTTGCTATTTATTTATTGATACCGAAATGTAGTGTTGTGCTGTGACTTTTAAAGACTTTTTATCAAACACAAAAACTAATATTAAGTTGCATTGTGGGAAACACATTTGGCAAATTGTCCAGACAGCTTTTAGTCACAAATGTGACTCTCTCGACTACAGTGATTTCTCTTTCTTTTATTCTTTCCATTTAAAATCTGTTCGTGTGAGTGCTCCATCTCGCACAAAAGCTGCAGTGATCCAGAGGGGCGTCCGCTTTAAATGACAAAGGATTATGGTTGGAAAATGCGTAAAAGACGCTTGACTATGTGGTTGACTTTATATGCATTTATCAGGATAGATTTTAAGTGAAAATACTGGTTTGTTAAAGTCTTTAAAAAAACCAAATCATATGCAATTATTTGTGTCAGTCGGTCGACTGGAGTCAGAGGCACAAGCTCTTCTCTTTAATTTATTTAGTCTTTTTTGTGTGTATTTATGTCATGAAGGAGATAAAAGTTTGTCCCCTCATGTACCTTTTTATATTTATCCGTGCTTAATAAAACTCTATAAATGTGGACACACGTGTCATTTCCATTTCCATCATCGTGTCCTTCTACCTGAGAGCATCAAACGTCTGAAACACGTTCCTGTTTTAATCAAATACATTTAGTTCTTTTCTAAAATGTAATCCTTTTATTATCTATTTATTATCATGATTTATTTTTCATTTTATCTAATAGATTTATCAGTAATAGAAAGGTTGGTTCTGCTCTTGCACCTATCATTATGGGGGGCTGGTGGGGGGGGGGGGGGGGGGGGGGGGCTGGCTCGGGTGGGGGTGGTGTCAGAGTGCAGCATGGTGGGATGGGGGGGTATCTGGGTGCTCTCGGGGTGCACTGTGTGTGTGGGTGTGAATATGCAGAGTGAAGTATATGTAGTATGTACTGTAGTATATACTATAGTATATATTGTAGTATGTACTGCAGTATATACTACAGTATATATTATAGTATGTACTGTAGTGTGAACGTGTGTGTATCAGTATGTATGTAGTTAAATGTCTATGTCTATCTGGATATGAAATTACAACTAAAATTTAGTACTACGCCTCAAAAACCAGATACATTTCAAGGGTAATCATGGAACGTTGGTGAAGGGGTTGGATTAAATAAGTTTTACTTCTTCCTACCCCTTTACAGACATGTTAAACCAGATACGTGTTTTGAATTTTGATATCTATATGTACGTATATTTTTAATTTTTTGTTTCTTTTTTCTTTTTTGGGGGGGATATGTCCATTTAATATTTAGATTTATTTACAAGAGGTTCTATATGTTTCTAAATTATGATTATGCACATGTGTCAGTGTATATTGATTTGTGCATTATTATATATTTTATAAATGTATTTATTTTCAGATACATAGATTCATGATAGTGTTAAAATTGTCTATGCTTTAAAAGATTGTTGTGACATGTCTGGAATGAATCAATAAAATGAAATGAAATGAAAGATGAGTAATAGAGGATGTCTCAGCTGCTGCATTACTGTACTTTGTTTGTAATCTTTAAAAAAACAAATAGGCTAATTATTGGTCATTATTATAGTCCAAAATCTTACAATTCAGTCTACTTTACTTCTTCACTTATGCCATAAATAATGTAAGCCTCTAATTTACTTCTTTAAAAAAAATGTCAGGAACTTTAAAAGATGGGACTTTTTAGCTGAAGTAAAATACATTAAAAACAAAGTCTCAGTAGAAAAAAAAAAGCTTTTCCTGACAGGAGATGTGGCAGCGTTGTGTCTGTGGTGCACGGCCTCTGTGCACAGCGGCACCTACAGCTTCCTGGTCATTTTAAGGTGAGAACAAATGAGCCGTATTTAAAAGAACAGCGACACCCGTCACAAAGAGATTTAGAACTGATAAACAGGAGAACCAGGTTAGTTTCCAGCGACAACCGAGAACCAGCACTGACCTTCATGTGTGTGTGTGTGTGTGTGTGCACGTGCATACTGTTTTCCTCCAACCTGTACCTCCATCCAGCCCATTTGCTCTTATCTGTGAATGCCCCCCCCCCCCCCCCCCCCCCCCCCCCCCCCCAGAACACCTTCATTACTGCCAAGATAGTGGCATTGGCAACTTGTCACTTATATTGATTTCTCTTAAACTGCAATTTACATGGATATTTGTGGGTGTCCTGAGGGCAGGCTGCAGTGCAGTCTGGCGGTCGGCCCCGGCACCTGCTCCCCTGCCCCCCCCCCCCCCCCCACCCCCTTACTCCCCCAGGCCGGGGGGAACGTTTCCATCCAACAATGTAGCCTCAAAGTGACTTTTCAGCCTGACATCAGCAAAACACGCCGTGCTGGATTTTTCATCAGCTGCATTATTTATTTCTTTTACAAACATGAAAATGAAACCAGTGGAGATGTGTTAGTATGTGAGGGGGCACTCATAGCGATAAAAACAAGCATTTAAAGGCAAAAGCATACATCGTTTGCTTTTGAATAGAAAAACACAGCCACGTTCTTGAACAAGGCCCCTCAGCAGATCCACATTCATTTGCTGCAGGAGCTCCTGAGCGGGTCCGGCGGTACCATAGCGCCTCCTCCCAACACATACCTGACCTTCTGCTGCAGAGGCCAGGAGAACAAAACAATAACCCGCAGCCAGGAAAAACACAAATGCTTTCTGAAGGCTTCGACACGGCGCTCTCGCACAAAAATGCCAAAATGTCACAAACCTCCAGCTCTGCGGCCGCGGCGCTCGCTCCAGAGTTTGTTGCCTGGCGTGTAGCTGCTGAAGGTCACCTGAAAAACTCAAACAAGGTTTCCACAGCAGAGGTTTCAAGAGACACGCTCAGAAAAATAATTAATCTGAGAATCATTTTCATTTGCAGACGAACTTTCATTCACTTTTGCAATTCAGTTTGAGCCCCTTCATCTGCAACATTTCAGTCTCTTCCAGAAGTAAGATTTCCATACAGAGACGAGGCTTCTCCCAGGCTGACCTGTGACCCCCCCTCTGCGGGCCTACAGGGGGGAGGAACATGAAGCTCAGAGGGGGAAGAAGGGGTGTGAGCTGCTGGATGTCGCCGGTGATGTCACACCTCCCAAACAGCCGCGATTGGACCCTAATTAGAAACCTCGGCAGCAAATAGATGGGCGCCTCACATGATTGAGTCCAAAGTGGCTGATGCCAAAAATTTCTGCAGAGGCGCGGCGAGACAGTCGCGAGAGCTCAGGCGCTGCTCCGCACGCGAGAGGCGAGCTGCACTTCTGAGGTGATGTACGGACGGCGAGACGAGCCCCCCCTCCCCGGTTTGAAGGGATAATAATAATTTAAAAATAAATAAATAAATAAATAAAAGACGAGCGAGCCAGAGTCTAGAATTTATTCCGAGAGAACGTCAGAGCCAAGGACGCAGCGCTGTCAGAGAGCAACGCAGGCTGACGCCAGACAAGTACAAAGGAAGAGAAGAGCCGCCGACTCCAAGTTATTGGTGCGCTCCGCGCCGCGCCGCTCCGCGCCGAGGGCTGCGCAAATGGCATCCGTGCTTGGAAACACCAGCCGCGCGTCGGGAGCTCAGAGCGCTCAGGTCAGATGCAAGCTGAAGCGGAGGAGGAGGAGGCGATCCAAGAGAAAAGGTAAAAAAAAAAAAAACAACTAAAACTTCACAGCACTTCTTTCCTCTCCGCTGCTTCTTCCTTTCAGTCCAAAGCTGGCGAAGCTGCGCGCGCCGCGGCGGGAGCACCGGAGCGCACGGTGGCGCCGCGCTCCATCCCGCACCGCTCCCGTCTCTCCGCGGCGGCTTTGGCATATGCGACTGGAAACACACCGAGCAGGGAAACTAACCGTTTCCTTCTTGGTGGATGGAAATAAATAAACCGCGGCGGCGGCGCTCAGTGACGCGTCCTCTGTCTTCTCTAAAGTTTAGTTGCTGCCGCGTTTCTCTTCTTCGCAAAGCCTCCGTCGTTTCAGGGACCGGGACTCAAGCGAAATTCATTAACTCATTTAAATATGAAGAGTCTTAATCATGCTGTTTTGGAGATGAAGGCTCGCTTGAAAAATAATAATATTAATACCACATTTTTTTTTTGACGCACTGAATAGGACGCGGTGTTTTCACACCTTCCAAATAACACCTTCAATATTTAAATGACATGTCATCCATAATCTCGAAGTCCGTTTATAAAAGCTGTTTTAAATATCTAAACTTAAAGCTTAAACCTCATACACTTCATTTAAAAGAAATCCTTGGCATATGAACAAACTCAGTTGACATCCTGGAACAGATCATCTATTCATTCCTTTGTGCTTCTTCTTTTTTCTGCTTCCTCATGTGGAAATATTTCCAGTTCATTAGTGGCTTGAAGTCCGCTCTTCATCACCTTAAGACTTCAGTCAGAAACAGCTGCAACAAGGGGAGAAAAGCTAGATTTCATTATATGATATAAGTTTTAGTTGTTCATTTTCTCATCAGTTTTTAGCTCCTTTTCTCTGATTGTTTTTTCAGCCTGACATGAGGAGTCCTTGAGGAAGTCGGTGTACTCAGAAGAGAAATAATCTATAAAACAGTTGCTTAGATTCATAATGAAACCTGGAAAGCTTATTTTCAGCGGCTGAAAACTCAAACAGACTTTTCCCTGAACACTAAACGCGTCTCTGTAGAGGTTCATGGTAAATAAATCCCCTCAGTGTTTTGAAGCCCTGAATCATCTCTGCCAATAGTATTTTATTCAGTAGGCTGTAGATGATGCGTATATTGAAAACAGAAATAAAAGTGTGTAATTCACCACCTTATGACTAATGAAACATTTCCATCTCACCATCTCTCATTGTGAGATGCTGCACTTCCTTTATTCTTCCTTTATTTCTCATTCAGAGCCAATATCAGTCTGCTTGTTGAATTATTTTAGCCCAACTTCTTTCACGTTCCACTTGAGGAAACTCCACGGAAAATATGAGGAAAAAAAAGGTATTTTTAAGCATCAGTGAAAGCTTTGAATGCATAACGCTTAAGAGCACTTTAAGGTGATTTCAGATTGTATTTTGACCTCTGAGAAGCAGCCAGACTGAACGATCAAGCGCTCGCTCACTTACTCAGACCCAGCTCACATATGTTCCAGGAAATGTTTTAGTTTTCCTCCTCTTTCACATCTTCTGCAACCTCTTTTGAAGGGAGCGAAGTCCAAATAAAACAACATCAGAGCCATTTGTTTTTATTTAGTTTTATGTTTCCCAGATGATAACTTGACTGCGTGTGTTGCTCTTGCTGGAAGACACTGATGTGCCATCCCATTACACGGCGGAATATGGATGAACGCTCGGAGCGTGTTGACGTATCCGACTCCAATTGAATGCATAACGAGCTTTCATAAACACTTTGCACTTGTCATCAAACTACAAACAGACAACTGCGCCTCATTTCCATAACCTCTCGGTTTTTAATAGCCCAAGTAATTGAGACAACGGAGACAATACATAAAATATAGTGCCGAGGCAAATGTATTTACATAATGGAAACGATGGAATTGGTTCCACAACATTAAGCATTGCATATGAGGAGCACACAAACATTAGCTGACGGGCCTTTGTGGTACGTTTGCGAGCGGGTAATTTATCAGCACCTCTGATTCACGCTGATAACGCGGGGGACATTAGGGCCAATTCAGGGGCCGGTTGGAAATGAAGTGTGCCGTTGGGGTTGCCGCTAACTCCGGAGCTGCAAGAAGTCGGTTCATTGTGCGCCTGCAGCTGCAGCTGCTGGCAAACAATGTCTCTCCTGCCCAACTTACTCATGTATCTGTGGATTTATACGCGTGTGTCTCTTTAGCTGTCAAAAAAACACTTTTTTTCCATCTTTAAATTTAACCACAGATTACGCTTAAGCCTGACCCAGCTTTTTTATCGTCATCCTGTTCCTTAAAACCCAAACGATCATCATCTTCAGATTTTTTGTGCAATTATTTTTTATAAACCACAATTCGAAAAAAAAAAAAGAAAAGATCACACAGGCTTTTTGCATGGCAATTGGGGCTTAATCCCTTAAAGACTGCAGATTATTTCTGGATGGACTCACTAAAACCGATGTGTGTATTCAGAAGAGTCCCACCCGCAGCTTCCATTAATTTCCTTTTCACCAAAGTCCTTTTTTTTAATATATAGTGGTTGCTCATATTTGAATGGGCAAAACAAATAACTCCACAGTGATTACGGATCTGAGATCTATTTGCTCCCATTTTTCGGCAGGCTGTCACCGTCTCTGCTCCGAATTCCTAGAAATCACAGCCTTCCTGAAGCATCAGCTTCCAGCTGCTGTCAGTCCTGCGCTGACTTTTATTTCCTGCCTCTTAAGAGCAGTCGCTGACCAGTTTCAATCCAGATTCATAGACGGACCTGCCGCGTAATTAATCACAGCTTTGTGACCTGAGCTTATGTCCCCGGAGGGATTTGGGTGCCACAAATAAAATCAAGCGCAGGAACATCTGGGTGGATGTGGCACAGCCCAGTTTTTTTTTTAAATTTTGACAAATGGACTCTTTGGCAGAACCGTATCTGCCTGTCATCAGTGCGCGATAATCTTTGTTAAACTGTGACATATGTGCGGCACGTTCCTTTTTCTTTATCCACAGTGTGCTTTTTTTTTTTACGCACAAAAATAACAGAGATTTATAGAGCTACATTATTTTCTTTTATAGCCGCACTTATCACCATGGACTCCCAGTTCAGTATATCAGGATATCATCAGGAGCGGCAAAGGGGAAATGGGAAAAACACTCAGTCTTAACATCATTTATGTAGCAATTACTGTTTACACCCTCGTTGGTGGTGAGGCTGCAGCTGAGGGGTCGGGGGGGGGGGCCGCCCGGAAGGATGGACGGAGCACACCTGAGCTTCCCTTATTTCAGGGGGGGAGAGAGAGGGGATGGGTGTCGTCCACCACCCCTCCCTCGCCGGTTGTCTCTGGCTACGTGACATGAAGCCTAGCGGGGTATCTGAGGCTGTTTGGTTTCCCTCCCGCCCCTCTTAGCGCTGCCGCTAGCGACGGGGATGTTGAGGTGAGGTCAAGGGTCAGACTGCAGCGCCGCTTTTAACGCCCGTGAATCTGCGCTGGTTTCTCCGATTTATTATCAGACACTGCTGAACGAAGAGCGGCGTCTGGATGCAGAGGAAGAAACTAGATTTTTTTGGTTGTTTTTGAACATGATTCACAGTGTGACGGATTTTTGAACAAGTGGTTCAGTGGCTGAAAACATTTTGACATAGAACAGAACAAAAACCTTGGGCAGGACTGAGCCTGGAGGTCGTAGCTACAGCGCCAGAGTGCTGCTCCAAAAGTCTTTCCTCTCTAATTGGTTTTTTGTTGTTATTTTTAACTTGTGCTGAATAAACCCCCTTTACAACCGGGAAATGTCACATAGACAAGTGTGCACATATACATTTCTCATGTCTGGTTTGCCTTTGGTAGCTGCCGGCAACATCTCCGGTTTAACTCCACATACATAAAGAGTCATGCCTGTTTCTCAGTCTTTTTCCTGGATGCCTGCCAGCTGTAATCTCTCAGGGGAATTAAAAAAAAAAAAACTTGAAGTAAAGTTGTTGCTGCAACAGGTATTCAGAAAACAGAAAATTTGCAAATGTAGTACACAGTTGTCAGTGATAAGGAGCACAATGAGCATGTGGTGACTGTCAGGAAAATACATGACAGGGATGAATACTTTTTTTTTTTAAATGAACACAGTGAATTAAAAGGTAGAAATAAATATGTGGAATCTCAGGTGAAGAGCTGTCCGAGCGTATTAGAGCTCTGAGCACTGTTTTGAATAGAGCTACTTTAGTTTTCATGTCCTTTGTGCTAAAGCAGCCCTGGCCGACCTGCACAGACTCAATCCATTCACGAATAAACCCTAACGCCAACCCTAAACCTAACCCAAACCCCAACCTTAAACCCTAACCCCAACCCTAAATCTAACCCTAACCCTAACCCCAACCCTAACCCTAACCCTAACCCTAACCCTAAACCCCCAACCCTAAACCTAACCCTAACCCTAACCCCAACCTTAAACCTAACCCTAACCCTAACCCTAAACCTAACCCCAACCCTAAACCTAACCCTAACCCTAACCCTAACCTTAAACCCTAACCCCAACCCTAAATCTAACCCTAACCCTAGCCCTAACCCCAACCTTAAACCTAACCCTAACCCCAACCCTAAACCTAACCTAACCCCAACCTTAAACCTAGCCCTAACCCTAACCCTAGCCCTAACTCTAACCCTAACCCCAACCTTAAACCTAACCCTAACCCCTAACCCCAACCTAACCTAACCAACCTAACCTAGCCCTACCCTAACCCCAACCCTACCCTAACCCTAACCCCTAACCCAACCTAACCTAAACCCTAACCCAACCCTAACCTAGCCCTAGCCCTAACCCTAACCCTAAACCCTAACCCTAACCCCAAACCTAACCTAGCCTAAACCCCACCCTAACCTAACCCTAACCCAACCCTAAACCTAACCCTAACCCCACCCTAACCCTAACCCCAACCCTAAACCTAACCCTAACCCAACCTTAACCCTAACCCTAACCCTAACCTAACCCAAGCCCTAACCCTAACCCTAGCCCTACCCTAACCTAGCCCTAGCCCTAACTAACCCTAAACCCTAAGCCCTAACCCTAACCCCAACCCCAACCCTAAACCCTAACCCCAACCCTAAATAACCCTAACCCTAGCCCTAACCCTAACCTAACCAACCCTAACCCAACCTAAAATAACCCTAACCCTAGCCCTAACCCTAACCCTAAACCTAACCCGAACCCTAACTCTAACCCTAACCCTAGCCCTAACCCTAACCCCAACCCTAAACCTAACTCTAGCCCTACCCCTAACTCTAGCCCTAGCCCTAATCCTAACCCTAACCCTAGCCCTAAATCTAACCCTAACCTTAAAACTAACCCTAGCCCTACCCCTAACTCTAGCCCTTGCCCTAATCCTAACCCTAACCCTAGCCCTAAATCTAACCCTAACCCTAAACCTAACCCTAACCCCAACCCTAAACCTAACCCTAACCCCAACCCTAAATCTAACCCTAACTCTAGCCCTAACCCTAACCCTAACCCCAACCCTAAATATAACCCTAACCCTAGCCCTAACCCTAACCCTAAACCTAACCCGAACCCTAAATCTAACCCTAACCCCAACCCTAAATCTAACCCTAACCCTAGCCCTAACCCTAAACCTAACCCGAACCCTAAATCTAACCCTAACCCTAACCCTAACCCTAACCCCAACCACAACCCTAAACCTAACCCTTGCACACTAAGACATAGACAGGCAGTCATTTCCACTAAATGCACATTGGAGCTTCTAGCACTGATTTACTGATGTGGGTTCACAGCAGGACTGGGAAGGATTGTGTGTATGTGAGTGTGTGTGTGTGTGTGTGTGTGTGGTTCTCCCTGTTTGTTGCACGTGTGTTGTGTGAGGGGGAAATAGATGAGCTTCACAGATGTAAAGCTCTAGTTTTAGCCCTGAAACACTTCTGTCTGTCACATTTGTTGTTGTTTGTGCCGATAACCGCATTAGGAGCTGCGACAGGAACACCGCTGGCATTCATGAGGTTAATGAAGGTCGTCGCCGGCGGAAACGGAGCGGCGCTCCGCTGTGTGCACATGCATGGCTTTGTGAATTTACAGGCCCTTCCTGATTAAGGGCAGCGGCGGCGGGGCTGGCGGTTTAGGACACGGCGTCCTCTAAGTGACTGAGCGTTTAGCTGTGGGGGGAGAAAAGGTCGTTGCTACTGACTGTGGCCTCTAGAGGACAGCTGATAAAATGACCAAGGAAAAGGAATAGCCCGACTTTAGGACATTAGCATAATTAGTAATTATCTCCCATTAGCCCTTTCTGGCTTTTTTTTTGGAGCTCTGCAGTGAGAAATTGTACTTAAAGTGGAGGTTCAGAAAACAAAACTCACATCAAGATGTCAGCAACACACGTCTGAGCCGCAACACCCCCGTCTCAGTCAGGTTGTGCACAAAATGAACCACAATCATCAAAAGCCAAGATGCAGATTTAAAACATTCAGAAGGTGACACTTAGGTTAATTAGTTTGTTGTTTGATGACTCCCACAACTGCAACGATAAGGGTATTACTCAATCTGCAAACAACTTGTTACACTTGTTGCCATGGTGACGAAACACAAGCAGTTTAATTGAGTTAGTCACGTGTTACACTCCATCAATCTGCCCACAGCAGCTTCCACAACCACGACTACTTTAGAAGAGACGTTGGCGCTAATGTGCGTGTTGCTGCTCGGAGCGGATCAGATGATGCCTCCGTATGGT